>CM076570.1:88050426-88708249 GCA_034641835.2 Pinus albicaulis
AACAGGGTTTGTTCATATGTCCATAAGATGTCTTTGTCTGTGATAGTGATATGGGTTGATCCTTTGAATGTTGTCTTGAGTTTGAATCATGGTGTCATATCCTTTTCTTCACATTGATGAGCCTGTCATGTAGGTTTTAACCCTGAACAAAAATTATCTACACACGAATCTTATAACAAAAAATAAAAAATAGCGAGAGCATAAAACCTGAAACAGATAAACACAGAGATTTTCCCTTGGATCCCAA
Source organism: Pinus albicaulis (assembly GCA_034641835.2). Classification (NCBI taxonomy): domain Eukaryota; kingdom Viridiplantae; phylum Streptophyta; class Pinopsida; order Pinales; family Pinaceae; genus Pinus; species Pinus albicaulis. Next base: position 88,050,674 of record CM076570.1, read on the forward strand.
ATTGGGATGACCAGCTTGATTTTTCATTATATTCCTTTTAGTGTTACAACACATATATATACATGCCGAAGCATACATAAACCCCAATCCATAAACCATGGATTAGAACATAACCGTAGTTCCCTTGATCAGATCTACAAAAATACCAGGGGGCGAAAACCATCGTACCCCAAAACCATGTGCTAAACCATGCGCAAAACCATGGGCGCGGACTACCCACCGGAAATTAAGGACCAAAATTTTTTTTCGGGCCGCTGCCCCGAACCCCAAAAAGGGGGGCTACCGCCCCCCCTGTGACCCCCCCATTCGTGCTTAGTCATGGAAAGAATATAACACATACCCAACATTCTGCGACTTGTTTTTTTCTTTTCGCAGGGGGCCACAGGAGATCTTAGTCATTGGCCCAATTCTTCAACACCCATTGTTTCTCTACACCAATAGAAATTTTGAGTGCTCACAAACTTCGTCAATGCATCTACAACATTCTTCAAAGTGTCCACCTTTACCAGCAACACCCTTTTAGCCTCAACCATATCTCTAACAAAGTGATATTGAACATCAATGTGCTTTGTCTTTGAATGATAAGCAGGGTTCCTAGCCAAGAAAATTGCACTTTGGCTAGCACAGTCTATCCTTATAGCTTGTTGTACCAACCCCATACTTGAACACAATCTCTGCAACCAAACTGCTTCCTTGCTTGCATGAGTGGCCGCTATGTATTCTGCCTCTGTAGTTGAAAGCGCCACTACAAACTGTCTTTTACTCATCCAACTGACTGCACCTCCAAATAGGCTAAACACATACCCACTTGTAGATCTTCTTTGGTCCAGATCTCCAGCCCAGTCTACATCAACAAAACCACGAATGTCCAACATTCTTTCCAATCCTGGTCTTCCCTGGTAGCACAAGCCATAATCACTAGTGCCACGTAAATATCTGAAAACCCGCTTCACTGCTGTCCAATGCTCCTTCCCTGGGTTTGACATAAACCTGCTCAATACTCCCACTGCATGTGCAATGTCCGGTCTAGTACAGACCATTGCATACATCAGGCTACCCACTGCACTTGCATATGGAACACGGGACATATACTCCTCTTCTTCTTGTGTCTTGGGACACTGTTCAGCAGACAGCTTTACACCTACAGGAATAGGAACATTCATCGGTTTACTATCCTTCATATTGAACCTCTGCAATATAGTCTCGACATACTTCCTCTGGTTTAACCAGAGCTTCCTCCTTGCCTGATCTCTCTTAATTTCCATGCCCAAAATATAGTTTGCAGCACCAAGATTCTTCATGTCGAATTTGGAGAACAGTTGGGTCTTCAAATCTTGGATAATTTCTTTGTCATTTCCAATCAACAACATATCATCCACATACAAGACCAAATAAATAACACGCTCACCAATTAATTTAAAATAAACACAGTGATCCTCCTTGCTTCTGGTGAAGCCAAGTCCCCGTATATAGGTATCAAATTTCTGATACCACATCCTTGGTGACTGTTTTAATCCATACAGGGACTTCTTCAACCTACATACCAATTCTTTCTTACCCTTCACCATAAAGCCTTCAGGTTGCTTCATGTAGATCTCCTCTTCTAGATCCCCGTGAAGAAATGTTGTCTTCACATCCATCAGTTCTATCTCAAAATCAAATGCAGCAGCAACAGATAAAAGCAATCTAATAGAAGTAACCTTGGAAATAGGAGAAAAAATATCACCAAAATAAATTCCCGACACTTGGGAATAACCTTTTGCTACCAACCGAGCTTTGTATTTCTCCACCTTGCCTTCTACATTCATCTTCTTCTTAAACACCCATTTGCTCCCGATGGGCTTCCTTCCAGCTGACAACTCCACCAGATCCCATGCCTCATTTTGTGCAAGGATGCCATTTCATCAACCATGGCCTCCTTCCAGAGTTTTCCATCCTCTGAATCTACTGCCTCCCTGACAGTTCTGGGATCATCATCAGTTATAGTTAAGGCAAAACCTGAACAGAAAGCAGATGGACTATACCTTTCTGGTTGCCTTCTTTCCCGAACTGATCTTCTCAAAGCTGGGGTTTGTGGCTCTTCCTCTTCTGAATCTTCTTCTGTTGTAGAGTCTGATTCATCCTCCTTTAGCTCAAACTCTATCTTCTTAGGTTCCTTTGGTATGATTTCATGTTTAACAACATCTTTCACCTCTCTAAACACCACATCTCGGCTGTACACAACCTTCCTTGTTTCTGGGTTCCAAAGCTTGTAACCCTTTAAACCATCCTTATACCCAATAAAGATGCACCTTTCAAATTTATTATCTAACTTGGTCCTTTTCTCCTTTGGAACATGTACATATGCATCACATCCAAATACCCTTAGATGTGAAAGAGAGGGTTTCTTACCAGTCCATACCTCATGTGGAGTCTTATCCTCCAACATTGATGAAGGTGATTTGTTAACCAGATAGCATGCAGTCTCCACTGCCTCTGCCCAGAATTCTTGTCCTAACCCGGTACCACTGAGCATGCTTCTTGCCTTTTCCATTAGTGTTCTGTTCATTCTTTCTGCAACTCCATTTTGCTGAGGTGTGTATGGAGTAGTCTTCTGTCGTGCTATACCACACTTCTTACAGAACTCTTCAAATTCCTTCTTGCAGAACTCCCCACCATTATCTGTCCTCAGCGCCTTTATCTTCTTCTCTGTCTGGTTTTCCACCAGAGCCTTAAATTCTTTAAATCTATCAAAAGCTTCAGATTTCTTCCTCAAGAAATATATCCATGTATTCCTTGAGAAGTCATCTATGAATGAAACATAGTACACAGAATTTCCCAGTGATGGAACTGACACAGGTCCAAACACATCACCGTGCACAAGTTCTAATATCTTGTTCGCCCTCTTAGCACCAGAAGGAAAACTCACCCGATTATACTTCCCATATACAAAATGTTCGCAGAAATCAAAATCTAGAGAGAAATTAGACATACCTTCTACCATACCATTTCTATGCAGTATCCGAAGGCCCTTCTCTCCAATATGTCCAAGCCTTTGATGCCATAGCATGGTCTTTTCTCTAGAGACAGCTAGGCTTTCCGCTCCACTTTCAGGAACCACATAACTATTACACCCATCAATAACAGTGCTACCTTGTAGCTTGTACAGAGTTCCAGTCCGAACTCCCCGCATTAATACCAGTGCTCCCCGAACCATCTTGCAAGCATCTTTCTCGAACACTGTTTTTACACCTGCATCATCCATCTTGCTTACAGAAATCAGATTTCTGGCCAATGCAGGAATATGCAGAACACCAGGAAGTGTTCTAATCCTTCCACCTTGTAGCTTCAGCTTGACTTTTCCACATCCGACGATTCTGGCCTTCCTATCATCCCCTAGGAAGGCATCACCACCATCATATTTCTCATACTCGCAGAACCACTCCCTATGGGGAGTGAAGTGAAAGGATGCACCTGAGTCAATCAACCATGACTCATGATCTACATGTGTATTTGAAGAAGAGGCCAAATACACATCCCCACCTTCATCCGAGGTGGTTTTTGCCTCTGCAGAAGGAGCATCATCAGATCCATTTCCTTTCTCAGGAGCTTTAGATCTGCAGTCCTTTTTGTAATGCCCTTCCTTTCCGCATTTCCAGCAGACCTTTACAAACTTTCCAGGAGATTTAGATCTCCCTCTAGATTTGGATCTCCCACTCAAAACCTTATTCTTGTTTCTGTTCTGGGACCTTCCTTGTACAGATAAGGAATCTCCATTCTGACCCTCCATATTTCTTTGTCTCATTTCCTCCGACAGCAAGGCTAAGACAATGTCATCAAAATTCAAGGTAGTTGTATTGCTACTTATCACAATAACCAGACTGTCCCACGAATCTGGTAGAGAACACAACAAACTGATGCACTTATCTTCATTTGAGATTTTAATATCAATGGATGACAACTGACTTAACACAGTATTGAAGGCGTTCAAATGCTTTGTCACCGAGTCTCCATCCTTCATCCTCAGGTTATACAACTTTTTCCCCAAGAACAACTTATTCACCAGAGACTTATATTGGTACAAAGTCCCAAGTTTTTCCCACAAATTCTTCGTCGTAGCTTTCCCAGATACATTCAAAAATATTGAATCTGAGACACACAATCGTATTGTGCTTTTTGCCTTCCGATCCATCTTCTTCCAGTCTTCATCTGACATTACCGTTGGTTTAGCACCTGGATCTACCGCAATCCACTAATATTTATCCACCAGCAGATCCTCCATCTTGAGCTTCCACAACTCAAAACTCTGACCATTAAATTTCTCGATCTCTATCTTTCCGCCGCTCCCCATCTTCTTTCACCGCAAAAATCGATCCCGCAGATCTCCCACTGAACAGGGTCTACCTCAGGCCCGAGCAAAAAACCCTCAGTAGCAAAGGCATCCCCTTGAAGCCGAAACAACTCTGATACCAAATGTAGGTTTTAACCCTGAACAAAAATTATCTACACATGAATCTTATAACAAAAAATAAACAATAGCGAGAGCATAAAACATGAAACAGATAAACACAGAGATTTTCCCATAGATCCCAAATCAGGACGAACAACTTGATTTTTCATTATATTCCTCTTAGTGTTACAACACATATATATACATGCCGAAGCATATATAAACCCCAATCCATAAACACTGGATTAGAACATAACCATAGTTCCCTTGATCGGATCTACAAAAATACCAGGGGCCGAAAACCATCGTACCCCAAAACCATGTGCAAAACCATGCACAAAACCATGGGCGCGGACTACCCACCGAAAATTAAGGACCAAAAATTTTCGCCGGGGTGCTGCCCCGGACCCCGACAAGGGGGGATATCACCCCCCCACGCGTGCTTAGTCGTGGAAAGAATATAACACATACCCAACATGTCCAAGCTTTGTTCACTTTAGCTTCAGATTGCCTTTGAAGGAGATCTCTGATAGAAGTAAAACCAAACCTATTTGATTCTTATAGTACTACTGCTTGTCATATTTTTAACACCAGTTTCTATTCATAAGCCTTCAATTGTTTCCCACTGCACTTAAAATATTCCTTTCAATCAGTGGAACCATATAATCAATATTTGAAACACCACTGCTGTGTTAGTGGCTTTCATCTATTGGAGAAAAAGGTGTTAAACAAGTCTTTAAGGCTATTTGCAGCATTTTTAACCTTGTGCCCTTAAATGAGGCCATACCTCTATTCCTGGCCTTCTGCTTGTTAAATGAAGGAGGCCTTTATCACATTGCCAAACCCTCTGCTTGTTAAATGAAGGAGGTTTTCAACCAATGACCTAACCATCTGCTCATATTTGGAGGAGGTTTTACAATAAGTGACCCAACCCTCTGCTCATGTTTGGAGGAGGTTTGACAGTCATTCAACCCTCTACTCATGTTTGGAGGAGGTTTTACACAGTCATGCTATTTCATCTTTTTGTTAAACTGTGTCATCTTTCCTTGTAGTGCCTATGCACAGTTAAGTAAATAAGAGTGACAAATTGACAAAATGCCATGAGGGGCATGCTCTGAGATGTGTATTTCTGTTTGATAGAATACCCTTATGCATCTTTAGAAAACAAGAGCAACCTGACCAGTATCTGCAGAGTATTACTTGTTATTCATAAGTCACTAACCTTTTGACTGTGTTTGTAGGAGATCATTGAAATACCTCTCTGTCCAGTACTTGCATCCTAGGCTGAAAACCACTTGAGAAGTAGTTGTCTTCTCATGTTAAGTTTAATAATGTCTTATGGAATACTGGTACACTTCTGCTCTTGAAGAAGACATTGAAACACTGTAAATCCACCTAATATCAGTTTGACCTGTGGCATATGCACTGCTGAGACATCAAGGTTTGTTAGTGGCGCGACTTAAGGGTGTATCAAGCTTTATTTTTAGAATGGGAAGGCTATCTATGACTGGTTGATATTAGACAGAGGTTCTTTTGGCTTTTAGGATAGTTTTCCAAGGGAGGAATGCCTAAAGCGCCACTACCTAACTTAGGGGAGACTTTTGGACAGATTTGGAGTATTCTCTTTGGAGTTGATGGACAAGTTTGTATGACTAAGGCTAGATAGGGCTTGAAAATTAGGTTTTATCTCATCATGGGCTGATTGAAAAGGTAGGAGGGCAAAATTTTTATGGGTGTTTTCTAGCTGGAAAATTTGACAAATTTGAGATCAGCTACTAGAAAACTTGGCCTTATCAACTAGTCATCATCAACAGGTGAAAAATACTGATGACTAACAGTGGCTCCATTTAGGGAGGGCAACTCTTTTTCAGGAGGTTTCCAGAATTTTAGATCTTGGTTCTTCGAAGACCGGTGTCTTTATCCATTAACGCAAATTTCCTTCTTCCTTGGTGCTATTTCTGAAAATTTACAACATGATTAGCATCAAAGACATTTCTACCTACCCCGCTATATTTCCTAACATTTTTTTTCTTCTTTCGAGTGCATTTGGACTAGCGACCCTTTGACATAATATTTTTGAAAAATGACACTATCTAATTCTACACTTATATCTACCGGGATTTCAGATTAAACTGATGAACTCCTTTGTTTCTCTTCCTATGTTGGATCGACTGTCAAGGTTAAGCTGTTTGACAGGATTTTATTCTCTAATCTAAAACATGAAATTGAAAAATGACAAAATCAGGATTAGACAGTCTAATTTGCCATGTACTTGTGGCATGAAGGACAAGCTACACACAAATATTATTTTGCATAAAATGAAATCTAGAAAATCAGGGTTAGGATACACAGTTGTTTTCATCCCTGCTTTCCTCTTTGGTTCTGTTTTGGGCATGTGGAACCAGTGTCTTTTCCTAATCTACTTTCTTTGATAAGTCAATCTTACACAATGTTGACTATCTTTTCTCTCACTAACTTATCAGCAAATAAATTTAAAACGTGTTCAGTTATGATTAGGCTAGATAACTAAACAAGACATTTGAGCACTAGTAGCAGCATTTAGACTTGCGCGCTTTCAGAATGACTATTTTTTGAACATGGGGCTTCCTTTCTATTTTTCAATCACCCTCTTTTTCTATTTTTCTATTGTTTTTGAATTTTCTATTTTTGATTTATTTTTCAAACAATGGTATATACAATGATTGAAAAAGTTTTAACTCAGAAATATTGGAAATGGTGAAACTTAAGCATCTTATCTTCATAAGGATCTCCTACCACTCTTGGTCCACTCAACTCTTGAAAAGAAAAATTTGAAAAATTTTCTCTTTCAAGCATGACATAAGGATTCATGCATGAATCTTTGAACAACCCCATATCTTCCCGTTGTACCTCTTTGTACCTCTGATTTCCACTCCTTTTGCTGTACATATTTTTCAAATAATGCAGATATTCTTTGTCATTTTGAAGTATATGATGACATCATCAAGGTATGTCAGAATGCAGAAATTCAGAACTGGAAAAATGGCTTTTAGGAGCATGTTTTTGATATCTGGTGGTTTTGAAATTCTAGTTTTGAAAATGGAACTACTTCCATCATACTTGAAAAATTCTTTGAGATGTCTGCTTTGCAAAGGGATTATTTGGCTATATCCCGAAACATTATTTTGCAAAGACACATGGTTAAAAGTATTTATCATTGGTATATCATGGTCTTGGGTAGGAAGGATATAGTTACTGTCACAAGGGTGTGTATTAGTATTTCTATAATCAAAACAAATCCTATGACTAGCTGTTTTACCTTTGACTACTATTGTTTGGTCAAGATTTTTGTATTTTCTTTTGTCAAAGTTGTTTCTTGGAGTGATGGCAGTGGCATAGTGTTTCTCATTGTTTTCTCTATATGAAGTAGTATTTTGAACAAGATTTCAAATTCTAGCAGTTCTCAGTCTTTGATGGAGTGACAACATGTTAGCTATTTCAAGCAACTCAAGTATATTTGGGTTGCAGTCATCATATCCTTTCATAAGAAGTTTATCAGACATTTTTTCTGGATTTTGAGCTGTTATGGCTATAGTCAAGGTTTCATTTGAAGGGGTAGAGTTAAGTGTTGGTAAATATTTAAGGTATGGTAAGAACATTAAGCTCCCCTACCCTTGATTTCCAAAGATGTTTATGATATGCAAGTCTTCTAATGCCTCTGTTCTGAAAAAGTCTCCTGATGTTACTGTTGATGTTTTCCTAAGGTTTGAGCAATTTGCTTGATGGTACATAATGGTTTGTGTTTCTTGCTCTATCCCTGTTTCAAAAGGAACAAACTCTCTTTCCTCAAGACATAACTGATCATGGTCATGATAATTCTGAGTGTCTAGTTCATCATAAAGAACTTGGGGCAGCTGATGTGGTGGGTCTAAGTTTGTTTCAAATTCTCCTGACTGTTCTTCAATGTCCTCATCAGTCTGTAAAATGAAAGAGTTCAAATCAGAATGGAAGGAGTACATCAGGATGTTATCTGGCCTTTCCTAAATACTAACCATATATTTCATGTGCGATTCCCGATAGAGTATTCTAGTTTGGTTAAACACAGGAATAGTGGCGTAGGACATATCAAGTTGAATATTTCCCTGAAGCTTAGCTCCCTAAATTCTGGATAAAATCATTCCATACTTGGGGAGAATGTCTGCTACCACTATGTCCATGATCAGGTGTTTTGCAGGTATTTGGGCCAAACTGAAACAAAGATCTTTGATCAAGTCTAGACATTTGACTCTACTCGAATCAAATGAATATAAGTCTTTATATGGTCTTGTGATTTCTAAGCCTAATCTTTCCATCACAACCTTTGGCATGAGATTATGCGAGGCCCCGAAGTCTAGCATGGCATTGTGTAAAATTTGGTCATGGATATTCAAACTGATGTAAAAGGGAAGAGTGGTTCCTTCTTGGAATTTCCCTTCTATTTTTGGATCAAACAACACTTCAGGAGTGTCATCAGCTAGATTAAGGGTGTTTTCATCATTTCCTATATTTAGGACCTTTAACACTTGGGATTTATAAGAGCTTTGGGTGATAAGTTCAGTGAAAGGCATGGTAATCTTTATTTTGGTGATTTCTCCCTCAAAAATGAAGGGTGCTTGTAGTTTAGACAAGTTTTCTTCAGTTTTTTCAGCTATGAATTTTTCTATGTTCTGAGTTTGCTGACTTTGTTTCGGGAATTTGTTTTACACAGCCATCTCGGGAATCTTTGTGGAGGTACTAGGAGCATCGGAGCCAAGACTTGTTTGAATAGCTTTATCTTTTTTTTGGTCATTTTTCTTGACCATGATTTTGTTGTTGTCCACTGTTTTTTTAAGGATGGTATCAAGGGTTTTAGTAGTGTCTGAGCTACCTTTCTTGGAGTTGTCTTGGTTTTTTCTTCTTCTAAGGTCATACTGCCTATGAACTTCTATTATGGCATTCTAAAAATCTATGGCAGGATCTTCGTGATCTTCATAGTTGGTTTCATCTTGATTCGGAGAGAAGAATGCTTGTTCTTCTTTTGTGAGGTAAACCTCACTCTCGTTATTAGAACCTATAAGGTTCAAATGATTTTCATCAATGGGTTCTGTATCCCTTTCATCTTCTTCCACATAATTTTCATTAAAGGGTGGCCTAATTTGTTGGTCATTTTCCCTTGGTTTGTTTTCAGGCTGTTCCCTCCTAAAATTTTGGTTCCGGTTTCTGTTTGGAGGGTTTGGCTGGTTGTCCCTAAGAGGTGTCTTTTCATTCATATTTTCCCACATTTTTGCCATGGATCTAACCAAGTCATCTATTCTAGGATCTAAGGAAGGGGCTCAAGGGGATATCTCATCCCGGTATGTGACTTTCCTTTCTGATTTGGTCCTAGCTCTTTTTTCTGCTAAGTTGGCTTCTGCACTTATGGCCACTTTTTGCGTTTCCTCTAAGGTAGGGAGGTCCTTGTCTCTTAGTTGATAATTCATGTCTGGATTGAAGCCTTCAGGGAACTTTGCTAAGGCTGAGCCAAGTGGAGGTTTGAAGTGAGGTGGGAGGGCGTTATACACACTGTTGAACCTAGTGCAGTATTCTTGGACACTTTCCCCATTTTCCCATTTTAGATTGTTATATTCCGACAGGATTTGAATGGGGTTCTTTCTTATTTCCCACTTATTTATGAAGGTTTGGTAGAGTTATGGGAGATTGTGGATGTTGTTTGGAGTTAATATTTTAAACCATTTTTTGGGTTCCCCGCCTAGGCTTTTGGCGAACATCCTCATTCTGATGGCCTCGTCTTCTATTTCCATGTATTCAAAGGCATCACTAATTCTATCTACATGTTTTTGAGTGGTAGTAGCTTCAACTCCAGTAAAGTGTGGGATTTTGGATTGATAGTCATTTTGTAAAGGAGCCAAAGGGTGTGGCAACACCAAGGGTGCAGACCAGGCTGCCATGGCGGGAGCTAATGGATGATGTACAAAATGAGGGCTTGTAGGATGAGCTGAGGTGATTTGAATAGTAGTGGTTTGGATGGGTGTGGCAGATGTACTTGGGCTAGTGATCTGATTTTGAGTAGCTCTGGGGTGGTAGGAGCCAAAGTGATGGAGAAGCTGAAAGTTGGGAGGTGTAGTAGGTGAGGTTTCTCTACTAGGACTCTGTGGCAGATCTAGGGGCTCAAGATTGTCAAAGTTTACCTTACTTTGTGACTTGCTTCTAAAAAGGGTTTTTGTTGATTTTAAGTCAAATAGGGAATCCTCCAAGGCTATGAGGTGTTCAGGTACTGATCTTGCTTTACAGATGGACCTATCGGTAGCTAAATTGCCAGTTTTGGAAGCTTACCACAAAATCTTCTCTGGGTCATCTACTATGATAGGGGGATTTGGGTCTGGATGAGATCTGATATAGATTCTTTGTGAAGCCATATTTCGAATTTAGATCTTAGAGAGGATGGAATTTATGTTTGTTTTGGATGGATGGCCTCTCTAGGGGTGCTACTAATGTGAAGGATGGTCGAAACAAAAATGAGGGCTAGTGGAGTCGCTAGGTGGCTTTCTTTGAGAAATATGGTCCACCACCAAAAATATCAAAGATGCTTTCGGGAAAAAAAATTTCTAGCAAAATTTGAGATGAATACTTGCAAGGAACAGTTTGCTAGGCTGTCTGGACAAGCTAATGGTTCTATTTGCAAGTTTGTTTCTGTTTATCCTATGTTTAGGTGAAGTTTTCTAAATCACTAAGTTATACTTATTTTTTCACCGATCACAGAGTTTTCATCATGAGTTTTGGAAAGGATGAGTCAACAGAAAGGTATGGTTTCTGAATTTTTTGGTTTTTTTATGGATTTTTTAGGCCTACTGGAGGCTAGTGGAGTTGCCAGGTGGAACTTGGTTGTTTTTGTAAAGATGTAGCTATGGTCCACCACCAATAACTAGGGAAAAGCCAATCTGGGAATGTTTTGGGGTTTTCTGAGTTTTTGTGTAGCCTATGAGGTTTGGAAGAGTTTCCTATAACTGAATCATCATTTTTCTAAGATGGTGAAAGAGCTAGCTTCTACTCTTCAAACAACACTTAAGTTTTCTAAGTTTGATTGAAACTTCGAGAGTTACTAAGGAGTACTTAGATTGTCACTAATGTTAGCCTCCTATATCAATAGGTTTCATCTTTCATGATTGTCTTGATGGAAGTGTGGAATATGTTCAAACCTTCTTACTTGAGCAAAGGTGTTCCATATTCTTGAAAAACCAAAAAATCAAAAAATTTAAAAAATGTAAAGAGGGTATACCCTAAAAGAAAAATCAAAGGGTAAAAAGAATAAAAATGGTCAAAAAGAGAAAGAAATGAACCCCAAGCAAATATAGACCAAGGAAAGTGTGCAAGTCTAAATGCCACTACTTTTTTCATCTATTGTAATAAAATAATTGTGTGCAGCTTGTGAAACTTTTGCCACAATTCATGAATAAGTCAAACTGTTTAAACTTGGCTTAGTCATATTTCAATTTCATGTTTTAAATTAGAGAATAAATATCTAGCCAAACAGTTTAATCTTGGCAGATAAGTAGCTAGGTAGAGTGAATAAAAGGTGCTCAACAGTTTAATCTGAGCCCTTGGATGTAATAAGGGTAGAAAATAGATAGATTCATCATGTAAAAAGAAAAAGATTGGAAAGGGTTTGCAAGTCTAAATGCACCCTAATAAAGAAGACAAAATGGTAGTGCTAAGTAGATAGGGTAGGTAGAGGTGCTGCAAAGTGTTATCTGATGAATGGTGCTGCTACATGTTGGTTAATCATTTACTTTCATCAAAAGTACTAAAGCAGGAAATACACTGGAAAATCACAGCAAGCAAAGTCAAATTCATTAACCTCCCTCATCATTTTCCCCCTCAAGAGTTTTACTAATTCCCCCCAAAAGTATTAAGGTATTTGGAGATCAAAAGGGCTCAAGGCATTTCCTTGACTTCTGGAGGGACCGGACCCTCGGCCTAATGATCAAAAAGACCTAAGCACTTGAGATAATTCATCATTGTTATCTTCCATCTTTAACTTCTTCCTAAGTAAAATCCTATTTTACTTAAGAAACTGATGCAACATTCCATAAAATTCCTCAAAATAACTTGTTATTCTAAGTTTAAGTGTTGAAGATAAAATGTTGCAATTTACTTCATAAGTTATCACTTTCTTAGATGTACAAAGATGTTTTGATTTTCCTTGTCCTTTTTCATATTAACATTTGATTTTACTATATTAAATCCCTAGTGAAATCCCTTTTCCTAAGTATATAACTCCCTTTTCTAATAAATATCACCAAAACCCTTTATTATAATGTTTTACCAAAGTATATATTCCCGCACATTGAAAATAAAACCCCGCTTATAAACCCTTTGGTGAAATATATCGTTATACCATTAATCCCCGCCCTATGGTGAATTAGTTATGTATTGATTAATTTACCATATAATAAAAATATATATAAAAAAGCGTTAGACATGCAATATGTGTGTTTAACACCAAAAACACGGATAAAAACTCATCGGAGTCTTGCGCCACCGCGGATTGTCCACATGACATTCCACCTAACCAAACCCCGCCGCAACCCGTTTCTTACACACTCGGGATTAATTAGTCATCAGGACTAATTAATAGCCTTTTTCCGCCTATCAGACGCCCCCCGGGGAGATTAATAACGTTAATAGTATTTAAAACCCTGTCGGGCCCGCGCAATAACTATTCCATTATATTTCCATTTCTTCGACCGTCGGATCACTCCTCCGCAGATCGACGCTCCACGTCAATCCCGCTGCCCATCCTTGGTAAGAACTTTAACCAACGGGGAAATAGTGGTATCGAAACAGTTCATCATCCACGCAGTCACACATCCAACTAATAAACGCCGACTCCGTTAAAACAAATGCCTTTGCACAAAGTGTGCGGGCTTACCGGGCTATCGCTACCGCATACCGCCGCTTCCCCACTTCTTTACGTCACCCCGTACGTCAAATGACGTCATCACCTCGAAAACGACAAAAACCCTTTTTGACTTGTTTTTAAGCCATTTTCGCGTTTTTTTCAGTTATTTTAGTTTCTGAAAGAGACCGAGCTCCCGCTGCAATTTTCAAATTTCACTGCAAATACACCAATTTACTCCAAGATTCCGCTTCGCCCATGCTGAAGAACAGTTCCTCCATGGCCTGTTACCTGTTAAAAAACCAGTTTCCGTCTAAAAACAGGTATTTATCCTTTACGCCCGACTGCACGTAAAACTCAGTTTCCTTTGTTTTTCCGCTGAAAAAGTGGTTAAAAATCATCACTGAGTCCTCCCTGGAGATTTTAAACCTGTGAAATTGCTCCCCGAACCTGCAAATTGTTCCAATTTCCTTCATTTCAAGAATCCCGCCCGGCCCATGAAGAAAACCAAAAACCTTCATTTTGAATCCACAAGAACCAAAATGGGGGTCCCGGCAGCTCTTAATATCACTCCATTGAATGCTCCTCACCGTGAATTGGACTATTTAACTTTGATAGATGAGGATTTCCAAATTAAAGACCTGCGTTTTGATGAAAGTCCCCTATTGAGCTATTGTCGCTGCAGAGACGAATACTCAAAGGGGCAAGATCTTATAGGGTTGTGGGAATCCAATCTCCCAAGGTATCTGATCCCCTCAGTCATTATTTTCCCAGAAATTGTCCACTATTGCCATTCTAACTATGATCCAACTCAAAGAGCAGTAATTTCCCCTAACCAGAATGTTCTTTTCCCAATTACTGCTCAGTCTAACACAGTAAAGAACAATCAAAGAGTATCAGTATTAAAGAGTATCAGTGGTTAAAGTGTATCAGGTAAAAGTCAGAGTGAAAGTAAAAATGAAGTTACAGAGCGGTCAAAGGTAAAACAGTAAAAGTAATTACAGAGGCAGTAAAATGGTAAAAGAGATGAAAATACTTTCACCAACATTGAAGTTTATCTAAAGTGAAAGTAAAACAGTCAAAGGAACAAAAAAGTGAAAAGATGAAAAACACAACAAGAAGGAACATTTTTGCAGAAATTGCATATTTTAGTCATAGTTTTGCAGAAACTATTGTGATCAATAAAAGATGAATTTTACAAAACTGAAGGAGGTTTATGTTCTTAAGAGGACCATATACAAAAACCTCTCTCACTTTTCTAACAGCTATTATGGTTTCGGAAATATTAAACAAAGTTGGAAAGCACTTTTTGCAGAAAATTACAGTCAAGTCATCATTTTGCAGAGAATATTGTGGCCAATTAGAAATACATTTTACAAAACTGAAGGAGGTTTTTGTTCCTAAGAGACCCATCTACAAAAACCTATCTCAGTTTTTGCACAGTGGTTTTATAATGAGAGATACATGCGCATCTTTACAGGCCATTGTTCAGACTCTGTAAAACTATGTTTTACACATATTTTTTACAGAGAATATTATGCACAGCTGGAGAGGAATTTTAGGAAAGTGAAAGAGGTTTATCTCACCAACATATTTATCCACAATAACCTCTTTCACTTTTTACATATCTATTACGGATTGAGAAATACAAAGATATCATTGGACCCCAAGTTTGCAGAATTGTTGGAGCAGATTGCACAAAGAAAGGAAGCAGTTAGTGACTTGGATGCCTCATCATCAAATAAGATTTGGATCAAATTCGAATTCTCCTCTTTGTCATCACCTATCCATTAAAAATAGTGCCAAATAGTTTGAGTGTCCTTTACTTTAGTTCTATTTATGTAAATAGTTGGAGAGATTTGTGAACCAATTTTGATATTTGTTTCAAGATATTTTAGTTTAGAATTTGTATAAATACTCCACTCTTGGAAGAATTTGGGGGTGGATTCTATTACTCTGCTGTAACACTGAGATTTTCGGAATAAAATCTTTTGGAGAAATTTACTTGTGGCTTACTGGATGACGATTTGAAGCACTGGACTTGTTGCAAGATTCATGTGTTGGACTACAGTTCAATAAGTGTTTCTACCCTTTGTCTGAAATTTTATATTAGTTTATAATACCATCATATCCATTTCTGAATAATTTACATAAAAGATTGAAACATAATTTGCTTAATTGTACTCTGTTTTCAAATGTAATTGTTCTTGATGTTTTCTTCTAAATTAGCTATAAGCATGAATTCTTAACTGCTCCTGCTTTGCTAATTTAAACATTGTTGATTACTATAATAAAGAATCCTTCATTGCTCTTTGCTTGTAATCATTTCCCTTCTTCCTCTTGAATATGGTGAAAGATTCTTAGTTGCCTTTCATCCCTTCAAGACCATCCATCCACTTTAAATTTTAAGGATTGTTCTCCGTCTAGCTATCTTGCCCTGTACTACCATCTTGTGTTCAGAAAAGAAATCCAGTAAAGCCATCCTTAGACTCCATAGCCCAATGGACTGAAAGCCCTCAACCTTGCCCTTAGTTTGTGGATTCCACCATTTTCCCAAAACAAACTTTGCATTTATAACTAGCCTAAAATCATTCAAAAACAAAGATAAATCATAAAGAGAGAGCCCTCTCTGGATGCAGATTGGCTAGATTCTGCATCTAAAAGATTGGTTTGTGGTTACCTCGGGTATACTTTCCTCTTATACAACTTCTAGGAAAACCTGAGTGATAACATAGTGGAGACTCCGCTGGGGAACTGAATCATTTTATTGATACTATTGTTTGATTTATAATCTACAGACAGAGTCTGAAAATCAGCCAGGAAGCCTTTGAAATTGCTTTTGCTATGCAATTGCAAAAGTAAATAAATGTTGTTTCAGTCTATCTCTGATTTAGCTTATAAATTGAATCTTAGTTTCGAATTTTTCAATCAGAATCTCTAGTTTAAACAGATCTTTGAGGAAATCTTAATCACATATCAGTATTTCTTAAAGAATTTGTAGAAGTTGTATTTATTTTTCAAGTAAAACCCAAAATTCAAAAACAAATATTCTAAGAAAACTGGCTTCAGAAAGGATTCGACATACTAGGTCAAACCCTGACCCAAATCCACCACCAATTTTTGAAAATCCAAATCTGATCCCTAGGATTCTTAGAAGACAAGGAAGTCAAGAGAGTTCTGAAAGAGGAAGTCAGGAAAGTACAAGTAGTTCTAGACCACTCTCTAGATCTGCATCTTGTCCTGTGAAAATTATTTATATTGACGACGTTCCTTTTGACGCGAGATTTGAAACATCTTTGTTTGTAAATTTTTCTGAGACTGAATTATCTAGGTTGATTCCAGATCCTTGGTTCATTGAAGAATTGCAATATAGATTTGTTTCGCATCATCTTGACAGAGAATTTCATAACTCCATTCAATCTGAGAAAGCCTTTGAAGAAAGCTCAAACATTTCTGTAATAACTGAAGCATCTCCGAACTCAGCCACTTTTCAAACACCTGTCAGACCTCCATCTCCACCTGTTAGACCTCCATCTCCTCCTACTAGACCGGCTACTCTTGTTACTCCACTTTATCTTCCAATGGCCAATCGATATGCCCCTTTAATATTACCAGCCAACCCTCCAGCTTTACCATCAGACTACCAAAGTAAGATCACACCTTTTGACGGATCAGGCACCTACACAGCTCAACAACACACCAAAAGGATGACAGATTACATTGAGTTTTATGAGATTGATACTGATGATATCCGTATGAGAATTTTTGTACAAAGTCTTACTGGAGAAGTTAGAACTTGGTTTAGGGCTCTCACCCCGAACAGTATTGCTGACCTAGAAGCTTTGTATAGGGCATTTTTGAACAGATGGGAGAAAAGGAAAGATCCTCTTCAGATCTTATCAGAATTTGAAAAATTAAGAAGAAGACCAAATGAAACCGTACCAGATTACATCATTAGATTTAATGAATCATATCATGCAGTTCCTCTGAATCTAAGACCCCCACCTAATAACGTGTTGGTCAAATTCCCAGACGGATTTGACTCTGAAATAGCTTATTCTCTTAGGGAAAGAGCTCCACAAACACTAGAGGAAATGCAGAGCATAGTGGTGAGCGTAGAAGCAAATCTGATAGAAAAACGAGCCAGAGAAAGGGCAGAGAGAAGAATGCCTATGAAGGAAGAACCTTCAACTTTTGAAAAGAAGCTGGATGTAATCATTAAAGGTATGGAAAGATTAGGTGATAGAGTGGAAACCATTGAAAGAAAGTCTGCTACTGATAACCAGAATTTTGCAAGAAACCCAAACTTTAGGAGGAATCTGAACCAAAATATTGGAAAGAATATCCCTGATCAAAACATTAGACCACCTTTCCAAGAAAACTTTGTTGAAGGTTCGACCTCAGAAGGACCTACAGAAGATGTATAAATAAACAATGTCAATGAGGACAAAGATGAATCAGAAATCTTCCTATCTCAGGATGATCAAGAGAATCATATCCTTGAAACATTCCACACTCATTCAGGTGAGACTTTTGATTTCAAAGAAGGCTATGACACAGCAATCTACGAGGTTCATAAGCAGTACAACTTGAGAAGTAGACGGATAGATGTACCAGAGAAAAATAAACAGAAAACCACAAAACAAAATGTCAAAGGAAAACAAAACATTCCCCGTGTACAAAATACTTCCCCTGTACAAAACATTCCCCAAATACAAATTTTGCCTAGGATAACTCCTAGTTTTTCAAATCCAATAATTGAAGATGTCTCTGACAACCAACTAATTGACAAACAGCAATCTAATACATCTCCTCAAGTAGGAACTGTAGAAGAAACAGTGGAAGTTAGTCCCGAAACATCTTCAAAGCAAAACTTCATTCATGAAAAAGAGAAAAACATTGAAGATCCAGTAAACCGAGAAAATCCAACTGTGCAAAACGTTAAAGCTCAAACAGAAAAACCCTTTAATCTAGAAGCTGAAATAGGCAAACTCAAGATAGCTGATCCTTTATCAGAATTGGCTAAACATGATGTCTATAGGAATCAGATTTCCAAGTCTTTAAACATTAACATTACTGGATTGGATGATTCAGTAAATATTCTTGATGATCAACCCAAACTTCTTTTTGGCCCTGAGGTTAATGGCAAACCAGAAAGTGGAGGAACTCCTCCATTTTATGTAAGCCCGAATGTTCATGACAAGATACTCCATAATGCAATGCTTGATTCTGGAGCATCTCACAATTTGATGCCAAAAGCAGTAATGGAAAGATTGAATCTGGATATTACTAGACCATATAAAGATTTGTTTTCATTTGATTCCAGTCAGGTAAAATGTTTAGGTTTAATTAAAGATCTGTGTGTCACTTTGGTCCAATACCCTGCTAAGTCTGTTTTAATGGACATAGTAGTTGCTGATATTCCACCCAAATATGGTATGTTATTGTCTAGGTCTTGGGGTGCTAAACTTGGAGGATCTATTCAATTAGACATGTCTTATGCAACTATTTCAATATTTGGTCAGCCTAAAAGATTATATAGAGAAACTTTGATGAAGTACTTAGTGAGTAGCCATGAGAAGCCTGAAAACTTCCCTGTTTATTCTGTACATTCTGACATGGATTCTTTTATTTTATACAATGCTGAGTCAGATCTTCCTACTGAAATAGGAGCTCCTGAAAAGGAAATCATAAACAAAACCACTGTCAAAATTGAAGAAATATCTCAAAACAAAGAAACACCAGATGACCAAGAAAAACCTGAAAAAACTAAACAACTAGCTCTTGTCAGAAAATCTGTTAAAACAATTGATGAAGATTACGAACATGAAATTCTATGGCAGTTAGAGTTTGATGGCTCAGTAAACAGACTAGGTGCAGGAGCTGGAATTTGGTTACACAATGTAGAGAACAATCATGCAGAGGGTCATGCTTATAGGTTAAATTTCAAATGCACTAACAACATGGCAGAGTATGAAGCTCTTTTATTGGGGCTTAAACATGTCAAGAAGTTAGGAGGCATTAGGGTATCAATCATAGGCGATTCTGAACTAATTATCCAACAAATTAAAGGAGAATGTGCAACAAAGGACATGAGACTGAAACAATACCGAGAGACACTTGTTGAGATTCTCAACACATTTCTACAAGCCCAACTTGCCAAGATTCCCAGGAAACAAAACTTGCATGCTCACAGTTTAGCAATGTTTGCTAGTACATGTAAGTTGCCTTTTGATCCTAATCATCAGTTTTCAGCTGAGATAAGACACAGGCCCGCAATACCCGACAATGTTTTGAATTGGCAAGTATTTGTGAATAACCATCAAATCAATAGTTTTTTGACACTTCAGAATGAGTTTTCTAACTGTAATATAGATGAAGACATGACTGCTGATAAAATTGATCTAGAAAAAGAACAAAAAATGGAAATTTCAAGAGAAAATGCAATTCATATGCTGCATCCAACCGCATTCACTGAAAAAGACATGCAAAATTTGGAACAAATGGAATTTGATGAGGTCGTAGATGAAACATAAATCATCAATTTAAAAGATAATCAATTACCCAAAGGATTAACACCTTTGGAAGATCTATTTGACTCAAATGATATTCCATTCAGACCTAAAATGGAACCTGTTAAAGCCGATATGGAGGAATGCAACTTAGGAACACTAGAACATCCAAAAATTGTTAAGTTGTCTAAATCTCTTCCAAAAGATCAGAAGGTAAAATATGTTGAACTATTAAAAGAATTCCAGGACGTCTTTGCTTGGAGTTATGAAGACCTCAAATCTTATGATACATCCATCATTCAACATACTATACCTTTGAAACCGGATCAGAAACCTTTTAAACAAAAGCTTAGGAGAATTAATCCTGTTTTATTACCCTCAATTGAAAAGGAAATCAAAAGAATGTTTGAAGTAGGGATTATATCTCCTATCAGATTTTCAGAATGGGTTTCTAACCTAGTACCAACCAGAAAAAAGACAGGAGAAATCAGACTGTGTGTTGATTTAAGGAATTTGAATAAAGTTTCTTTAAAAGACAACTATCCTCTACCTAAAATGGATCACATTCTGCAAAAGGTAGTGGGATCTTCGAGAATATCACTACTGGATGGATTTTCAGGGTACAACCAGATTCTGGTTCATCCTGATGATCAGGATAAAACAGCATTTACCACACCATGGGGTACGTTTAAATATGTCAAAATGCCATTTGGACTCAAGAATGCAGGAGCTACCTTTCAAAGAGCGAAGGACATTGCTTTTGCTAAAGAGATACATGATTTTCTGGTTATTTACTTAGATGATTTGACCGTTTTCTCTAAAACAGATCAAGAACATTTAGGTCACCTAAGGCAAGTATTTATAAAGTGCAGAAAATATGGAATTTCTTTAAACCCTAAGAAGTCATTGTTTGGTTTGGAAGAAGGAAAGCTTTAGGACATATCATTTCTAAAGATGGCATTAGGATTGATCCTGAAAGAATTCAAGCAATTTTGCAAATACCCCACCCCAGAAACATAAAAGAATTGCAAGCATTTATAGGAAAAATCAACTTCTTGAGAAGATTTATTTCTAGTCTAGCAGAGTTACTTAGATTACTAACTAACATGCTGAGGAAAGATTCAAGCATTGACTGGACTGTAGAAGCCAAGCAATCATTCGAGGAAATTAAGATGGCTTTAACAAGGACACCAGTTTTGACCAGTCCTAAATTTGATAGAGACTTTATTATTTTTTCATTTGCTTCTGAACATACTGTTGCAGCTGTTTTACTTCAAAAAGATGACCAAGGGTGTGAAAAGCCAATAGCATTTTTTAGTAAAGCACCGAGGGATGCACCTCTAAAGTACAATATTATGGAAAAACAGGCTTTTGCATTGGTAAAAGCAATCAAAGATTTTAGAGTTTACATATTATATTCTCATGTGATAGCATATGTGCCCAATGCAGTAGTTAAAGATATTTTGACTCAAGATGGCATTGAAGGTAAACGAGGTAAGTGGATAGCTACCATTTTGGAATATGATATTGAAATCAAGCCAACCAAACTGATAAAAGGCCAAGGCCTAGCACAACTTATGACGGAAACCAATTGCCAAGCCTTAGATATCAATGAACTGGATAACGAGCAGGAGATGGCGACTCCCCAGATCAGTCAAGCTTTCTTAGATTCACCCTGGTATACTGATATAATTCATGTTCTATTAAACCTGCAAGCTCCTCCAGGGTTGTCCAGAACTAAGCAAAGATTTTTAAAGATGACATCTTCGAAATATTGTATTTTAGATAGCACTTTATTTTGGAAGAATCACGAAGGAATTTTATTGAATTGTCTCTTAAAAGATGAAGTTGATAAAGTGCTTAATGAATTTCATGCAGGGGATTGTGGAGGACATCTTTACTGGAAATCTACTGCAGACAAAATCTTAAGGGCTGGTTTTTACTGGCCAACATTATTTTCTGATGTAAAGAAATTTGTAACAAGCTGTCACAAATGTCAGATATTTGAGGGTAAAAGAAAGTTGTTACCTTTGCCTTTAAAACCAGTTTCCACAGAAAGACCCTTTCAACAATGGGGTTTAGATTTTATTGGAGAGATTCACCCCCCTTCTTCAGGACAACATAGATGGATTTTAACTGCTACAGACTATTTCACCAAATGGATTGAAGCCATCCCATGTAGACAATCCAATGATTCTGTAATCATAGGGTTTCTTGAAACCAACATACTTTCAAGATTCGGATGTCCAGAAAAGATTATAACAGACAACGCTGCTGCATTTAAATCAAAGAAAATGATAAATTTCTGCCATAAATATCATATTACTTTAGGCCATTCAACCGCCTATTACCCCCAAGGTAATGGACTAGCAGAATCCTCCAATAAGAGTTTGATCAATATCATTAAGAAATTGTTGGAGGAGAATAAAAAGAACTGGCATAAGAAACTGACCTATGCATTATGGGCAGACAGACTTACAACCAAGAAATCCATCGGGACTAGTCCTTATGAGTTAGTTTATGGTTTGGAGGCAAGATTCCCATCATCGTTAGGAATCCCTGTGATGAAATTACTTCAAGAGGCTCAAGTGGAGCCAAATGACATTCAAAGAAGAATTAATCAGACAATCCACCTACAACAAACCAGAGAAGAGGTATACCAAAGATCACAAGCCTTACAGGAAAAGCTAAAGAAAATGTTTGATAAAAGGACTAAAGCAGAGGATTTTCAATTAGGAGACAAGGTCCTAAGATGGGATTCTAGAAGAGAAGAAAAAGGAAAACATGGGAAGTTTGATTTCTTGTGGAAAGGGCCTTATATCATCCATGCCTTGCAGGGAAACAATACTTATTTTTCGAAGGACTTGGACAATTCAGAAGTTGAAGAAGGACCAGTCAATGGTCGAATGCTTAAGCATTATTTTGATCCAATTTACTAGAATGTTTAAATGTTCCTAACTTGTACATAATATATTGTTTGCTTGTTATATTTTTGTTACTGCAGTTTGGATTGGATGGTGACTTCTTGGAATTGAAGCCCGAAGTGAAGGCCCTAAGTTCCAAAAAAGTTTTACTATCATATGTAAATAAAGCTACCAGAAGAAGGAAAATTCCTTATTTTCAGTTTGAAGACATTCTGAGGCATCTGATCTATCGTTCTTGACTTTCCACAAGGAAAAGCCATCCCCAAGTGGAGCCAGTGTTAGCCTCCTATATCAATAGGTTTCATCTTTCATGATTGTCTTGATGGAAGTGTGGAATATGTTCAAACCTTCTTACTTGAGCAAAGGTGTTCCATATTCTTGAAAAACCAAAAATCAAAAAATTTAAAAAATGTAAAGAGGGTATACCCTAAAAGAAAAATCAAAGGGTAAAAAGAATAAAAATGGTCAAAAAAGAGAAAGAAATGAACCCCAAGCAAAAATAGACCAAGGAAAGTGTGCAAGTCTAAATGCCACTACTTTTTTCATCTATTGTAATAAAATAATCGTGTGCAGCTTGTGAAACTTTTGCCACAATTCATGAATAAGTCAAACTGTTTAAACTTGGCTTAGTCATATTTCAATTTCATGTTTTAGATTAGAGAATAAATATCTAGCCAAACAATTTAATCTTGGCAGATAAGTAGCTAGGTAGAGTGAATAAAAGGTGCTCAACAGTTTAATCTGAGCCCTTGGATGTAATAAGGGTAGAAATAGATAGATTCATCATGTAAAAAGAAAAGATTGAAAAGGGTTTGCAAGTCTAAATGCACCCTAATAAAGAAGACAAAATGGTAGTGTTAAGTAGATAGGGTAGGTAGATGGTGCTGCAAAATGTTATCTGATGAATGGTGCTGCTACATGTTAGTTAATCATTTACTTTCATCAAAAATACTGAAGCAGAAAATACACTGGAAAATCACAGCAAGCAAAGTCAAATTCATTAACCTCCCCCATCATTTTTCCCCCTCAAGAGTTTTACTAATTTCCCCAAAAGTACTAAGGTAATTGGAGATCAAAGGGGCTCAAGGCATTTCCTTGACTTCTGGAGGGACCGGACCCTCGGCCTAATGATCAAAAAGACCTAAGCACTTGAGATAATTCATCATTGTTATCTTCCATCTTTAACTTCTTCCTAAGTAAAATCCTATTTTACTTAGGAAACTGATGCAGCATTCCATAAAATTCCTCAAAATAACTTGTTATTCTAAGTTTAAGTGTTGAAGATAAAATGTTGTAATTTACTTCATAAGTTATCACTTTCTTAGATGTACAAAGATGTTTTGATTTTCCTTGTCCTTTTTCATATTACATTTGATTTTACTATATTAAATCCCTAGTGAAATCCCTTTTCCTAAGTATATAACTCCCTTTTCTAATAAATATCCCCAAAACCCTTTATTATAATGTTTTACCAAAGTATATATTCCCGCACATTGAAAATAAAACCCTGCTTTATAAACCCTTTGGTGAAATATATCGTTATACCATTAATCCCCGCCCTATGGTGAATTAGTTATGTATTGATTAATTTACCATATAATAAAAATATATATATAAAAGCGTTAGACATGCAATATGTGTGTTTAACACCAAAAACACGGATAAAAACTCATCGGAGTCTTGCGCCACCGTGGATTGTCCACATGACATTCCACCTAACCAAACCCCGCCGCAACCCGTTTCTTACACACTCGGGATTATTTAGTCATCAGGACTAATTAATAGCCTTTTTTACTTCTCAGTGCTTGATAGAGTGTAACAATTATCAATATTTAAAACCACAGCCAGACCCATGTGTCTTCTTCATCTCTTCAGCCCTATGACATGGATCGCTCCTGCGCCAGATCGACGCTCCGTCAACCGCTGCCCATCCTTAGTAAGAACTTTTAACCCGACGAAATAGTGGTATCGGCAGTTCATAAGTCACATTGTCTTATCAAAGATAATTGCCAGATTCGTTAAAACGACAATGCACAAAAGCGGTGTAGACTTGCAGCTTCAACTATCTGTGGTCCCCTCATGCACACAGTCACCGTCACCCCGTACGTCAAATGACGTCATCACCTCGAAAACGACAAAAACCCTTTTGACTTGTAAATAAGCCATTTTTCGCGTTTTTTCAGTTATTTTTAGTTTCCGAAAGGGAAATGTTCTCCATTGCGATTTTTCAAAGTTCAACATAAACCACCAATTTACTCAAAAATTATTTCTTGCTTAAATCTTAGGGCGTTATCCATTACTGTTCCACTGTTAAAACTGATTTCAGTCTAAGCAGTGTTATCATTCTCATTGGCCCCTTGCCTGTTCACAGTTTCCTTTGTTTTTAAGTGAAAAATGATTAAAAAATCATCAGTTCCTCTATGGAGATTTTAAACACGTGACAAAATTGCTCCCCAGACTTTACCAAATTGTTCCAATTTCCTTCATTTCAAGAATCCCGCCCGGCCCATGAAGAAAACCAAAAACCTTCATTTTGAATCCACAAGAACCAACATGGAGGTCCCGGCAGCTCTTAATATCACTCCATTGAATGCTCCTCACCGTGAATTGGACTATTTAACTTTGATAGATGAGGATTTCCAAATTAAAGACCTGCGTTTTGATGAAAGTCCCCTATTGAGATATTGTCGCTGCAGAGACGAATACTCAAAGGGGCAAGATCTTATAGGGTTGTGGGAATCCAATCTCCCAAGGTATCTCATCCCCTCAGTCATTATTTTCCCAGAAATTGTCCACTATTGCCATTCTAACTATGATCCAACTCAAAGAGAAGTAATTTCCCCTAACCAGAATGTTCTTTTCCCAATTACTGCTCAGTCTAACACAGTAAAGAACAATCAAAGAGTATCAGGATTAAAGAGTATCAGTGGTTAATGTGTATCAGGTAAAAGTCAGAGTGAAAGTAAAAATGAAGTTACAGAGCGGTCAAAGGTAAAACAGTAAAAGTAATTACAGAGGCAGTAAAATGGTAAAAAGAGATGAAAATACTTTCACCAACATTGAAGTTTGTCTAAAGTGAAAGTAAAACAGTCAAAGGAACAAAAAAGTGAAAAGATGAAAAATACAACAAGAAGGAACATTTTTGCAGAAATTGCATATTTTAGTAATAGTTTTGTAGAAACTATTGTGATAAATAAAAGATGAATTTTACAAAACTGAAGGAGGTTTATGTTCTTAAGAGGACCATCTACAAAAACCTCTCTCACTTTTCTAACAGCTATTATGGTTTCGGAAATATTAAACAAAGTTGGAAAGCACTTTTTGCAGAAAATTACAGTCAAGTCATCATTTTGCAGAGAATATTGTGGCCACTTAGAAATACATTTTACAAAACTGAAGGAGGTTTTTGTTCCTAAGAGACCCATCTACAAAAACCTATCTCAGTTTTTTCACAGTGGTTTTATAATGAGAGATACATGCGCATCTTTACAGGCCATTTGTCAGACTCTGTAAAACTCTGTTTTACACATATTTTTTACAGAGAATATTATGCACAGCTGGAGAGGAATTTTAGGAAAGTGAAAGAGGTTTATCTCACCAACATATTTATCCACAATAACCTCTTTCACTTTTTACATATCTATTACGGATTGAGAAATACGAAGATATCATTGGACCCAAAGTTTGCAGAATTGTTGGAGCAGATTGCACAAAGAAAGGAAGCAGTTAGTGACTTGGATGCCTCATCATCAAATAAGATTTGGATCAAATTCGAATTCTCCTCTTTGTCATCACTTATCCATCAAAAATAGTGCCAAATAGTTTGAGTGTCCTTTACTTTAGTTCTATTTATGTAAATAGTTGGAGAGAATTGTGAACCAATTTTGATATTTGTTTCAAGATATTTTAGTTTAGAATTTGTATAAATACTCCACTCTTGGAAGCATTTGGGGTGGATTCTATTACTCTGTTGTAACATTGAGGTTTTCGGAATAAAAAGCTTTTGGACAAATTTACTTGTGGCTTACTGGATGACGTTTTGAAGCACTGGACTTGTTGCAGGATTCATGTGTTGGACTTCAGTTCAATAAGTTTTCCAACCCTTGTGTTTAAAATTTTATATTAGTTTATGCTATCATCATATCCGTTTCTGAATAGTTTACATAAAGGATTGAAACAGAATTTGCTTAAGTGTACTCTGTTTTCAAATGTGATTATTCTCTATGTTTTCTTCTGGATTAGTTATAAGCATGAATTCTTAATTGCTCATGTTTTGCTGATTCAATATTGTTGATTACTGTAACAAAGAAATCTTCATTGCTCTTTGCTTGTAATCATTTCTCTTCTTCCTCTTGAATATGGTGAAAGATTCTTAAGTTGCCTTTCATCCCTTCAAGACCATCCATCCACTTTAAATTTTAAGGATTGTTCTCTGTCTAGCTATCTTGCCCTGTAATACCATCTTGTGTTCAGAAAAGAAATCCAGTAAAGCCATCCTTAGACTCCATAGCCCAATGGACTGAAAGCCCTCAACCTTGCCCTTAGTTTGTAGATTCCACCATTTTCCCAAAACAAACTTTGCATCTATAACTAGCCTAAAATCATTCAAAAACAAAGATAAATCATAAAGAGAGAGCCCTCTCTGGATGCAGATTGGCTAGATTCTGCATCTAAAAGGTTGGTTTGTGGTTACCTCGGGTATACTTTCCTCTTACACAACTTCTAGGAAAACCTGAGTGATAACAACTAACTCGGAAGGTCCCTCTGTGATTGCCATTATGTTAGTGAGCAGTGGGATAAGTCAATCAGATAGTATTCTTAAGGCTAATGGAATGTTTAGGGAATCTAATTTTGTTTGTTACTCAGAGTCCCACCGTGATCGCCATTATGTTAGTGTGGCGATGAGGTGGCTGATCGGATAGTATTCTAAAATTTAGCAAAGTAATAAGGCCTACTGGAGGCTAGTGGAGTCGTCAGGTGGATTACTAGTTGTTTTGAGAGTATATGTGTATGGTCCACCACCAATATTGATAAACACCAATCTAGAGATATTTTGGGGTTTTCTGAGTTTCCTATATGTAGCCCTGAGGTTTGGAATAGTTTCCTATAACTGAATCAACATTTTGCTAAGATGGTGAAAGAGCTAGTTTCTGCTCTTCGGACAATACCTAAGTTTTCTAATTTTGATTGAGATTTTGAGAGCTCCTAAGGGATACCAAGGATGTTTTGACTCAAAGTCCCACCATTATCGCCATTATTTTAGGGTCCCATGATTTGGCTGATTGGCAAGCCAAATGACAGTGTAACATCAAACTAGTCTTTGGAGACCAAGGACCTAGCCTTCCTAGACTCAGAGAGGGCTCTCTCTATTTGTGTAAGGGATATCTGTGTGTTTGCTTATTATGTTCTTGATTTAGGCTAGTTATGAAGTAGGTTTTTTGTTTTAGTTTTTAGGTTGTGAGGGATGAACTGATCAAAGACTAAGATAGGTAAAAAGATGTCAGATCAACCAGGCTATGGGGTCGAAAAGGTCAAGAAATCTTTCAGGTGGTGATACAAGGTTGTGGAAGGGCCGATTTGATTCGAGGTAAAATGGATCTTTGGGTAAAATGGAGTGAGATGGACATTAAATTTGTGAAGAAAAAAGGATTTCAAACATAAATATTTTAATATCTGAAATAAACATGGTAGGGCAAACCATTAATCATGAGAAATGTAACTATAAACTGATCAATGCATAGAAATAAAAATTCAAGCCATGCATAGATATATATGACTCTCTAACTTTAGGAAATGGCTATCAGACTTTGGGTAAATACATTTAAGACAAAAAAAAAACTCAAATCACTATGAGGAAATGCCTAAGCGTAGTATTTCAAGCTATTGGGCACTTTGAAGCAATATTGCATAGTTTTAGGCAAAGGGCAAGATCAGTACAAGACCTCCTTGGTTCAACAAATGACAATCTAATCAATCAAAGAAAGGTTTCAGATGTGGAGCTATGACTAGCCATGAGTAAGTAGGGCATACCGTGAATCATACTTAGCATGCATAAAATCATAAATGAAACAAGAAAACAATTTCTTCAGTTATCAAAGAGCAATCAAGGATTCTTTGATATGACTAAGAAGGAAGAAAACATAGAAGCTATAAAGAAACAGGAAACTTGAGGTGCCTCCAAGGACATGTCTCAAATCTATTCTCTACCGTCTTATAGCAAGCAAGAACATGGAATTATGAAGGAAAACTAAGAAGCATAACAGAGAGGGACACTATACCATTTTACCAAGTCAAGGAATCCAATAATATACCTCCTTCATCATCCAAAAACATTCAAGAAACTATCCAATGCATGAGACAAGTGTTTCTTAAAAGCTTGTATAACCATATATTTCTTCTATTCATCAAGTTCAGCCTCATTTACAATGAAATCCTTTGGAATATATAGGCCAAAGTGAGGAAAAGCTCCTAGTTCAACTTGCAATCTCATTGGCCTATCCAAAATATCTGATTTGTCCTTGAGGCTTTGCAAAGCCCAAGGCACAAAATATCTAATAAAATATCTCAAAAATGCTAAAAAAGGAAAATATATTGACTTTTCATAACTAATCATTCCCAAAAATAGCTAAACGCACATGAGGAAAAGTCACTTTAGAAAGGTACATTTTTCACAAAAATACTTAGGAAATATATCAGCAGAAAGTCCTCTGTCTTGCCAGCAACTTTTGGAGGCCTTCCCAATGTCAAAACGAGGCCCGTGATGGCTCTTTGGAAAGATATGAATGTCTATTTTCTGAAAATGATTATCTTTCACCAAACTGACCACAAAAAGTCCATCAAAAAGTGACTTGTGTGTAAAAACCCAAAAAATAGACCTTGCTGATAAACGGGGCAGAGTGTGGAAAAAGTGAGTGTTTTTCACCATTTTGGGGGAGAAAATCATCTTCAATTGATCTGAAAATTGCTGAGTATATTCCCATGAAATTATTGCATCCAATGATACCATTTTAATCCTTTGAAGATGCCCAAAAAAGAAATGGCGATGACCATGATTTTTAGCCAAAAACCCAAAAATGACAAAATACCAAAATTTGTTGAATTTCGCCCAATTTTGGCGAGCATGACCCTCAAGGGTTTTTAGAAACATGATGTGAAGCTGAGGCCAAAATTTGGAGCTTTGAGGTGTCTTTCTTCAATTTTGGTGTCGGGCGCCTCCTTTGAGCTTCCTTGAGTTTTTCCTGTGTGTCCTTCAATTTCCATCGGGCGAACTGATTGAGCTCCTTATAGTGCCCTGTCATCCTCCGTTGAAGGTCAAAATCTCTATTGCCCTTCTCCAACTTCTTTTCCAAGTGATCATTCACCCTCTCGAGCCATGCTTCTCGATTGTTCTCTATCTCTTGGGTGAACAAAGTAGTGAGAGGAATAGATTGGAGAAGGGCAGCTTCTTCTTCCTTTTGTTTCTCAAGGGCTCTTTTGAGTCCCATGATCCTTGGCCTCTTTCTTCTGGGCTGATCTTCATCTTCACTATCATTGAACTCGCCCATGAGTTCTTCCAATCTAACTTGCACCTTGGAGGCCTCTTTTTTGTATTTGATGGTCATGTCTCATATACCGCCATGTGGACACTCATCTGTCTATTTTGAATTTGCAAAAAGTGATTGAAGTTTCTAGCCCTCTCTAGATCTACCATCAAAGCATCAATTTGGCTTTCTCTATTGATCAAGAGAGTCTCTAGGATTCTGGCCTCATTGTCGCTATCATCACTTTGGATTTGAATTATGTCGAAGTCGCTCTCCTTTTCATGGCTGCTTTCTTCTTTCTCCTTTCCCTTGCTTTGGGTGGCCTTCTTGGATTTCCTCCTCTTGGGAAATTCGACAATGGGCTGCTTGGGAAATTTCCCCTTTCTTCGGAGGGCCCTAGTAACATTTGGAGTAATAGTTTTAGGCACCCTTTTCTTTGATGTCTGGGGCTTGGCCACTTTTGGAGAAGAGAGCATGGCCCCTTGCCTAGGAGAGGCAGCTAGCACATGCTCTATTGGTTCTTTGCCCTTGTTACTTTCCTCATCATTCTTGCCACTGTTTTGAGTTTTTTCATGGTGCTTCTCTTCATCACTTTGCTACATATTATCACTGTGATGCTCTTCACTTTACTACCCTTCCTCACTGTGATATTTTTCACTTTACTACCCTTCTTCCCCTTGTTGTTCCTCCTCTTCATCATGCTGTTGTTTATCATGTTCTTCTTCCCCTTGCTCCTTTGTTTCATCATGCTGTTGTTCATCTTGCTCTTCCTCCCCTTGCTCATGATCTTCTTCCTCATCGTGCTCTTCTTATCGTTCAATGGGAAATTTGAGCTTCTTGGGAATGGGCTTGCTTGAAGAAGGCGAAGGATGGTGAGTGGAAGGTGAATGAGATGTATTGAATGAAGGAACAATGGTGAAATCTGGATATGCAATGAAAGTATCCCAAGATATTTCCTTCTTCTCAAGCTGATGAAGAATTATAACCTTGATGAGGGAATGATGGAAGAGGCAAGCTGACTGCTGAGAAGGAGGTTTTTTCTAAACAGTGGAGGCCATTTTCTCAATAATTTTATGGAGGAAGAAAGGGAGATTTAACAATTTGGGTCTTGTGAAATGCATGAGCAACTGGACATGGTAGGCATAGACCCGGGAGAATCTTCCCTCGCAAGTGAAGTATTTCATGATTATCTTCATGAGGGGAGCATAACTAGTCAACAAATATGAGAAGGGAAAGATGGATGGACATGTATCTCTATGCTCAGGCTTTAAAAAAGGTTTGTACTGTTCTGAGTCTAGGTGGCTTTGTTTAAAACACTTCTCTCTGACATAAGGGATTTTGGTGGCCTTGGAAATGGACCTAGGAGAGAACTTGAAATCCAAGCCTGCCAGCTGAAAGTGTTTCCCTTGAAATCCCAAAGCACAAAGATGTGTCAAAGGGGAATAGCTTTTCACCTCTTGCACCCTTTGACAAAAATCTAGACATCCAACCTCATGAAAGTTAAACAGGACTGGTGGATGAGCATTTACCTCTTCAGTTGAAACAGGCTCAAACCTCCTGTGAAGGCCACTTCTACTGTCTTGCCTGGGAGACATTTTGTTTTGAATATTCTTTGCTAACTGACAAAAACAAGTTGTCTCAAATGGTCCTTGAAATGGCTTCTCAAGAACACCTCTGTCCTCCTTATAAGTCACTGTTTTTCCTCTTTGATGCCAATCAACAAGTATTTGTCAAATAAAATAAAATCAAATTATCACTGTGCTTGGGAAAATAACTCTGAAAATATATGCTTGTGGTTTATTGGTGAAGAAGGAATATCTTGTGTTTTGACAAAAACACTTTTTCTTCCAAACACCTTTCTTTTGTTGTTCACTGTTCTTCCCAAAGTAAAACAAAACACCCTCCAACTGATTTAAAAGACCTTCACAGCATACTCTGTCTTTTTGGAACTATGGAGGTTGCACTAGGTTTCACTATTTCACCATACAGAGAGGACTCATTATATGACCAAGTTTTCAAATTAGGATCACTGTTTTCCCTTTGGAACTTCAAACAGAGTCTGCTCTTCTTTTATTTGTGGGTTATTCACTATTCTTAAAGATAGTTAGGGTCCTTTAAGATTGTTTAAAACATCCACCTAACACTGTAATGGTGTGTGACAATCACAGCAACAAAAACCTTTGAGTTTTCTCAAAAACCCTACCCTCTAATCACTGTCTCTCTCTGGTGCTTTTTTAATTGACAAACTGCCCTTAAAGCCACTGTTAAGACACTGTCTAAGTTAATTTGAGACCTCCAACCATAAGAAAAGTTTCTTTAGCTTTAACAAGAACTCTATCTCCTTAACACTTCCTATCTCATGGTTTTTATATGATGAAATGGTTTCGAAGGCACTGTTTCCTTCTTAGGGAACAAACACAGCAAACACCCTTTCAATCTTTGAATTTTTCCAAGATGTAATGAAGAATACCTCGAAGAAAAGATTAAGGATCTTGTTTGATTGCTTGAGGAGATTTTACAGATTTTTTGGAGACCTTTAAGTGAGCGGCACGTTCACAAAGAAGAGCGTCGCGCAATGGAAAGGCAGTCAGGTCAGTTGCTCAGGCAGTTGGTGAACGCACTACAGGCGCACCGCGCAACAATAGAAACCCTTTGTAATTTTGTTCGCAGGCATGCCGTGCACTTTTACAGGTGCGCCGTGCAAGCTTTAAACCTTGAAAACTTTGAATTTTGCACGAAAATTCTTGTTTATGTTCAGTGAGCAGTCAGGGGAGCGCTTGTTGCGTTTTGAATTTGCACAATGCGATTTGCAATGGTCTCTCCACCCTTTTAAAGTTGAAAAAGTAAAAAAATCTTTTGAACTCACTTGTGAGGGTTTGGAGTTTGAAAAAGGCTCCTTTGAGTTTTAAACAAAGTCTCTTATCCTTTATTATTTTATCACTCTTCAAAACATTTCAAAGACTCATCTTTCGATTTTAAATGCTGTGGACAACCTCTCCACTGCCCTTTCACTGTTTCTTCATTAAGAAAAGTACCCCTGTCACCTTTTTCATTTCTGACCTTTAGAGAAGGATTGCTTAAGAGTCAGATCCGAGACTTTTGATGCCTCCTTTGCCATATCTTGGAAGGAGATGAACCATAGTTATAGGACTTACTTTGACAACTCGACTCTATTGGTGTTTGTTGATGATTATGTCCATAGTGAAGTTGACAAAAAATTTCAGGTGCCCTTTTGAGATTTTCTTTTGACTGTGGATGACAAACCTTATTTGCATTCACCCATGGCTTTACCTATATCTGTTCATCAAGGAAAATTCCTTTAGAGACCCTCAATGTAATCATATGGAACATCAAGGCTTTTTCACATGTTTCATAAAAGGTCTTTGACTGTGATAGTGATATGGCTTGAGTCTTTGAATATTGTCTTGAGTTTGAATCATGGTGTCATATCCTTTTCTTCACAATGATGAGCCTGTCCGAGCTTTGTTCACTTTAGCTTCAGATTGCCTTTGAAGGAGATATCTGATAGAAGTAAAACCAAACCTCTTTGATTATCATAGTACCACTGCTTTCCCATTGTTTTTAACACCATTTTTCTATCCATAAGCCTTCAGTTGCTTTCTACTGATTTCAACTCTGTCTTTAAAATAGAGAAAACATGTAAGCCCCCTTGAAAATACCACTACTGTATCAGGGGTTTCCTCTATGGGAGATAAGGTGTAAACAAGCTTTTAAGGCTATTTGCAGCATTTCTAGCTTTGTGATTTTTGGATGAGGCTACACCTTTGTTCCTGACCCTCTGCTTATTAAATGAAGGAGGCTAGCATAATATTCCCAACCCTCTGCTTTTAAATGAAGGAGGTTTTCAACCAATGACCTAACCATCTGCTCATATTTGGAGGAGGTTTTACACAGTCATCCAACCCTCTGCTCGTGTTTGGAGGAGGTTTTACACAGTCATCCAACCCTCTGCTCATGTTTGGAGGAGGTTTGACACAGTCACATTTCATCTGTCTTCAAATTGTGTCAATCTTTCCTTTCACTGCATATCTCTACTTAGTACATCACAATAAGTAATAAAAAGTGAAATATTGACAAAATGTCATGAGGGGCATGCTCTGAGATGTGTATTTCTGTTTGATAGAGTACCCTTATGCATCTTTTTAGAAAACAAGAGCAAACTTGACCTATGTCTGAAGAGTGTTACTTGCTAGTCATAGGTCACTAACCCTTTGACTGTGTTTGCAGGAGTTCATTGAATTACCTCTCTGACTAGTACTTGCATCCCAGGCTCAAAACTACATGAGAAGCAACTGTATTCTCATTTCAAGTTTAATAATGTCTTCTGGAACACTAATACACTTCTTCTTTTGAAAAAGACATTGAAACAGTATAGATCAACACAACATCAGTTTGTCTTTTGAAAAATGCACTACAGAGACACCAAGATTTGTTAGTGGCGTGACTTAAGGGTGTATCAACCTTATTTGCAGAATAGGAAGGTCATCTAGGACTGGTTGGTGTTAGACAGGGGTTCTTTTGGCTTTAGGATAGTTTTCCAAGGGAGGATTTCCTAGAGCGCCACTACCTAACTTAGGGGATACTCTTGACAGATTTGGAGTATTCTCTTTGGAGCTGATGGACAAGTTTGTATGACTGAGACTAGATAGGGCTTGACAATTAGGTTTTTACCATCATAGGCTGATTGAGGAGGTAAGAGGGAAAAATGTTTATGGGTGCTTTCTAGCTGACAAATTTGACAAATTGGAGATCAGCTGCTAGAAAATTTGGCTTTAAAAACTAGTCATCATCAACAGTTGAAAAATACTGATGACTAACACTTATGATTGAGATTCATTGGTCTTGTTTATAAAATTTCATTGGATAAAAGGGTCATTTCGAGACCTATGATGTAAAATTTTTATATTCAGTCATGTAAGGACTTGGTAAAATTTGTAAACCCACTTGGTTGGGTATTTGAGTCAAAATTTGTAAACCCACTTGGTTGGGTAGTTGAGTCAAAATTTGTAAACCCACTTGGTTGGGTAGTTCAGTCAAATATGTAATTCCACTTGGTTGGATCATTGATGTAAGTATGAGTCCTTGGTGATAAGAATGGTCATACTTGGTTGAGTTATAGAGTCATGTACTTCATTAAAAAAATCTGTCTAAAGATTCAGCATGAACTCAGGGGGAGCATGGTAAATTTAGTCCACATTAGATCTACAGAGCTCATCTTTCTACAAGGGAAGAGAAACCTTGTTTTGGTTTTGATCCACCCTTTGCCCTTGATGTCAAAGGGGGAGAGTATCATGGTGTTTGAATAATGGTTATGATTAATGTATCTATCTATTGTGGTTATCAAACACCACTGTGGTTGCCATCAAGTCCAAAGGGGGAGATTGTTGGAAATATGATGTAATGTGTTATCCTTGATGGCAACCTACTTGATGAAGTTGTCCTTGATGGAAACCTACTTGACTAGCTTCATATGATAAGTAACCTATTTGTTGAAGATGTAAGAATGATGTATCTACATATCAGTTTAGATGTGACAAAGAAAATAGTTCCAACAAGTGCCAGAGAAATGATAAATATAATATGTCACAATTTATACGCTACTTTTGTGGAGGCAACCCGCGTATGGATGCAATGTATACGCTACTTTTGTGAAGGGAACCAACGTATACATTCAGGCTTAGCATATACGTAGTTTTTATGAAGGGAAGTTGTGTATACACACGTAAACGAACGCTCCAAGTCGCATATGCCTTTTGCACTCTAAAATTATGATACCAAGGGGCATTACCATGGTATTAGCCCACAGTATTAAGCGTTGCATTTTCTATTTGATTCTGTCCAAGAATACCATCGGAATTTGTGTGGTTTTGACTCATGGTATTAGTAAAAACTAAATCTATATAAAGAAAAGAAGATCATAGTGCAAAGTGTGTATGAGTAAGGGTTGTTATGAATAAATTTCTCTAAGGAATATCAGCAAGGATGAAATTTGTTTTTAATTGATAGATCTAAATCTATGATGCACCCATGGATATAATGATGGTTCAAGATCTCTAGATCTGAAGATGATGAAGCTCTAATATGATCTACTGAAGAAATGAGGAAGAATTGGCACAAGTCTGCTGAAGAAAATGAAGAAATCTGGGTACGTTTTATAGATCTGGTCGGTTATGCAAAATTTACATTTACAGATCTATACGCTAGTTGGTTTCAGTGAAAGTGTGTATATATGCGGGTTCACTTCATGAAAATCGCGTATGCCAGTTAGGGTTTTCTGAAGAATAGTATACACAGAAGTATACGCAGGTTGTTGTGCAGAAAAGAACATATGTACGCAGCTTCAGTGAAGCAAAGTAGCGTATGCTAGTTGAATTAATGACTGTTCAAGGTTGATTTTGTATCTGCATATATATTCTGAAGTCTGGGTTATTTCTGAAGTTCTGGTTATAGTGTTTTCACTGTTCTAATTGAAGTATTGGGCAACGTTTATGATTGTTGATAAAGGGTTTTGTTGATGTTGGTTGATGTTAAATATGATTTCCTCAATGGTGATCTAGAAGAAGAATATCATAGTGAAAGAGTGTGCATGTGTCTGGTGAAGGGTAAGAGCTGAGTTGTTTATCTGTTTTGAAGAGTTGCGCAGCCCTGCAATGTTTGCAGATCTATACGCAGGTTCGTCACAACGAAAGTGCGTATATACGCGGGTTAGCTTCAGCAAAAGTGTGTATGGAATCTAAAAGCCAGTCCTGAAATAGTGGCAGATATATACGTAGGTTTGTCTTTGTGAAAGCACGTATATACGCTGGTTCAGTGAAGTAAAAGTGCGTATGGAATCTAGGGTTTTGCTGAAGTGTGCAGAAGAAAATCTCTGATCTGTTTTGTTGTTCTACTGTTGTCTGTCAATAATGTCTTCATACAGATCTGGGTTGTTTGAATACTGATTATGCTGTTGGTTGGTTATGATTAAAGATCAGTTGTTGGTTGATTGGTTGATGATTCAATGAATGAATTGAATGGGTTATAAGTTTCAGTTCGATGAATTTTCTTTGAGCTTAAATATGTGGAGTGGGTCTAGTATGAAAATGGATGAAACGTGGTCCATGGTGGTGCTGAGGGTCGAAGCCTTCAGTGAGGGGGTTGTAGCTCCCTTCTAGTGGTAGCTGGTAAACCAGATCAGGGGGTAGTAGCTCCCTTCGAAGAGTGGCTGGTAAACGAGATCAAGGGGTTGAAGCTCCCTTCCAGTAGTAGCTGGAGAACGAGAGAAGGTTGTAGCCTTCTGCAGGTGGGTGCTTGCATGCTAGTCTGAGTCTGTGCCAGTACATGATTGTAAGCAGTTTTATTTATAATAAATATTGAAGACAGAGACGACAACAGTGGTGGTTTTCTCTCGAATTGGGTTTCCACCTTAAATCCTGGTCTTCATGTGTGTTTCTTATGTGTGATGATTTATTCTGTTCTTACTGCACATGCTTACTGCTTACTAAACATCTGATGAATGAATGATGCAATGATCTAAGTAAAGAATTATATGCATAATAAGATATCTGGTAATACGCAAATTTTCTTAAGGATATCCGTGTTTATACGCGATTTGGGTTCATTAAAGTTGTGTATGGAATTTAGTAAGGAAAAATTAAAAGTTTTGAGTAAGCTCAAAATATTGATTCACCGCACCCCTCTCAGTATTTTTCCCAACATCCATGTGCCTTTGTAGCTTGTTATCCCTTTTAGCTTTCTTCAATAGCTTCTCTATATACTCATTAACTCTTGATAACCAAAGCTATCTATCCTCATTTATCTCCATGGCAATGAGCTCATCAAATGTAAATTCTTCAAATTGATGAATTGGCTGTCTTTCTCACTCCAACGCCCTTTTGAGGCCACTTTTTCTTGGTATTTTTGTGTGTGTTTCAACCTCCATCTCTTTAATTTGGTTAACAACAAGAATATTGTTCCCTTTAATATTTTTTTCCTCCATGTCTTATTTTTACTTTCTTTGTAGGAGTTGATTCACTTGCAATTGAAAATTTTCTCGCTTAAGGAAAGTAATTTGGGATTGGGCAATGGAGAAGGCCTCTTTCAATTATTCTATCCCTTTATCTTTCTCTTTGATGATGTATTCAACTGATTTGACCTCCTCATGCTCTGATACCTCAACCTCCAATGGCACTGACTCATTATGCTGATGCAAGAGAGTCTACTCCTCTATCTGACATTGCTCAACATGGGTGCCAAGTGTAAGAAAACTCCTGGTAGACTTAGGCACAAATACTTGTATCTTCCCTCTCTCATATATGTAATAAAATTACACAACCCTAGGGACATCTAAAGGCTTAATATGCATTCTAGAAGATCCAATCTCCATTGGTTGTGCTGATGATGTAATAGGCAAGACAGAAAGTGTTGTTGACAATCTCTCCAAGAAGTTTTACAAGGTCATGTTTATGGAGGACAAGTGATGAAACACAATGAGTTTAATTAGGCCATGATGAAAAAGAATAGTATGATGATCTTCCCTTCTACTCTTAACCTTCTCATCCATCTTAATCAAGATCCTATATAAATAATGAGGCAAATCAAGTGTTTTGACTGAGGTAAAATTCATCAAAAGCCTTATGTGATACTATATAATCTAGATAATCTTCATTCACAAGTGAATTACTTCAATATGAACATCATCAGAGGAGAATACTTGTTTCTGAGGTGTTTGAAAGGAAAAATAAATTCTAGATCCTCTCTAGCACGAGGCTTGAGGAATTGCTTGTATT
The DNA here is from genome assembly GCA_034641835.2 of Pinus albicaulis. NCBI lineage: Eukaryota > Viridiplantae > Streptophyta > Pinopsida > Pinales > Pinaceae > Pinus > Pinus albicaulis. The sequence continues at coordinate 88,089,741 of CM076570.1, forward strand.
TTTAAATATCTAGGTCCATACTCTTGAACCATTGCTCTCCATGAGAAGGGAGACTTGCAGCTGAAAAAAATAGTTCAGATGATAGGCTGATATCCATGCCTGCAAGAATGACCTTTCCCATACTATAGTTTTTTGCAAATAGGCTATACAATTGAAGATGATACCTCCCTTCCATAAGTATTTCACAAAATTTCAAACAATGAACTCTTTCAAAGCACCTTCTGGCCAATGGAGAAGCATTAATCTCATGCATGTTGAATGGCTCAAGCCTGAGATGGAACCCTCCTTTGAATATAGTCTTATCACTTTCCATGGTGTTTGTCATGGGAATGATGAAAACCCTAGGGTGTCAATGAAATGAGTGAATGAATGGAAATATGGAAAAAACAAAGTGTAGGAAAGAGTGAGTTTGGTGGATGAAATGAAGGGTCTTGAAGTTGAGAAAAATTCTAGAAAAAATTGAATAGGTATATTTTTGTGTTAGATTCAATTTTTAGGTGTAATGATAGAAAATTGATGTGTGGAAGGTGTCAAATGTCTAAAACACAGGAAATTACCAATTTTGACTGTGAGAATAGCTTGTGCAATAGTAGGGTAGGTTGGTAAGATGAAATGGGGGTGATGGGGTTAAGTAAAATTTTTGAGAAAAATTGACTGGATATTTAGTGTCTTACCTCCACAATGAAAGTGGAATAAAGGGAAATGGATAGTTCTAGGATGGTCAAAACCTCAAAACACAGTCAATTCCCAATTTAGACTATGGGAAAAACTAGTGTAATTTTTTTTTTAGCGTTTGAGGGCCATGGAGTTAATTAAAAATAATAAGAAAAATTCAATGGATGGGATGGCACCTTAGCTCCACGGTGAAGGTGGAATGAAGGAAAATGGATGGATGTAGGGTAGTCAAAACCCTAAAACACAGTCAACCCCTATTTTGACGGTTTTCACAATGTTGAAAAGCTAGAATGAGGGTTTTGATGGTGTAAAACATGTTATGGATGGTAGTGTAGGTGATAGGAGTGTATAGATGGAGCATGGGGGATGTAGGTTTAGGTTTTATGTGATGGAGTTAGGGTTTATGTGAAAGTGACAGGTTAGGGTTTGTCAACATAAAAAAAAAATTATATGTGGATTGTGAACATCGTGGAGAAGACGTAAAGTGATATGAATTTTGTTTAAATAATTCAAAATCCAACCAAAAACCAACATGAGAAGGTTAATTACCATTTATGGAGGTCACACCAAGGAATGGAGCTCAAAATTTGAAGGTTTGGAGGGTTTCAAGCTTCAAAATACCGGAAAGTTTCACCTTTCAGAAGCATAACACTATGTACATGAGTGTAACAAAGTGTTACAGGAGCGTAACAATGGGCTAGAAGCGTCACAAATCAATGTGTAGCACTTGCACAGTGCTCCAGAAAGGTAACAACGGCTGCGTATCGCTCCCAGAAGTGTAACAAAGCAGTCCAAGAGTGAAAAAAAAGCACAGAAGCGTAACCAAATGGATTTTGAAGGTTTTCAAGCGGGTTTTGGTAAGATTTAAACTTTGGAATTTGGAGTTTAGAGAGTATGGAGGAAAAATAAAGAGAAGAGAAGCTCTCTCACTCACATGAAAGGGTATAATGAATTATATAAGGGTTTCTTTGGCTTTTATAAGCTTTCAAATGCCTCTTACCTTTTTCCTTTAATACTTACAAAAACTTTTGAACCTTTTTTGCACATAAAAATGGCTTTTTCTCTTGACAATGACCTTTTTCTTTTGCTTTTTCATTTTTTGACACTTGATGTGTTTTTATGACATTTGAAATGATTTTATGGAATTTTGAATGAAATATGAGGACACAATTTGCCCTTTTTTTTATGAGACAAAACTTCTCTTTTTTATGAAACAGTAAGAGTGTTTTTCAAAAAACCTTTGAAATTTTCTCATTGGATATAACCCTTTTCAAAACAAGATGAGGTGTGTCTGAAAACTAAGAATGGCTCCTTTGTCTTAGACTAAGACAGTAGGTCAAAATTGACCTCTTTTTAAGCTCTAACAGTCAATGATGAGGTTTTTTACTTTAAATGAGATAGTGAGACGGAATTCCTATTTTTCATGAAACAATGAGACAGAAATGAGATGCTTTGAACCTTTTTGGAACTTGAGCCATATGAAAAAAGAGAAGGGGCTTTTATTTCATCTTCATAAACATGATTTCTCCTTCATTAGGGTTTTATGAGTGGAATGGAGGGTTGTTGCCTTGTTTTAAATGGAAATTTGAATATTTTTCGAAAGGCAGGGATGAACCTAGACAGTGACCTAAATGAAATGAAATGACATAACCCTAGACCTCTTGAATGATGATGGTGGATATGGTGACCTTGAAACTGATGATGGTGATTACTGTTAACACTGGAAAATCGTACAAGCAAAAGGCAACATTATTTAATTTCAAGCATAAGGATTTACAGGGTTAAAAGATGTTAGAGAATCTGGAAAGTATTTAAAAATCTCTAAGGTCCGAGGAAAAAAAAAATTTGAGCAAGTCATAAATTATTTTGCATGCATAATCCTTCGTGCAGAGCGCCTTTTGACTCGAAATGTGCACAATCTTGGGAGTGGCGAAAGTCACTTTCTGGGACCACAAAAATCGCACTCCAGGACAATGATTTCACACTTGAAGCTACTTAAGGACAGCCACCAAAGCCTCCTTAGACATCAAGGGAGAACACAATGGAATATTTGTGGCACACAAAGGAATCATCCCCCTCCCTTGGGTCACCATCCACAATGTACCAAGAGAGGGAAGGAGGATTTGAATTCTCCTATATAAGGCCACCATGATATGAAGAACTTGAGAGCACATTGTTATGCTGGCCAGAATTGCCCAAGCAATACCAACAGTGTGTGATCCAGAGCTGAAGATAGAGGGGAATCAATTGTTGTCCATCTAACAAGTTCAGTCCACCATAGTAGAGAGAGGGAGACTTTGCACCGAAGCAAGCTTGGAAGTAAAAACATCCTTGCATCTGGACTTAGAACCCATTTTCTAGGGGCCCTTTGGCAAGAGGGTTAAAGTTTCATCCTCATTTCCTACCAGCACTCAATAAGAGGGGCCTAAGAGCCACCATTTGGATTATTGCAATTGTTTAACTATATTCAGAGATTTTGTTTATTTGTTTTAGTTTTAGTTTATTTTTAGTTTATATATGCATGATATTTCTCTATCTAGTATGTTTATGATTTTAGCTTGTTCCACTAACTTGCTTGACTCCACTTCTTTTTCTGCCTGTGACCAATAACTTAAGAGGGTAGACCACACCCCTTAAGTTGGTGTGATTTCGTACATGCATGCACCAAACACACTAACACATGATTGGATACTCCACCAACATTTATTTCCAAGTTTATGTGGTTGTGCTTTTTTGCAGAGACCCCTGTCTATGTTATGGAGTGGAGCTGAATTTCCCCCTTTTTCTCTTGTAGTCCCTAGTTCATCCCAAGTGACAGACTAAAGCATAAAAGCTCCAAAAATTACTTTTGTAGGAATCTGCGTGCTTTTCCCTCCCATAAACGCGCCTAGGGCGCGCGTTCAGAGCTGACCCGCGCACAAACATCATGCCTGTTGCAGCCTTTTGTGCGTAAAAGACAGAAAGAGAAATTTCTCCCACATTTCTATCTTTTCCTGCTTGTAAAGTGCTTAGCAGCCTGTAATACATCTGCCAGCACTGGTTGAGGTACCCCGCAGCTTACTAAAGCTCACTCTTAGCTGATTTTTGTAGGCTTAGTGTCAATTTTATTTCAAGTTGAGTTTTGCAAAGTTCACACATAGTTTAAGTAGGGGGGGAAAATAACTTGCATTCCGAAAAGAAATTATGTTTTACAAATTTAGGTACCAAAACACCTAGATAATTAGCCAAAGTAAGTGGCCCAAGTACACGCATGCTTAGCTAGTTTCTCTTTTTCTAGTGTAAAAGTCATTAGTTTAGTTCAATTTTGCACTATGATTTTGAGACTAGGATTGAATTGTCGATAGAAGAGAAAGTTATCTCTACTACCTTTGCACCCTTCAGTGATCCTAGGAAAGCATATGAACACTCTCTATTCACAACTCACCATCTCCCTTTAGTTGATCACATAGATTAACTAGGAAAAATAGAAAGCGGCCCATATCCGCACGTGTTTTTCTTTTGAGCAAGGAACAATACAACATAGTTTAAATAGGGGATTTTGAAAAGGATCATCGCATATCCACACATTCAAAATATGTGCTTGTCCACTTTTTTCTCACACACATACACCCACTAAGCAAAGCAAAGACACCTAAAACTAACTTAACCAAACTCACTAAATTCTCCCCACAGGGGTCAAAAAAGAATTTATAGTTTAAGTTAGGATCAAGGGGGTAGGCATCCAAAAAGATGCCTTGATCATTCTTCATCTTGAAAAATAGAATTTGAATATTTAGGGAGATTTAAATCCACCTATCAGCCCATGGAAAAGAAAACCTGAGCACGGCAAAGACCCATTTCAGAGGGGGTTAGGCTTAGGTGCAGTGCGTGTGGTATCAGTTAGGGCTACATGACCCGAATGATACTCGGTACTTTTAGCTAACTTACCAAGAAGCTTAAGACTCATACACTCATGTGGGATGCTGGTACTTAGTGGCCAAATCTAGGGCATCCTTTCCCTATAGGTGACGGTGCATGCAAGCACTAGATCCTCTACCTTGGTGGATTTTCTTCGGCTGACTAGGGGCGTCGCCAGCTCTTACGAGACGTTGTGCCAACACACGCAAGATATATTCTTAATGCCCAGTTACCTTTGAGTGTGTGAGGATGAATAAGTCTTCTAGGATTTGAGTAACATACATGAACAAACAAAAACCACTTTTTTGATTGCTTGATCACATAGAATTAATTTATATGAAGAATTTATTTTATTTTCGCTTTGTTTTATGTATGTGACCGGATTTTTTCTTTGATCATCGACTCTATTTTCTCAATTTTTTCCAAAACTAGATCTACTCGACATCAGAACAGACCCAACAGGACCTTGTCGATCTAGGTGTCTTTTGGACCTCCCCCCATTATTGGGAGGGGTTCCATGTCTTTCGCCATTTAGGCGTCAAAGACGGAATGCTGCCACCATTATTGGTTCATCCTTTATTGAGCCATCTGTAGTTGGGAAACCTGGTCGGTCTCCCAACACCACACCACACACCACTCCTCCCACGACCCCTAGGGTGCAGAGGAGTGTGACCCATATGGGAAACCAGTCAAATACACAGCAGGGTATGTCACAAACTAAACCTCTTCCTAACTAGAAATTTGTGTTTTCACAAGTTGGAGTGGTGTCAACCTCCCAGTCACCTTTCTTAGCTTCGTTGAATCTACCCAATTTAACCAAACTAACGAATGACCCCATCGCACACAACCTTACATGGCTTCCCATGCCCACGAATCTCCCTTTGGATATTCCAAATTTTGAAGGAAAGCAGGCGGAAGACCTAGGTAATCATGTCATGAACTTCCACCTATGGTGCTCATAGAATAGTATCATTGATGACACTATTAGATTGAGAATATTTCAATGCACTATGATAGGAGTAGCAGCGAAATGGTAAGTGGAGCAACCCTCTTCTTCACACGAAACCTTTTGCACCCTCACCACTACATTCCTAACATATTTTTCAGTTACCCATTCACCATGATTCCAGATTGGAATAACTAACACATTTTAGACAAACCCCTGCTGTCCATATCTCGGACCATCTCCATGAATGGAGGCGGCGTTGTAGTTTATGTAAAGCACAACTCGACGACCGGGTTATTTTAGATTTTTTCTTGAAAATTTTCACTGCAGATATTTCAAAGGATGTGGCACAACAAAGGCCCACATCCGAAGAGGACGCCATCAACAAATCCCAGCAGCTTGAGCTGATTTATGCATAGTCAAGATACATTTACAATATCCTGCCAAACTCCCTGTGCCTGCAAACTTATCAAGAATTTCCAGGCGCGTCAAACTCTGCAGACGGTCTCATTTGGTCATTGACCCAAAGTTACCTAGGCAGCAGCAGTCAAAACCCTGGTTGTACATATGGTTCTACCTAGAACGTACCACAACCTGGCTTTCAAAGTCATCATATGCCTCCGCAACATTTTACCAATAGGGCACCAGTGTATCACCATGGAGGACCCTATCCTCTGGCTCAGGGGACCCAGTACACTGAGAGAAACACTGACGGAAGAGCTCCCCTCCAACAGCTAGGTGCAAACCAGAGACTGTGTTATGTTCATTCCCCAGCACAAGACCCGTACAAATGCACAGGTGAACTTTGTGCAGCCTTCCCAAAACAAACCACACCAATATAACCAGAAGAACTACCCTCCTAACATGGTGAGGAAAAAAGGAAAAAAAAATCCCAAAGGGAATCCTGGATAGGGGGGCAACAACCAGCAACACCCACCGAGATCCCAAGCTGGAGGCAACTCCAACTGGAATTAGAACCAACAGCCAAGCAATGCCCAACGACAGAGCAAAAGGCCACCTCTTTGAAAAAACCATTCTTGTTCGATATGTGGTGACTACGGAAATTATACTCACCACTATCCCGATCTCCCTGAGCTGAAGAAACTATAGAGTAACCGAGGACAAGGAGGATCTTCCCAAAAAATAGTTGTGATGCAGGAACCTTTCCCCCATCAAGGGACGGTCAGCACTCAACAACAAAACCAAGATGACTCCGGGAAAAAACAACCACGAAATCTACATGATTGGCAAAGAGATGTTTTTCCAAACATGGAATCGCAACTACAACACCCCACCAGACACCAATGCATCAGGGGCAAGTACCAATGCATTGACTCCACCTTTGACCATTTCAAAAATGCTTATTGAACCATTGCCAAAGATGGAAAAGGGACCCAATAGGCAAGCAGGAAACTACTCCAAAGCGATCCATAATTATAGCATCGTGGACAATTTAGCGCAATCTCCCTTTGCTATGTTAGCTTTGGAAGTATTGCAGTCATGCCCAAAATAAAGGAAAGCCTTACTTTCTACATTAGGTGCTATCGACCTTGCCGATACGTGCCTAATGGCTTTCGACTTAGAGAAATCCACCCTGAGGCTTCCTCCCATGGTCGCCTTTCAGATACCAGTGTTTGTCCATAATATCACCTGTTAGACTCCGTCTTGTCAGCCCGCTGCAATCAAATTCACCAAGGTTCATTTCTTGTCATTTGCAGTCATTAAAGAGTCATTTTAATTCTTGAGTCCAGGGTTTGTTCTTCAGAAGGCTTCAATAACATGTGCAGGCCAGAGGAAGGTTCAGTAAGTGTTTTCAGGAATGTAATCATCAATAATGCGAGATTGATTCTTCTTCAAAACCATGTTTTGAAGAAGAAATCATCAAATGTGTTTTCTTAGAATATGTAATTTGTCAAAGTGTTTTCAAACTCTGCAGCATTGGCAGGACATTTTCTGTTGAAGTGCCTACTGGCTATGTTAAGGATACAAAGTTCTTGTTGCACAAGTCTCCATTGCTTTCAAAGTCTGGTCAACTACAGAAACTAGCTAATGAAGCTCATGAATCCATGAATGACAAGGTGTCCCCTTAATGATATTCCAGGAGGTGCAGAGACATTTGAGTTTCGTGCTAAGTTTTGCTATGGGATCATAGTCACTCAAATAGTGAAAGATCGGGCTATGCGGCTTCAACATAAATTGGAAAGTCTTCTATCTGAAATGGAGAGGGTTGTCTACTTACTTAAAAATTGCAGACCCAAACTAGAGAGGCTTCTCTAAAACGAGAGACACAGTTGTATTCATTGAACACAGGGCAGTCTCTGTCACTTTCAGTTGGTAGACCTATCAACAAAAATGCTTCTTCAGACTAGAAGAATCCTACCATATTACAAAAAGTATGATGTTGAAAAAACAAATTCTGAAGACAAAATATCTTTGTCAACAATAGTGGCTGATGTTAAGGTACTTGAACATGATAAGAATACTACTGTGGGTATTGTTAAAGAGACCTCAGCTGTAATGAAGCCACGATGGCTTGGGGCTGTGCACAATACAGAAGACAAGTTCTGCAGTACAAAGGAAATGGTGATGTATTCATTTATGATCTTGGAAGTATTCATGGCACTGTTGTTAACAAGATTCAGGTTACACCAAATATTTACAAACAATTCATTTGCACGAATCCTCAAGGCGGAAATCGAGCTTGTGTTGTTGAAGGCCGAAGTCGTGTTTTGCAAAGTGTGGACAGTCATTGAAGGTGCGCGCTACCCGTATAGGGCGCGCTACGCGTATAACACCCCCAGCCTGTGTTAAATATCAAGTGCGCTACGCATATGGAGCGCGCTACGCGTTGGGTCCTCGACAATCAACAATATATAATATACTTCTTGCAGAAAAGAAGAGATGGTATTTAATCATGCCAAATTGCGGCTCCATCTCGAATTCATAGAAAACAAATGGGTTGAAGTGTCAAATGTATGCATGGAATTGATAGGGAATTCTTCACCTAGCGAGGTTATCAATGCAGATGACAGCGTCATCATACCATATGTCTCTCATCAAAATGTAGAGATAGGAAAGAAACTGCACCAGAAACTGGAAAATGAAAACTCAAATTCTGTTAGACGATCTTCAAGACAACGGGAAAAGCAAAATGAAACGACTCATAAGGATTCAGACTCGACCCCGAAATTGACCAATGGAAAACAAAGTGATGGAAATCAGTGTGATGGTGTTGCAGCTCCTAATGCGAAACAGGTGGTGACAGAACCAACTCCAGAGGGCTTGCCTCAGAGGAATTGGAAGGAGAAACTCCGTCAAGCATCTGCAGCAAAGCAGTGCAGAGGACAAACAATGGCGGACGCTGTGCAGGAAATTGCCATATACATTCAAAGATTCCATAACCTTGATCTCTTCCAACAAGGATGGTATCAAATAAAAGTCAATGCAAGATGGGAGGATTCTGAAACTACTGCTTCTGGCACACCTACTCGCGTGGTGCAATATGATGTGCCAGATTCAGGTTCAGATGACATTGTAGCAGTCTGGCAGATTGATGATGAAGATCATAGTTTTTACACTTGCCCTTTTCGAATCAAATACACACGGGAGGATGTTTTCTTGTCAGTGATGGTTTCCTTCAGTTTAGACGTAACAGTACCAGAGCGGCTCTTGACATCTGGAGTCATATTAAAGTTTGAACTATTATATGCCTCATTTTATGGAGTTTTTTTTGGCAGTTCAAAATCCTCTTGACTTTTCTCCTGCTTCAGTTCATGAAATCTGTGTCCCTCCCAAAGCTCTTCTGGGTTTGCACTCCTACTGTCCTCTTCACTTCGATGCATTACATATGGTGTTGGTTGATTTAAGTGTACATATTGTTCTTTACAAAGCTGTCACAGTTTTGTCTTCAAGTGATGATAATCAATCAGAGGATAGCCTAGGGGAGTTTGCCTCAGTGAGTAAACACGCAATGAGTTCTGCAGAATCAGGGGTTGATGCCAAGGACATTGCTCTGTGGAAAACACTCTGTGCTTCACACAATATTCTTATCAATGAGATACAAAGCATTGGTAGGGGAAACAATCGGAGAATTTATGGTCTGGAAAATATAGAAGAAATAACAATTAAATATATTGCAAGAAAACTTGGCAAGAGACCTACACCAGAAACCAATGATATTGGGAATAATGAACTGCTTGGGAAGGATAAGTCATGTTCAGAAGAATCAACACATGTGTCAACAGAGGGCTCAGAGCAAGACATTGGATCATTTGATGAGGATGAAGAAGACTATTGGCAAATGTTATCCAGGGCAGTATACACCTGTTATAATTTTTGTTTTTCTTGATGGTGCATTAAGCGGAATTCTGTTTTCCTTTATCAAAGGGCATAATCTTTGTTCAAAACTATTTTTTATTAAAAATGTTTTTTTCAAAGGGTAAATGTGATGTGGCAGTCAAAGTCAAAGCCAGAATTTAAACAAAGGATATCCACCGTGGCAGAAAGATAGGTTCGATTGCCCATTTTGGTCTTCAGTTACGATTTCAAAGGCTCCGCATTACAGTTTCCACATTCTAATTGGTTATCAACAGATTCGAGTAGAAGAAGGAGCGCTATTCTATCTTCAGAAAAGCTGATTGGTTTTTTTAGTTTTATTTTGTTAATAATGATAAAACAGATCCCTTTTTTTGGGTTGATCTCTTTTCTCTTGGTCTTATTTATTGTATTGAAAAAACCATTTGTAAAAAAGAGGAGAGTTCTGGGAAACCTGTAGAGAAATACAGAGAGCTTCATTGTATAGTTTTTGACAGAGATTTAATTGAAAGTTTGCAGCTATGTTCCATGAGATCCCTGTGGTAACAACTTAGCATTATGTTTTTCTCTGTTTTCATATGTTTCTTGTTATGTTTATTGTTTCATTCATAACCATTGTCTGTTGAATACTTTTAAGTGTGAAGGGCAGAATTCAACGTGCTGCTCTGCCTTGGGAAAGTATTCAAGTTCTATGTTTTCCTCCGTCTGAAAAGGATTCATGAATTCATGCCCTTTTCAGCTTCTTAAACATTCTTTACACTCCATATAATTTCAATTGAATGCTTAAGCTCTTACCTATCTTGCCTTATGGAATAATCTGCGTCTTTCATTTAATTTCCCTGCTCTTGCTGTCTTTGCCCCATACTGCCCAGAAAACCCAATCATTCATCAAAACCCCCTTTCATATCTATTTACTAGCCTAAAATCATTATTAGTTTCGCATTTAGGTACGAGGGCTAGCTACGAGGCTGAGCTTGGTTTGATGTTGCCTCTAGTTTTGCCTTCCTCAGCCTGAGGCAGATTCGAGCGCTAACATAGTGGCGACCATACTGGGGAAGTCTTCCCTGGTAAAGGATGACAAAGTTCAGATCTGATCGTTGATGGTGGACAGCAGTCAGACACCGCAAGGCTGAAAACATTCACTTGGCGACTTCATTCACTGAACAATCCAGAAATCAATGCTTCATGGTGACTTCACTTCAGGGAGATCAGTAGCTGTGAGATTTTCAAGATGGACCGAATCACAAGAAGATACGCTCCCATGAGCCGAGATCACATCCCAGGTTTTCCGAATAAGACGCCCAAGGTAGATTGGTCAAGGAATCTGCCTACGTTTAACAATGATGGTAAGAAGGATGCTGCTTTGCATCTAGTTAGATTTCACATGCATATTCGCAAGTTGAAGGTGTATTTTTCTGAAGATTGCTTGATGAAGATATTCCTGGCCACTCTGGAAGGTGAAGCCCAATCTTGGTATGAAAATTTTCCGCTGGCCTGTATTTATTGTTTAAAGGATTTTCATGCTCTGTTCATTGAAAGATATCAAGCGTCTTATCCATCATTAAATTTAGTTCATGACTGTTGCAGACATGCTTCTACTTTTATTGAAAGTCTTGAGAAATATTATGAAGATGATAATTTCATGAATGATGAGATCATGGAGGCTCTGTACGAGAATCCATTTCAGCAAAATGAAGAGAACCTAGAGGATACCCATCAAGATTCTCAGGAGACTTTGCAGCAGGTTGAAGATCATATGGCTGAAAATGATGAAAGAGAAAGTGTCATTTCAGATCTGCCCACAGAAGAAGACAGCGTGCAGGGAAGTCAAGATTCAATTTCAGAATGTGATGCAGTCAAGTCAGCTATTTCAGAACTACATTCAGATTGTGATGACCAAGCATATCTTGTGTTGAAGCCCATGAAAGAGAACTCTGCTGTTGAAATCATCTGGAATGCAGAAGACACAGTAATGGATCCAAATGTTCTCAGTCATATTGTCAGTCCATCATTAGAACACAGCCTTCATGAAGAAGCAATCCCGTCAGTTCATGAAAAACAGAATGAGATCTTTGTGCAAGTAAGTGATAAATCTCCTTTCAATAACTCAGTAATAAATGGTAGTTTGAATGCCCTGTCATATGAATATAATTACTGTTTAAGCAGAAGAAAACAAAAGGCATTGTCTCCTTTGTCTGAAGATGAGATAGATCTACTTTTGAAAGGTCTTGTTACAGCCCAAGCTACAACAGATTTGCAGTGCACACATAGTCAGGAAAGTGTTGGTGAAACTTCTTCCTCTTTTGAAAAAGATGACTGTCTCGTAATCAGTTGTGTAGATTAGCAAACAGATAATTTTTTCTTTCACAAAGATGAAAAGGCTGTCATGTTTGATAATCTTGAAGATTGTTTTTTGTTTAAGAATGACCTAGATCATGAAGTTGAGGAATATATGCCAGAATTTCTCATGGTCAAGGAACCTACAGCTAACACTCATATGGCAGATACCTCTCTGTGAATTTCTATCCCTCAGAAATCAATTGTCCTTTCAGATCAGAATGGAGTGAATACTTGTATTTTTGCAGCTGGATCTCCAGATAAGCCAGTGATTCAGGATTTTCAAGACCCCTTCAGCGTTCTTCTGCAAGCATTAGAAAGGATAAATATTTCCTGGTTCATTATCATAAGCTTTGGTTTCAGTGGTTATTTTGAGTTGCCTACAGGTTCATCATTCCGCCTGCTCAAAGAGAGTAAGAGCAGAAATTTGGGGTGTAGCCATCTGCTGGATTGGTTACATTGGAAGGCACACTACACATGATTGTACATATCACATCAGTATGCAGGGGGTTGCCATCATGATTTTAAAGCTTGATGGACTGCTGCCCTTTTCAAAAATCTTTTGTTTTAATTCAGTCATTTCAGTTTGCATCGAGTCAGTTTGAGTCGATTTTCCAGTTAATAAGTTGAGTCATTAGTCTTTTGTCGTTTCTTCGAAATAATGATTCCATCGCCCAATGGATGGAGGCACTGTCTGCTCTCCCAAATATCTGCAGATTCTTGGCACCTCCAAGAAGCGAAAGCTGCAATCCCCATTGGAGCCAATGTTAGACTCCGTCTTGTCAGCCCGCTGCAGTCAAATTCACCAAGGTTCATTTCTTGTCATTTGCAGTCATTAAAGAGTCATTTTAATTCTTGAGTCCAGGGTTTGGTCTTCAGAAGGCTTCAATAACATGTGCAGGCCAGAGGAAGGTTCAGTAAGTGTTTTCAGGAATGTAATCATCAATAATGCGAGATTGATTCTTCTTCAAAACCCTGTTTTGAAGAAGAAATCATCAAATGTGTTTTCTTAGAATATGTAATTTGTCAAAGTGTTTTCAAACTCTGCAGCATTGGCAGGACAGTTTCTGTTGAAGTGCCTACTGGCTATGTTAAGGATACAAATTTCTTGTTGCACAAGTCTCCATTGCTTTCAAAGTCTGGTCAACTGCAGAAACTAGCTAATGAAGCTCATGAATCCATGAATGACAAGGTGTCCCCTTAATGATATTCCAGGAGGTGCAGAGACATTTGAGTTTCGTGCTAAGTTTTGCTATGGGATCATAGTCACTCAAATAGTGAAATATCGGGCTATGCGGCTTCAACATAAATTGGAAAGTCTTCTATCTGAAATGGAGAGGGTTGTCTACTTACTTAAAAATTGCAGACCCAAACTGGAGAGGCTTCTCTAAAACGAGAGACACAGTTGTATTCATTGAACACAGGGCAGTCTCTGTCAGTTTTAGTTGGTAGACCTATCAACAAAAATGCTTCTTCAGACTAGAAGAATCCTACCATATTACAAAAAGTATGATGTTGAAAAAACAAATTCTGAAGACAAAATATCTTTGTCAACAACAGTGGCTGATGTTAAGGTACTTGAACATGATAAGAATACTACTGTGGGTATTGTTAAAGAGACCTCAGCTGTAATGAAGCCACGATGGCTTGGGGCTGTGCACAATCCAGAAGACAAGTTCTGCAGTACAAAGGAAATGGTGATGTATTCATTTATGATCTTGGAAGTATTCATGGCACTGTTGTTAACAAGATTCAGGTTACACCAAATATTTACAAACAATTCATTTGCACGAATCCTCAAGGCGGAAATCAAGCTTGTGTTGTTGAAGGCCGAAGTCGTGTTTTGCAAAGTGTGGACAGTCATTGAAGGTGCGCGCTACCCATATAGGGCACGCTACGCGTATAACACCCCCAGCCCGTGTTAAATATCAAGTGCGCTACGCATATGGAGCGCGATACGCGTTGGGTCCTCGACAATCAACAATATATAATATACTTCTTGCAAACAAGAAGAGATGGTATTTAATCATGCCAAATTGCGGCTCCATCTCGAATTCATAGAAAACAAATGGGCTGAAGTGTCAAAGGTATGCACAGCATTGATAGGGAATTCTTCACGTAGCGAGGTTATCAATGCAGATGACAGCGTCATCATACCATATGTCTCTCATCAAAATGCAGAGACAGGAAAGAAACTGCACCAGAAACTGGAAAATGAAAACTCAAATTCTGTTAGACGATCTTCAAGACAACGGGAAAAGCAAAATGAAACGACTCATAAGGATTCAGACTCGACCCCGAAATTGACCAATGGAAAACAAAGTGATGGAAATCAGTGTGATGGTGTTGCAGCTCCTAATGCGAAACAGGTGGTGACAGAACCAACTCCAAAGGGCTTGCCTCAGAGGAATTGGAAGGAGAAACTCCGTCAAGCATCTGCAGCAAAGCAGTGCAGAGGACAAACAATGGCGGACGCTATGCAGCAAATTGCCATATACATTCACAGATTCCATAACCTTGATCTCTTCCAACAAGGATGGTATCAAATAAAAGTCAATGCAAGATGGGAGGATTCTGAAACTACTGCTTCTGGCACACCTACTCGCGTGGTGCAATATGATGTGCTAGATTCAGGTTCAGATGACATTGTAGTAGTCTGGCAGATTGATGATGAAGATCATAGTTTTTACACTCGCCCTTTTCGAATCAAATACACACGGGAGGATGTTTTCTTGTCAGTGATGGTTTCCTTCAGTTTAGACGTAACAGTACCAGAGCGGCTCTTGACATCTGGAGTCATATTAAAGTTTGAACTATTATATGCCTCATTTTATGGAGTTTTTTTTGGCAGTTCAAAATCCTCTTGACTTTTCTCCTGCTTCAGTTCATGAAATCCGTGTCCCTCCCAAAGCTCTTCTGGGTTTGCACTCCTACTGTCCTCTTCACTTTGATGCATTACATATGGTGTTGGTTGATTTAAGTGTACATATTGTTCTTTACAAAGTTGTCACAGTTTTGTCTTCAAGTGATGATAATCAATCAGAGGATAGCCTAGGGGAGTTTGCCTCAGTGAGTAAACACGCAATGAGTTCTGCAGAATCAGGGGTTGATGCCAAGGACATTGCTCTGTGGAAAGCACTCTGTGCTTCACGCAATATTCTTATCAATGAGATACAAAGCATTGGTAGGGGAAACAATCGGAGAATTGATGGTCTGGAAAATATAGAAGAAATAACAATTAAATCTATTGCAAGAAAACTTGGCAAGAGACCTACACCAGAAACCAATGATATTGGGAATAATGAACTGCTTGGGAAGGAGAAGTCAGGTTCAGAAGAATCAACACATGTGTCAACAGAGGGCTCAGAGCAAGACACTGGATCATTTGATGAGGATGAAGAAGACTATTGGCAAATGTTATCCAGGGCAATATACACCTGTTATAATTTTTGTTTTTCTTGATGGTGCATTAAGCGGAATTCTGTTTTCCTTTATCAAAGGGCGTAATCTTTGTTCAAAACTATTTTTTATTAAAAATGTTTTTTTCAAAGGGTAAATGTGATGTGGCATTCAAATTCAAAGCCAGAATTTAAACAAAGGATATCCACCGTGGCAGAAAGATAGGTTCGATTTCCCATTTTGGTCTTCAGTTACGATTTCAAAGGCTCTGCATTACAGTTTCCTCATTCTAATTGGTTATCAACAGATTCGAGTAGAATAAGGAGCGCTATTCTATCTTCAGAAAAGCTGATTGGTTTTTTTAGTTTTATTTTGTTAATAATGATAAAACAGATCCCTTGTTTTGGGTCGATCTCTTTTCTCTTGGTCTTATTTATTGTATTGAAAAAACCATTTGTAAAGAAGAGGAGAGTTCTGGGAAACCTGTAGAGAAATACAGAGAGCTTCATTGTACAGTTTTTTACAGAGATTTAATTGAAATTTTGCAGCTCTATTCCATGAGATCCCTGTGGTAACAACTTAGCATTATGTTTTTCTCTGTTTTCATATGTTTCTTGTTATGTTTATTTTTTCATTCATAACCATTGTCTGTTGAATACTTTTAAGTGTGAAGGGCAGAATTCAGCGTGCTGCTCTGCCTTGGGAAAGTATTCAAGTTCTATGTTTTCCTCCG
Organism: Pinus albicaulis; assembly: GCA_034641835.2. NCBI lineage: Eukaryota > Viridiplantae > Streptophyta > Pinopsida > Pinales > Pinaceae > Pinus > Pinus albicaulis. The sequence continues at coordinate 88,106,042 of CM076570.1, forward strand.
TCTGAAAAGGATTCATAAATTCATGCCCTTTTCAGCTTCTTAAACATTCTTTACACTCCATATAATTTCAATTGAATGCTTAAGCTCTTGCCTATCTTGCCTTATGGAATAATCTGCGTCTTTCATTTAATTTCCCTGCTCTTGCTGTCTTTGCCCCATACTGCCCAGAAAACCCAATCATTCATCAAAACCCCCTTTCATATCTATTTACTAGCCTAAAATCATTATCAGTTTCGCATTTAGGTCATCTCAGCCCATTTTGAAAATCCTTTGCTGAGATAGACCCGGAGAGAGCCCTCTCCTATCCTCGTAGGGCTAGCTACGAGGCTGAGCTTGGTTTGAAAGGGGAGTCGCCTGGTCTGCTCTCCCAAAGATCTGCCGTTCTTGGCACCTCCAAGGAGCTACCATCCCCATTGGAGCCAATGTTAGTGTCAGCCTTTGCAGCCTTCCTTCAGTGATCAAACATGCTCTTAAAAAGTGATTTTAAGGTGTCAAGGTCAAATTTTGTCATTTCAATAAGTCTTCAAGCAAAATTTGGTCACTAGGCATTAGGTCTAGGGTTTGTTTTCACTCTTTTCAAATTTGTCCAAATGTCGGTTCATGTCACCATTCAGCTGAGTGTGCCATCATTCAGAGGGTTGTCATCATCATTTCAAGTTCCATTGGGTCATTTTACAGCTTGTTCATGCTTCAGTTGTGCCTAGGTAAGGTCCATTTCCCTCTCCTAGGGTTTTGGAGGTAATTTCTCTTGGATGGTCAAATCATTAGAAAAACTTGTATCCTGATGTTCATACACCTTTCCCTATCATTAATGTACCTTATTAAACACTTCCCATCACTGAGATCCCCCAAATTCCTCATTTTTGCACAAACCCTAGTTTCTTGCCACAACTTGGCAATTTTCTAGGCTAGGCTTGTGTTTTTCCCTTTTGGACCCCTTCCCCTCATTCAATCTCTGAGATTCCACTTTCCCCTGCTTCCTAACATCCCTCCTTACTTCCAAAAATTTCCCCAAGAATTTAGAAGCCCCTTATCCCCTTCATTTCGCTTCATTTCGAGCAAATCCCTTGTTTCACACATCGGGATAGGTTTCACTCAAATGATGTTTCAGAGAAATAAAAGATGAATTTTGGAAAAATGAGAGAGGTTTTTTTACACAACATGCCAAGGAAGAAAAACCTCCTTCACTTTTTACACAGGTATAATATTTTTTGAGAAATGTCAAGAATACCGTTGCCTCAGGAGAATTGATGCACCTGCAGGAAGTAGTGTTGGGATATTTGATTTTTGATAGGGAAAATGAACTCCAAATTTCGAAATTCCGCTTGGGTTGGAAAGTAGACTCCAAGAGATTTCCAACAAGCTATCATAAGCTCAATTTGGACACCGGGAAGGCCTCCAAAAGCCTCCTGAAAAATGCACTATGTAGCGCGCTACTCATTGGGCCAGAACAAATTTTTTTTTTGCCATTTCTCTTCAATATCAAATTTGCTTGGTTTTTCCATGTTTGAACATCAGCAAAGGCCAAGAAACGTCAAGGAAGTGAAAAAATGAGTTTTGAAGCCAAATTTTGTGTTGGATCGGCGCGCTACTCGTTGGGTGACGTGCTACTCATATAATCTCAGAGCCAAAAAAATTCGCTCCTTCGTCCAGATTCATGCCAAATTGCCTCCAACTGCTTGCAAGTAGGTTCTTTACATTTTCTCAGTGAATTTTGGACATGATTATGGTGTTTTTAAAGTGGAGAAACAAATGTTTAATGTGGAGAAATGTAAACCCTATGTTTATTTCCAAATTCACTTCTTGGGGTTTTGAAACAAATATGAGTGATTGTGTGGGGGTTTGCAAACTAGTTTGGTTGATATATATGCTCATGTATCTACTATCATTGGTGTCTCTGCTCATCATTTACCTCAGCTTCACGCTCTCTCTTTGCCATTATATCACTGCTCTCATTGTTATTTCCATTGTCATTTTCACACTATTGATCATTCATGTTATGACATAGTCCCATTTTCACTTGTCCACATCCTCCATTGACATTGTCAAACACTGCAAGGGCTATTTCTATTGACCTACACTACACTATACTCATTCCTATTCACTTGTCAAATCCCCATGTAGTCAAGGAGTGGCTATTTTCCATTCAAACTCCTTGTGACAATCCTTTTCCCATTGTGATATTTCCTATAGCACCTTGACATATATGTGACACATATGACATTGGAGCATACACCAAACTCTTGTTTTCATCATAACCATATCAGCATACTTTTCATACACATTGTGACACCATGACAGAGATCGACACATCACAACAGAGACAGTGTTTTCACTACTGAAACTGCATGCACCAGGAGGATACTGAAATGGCGGAAGAGGCCTGATCCACTCCAGATTTTGGCCGAGGCTTCGTTGGCTGGGCATGATACTTGATGGAGGGTCTTCGCTCCGAATTTGAGCAAATTCAGAGAAATTTTTGTTATTTTGAAATATTTTGGTCCAAAAACAGATTTTTCAGCTATACGAGTAGCGCGTCCACATGCTCACTTTTGTTTGGGACACTTGCTGAAGGAAATATTTGCATTTTTGGGTTTTTCATGGTAATTTATGCATGCTCAGGTATTGCCGAATAATTTCATCAGGTTCTGGATGATCAAAAGGCCCAAAAACACCATGAAAACCACCTTGCTGCCACCTTTTGCACCAGCAGGAAGTACTTCTGGGAGAATGAAGTTTTGGAGGGGAAAATGAGCTCCAAATTGGGAAATTCCACTTGGGTTGGATAGCCAACATCTAGGGCTTTCCAACGAGCTATCATGAGCTCAATTTAGATGCTGGGAAGTGCCTCAAAATCAGGATGAAAGGCGCGCTACTCATATAGCTCAGGCGCGCTACTCATATAGATTTTTGGCTAATTTTTCATTTTCCAGCTCAAGATTTCGGCCAGTTGGACCAGTCTTGCTTGTGAATGTAATTTTTGAGTTTTTATGATGTAAATTGAGGGTTGGCATGTAACTTTGGCTCATTTTTACCTATTCTAGAAGATTCACTCTCAAAAAAGTGAAAATCATGTAAATGAATTAGTTTCCACTCTTTTAGAGGCAAGTTGTTAGCTGCCTAGATTTTAGCTCCTTGATTAGAATTTGGTTGAAACTGATCCCTGAAGAAGGAATTCGACCCCTAGAGGCATGGGAGGGGGTTAGAGTGATCTATATATTGTAATTTCTGAGACACTTTCATGGTTGGACTCTTGGGAAACTTTTGGCACGCTATTGTACATATTTTTCATATTTTGGCTAAGGAAAGATCAGAGGTTTTGCAGCACCTGTTGGGATTCTTGTGGCTTTCAGTTCTTGATGGTGTTTTCTCTCAGTTTATTGTAAGTTATTTCATTTTTGATGTATGCCATTATCTTCTTATGCTTCTGAAACTAAATGAATGAGTAAATGAGGTTGAGTCCATTGTTTACAGTGCTCTGCCTTTAAATTTGTTTAGTTTTACATGTTTTCGCCTGTTTGGAGAGGATCCATGTTCTTCCTTGCCCTCTTCAGCTCCTTGTCATTCTGATCCATCCATATACCCAATAAAAAGCATCAATACTATTGCCTACCTCGCCCCAACTCGAATTCTGCAAAGATCTGGCCTTATCCCCGGACCCAAAATTTGTTTTTCCCATTTCTCCAACAAAAAACCAAAAATTAAAATCAAAATTTCCTATCTCTTTACTAGCCTAAAATCAGTATTCATTTTTCATTATAAGTCATCTCAGCCCCTCTGAAAACCTTTTTTCGAGATAGACCCGGAGAGAGCCCTCTCCTGTCCTCGTAGGGCTAGCTACGAGGCTGAGCGTGGTTTGATGTAGCCTTGAGTTTTACCTTATTTCAGCCTAAGGTAGATTTGAGTGCTAACATCACCATTCACCCATGTGTCATTGATGAGGGTGCATCCATGTGCATCATGTCAAAAAAAAATTGGCAGAAGTTAGGGTCTCCCAAACTAAAACCTTCAGTCATCAGGTTTAGAGCATACGCCGATCGTCCTTCGACCCCCGTCGACCTCTACCAAAACTTCCTGGCCTGCTTAGCCAAAAGGACGGTCCACATAGACATTAAAGTCTTGGATGCTCACTTGGACTATAACATACTCCTTGGTCGGAGTTATATGTACGCCATGTCAGCCATAGCCTCCTCTGTCTTCTGCATAACGATGTTCCCCCACAAGGATCACATCATTATTGTCGACCAATTGACGCATAGCGAGAAATTACCCCTAACAAACACTGATGTAATTATACCCTATATAGATACATCCTCGCATGTACTTTCATGGTACCAAGAATATGGCCCTGGCTAGTTCAAACCATCGTTCGTTCTAGGATCATTCCTAGGAGATCCTCCCATTATCCCTGAGTCATCACCTGATCTCTTAGGGTATCCAGTGTGCATGATGTCCACATCAAGAGCCTAAGTTACTTAGGACACAGACACGAGAAGTAATGACATTGATTCATCAGCCACGAAAACCTCTCTATCCTACGCCGCTTCCCAAACCCCTTTCCTCTACCCCCCAGCTCGCTTCATCTCCCAACAGGTTTTGGCAACACTGGTGTTACAAAACATATCATTGGAAATACCAGTTTGGTATCTCATCCCCCCTACAGGAATAGGAGCCACACACATCATTGCCATAGGGTTGAAGCCCCTCAGTTCTGAGGAGGCCCCACCCATCCAAGAAATGGTCGAAACCACCCCTACAAAGGAAATTTCCATTGCAAAACCAGTGATTACGGCTAAGAAAACCGAGAGGAGAGGAAAGAATATGGAGACTCTCGCCATACAATGGGAATCACCAGTCTGTACCATATGCAACGTAATAGGACACCCTACCCATATATGCCTAGAGCTGGATGAATTAAAACCACGCCTTGGATCTGAGACAGACATCGCGACGCCACGTTTCCATAAAAAGGAACTTGCCACCAAAGGTAAAGGCAAAGCATTGCGTACCAATCACGCATGTGCTATCTGCAACAACTATGGGCACTATACCCATAATTTCCCAGAGATCCCACGATATAGGGACTCCTTACACACCATCGAGCGATCCTATCAAGAGGATCCCTCCACCCAGGCATTCATAAATGAACCTCATATCATCCTATACTTACAGGAGGAACGAAGGGCACCAGAAAGACCCCCATTCATGCCCCCTCCTGTCATATGCTGCACGCTGTGTGATGAATGTGGTCACTTCCTCGAAGAATGCACAGCCATGGAACTCATCCATAGATGGTATCCTATAGAACGTGTTTACTATGTTGGATTGCGAGCAACACAATTCACATGTCCTTTATGCGCTGACAATCACCTTCTAGAGAATTGTCACTATATCCCCTGATGCTGGCTAGCCCTCGCTAGTTTACACTTAGCCATAGTCCGCCTCTCCCAATAAGATGACATGGATTCAGAATCCACAGACAGCTCCACAACCCAAGAGGATGTGACGAGCAGGCCCATCCTATTCTTGCTAGCTAAAAAGCGACCAATAAAAGAACCCCTAGTTACCCCCAACCGCTCTCTACAGAGAAGACCAACATACATGCTATGCAAAACACCCAGTCATGTGGTGGCCACCTGCCCTAATTTAGCAACGTTACGACGCTGGTTCCCTGCCAGACCCCAAACTGAGCATGATGGTACCCCCATATGTAGGCTATTTTGCCTAATATGTCAAGGCAATCACTATGAAAAACACTGTACTTATATCTCGCAAATTTTTCCCAGCATCGATATGATTCATATCATAGAGAAGAAACGGAACGATACCCTTAGACGATTTAGAAAGTACATCACCCCTCGACCAGTGATCCCACACCCACATGGGTGTGATGGGCAAACAAGGACGACACACCAACCAAGCATGACCCAGGCCAATCATAGGACAACATAAGAACTATGCAACTTGAATAACCAACGGGTCAATCAATGCAAAGAATTGAAGCCCCTTCCAAACAGTTTTCGCATAGTCTCCTCTCCCTCAGAAACTTCTCTCTAGCCAAGAGAATATCACGCGTACCTATTGTTGGATTTTTTCACACTTTCACCATACGATTAAATGTGTGCATCTCCCCAAGCTAAGAGTGGCAAGAGAAATGTTGAGTCTACACTCCCCCAAAGAGTTAGACACACCCAAGCCAACAATATGGAAATGGAAGCAGAAGACCCCCTCTTCTACCATAGATCCTTTCCAAGCGTCCACATCAGGAACAACGAGTAGTGTCGATTCCCATACAATTTACGCAATTGGCACAGTGGTACCATGAACCATCTGCACTGGCCAAAACCACACACCAAAGGTATGCCTGCTAATGGAGACATTCAGGCACCTTTGCAGCATGCAAAATTTCCACCCATAGGAAATTGACCATCCTAGTGGGGAACCCAACCTTGCATTTATGCAAACTCCCATCACGAAGATTCTTCCCCCACCAAACACTGACGACACGATTCACTATATACAATTTGTATCATCGCACATCGGAAGTAGGATTGCAGCTAGCCCCACGTCCCAGTATTTCCACCTTATTCCTGTCACAAAAGATCAAGGCACCTTGCGCTTTTGCATTGCTTTCCGCAAGATCCTGAATTTGTATGCTACTATCGAACTCCTTAATGATACCTAGCCTCTAGAATAGTGCCTATTAAAACTAGAGCTCGTTGACGAAAGCCGACGACAATCTCTGCAACACAACGAGGCCCATAAGAAAAGGGTTAAAGCATCATTTGGCGGCCACATCAACCCTCACTCATTCACTGAGGAATAACTAATCCTTCACTATGATGTCACAAAAGAAGCCCTAGGGCCAAGGAAGTTCGAAACCTTATGGAAAGGACCCTACATCATCAAAAATTTCCTCTGAAAAGGGGCATACATGTTGACAGAACCGGACGTGACATACATCAACAACCCCATCAATGGCCTTTACCTCAAGAAATTTTACCCATAAGGGCCAAGACGACCCTTCCCTAGAGTGAACGTACACAAACCGAACCACTGAAATGTTTTTACCAAAAGACTTATTAAACACGCTCAAAGTGCCACCATGGATCACCAACCTGGACCTCATTTCAGATTTTTTGATGGAGCATCAAGATGGTCTCAAAGTTTAGCAACAACTGCCTAGGTCATCTATCACCTGGACCGATCACCACTCTACACAAATGCTGTGTGCATCGGTTCAACAACAAGAAATCATGCAGAATATGACGTCGTCATCGGACTTATGTGTGACACCCTCCATCAGGGCATAATCCATATGCATGTCTACCTCGATTCCCAGTTAGCAGTGTCCCAGTTAAGCCAAAAATTTGAGACAAGAGATACACATCTATTTATAAAATATTTGCGTGCAAAAAGATTAAGCAAACAATTTGACTATATTACATTTACACATGTACCAAGGAGTCAAAACCAAATATCTGATATCATAGCTAACAATATTATAAACTGGAATGCATCTCACATAAACCATCATACATAAAAAAACAAAAACATAGATATCCATCAGCATAACATCTTCCATAAACCGAAACGGGTGATAGAACATATAGAGCGTAAAATATTTAATATATATATATATATATATATATATATATATATATATATATATATATATATATATATATATATATATATATATATATATATACATATATATATATATGTATGTATATGTATATGTCTGAGTACAAAAATAGTGTTATTGACCCATCGGCCAACCCAAAGATAAACAAAAAGTCGTCAAAAATAGGGGAAGCATCCTCATAATGGGTGCTTTCCCCATGCACAAGTATACTCTAGGGTGATGCCCCCTCAGGAGGGGCACCTGAACCCACAACTGCTCCCGGTACCACCACTGGAGCCGTCGTCACAACGGACACTGCCACCCAACGTAAAATAGGCCGATAGTCCCGCTCCCGGGCCATCACCATCTCCAGCTAGACCTCCTCGAGATCATCCATAAAACCCTGAGAAGGCATTCCCTGGGTCAAGCGGTCCAATCGACCCCAGGAATCCTCTAGAACTGCAACCCAAGAAGTTAGTTTTGCATTGCGAGCCTCCTCCACATCTGCACATGTCGCCTCTACATCGGCATGAGCTTACTCAGCCGCAGCCTTGACAGCGGCCGAGACACTGCCCTCTCCAGAAGGGCCAGCACCACCACCAAGTCCACCAATAGGTACTCCAGCAAAATCTCCTCCTTACCCTCCTATATTTCCCCTAGGTCTCTGAAGAGGACCGTGGATGACCAATCGAGCCACGAGGTGACCTACCTCTCCAACATCTATAAAGAGCAACCAAAACTATGTCAGTGTCACCATCAAAACACATAAGCACATATATAATCAAATAAATCTAGAAAACATAAAAATGTACCTGTTTCCCCCCAAGAATAACCAGGAGGGATCCCCATCTCTGGATCCCCCCAGAAGTCCATCCCTACATATGGGAATGGAAAGAACATATGGGGGTTCACCTCGAACCAAGCTTCTGTCGTGGCATTCTAGTAACACCCCACCATGCCCCCACCACCTCGTGGCATCACCAGATCCCACCTCCTCATACGAGGCTCCTGTGGCCCCCTAAGAGGCACTGCCACCACTGGTCTCAGCAGCACTAACCTCTCTTACATAATGCTACACAAAATGTTGGCGTATGCAAATAACTTCGATCCATTGCGGACCTTTTTGAGCTATGTCACCATCCTGTCATAACAAAAAGGGAAAAATCATAGAAGTTTCCAACCCTCAGCTGGAGTAATACTCCAACCTGTGGGCTAGATGCCTGATGCAAAGCCAACGACCCTGCGAGTCACACAATCATGGCCAAAGCACACCGCTTTTTCAAATCTGTCACTGATGCAATGTTGATGCACCCCTCCGTAAGAGGCACCCCACCACAATGATATCTCCAGAACCTCTCCAAATCCACTCTCCCAGAAGGGAGTGGATACCTCGGTGCCTCACCGTGAGGCCGTAACCCGGTCACAAAATACACATCTGTCTCAGGACGGATGACCTAGTTAGTCCGACGCAACACAAACATGTTGTTCCTCTTGTGCCAATGCTGGATCAAGTAGCAAAGCAATTGGTCCTGCGACCGAAGAAGCTCGTTTTCCGCAAACTACAAGAGCCCCCATTGCACCAGCTGACGGCACGCCCCTGCATCAGCAGCCAATGCAGTTCAAAGCTTGGGCCAATCCCTCTCCCTCCACAACAACCTGTCATCAAAACAGGAACCCATCAGCAATAGAAAAAACATCAAAAAAGGAAAAACTCAAAAAAAAATTACCTCAGCCTTTTGCGCGCCTGTCCCTCACACAGGCATGCTAAGGGCACACCTGTATTTTCCATAATCTTGCTTAAGGTGTGCCAAAGAAGGGGAAGATATCACTTCAAGCGCGCTTATCCCTGGAAAATACGCACAAAGGGCACGCTTTTGCCCTAATCGCCTGTGTAATCTATGGAAAAAATCACTCAGAATCCGCACAAACCAAGTTTGTACAGACACCGACACCATCAAACTAAAAAAATTGAAGTGCAGGACATCATGGAGGTTACCTGGGCATGATATTGTTAATCCCTGGTGCTTAGGCTAACCGCAATGGCAAGAACTTCTATGCAGAAGCCTCTGACCTCTCAAGAACTCAACAAGTACAAATGAATTGAATTAGGGCCATATTCACCTATATATCGCCCTTTTTAAAAACTTGGGAGAACCATAATGAGAGATTACAAGGTTTGTTCTCTGAACCATAAGCTGCATCGTGATCATCACTCCATGAAGAACAGAGGCGATGCCACACATTCGCAATCCCGAAAAAATAAATTTTCAGCACCAGCAGGTATGCCCTCTCTCATCTTCTTTTTTAAAGCTCATGACTTTAATAATATTTGATAAAGAATATGCTTTCACTTGAGGTAGTTTTTTTTGCAGGAAAATCTCGCAAACCATTCACAACTCCATCCACTAAAAGTTCCAGAATAGGTATCATTCTACCCCCAACATGATAGAGTCCCAGAAAACTCTGCATATCCTAACATCATTTCTCCATCAGAAATCAACCATAGGTTCCACATATTCAACCATGTTTATCATCACCTCACCCTACACATGATAAACATCCTCGTTGGTCGACAGAGCCTCCCCTCCATGGCGCTCGTCACCCACAGTAGACCATATATCATAGTAAAAGTGACGCCATGGCCATACCACTTTATTTTTGGAAGCACCTCATGCCCATCCATCCACCATGCATAAAGGTCAAGTTTTACCATACCAAATAAAACCCCCTTCCTAGACGACCAGGTTGTATAAGCAGATCAAAAGCACACTACCGCACCTCACATTTGGCCCACCATACCTCCACCAAGATAATCCCATCTATGATACTTTTTCATTTGCTTCATCAACCTCACACATGAGACCAACCAATGGGGCCCCCGCCCTCAGCAAACCAACTTCCTCACAACATCAGTAAGAGAACACATTCATGTTTTGGGGCACCCATCTCTGTGTTTTGTGCAAACCAAACCCGATTATTTTATTCTTTTGGTAAGTGTACAAATACCGCCAACGATGCACTACATCCCCCACCCTCTCCTCCATATTTTCTACCATGGTAGCAGTCCCTAAACACCGTTGGTCGGAATATTACACCCCCACACACAAGCCACCATGACATCCATATCCAGTTTATACCCATCCTGGAAGTCCTACTGACTCCAGGGATTTCCCCATCAGAAATAACTATGACTGCTGCCAAGATGCTTAGTATATTATGACCTTGGGCCACTGAATCCCCATCATCAATTTTCAGTCACCCCTCGCCAACATGCCCATGTGAAACCCATCACATCCAGGTCCCTGACCCCTTCATGTTAGTGACCCCTCGTTTGGTTGAGACTTCCTTTTTGTCGACTTCAACACCTATTTTCCAAAAAGGAAGCGATACCTTGTATCAACCCTCTCCATAAAAGGGGCATCCTCGGGTGGCACTATGGGAGACATTATTTCCCACAGATTTCATCGATCCTCCTGAAATTCGACTACAACAAAAATATTTCATTTCAATATGGTATTGTACCTTACAACCATTGCACTTTGATCAAATTCGTCGAAGACCCGTGCCTTCACAAGCGTCTCTTTCAGCAATTCTTACACGGGATGGTCCCAGCCAGCGTCTATGCTTACAATATGCAACTATATTCCATACCAAGTTTACATATATGGGTTCCACCTATTGTCAAAGAAAAAACGCCCTGAAGGGCGTCAGCAGTCGTCGTCAGCAATCTGACCAAAAATCCAACATGAGAAGGTTACTTACCATTTATCAAGGTCACACCAAGGAATGGAGCTCGAAATTTGAATTTTTCGAGGGTTTTGAGCTTCAAAACACTGAAAATTTTCACCTTGCAGAAGTGTAATAGTGTGTAAAGAAGCATAACAATGGGCTAGAAGCATCATAAATCAGTGTGTAGCACTTGCGCAGTGCTCCAGAAAGGTAACAATGGCTACGTAGCACTCCCAGAAGTGTAAAAACGCAGTCCAGGAGTGAAAAACAAATCCCAGAAGCATAACCAACTAGATTTTGAAGGTTTTCAAGTGGGTTTTAGTGAGATTTAAACTTTGGAATTTGGAGTTTAGAGAGAATGGAGGACAAATAAAGAGAAGAGAAGCTCTCTCACTCACATGAAAGGGTATAATGAATTATATAAGGGTTGCTTTGGATTTTATAAGCTTTCAAATGCCTCTTACCTTTTTCCTTTAACACTTACAAAAACTTTTGAACCTTTTTTGCATATGGAAATGGCTTTTTCTCTTGACAATGACCTTTTGCTTTTGCTTTTTCATTTTTTGACACTTGATGTGTTTTTATGAAATTTGAAATGACTTGATGGACTTTTGAATGAAATATGAGGACACAATTTGCCCTTTTTTTATGAGACAAAACTTCTCTTTTTCATGAAACAGTAAGAGTGTTTTTAAAAAAACCTTTGAAATTTTCTCATTGGATATAACCCTTTTTAAAACAAGATGAGGTGTGTCTAAAAAATAATATTGAATCCTTTGTCTTAGACTAAGACAGTAGGTCAAAATTGACCTCTTTTGAAGCTCTGACAGTCAATGATGACATTTTTTACTTTAAATGAGACAGTGAGACAGAATTCCTATTTTTCATGAAACAGTGAGACAAAAATGAGATGCTTTGAAACTTTTTTTAACTTGAGCCATATGAAACAAGAGAAGTGGCTTTTATTTCATCTTCATAAACATGATTTCTCCTTCATTAGGGTTTTATGAGTGGAATGGAGGGTTTTTGCCTTGTTTTAAGTGGAAATTTGAATATTTTTCCAAAGGCAGGGATGAACCTAGACAATGACCTAAATGAAATGAAATGACTTAACCCTAGACCTCTTGAATGATGATGGTGGAGATGGTGACCTTGAAATTGATGATGGTGATGACTGTTAACATTGGAAAATCGTACAAGCAGAAGACGACATTATTTAATGTCAAGTAGAAGGATTTACAGGGTTGAAAGAAATTAGAGAATCTGGAAAGTATTTAAAAATCTCTAAGGTCTGAGGAAAATTCATATTTGATCAAGTCATAAATGCTTTTGCGCGCATAATCCTTCATAAAGAGCGCCTTTGCGTGCCTTTTGACCCGAAATGTGCACAATCCTGGGAGTGGTGAAAGTCACTTTCCAGGACCACAAAAATCACACTCCAGGATAGTGATTTCACACTTGAAGCCGCCTAAGGACAACCACTAAAGCCTCCCTAGACATCAAGGGAGCACAAAATGGAATATTTGTGGCACACAAATGAATCATCACCCTCTCTTGGGTGACCATACACAATGTACCAAGAGAGGGAAGGAGGATTTGAATTCTCATATATAAGGCCACAATGAGATGAAGAACTTGAGAGCACATTGTTATGCTGGCCAGAATTTCCCAAGAAATAATATAAATGTGTGATTCGGAGCTGAAGATAGAGGGGACTCAATTGTTGCCCATCCAACAAGTTCAATACACCACAGTAGAGAGAGGGAGACTTTGCACCGAAGCAAGCTTGGAAGTAAAAACATCCTTACATCGGGACTTAGAACCCATGTTCTAGGGGCCCTTTGGCAAGAGGGTTAAATTTTCATCCTCATTTCCTACCAGCACTCAATAAGAGGGGCCGAAGAGCCACCGTTTGGATTATTGCAGTTTTTTGACTCTATTCAGAGCTTTTGTTTATTTGTTTTAGTTTTGGTTTATTTTTTGTTTATATATTCATCCTATTTCTTTATCTATTATGTTTATGATTCTAGCTTGTTCCACTAACTTGCTTGACTCCACTTCTTTTTCTGCCTGTGACCAATAACTTAAGAGGGTAGACGACACCCCTTAATTTGATGTGATTTCGTACATGCATACACCAAACAAACTAACAAAATGACCTTGACAATGGTGGTGATAAATGAAATGAAGGAGCAGCATACATGATTTAGACCACTTGAGTGACAAAAATTATTTTCTGAGAACTGGTTCGAAAAAGTAAAAAAATTTGACCTATGACTTTGTAATATCCCAAAAGGGAGAATGTAGTAATACAAAAACACTATATAAGAACTGTAGCAAAGTAAACAATAAGTCTAAATACACCATAAAAATGTACAGAATAGTTGAGCCATTTTATTATATAAGAGGTGTATAGCAAGCACAACAATGCTCAAAATATGAGACACTCAAGCCAAAGAGATCGCCTAGAATGACCCTGAAATGATCCCACAAGAGGGACTGCGTAACTGTTGGACTGCTAGAAGGAAACTACGTTATCCCTGCTACAACTACCAGCAAAATGTAAATTTAGATCTAGGCAGTTCGGGAGCTCCGATGATGTTGAAAATATAGATCCAGGCTCTATGATGTATACCCAAGATAACCCAGAAAGGAATTTTCAGATCTATGAATCTAGGAAAATCACCCTCTTAGTGCTTGCACCTATGCACTACTGGGTATGCAGATCTACTACATAATCTGATCAAATATAGATGCAATATGATGTATAATCATATCTATGAAAGAAGGGTTGATCCCTTCACTATATCCTCAAAATAGAAGCTCAAGATCTAGCTCCTCCAACCTTCTCCATTGAATGCAGCTACTGCTAGACTACTGCTAACAAAAACTGTGTTGTCAAGGAGGGAGGCTCTCTAGCCTATTTCTAAATATGGCAAATCATCTCAAAAATGGTAGAAACGGTGAATTCAAAGCGAGGAGATGGTCTCTCACAGGATTTCCAGCTGAAATATTGGAAACTTCCTTCCTCCTTCGGATCTACAAGACTGGACTGCACAATCCTTGAGGGGACTATTGTTACATAGAGGTAAAATACAATGGCCTAAATTCCATATATGAATATACAGCTCTTGGAAGGATGAACTTGAATAAAAAGGTGAAAGGATTAATTCTCCACCAGTTTCCTAGCTGAAGTGCTAGAAACAACCACCACCTCTCAAACCCTTGAGTAGGAATTGTGGTATTCCTGTAGTTGGAAGTACAAATGAGTGTGGCTGAAGATGGCACCAATGCCTGATGATGAATGGAGCTCAATATAAACCTTCTTAGAGCAGGTACTCGAAGGCCCTAGTGGATAAGGGTGGGATTCCTGCTTGGGAACACCCTGTGCTAAACAACACTGCGGACTTAGCTAAATAGCATAAGCATGCATAGAAATGTCACATGAAAAATCTAGATCTAAATAGATCAGAAATAATAATCAAAATCTTTAGGGAAATTTTGAGGTCTAAAATGGGCCTCCTAAGAAAAATGTACAACCAAAATAAACTTTATAAGAATCAATAGGATTCAAGATGATGATGTCAACCATGGGGGATGATTCACCATCTTTTAAGTAAAAGGCTAAAAAGATTGAAAAATAATAAAATAATAAAACTACTTTTTCAGATCATATTTTCAACTTATCTCCCAATTTGTTTACTCAAATTTTGAGCAGGAGTACTCGTTGGATGAAAAATTTAATTCCTCATCCAAGGAGTACCCATGTTGCATACTTTTGATTGACCTTGCTACACAAAAAATGAGAAATACATGAAAAAACGTGATTGCAATCACGTTTTCATGTATTTCTCATTTTTCATGTAGAAGTTTCCATCGAAAGTATGAAACATGGGTACTCCTTGGATGAGAAATTGAATTTTGCATCCAACGAGTAATCCCACTCAAAATTTAAGTAAAAAATTTAGGAGATAAGTTGAAAATACAAATCATATTTTATTATTTCCACTATTATTTTATAATTTCCTTAGGAGGCCCATTTTAGACCTCAAAATTCCCTTAATTCCTACCTTCTATTGTGCATTCATATTCATTATATATATTATATTGAGCCTTCCATAGCCCTGGCCCACCTCATAATTGTGTTGTACATGTGGCAACTAGCCTCCATAAAGACTGCGTTGTCTCTTCATGATCCCCATCATGTCTGCATTTAATTCCCACTCTCTCCATCATGCGTGCATTAGATGCACCACTTCCTCCACTATCTCACCATAAGTTCTTTATGATCTTAATTTGAATGCACTATGATCTTATTTGACCTCCTGCAAGATCCTCATGATATTACATTTAAGATCCATGATCTCCACCCTTCATTTAAGAAGTCGATCCACTACTCCATAATGTAGATCTAGATCTGAAATATCCACATACACACATCAAAAGTGGATTTTATTCATATATGGGGTTGGTGGGTCCCTCCACCCTCTTATTTACTTAATTAATTATGAAAATTAAGAACTCTAATATTCTAATTATCTTGTGGAAAATTGGGAATATTACAGTCATCCCCGCCAAAATATTGCTTGTCCTCAAGCAACTGCAAAAGTGGATGCTACAACAAAAATCCTCCGCATTTCTAGCTCCAAATTTGCCTCTTTAAAATGTCTAACATGACCTCCAACTAAAAAGTTAGATACCCATCCTCATCAATGAATCTTCAAGTAGCAACCATTTGATGTCCAAATATCTTCTCTATACATGAGATACATGAAATGAAGTGGTTTCTTCCCAAAGTGGAAAGTCCCAACTCATGAACTATCTCTCCAACCCATGATACATAGAGTAGATTTCATCTATCAATGCTCTCATCATTAGCCCTGTTGTCCATGTAGGATCCAAACATAACATCAGAATAGTGAAAAACAAGAATTAGAGACATATGGATGAACTGAAAAATGTCAAACCATATTCTCCCAATAACAACCACCGCAGCAAAGCCTCCCGCTGCCATGCTAGATCATCATGAAAACAAGTAAGAGAGCCATACTCTCTCAAAAGGAGCCACCATAGCAATGCTTCTTTTTGCCATGCCAAATGAACATCAATATAAATATGAGAGCCATATTCTCTCAAAAGAAGCCACCACAGCAATGCCTCTTACTACCACACCACATCATCATTGTACCAAATGTAGTGGCCATATTCTCTCAAGAGAAGCCACCGTAGTAAGGCATCTTGCTACCCCATCACATCATCATCATACCAAGTACAATGACCATAATACCCCAACACAATCCAACACTGTAAGGTCTCCTGTTGCCATCCTCCATCAATTGCATGCAATGTATGGGAGGAAATCAGCCCATACTCTCCCAATAGTAACCAAAGCAACAAGGATTCTTGTTGCCTCCTTACATCATCATGATGCAAGTCATGGAGCAACAACATACTAATGGACATGTGGAATGTCTCATCAGAATAATACAAATAAGCTCCCTTATTCCACATCATGTGATATTTATGAAATGTCCCAAACCCAAGTACATACATGAACATGAGATATATCCCAAACAGAAATACATGTAAAGACATGAGACATATCCCAAACAAAAGAAAATACAATGACATATGATATATCATGATATGTACAAACTCTCTCATCAACAACCAGTGTAGCCATGCCTCCCATTGTTGCACGTCATCAGTGATATACATGGCATGGATCCTAGAAATGTGAGATGTTGGGTATTATCCAAACTCACCCAAAAGTAACCAACACAACCATTCTTCTTGTTGCCCGGTGTCATAGATCTGCAGGAAGGTAGGAAACCTCCTACTCCTCATCTGGATCCATTCATCCCAATGTAGTTGATGAATCATTCCAAGCTCAATCTTGGTATGCTCCCATTGTATAATACCAACATCCTACATGTGAATATATTTGCAGTCCATGAAATGTTGAAGTGCACCTCCCTTGAGGTCTCTCCATGAGATTTTCTCAGCAATGGCCATTGGAACCCATAAGGCTCCATAAATGATGTAGGTAGAATCTCCTCTTTGAGCTTTGAGATGCTCATCAAGGAAACTTCATCTTTACAATGGAAAGTGATCCCCATCACAATACGTCCACCATCTATCATATGTCCCTCCAGTGCTTCATGAGTGAAACTACCTTCAGAATGCTCCAAGAATAGTGGGGCCCTCTCCTCATCACTGATGCTAAGTGACAGCGTTGTAGATATGCATGGTGATACATGTGTTTTCTCATGGCCACATATAATTCTAAAATCATAGTTTGGCACTGTACAAAATAAGATTTTTCTCCTCCCATCTTCTGCAACTCCACACTTCAACACAAAGTGTTGGGTGTAGCTCAACCATGAAAAACTGGTATAGCTATACATATTCTCCTTGATCAAGTCAAGGGGCCTCTGTGCAGTGATAATTTTCTCCTCCAAATCAGCAAGGTGCTCTAATCCTTGGTTAGGCACTTGCCCTGATGGCATGGTCTCACAAATCTCAATATGAGGTACTGAAATAATATGAGATGAAAGTATGTGTAAACCTTGGATAAGTTGAATCTCTGGAACATCTTGCACATCCACAAGATTTTCTCTAACCGGTGCAATGGTCTCTCCAACTGCCAGTAATGATGATGGTTGCATCTCTTCAACTATACCAGCGCTGGTATATGCCCCCTCCACATGCATCTCATGAATCATGCATGTGGCTCTGGATGTCAAGAACTCAAGAACATCTTGAAAAGATGCAAGTGATCCTCCTCCTGATGTAAAAACATCTGCAGCTGGTAGTGGTGGTAGAGGCTCCTCTTCTTGAGTGATAATGAGGACATATTCCTTGGGCTCTTCATGTACTATCTCCTTAATGATGGGAGATGTCACTATGTGAGATGTATCTGGTTTCTTTCTACCAAATTTCTTCTTTAGTATTTGAATGAAATCTACATAAGAAGGCACTTTCATATGAGATAAATGACTGAACCACCAATCTCTTACTTCACCCTATAGGTGCAGTGCTGCAATCTCTACAACCTCTCTTTTTTCTACAGGATATTGCAGAAATAATGTAGTTAACTCTTCCCTCCAAGCCCTCAATGTGCTTGTGGAAGATCCATCAAATGTAGGCAAGAAGAATCTATGCCTCTTTCTTCTATTATTTTTGTGGGATCTCATCTCTTCTTTGAGTTGCAAGAACTGTTAGAGAGTTAGATTCTCCTTGAGAGCTCTAGGTTGTGCCTTGTACTCAGACAGATATTTACTTAGGGTCTCATGCCCCAAGTGTCCTTCATATTCAAACCATTGCTCTCTCTTATCAAAGAAAGTGGATCTAGTAGAATGATGTGAAGCTATTTGCTTCTACGGTTGCTTTTCATGTTGATAGGAAGTGCTTGGATCCTTCCTTTGCCTTTATCTCTTCAATTGATTGACCTCCTTGGAGAGATCTTGCATGGATCTAAAGAGAAGAGTGGAAAAACTGAAATCCTCCTTCATGATAGATCTCTATTATCTACATCTTCTTTTGATTCAAAAGATGAAGTGCCCATAAGATGAGCCAAAGATCATGCTCTGATACCACTGTAATATCCCAAAAGGGATAATGCAGTAATACAAAAACACAATATAAGAACTGCAGCAAAGTAAATAATAAATCTAAATACACCATCAAAATGTACAGAATATCTGAGCCATTTTATTATATAGGAGGTGGATAGCAAGTACAATAGTGCTCAAAATAGGAGACACGCAAGCCAAAGATATGGCCTAGAATGACCCTAAAGTGATCCCATAAGAGGGACTACGTAAATGTTGGACTGCTGGAAGAAAACTTGCATTGTCCCTGTTGCAACTGCTAGGACTGTAACTGCCAAAAAAATTCAAATTTAGATCTAGGCATTTCAGGAACTCTGATGATGCTGAAAATATATGGTCGGGCTCTATGATGGATACCCAAGATAACCCAGAAAGGGATTTCCAAATATATGAATCTAGGAAAATCACCCACTTAGGGCTTGCACCTATAGACTGATGGGTATGCAGATCTACTACATAATATGATAAAATATGGTTTCAATAGGATGTACAATCAGATATATGCAAGAAGGGTTGATCCCTTCTTTAGATCCTCAAGCTAGAAGCTCAAGATCTAGCTCCTCAAACCTTCTCCACTGAATGCAGCTGATGCTACACTAATGATGAAAAAATTTTCACTATCAAGGAGGGAGGCTCTCTAGACTCCTACTAAATATTTCAAATCAACTCAACAATGGTGGAAATAGTGAATACAAAGTGAGGACATGGTCCCTCACAAGATTTCCAGCTGAAATATTGGAAACTTCCTTCCTCCTTCGGATCTACAGGATTGGACTGCACAATAATTAAGGGGACTACTACTACATGGAGGTAAAATACAATGAATTGTATTCCAGATATGAATATATAGCTCCTGGAAGGTTGTACTTTAAGAACAAGGTGAAAGGATGAATCCTCCACCGGTTTCCTAGCTGAAGTGCTAGAAACAACCACCACCTCTCAAATCCTTGAGCAAGAATTGCATTATTCACGGTAGCTGGAAGTACATATGAGTGTGGTTGAAGATGGCACCAATGCCTGATGATGAATGGATCTCAATAGAAACCTTCCCAGAGTAGGCACTCGAAGTCCCTCGTGTGTAAGGGTGGGATTCCCGCTCGGGAACACCCTGTGCTAAACAGCACTGCAGACTTAACTAAATAGCATAAGTGTGCATAGAAATGTCACATGAAAAATATAGATCTAAACAGATCAGAAATAATAATATAAAGCTTGCATTCTATTGTGCCTTCATCTTCATTATATAGATTATGAGCCTTCCATAGCCCTGGCCCACCTCATAATTGTGTTGTACATGTGGTCACTAGCCTCCATGAAGACTATGTTGTCTCTCCATGATCCCCATCATGTATACATTTAATTCCCACTCTCTCCATCATGTGTGCATTAGATGCACCACTTCCTCCACTATCTCATCATAACTGCTTTATGATATTACTTTGAATGCACTATGATCTTAGTTGACCTCCTCCAAGATCCTCATGATCTTACATTTATGATCCATGATCTCCAATCTTCCTTCATTTAAGAAGTTTCTCCACTACTCCATAATATATATCTAGATCTGAAATATCCACATATACACATCAAAAGTGGATTTTATTCATCTATGGGGTTTGTGGGTCCCTCCACCCTCTTATTTACTTACTTAATTATGAAAATTAAGAACTCTAATATTTCAATTATCTTGTGGAAAATTGGGAATATTACAGTCCTCGCCACCAAAAAAAATTTTGTCCTCAAGCAACTGAAAATTTGGATGCTACAGCAAACATCCTCCCTCCAAATGGCATCCTCATATGGAAGGCTTCCCCATCTTTCACAATGTGTCATGCGTGTCCAACTCCAAAGTTGCCTCTCTAGAATTTCTAGAATGGCCTCCAACTAAAAAGTTAGATACCCATCCTCATCAATGAATCTCTAAGTGGCAACCATATGATGTCCAAAGATCTCCTCTATACATGAGATACATGAAATGAAGTGTTTTCTTCCCAAAGTTGAAAGTCCCAACTCATGAACTATCTCTCCAACCCGTGATACATAGATTAGATTGCATCTATCAATGCTTTCATCATTAGCCCTGTTGGCCATGTAGGATCCAAACATAACATCAACATAGTGAAAAAAAAGAAGTAGAAACATATGGATGAACATGAACAATGTCAAACCATATTCTCCCAATAACAACCACCGCAGGAAAGCCTCCTGTTTCCATGCTAGAGTATCATGAAAACAATTAACTTAATTATGAAAACAAGTAACTTAATTAATTATGAAAATTAAGAACACTAACATTCCAATTATCTTATGGAAAATTGGAATATTACAGTCCTCCCCACCAAAATGTTGCTTGTCCTCAAGCAACTACAAAAGTAGATGCTACAACAAACATCCCCCCTCCAAATGGCATCCTCATATGGAAGGCTTCCCCATCTTTCACAATGTTTCATGCATGTCCAACTCCAAAGTTGCCTCTCTAGAATTTCTAGAATGGCCTCCAACTAAAAAGTTATATACCCATCCTCATCAATGAATCTCTGAGTGGCAACCATATGATGTCCAAAGATCTCCTCTATACATGAGATACATGAAATGAAGTGGTTTCTTCCCAAAGTGGAAAGTCCCAACTCATGAACTATCTCTCCAACCCATGATACATAAAGTAGACTACATCTGTCAATGCTCTCATCATTAGCCCTGTTGGACATGTAGGATCCAAAAATAACATCAACATAGTGAAAAACAAGAAGTAGAAACATATGGATTAACATGAACAATGTCAAACCATATTCTTCCAATAACAACCACCGCAACAAAGCCTCTTACTTCCATGCTAGATCATCATGATAAGGTACTTTAGAATTTCATAAAGACTCACCTTTGTCTCTGTTGTAGGTAAATTTTGGCATCATCCCCCATGACCTAGTCAAACTGGACATCATCCCCAAGACCAATGAAATAAGGTCTATCATCCCCTTATATTTCAGTTTCTATATGCCCTAAGAGAAGAAAATTTCGTTCATGGCTTATATTGTGAGATTTCAAAGCTTTGAAGTATACGTTATATCACTTATTGACTCACCAACGCATCTTCTAGAAGTTATATACACGTTGCAATGCCAAATCCTCCATTCAATGGTGCACTACAGTGCACTTCCCGACATTCAAGGGTGTGTTGGTCACCCGAGAGCAAAATTCTCATTGTTCAGGGAATCTCCACATGGCTAGTGCCTTCTAGAAGAGTCCATATGTGTCAAACTTCGAATCCAAGTGTCCATCTAACACCTCTAAACTTGGAAACATGTCTTGTCTATTATTAGAAAGTCATTCATTGATAAAATACCATCAGTTTCCCTATAAATTAAGCACTCATTCTAGTGCTAGGGAGGGAAGAAAATTGATAAAGTTATGTTGTTGGTGTTGTAAGTACTGAGAAGGGGGGGGGGGGGGGTGAATCAATATTCCTTTCAATTAGAGCATTAGTTAATCTTCAATTATTATCAGTGTTTGTACAATGATAGCAGCAAACAAAAGGAACACAAATGCACACATGTTTTAAGGTGGAAACCCACTCCGGGACAAAAACCACCTAATGCTTTTCTAATAATTCTTTAATATTCAACTCCAATTGAAAATAAAGCTCCAACTTCCTAGAATCTAGAAAAGAATTCTTCTCCAGCTCCCACTGGATGGATGCTCCAATGCTCAAGATTCTTCAGTAGTCAACTGAATGGATGCCCCAACACCCAATGAGCTACAACTCACCCTAGCACCACCCTACCACACAATAGAAGAATTAAATAAGAATGGACTCCCGTACCAGAGAAAATGGTCCACTTTACAATGATATAGAATGATGTAGAAGAAGAAGACACATTAGACCATAACCCCAACTATGACACAACCACCTAATGATGCTCCTAGACCTCACGACACTGCCTCTTCAACTCTTGGCATACAGATACTAGAACAATTTTTACAATAATGTATTTACAATGACTTAGTACAATGACTCCGGGAGTAGGAGGTCCGGATCACCAGTAAAATTTGTACCAGAGTAGGGATAGTCCTCCACGATGATCAACTGTCGGCGGAGCCAATCAAATAACTCCGGTCTCCAGGACATCTATTGACCGCCCCCTATCCTTGGCATCAAATCTGCCCATCGATCCATCCATGGTTCCCTCGCTGGTGGTGTTGGGACTATGACCTCTTGACGCTAAAATATTGGTAGTCATTCCAGGAAGAATGATACCAGGATAGACCCATAACCAAATTTCTTCAGTTTGGTCTTCTTGCACTTTTTCGGATGGAATTTCATATTTATTGTCACGGCCTCTACCCAGTTTTAGATGGTCGGTGTTAAGCAGTCTACAGCAAGAAGTAACTATGTCTTTGGTGCTTCGTGCGGTGCTTGCGATCCCGCAGCTCGTGTGATGGTATGTAGCACTACTTTTAGTGCCAAGTCTGGGATAGTCTGGATATCGACTTTCCCACTTCTTGATCTCTTCTGTGCCCCTGGACATACCCTGTAAATCACCATGGAAATTTTCTCCATGCAAGGCTAGGTGTCGGTTAGGATTGGTGTTGCTCCCCTCTGCAATAGTCCTATTATGAAGCAGACATCAAAAACATCAATCTCAAGTTCCTGATCTCGAAGGATGAACTTTTCTTGATTCTCATCCCATATGCTAATCAAATACTGTAACATCTCCATTTGAGCTCGGAGACACGGTGTTAAGAAGAAATTTTCAATCCACACTCTCTGAGAGCTTCCATGTATCTCTCATTTTCCATGGCGAGCTCATCTTCTTCACTATGTTCCTGTTCCTTCCATTTGATCACCATTCTGCTACTTTATACCTGAAAACATATTCATATGGACAGTATTAGATGATTTAGAAGCTTGAATTTGTGAAAAATTGGGCCCCTAACTTGCATTTTTTAAGAAAACATAGTCTGCGTGGTTGGCGCGACTATTTTTAAAATAGTCGTGCATGACTATTTTTAAAATAATCGCGCCAATGGGCACGCCCCATTTTAGAAAAATGGGCAATTGGCGCGAGTCCATGCCCGAAACTCGCGCCAACCTCCATGCCCTAAAATTTACATTTTCCTCCTCAGAAATCAAAAGTGAGGATTGCAGACAATAAAAGAGGACTTAAATTGAAGGGAACGACGTATGCTCTTACCTGGAACTGACAGATTGAGATTGGTCTGCCAGATCATTTGCTATCGTCATCGCAAGATCACACTGTAAAATGGGTAACTATTGCTCCACAAGAGGTAAAAAGTGAAAAGTAATTATTTTTACCATTTTTGGCATTTTTATAACTTTTCACAACCCTAATTAGGTTTTAAGACATGTTTTTCGATTATTTTATTATATCATTTCGAGAAATGGGTTTTACACGTATCTCATGTGCAGCAACAGGTTTTCACATGATAGTGATGAAGTAACGAGTTATATTTTATACTTTTTCGGACTCGGTAAAAACACGAAAAATTCACTACTAGAGTCATCTTTCAGATCTTTTTTGACTCTCTAAAATTGAAAAGATTTCCGAGACTCTTTTCGTTTTGAACTCGTTAAATGGCTGCAAAGCAATATCTACCCACTATACGTTTACCCCTTTTTTGGGCTAGGATGTATTATTTACGAAAAAGGAATACCTTAGCCTATCGTGACTAAGAGGTTATTTCAGATATTGTTTTCTACCTTTTCGGGTCTGAGAGACTATTTACGAAAAGGGCCAAGATGGAGTTTTCTTTTCCGCCTTATTTTCAAACTCTCTAAAGATGAAAAGATGTTGAGTTCTCCCTTTGTCATACTCGTTAAACCATAATGACATCAGACTTCGTCTCCATGATGTTACTCGAGTTCCTCCTTCCAAGGGCTCGTAAAATGTACTAGGTTGGATTTATCCGAAGGAAAAATTTACAGCACAAGCATATGCTATCCCCTTCAAGCTTGTTTTAAAAAATAATTGGGGTACTCACCAAAAATGGTGGAGGAAAATGGAACCAAGTTTTAGTTATGTTGGCATTATGTCGCTCTTGAACATGACACTCGTCTGCATTCGTGTCGGGTTGGGTACATCTCATTTCGTCATTTTTGCCTTCATGGGTTTGGGTAATCCGTTTTTACCTCTAATCTGCTCTTTTCCAGGTCAATATGACCTCAGATCCCTTGATGTCAAATACTGCCAAATCCAGTGTCATGTCGTTGATATGTTGAAGAGAAGTTTGCCTCTGCATTTTTCAACCTCCCTCTGATTCTCTGTTGGTCCTGATTCACTCTTATCATGTTCCTCTATCTCGTGTCAATGATGTGGGAAACATTATGGCCCTCCTTAGACCAGGTCACTTCCTGTCAACTTCAGCTCATTATCCAGGAATCTGATCTAGAGACTTCCTTCTGGTACCTTGGAGCCTGCATGCCTCAATGGCAGGTTCTTCGCATTCGATGCAAGGTCCACATCATTGGCCTTCGATCGGGTGATTTTTTGAGTGTTCAAAGCTAGATCATTGTTCACATTCTGTGGATTGTACATGTTTTACCTTGAGATACATTGTCATTATTGGTGTTTTCTCTCATGCCTATTAACAACTTTTATCATTGGCTGGTAATTAGGTGATTTTCTTGCATGTTCAAATTCAGCTCATATATTCGCATGCTTGAATTTGTACTTATTTGGGTCGATATGGAGCGCAATACCATGGGTTTTGTCTAATAAAATCCAGGCTGTACGTTTTTTTGGATTATCATGACTTATTGCATGTCTCTTTTTCTTGGATGGCTGCGACCATACCTGAGTCTATTTTTTAATCGCTACTGCTGGAAGGCTGTGTCCATACCTCAGATCTCAGTTTTTATACACTCTATTATGGATGGTTGTGCCCATACCACGTGTTCATGTATCAAAGATATCATTTGTATTTGTAATTGCAGGTTTTCTGACAGCGGTGTTTGGTTCGAACATGTTTTCATAAAGCATTTTTCCCATCCCTCTTTCTCGGACCTCATGCTTTAGGGGGGATGTGTTACACATCATTTTTTCACTGTCCCTACAATCCCCATATCACCCATTGGAGGGTCATTTCTGTGATCAATAAGCAATGTCATGCCTTGCAAAAGCCATCATTGCATCCCTTTACATGATAGCAATATTCCTTTTGTTGACAATTCCTTGAGCAGAGCTTCAGAAACCCCTATTTTTGGCTTGGAGTGAGTAGCCAGTTCTTCCCTCACGCTAATGAGGAAGATTAACACTGGGAATCATGCAAGTTGGCGCTCTGTCCCAGTTAGCCTCCCGCGCCAAGCTATTTATGGAATGTTTTTTAAAAATAGAGGTGGAGGTTCCACTCTAACAACTCCGAGGATGATTCATTGGGAGTGATTGGACTGAATAACCATGGACTCCCTCCTTTAGTTTATGGTTTACACCTCTTGTGGGAACCTCCTAAATGATAGGCCTCCCTTCCACTTTTGTAGGGATCCTAACCTCCTCCTTTTCCTCTATAAAAAGAAGCTATCTCTCTTTGCATAAGCTAGCTGAACATGGAGAATTGAGTATACTATAGCTGAACTATTGAAGAGATAGAACAAGAAGGAACTTAATTGAGAGAGCTTGAGTCCATGCCCTCATCCTGTCTGAATCCCCTGATGAGCATCTAAGACGCGCTTCGGCTGAACCCCGCTGGAGGAGACTGCGATGTCAAAGCATTGGTTGTAACTATTCCTTCTATCAATACATATACGTGACTATTGTTTGGTTCCCATTTTGTGTTATGTTAGATGTTTAATGCAATATGCTTAGCCCTCTTTGACTAGCTAGTAGTTATGAATGAAGTTATTATGTCGTATGTTGTTCTTGTTTGCTGATCTATCTGCAGGTATCTGAGCATGACTATAGAATGATTGTGACTTGCCAAGGCAGGAGCGAGAGGCCACCACCACTACAGCCACGATGACATCATTGGATTCCAGGTAGGTCAATCTACCGTGTCCTCTTTTCATTCAGTAATTAGGAATCAACACTCTAGCACATCTCTTTGTTTCTAGACCCACTCTAGAGCTAGAGGGATCGCCTCTGTCCGCGGAGAGGATTTACCTGCTTAACATTGGGGTAGATTTTCCTACCTGGAGTCCAACGTGATTGTCACAGCTGTAGCAGTGGCAGCCTCTTGACCTCTATCCCGAAATTTTGCAATCCTTCAACAATGGTATTCAGATTCCTGCACAAAGATCAAAATACAAGAATAGCATACAAGACAATAATTGCATTCATAACTATCTAATTAGTCAAGGAAGATTAAACATACTGCATAAAACAAACCATATTAACACAACATGGGCACCAGACATTAGTCATGTATATATAAATAGAAAGAAAGAGATTACAACCGGAGCCTTGACATCACAGCCTCCTTCAGCGGGTTCAGTCGAAGCGCATCTTGAAGGATCGTTGGGGAATTGGGATGAGGCAAGGACACAAGCCTAAGCTCTCTCTCGACAAAGGTCTCTTCCTGCTCTATCTCACCAACAAGATGTTCAGTAATTCTCTTCAGCCTTTCATCTATATTCATTCAACTAGTGTATCAATGGGAGATAGCTTTATTTATAGAGGGAGAGGAGGAGGTTGGGATCCCTATAATGGTGGAAGGGAGGCCTCATCCTTTGGGAGGTTTCCCCAAAAGGTGGAAACACGAGGCCAAAGGAGGGTGGTCATGGTTATTCAGTCGAACCACCCAGGTTGACTCGCCCACGAAGTTATTAACATGGAAACTTCACCTCTATTTTTTAAAAACATTCCAAAAAAAACTTGGCGTAGGTAGCTCACTAGGACAGAGCGCCAATGGGCACAGGGCCCAGTGTTAATCTTCCTCATTAGTGCGAGGGAATATGGTCTACCAGCGCCAACCCAAAACCATGTGTTTCTGATGGTCTGCTCAAGCAATTGTCAACAGAAGGAATGTTGTCCTCATGGAAAGGGATGCAATGATGGTCTTTGCAAGGCATGACACTTCTCATTAGTCACAGAAATTGTCCTCCAATGTGCGGAATGGGTATTGCAGGGATGGTGACAAAATTTTGTGTAACAATCTTGTATCGCTTGATCCGATGAACGAACAAGGAACTCCAATAGTTCCCTTTGTTGCCTCATACCCGATAGTCTAAAGTACTTTAGCAACCTGTAGTCTCTGAGGGATCTTACCGTGCCCGGATCATTTAGGGAAATAATTTTTTGTTCTTCATGTTCTCTTTCCCTCCATGTAATCTTCATTTTGGTCTAATGAATAACTAAAACACAATCATAAGAATCATTAGGATCCATTTCATGAAAAAAACTAGGGAAATTTAGGCACACAGCAAGAAACAAAAATGTAAATTTCACCCAATGCACCCCAGGTCAAGGGACAGTGCGTTTCATATGCACTTGGCCTTCAATTCTAGTGCACTATAACACACCTTTTGACATTCAAGGGTGCATTGCCCTTTGAGAAAAATAAATTCACCCTAAGGGGCTTAAAACCCTAAAAATTTTCAATGAAATGAAACATAAATGATACTAAAGGAAAGAGAAGGTGCATAGCTCCAACCTAGATCAAACGTCGATGAAAATCGTCCATATAATATTTCGCAATCAACTACTGAAGTTCAGGGGCAAAAACTGGTTCAGAGCTCCAAAATTTCAATAGTAATTTTCAAATGGTAAAAACTCTTTTAATTAGTCATTTGATTATTTCAAATCATGTTTAATGCTGTGACTATGGTTTTTATTCATTTTTTGCTATGAAACAGATATATTTGATCCATTTTATGGTGTCCTTAACATGTTTTATAGGTGATATAGTAGATTAGTCATGCACACTTATTCAAAAATGATTTGACCACAAAGCATGCTTTTATCCTTATTTTTCGAGCTTTGATTAAAATGAAAAAGGAATTGAAGCACACTTTTATGTATTTTTCAAACTTCGATAATGATGAAAAAGGAACTCTTGGAGTCTTCTTTTAGCTCTTTTTAGACTCTGATAATGTGAAAATATTGTTGAGCACTTCTCTTTTCGAGCTCGTAAAAGTAAATGAAACGACATCTACGCAGTATAATTTTAACCCTTTTCCAGACTGAGATACATTATTTATGAAAAAGGAAAACCTTAGTACAACATGGCTAGGAGGTTCTCTCAGATATCATTTTACACTTTTTCGTACCTGAGAGACAAATTTACAAAAAATGACTCATGGAGTTTTCTTTTGTCCTCTTTTTCAAACTCTCTAAATATGAAAAAGGATTGGGATGTCACTGTCGTTAGGCTCATTAAAACATAAAATAGCGATGGGCTTGTTGATCATGGCAAGAATCGAGTTTCATTTATCACTAGACTTGTTAAATTATTAAATTGCGATGCATCCGCCCGAAGGGTTGAATTATAGATCAAGCATATTTTATCCTCCTCAAGCTTGTTAAAAAATAAAGAGGTATTAGTCGACAAATGACCGGGGAAAATTTGGGAAAGCTAACATCACACTTTATGGTAGCAGGTCACTCTTGAGCATGACATTTCCACTCCATCATTGTGACTTTTGCGTTGGGTAATATTCTTGATGGTTCATTCATACCTATGGTTCATGATACCTTCACTTCAGTTAAGGGCCAATGCTTTCAACTCATGTCAGTGTCACTGATATGTTCAGGAGAAGTCATCCAATGAATACTCATCCTTCTGAAATACTCATCCTTCTAAAATACTCATAAACCTTCATTTTCATGACAGTCATCCCTGAACATTGCTATATCAAGTCACATTTTGTCTCCAAAATCAGTAACTCCCGTTTCGTGATAAAGTTTCTTACTATCGACATCAACTCATCATCTAGGAAGTTTACTTAGAAACATCTTCCAGTACCCTGAGGCTTGTACATCATCGAAAATTTTCTCTCTTCCGGACCTTTGACCAATAGATTTTTTTTGGGCGTTCGACATCAAATCATCTATTCACACCTTACAAACTATACCGCAGTACCTTGAGAGCCATTAACATTAATGGTGGTTCTCTCGCGTTTGTTAACAACTCACATCATTGGTTGGTAATCAAACAATGTCTTACCATGTTCGTCTATGAATCATATATTTGCATGGCTAGACTT
Organism: Pinus albicaulis; assembly: GCA_034641835.2. Classification (NCBI taxonomy): domain Eukaryota; kingdom Viridiplantae; phylum Streptophyta; class Pinopsida; order Pinales; family Pinaceae; genus Pinus; species Pinus albicaulis. The sequence continues at coordinate 88,136,166 of CM076570.1, forward strand.
GTACTCGAATGATCGAGTGAACAAGATAAGAAGACCTCGGATCTAGTTTCATCCATTTGGGCTGCGATTTTAGGATCTTTGTAAACATCATTTGTACAATGAATTTACATACCTATCATCATCTGAACATGGGCCTATATCTGTAGGCATGTCTGTATTGGGCAACATTCCAATGTAGATGATTTTCTGAACTATGTACATGTTATTAGATAGTTTATGTGCTAAGCATGGGAATGCCTCCCTCAACAGTTCATGATCAAGATGAAAATATCATGATGTAATTTATTGTAATATTGATGCAGGTCATCGCCCACTTCAGTTCCAGCTCATAAAATTGTAAATAATCTCATCTAAATACTATTTTTATTATTTTGACTTCATGCTTTAGGGGGCAACTGTTATAGGTCAATTTGGGCATCATCCCCCATGACCTGGTCAAATTGGAAATCATCCCCAGGACTAATGAAATAAGGTATATCATCCCCTTATATTTCAATTTCTATATGCCCTAAGAGAAGAAAATTTCATTCATATCTTCTATTTTGATATTTATGAGGTTTGAAGTATATGCTATATCACTTATTGACTCACCAATGCAGTCTCTAAAGGGACTAACTTTGTTATAGTGCAAAATACTCCATTCAAGGGTGCACTGTAGTGCACTTCCCGACATTCAAGGGTGCGTTGGTCACCTGGGAGCTAAATTCTCATTGTTCCGGGAATCTCCACATGGCCATTACCTTATAGAAGAGTCCATATGTGTCAAAATTTGAATCCAAGTGTCCATCTAACACCTCTAAACAGGAAACATGTCTTTCCCATTATTAGAAAGTCATTCATTGAGAAACTACCATCATTTTCCCTATAAATTGAGCACTCATTCTAGTGCTAGGGTGGGAAGAAAGTTGGTAAAGTTATGTTGTTGGATTCTCATTTGATAAGAGAGTGAAAGTATTGATATGTTGTTGGTATTATGTTGGATGTGATGAGGCTGGAATGAAGCTGGATCTGGTTGGAAACTAATCGATCCATTGGTTGTAACCTCCCCCTTCTTCTCTTTAATAAAGATTGTTGTTCATTTTATCATACATGTGTCTCTATTTCTTTGCAATGTATTCTTGAATGATGTATGTATTTCATATCTAATCGATTTGATTGAGTAAGATAAGTAGATATCTGTATATTTCATGTTGTTTTATGTTCTCTATTTGTGTTTGTAGGAATCGATCTCGCAATCTAAGTTGGATTGACAACGATGGAAAGAACGATAGAAGGATGAGAAATGATTGAATCAAAATTAGGCTCTTTCAACATTCTATATATCTACTTTTTTTAGAGAAAATGATAGTAATTCTTTCCTCTGTTGTTCTAAGTGGCAAGAACCACACTTAGGGAATTTGGTTTATCCGTAGATCACAATTTCGCATAACAGTCTCTATACTAAAAAGTGTCACATGATGATAATTAAATGAATTTTTTTAGGACACTATCTCTTTGTTACAGGTATACATGTTGATCCAGAAAAAGTTCAGGTAATTTTAAGAATTCCCACTCCTAAGACGCAGAAGGAGGTATGTAAATTTTTAGGATAGGAAAGTTATTACAAACGATTTATAGAAAATTTTTCTCAGATTTTTTTTCCATTGTTTTCCCTATTAACAAAGGTTAAAGATTTTATATGTGTTGACAAGTGTAACATTTTTTTTGCAGAGTTAAAAAGATGTGTAACAACAAGTCCTATATTAATATGAGGACCTAATTTGATTTTGTCATTTCACATCTCCACTAATGTTGCTAATATAGATATTGGGGTTTTGTTGGGACAACAGGAGGAAAAAAAACTTTACACCATCTATTATATTATCAAGAACTTGACCCTGTAGAGGTTATTTATAAGGTTACAGAAAAGTAGTTTCTTTTTGTTATTCACGCTATCAACAAATTTAGGTATTACATTACTGGTTACCAAACCTTTGTGCATACTAAACACTCTATTATTTTGTTTTTTACCAATAAACTAGTTACTAATTCCAGGCTTACTAGGTGGTTGTTGTTAGTCCAATAATTTGATATTACTATTATAGATAAACCTAGGAAAGATAATGTTTTCATAGATTTTATTTGTAGATTGATTAATGTTGTTGATAATATTCCTATTGAAGACTCTTTCCTAGATGAGTATCTATTTGAAATTTCCACTTATTCACCTTGGTATGCAAACATTTCCAATTATCTTATTGCAAGAAAGCTTCACCATCACCTTCAAAAAAGTGTCTATTATTTATGGTTGGATGGCTACCTCTTCCACACTGGTTTTGATCATAAAATTAGAAGGTGTGTGAGGGAGGATGATATCCATGATATTCTCTAGGATTTTCATGGTAATCCTTATGGAGGAATTTTTTCAGAAAGGACAACAGGTCATAAGGTGCTTCAGATGGGTTATTTTTTTTCCTATTGTATTTTGAGATGCAAGGAAATATGTGCAGGGGTGTGACAATTATCAAATAATGGGCCATCGTAGTCAATCAGATAAAATTTGATTACAACCTTAATTGGTGATGGAGCCATTAGAGAGATGGGATTTAGATTTTGTGGGACCAATTAATCCCCCATCTAAGTAGAATACTTATATTTTGGTATGCATAGGCTACATCACCAAGTGGGTGTAGGAAGGAGCATGTGACTAGGGAAACTAAGCATGTTTATTCAATATTTTTATTGAAGAATTTTTTTCTTGGTATGTGTTATCACTCTGCCAGATCTCTAAGGTTGAAAAAGAAATCCCAACAGAGGTAACCAGAGACCAATCTTTTAGCTTGGTAGCTAGCCCTACCAAACCAGAGAGGGCTCTCTCCACAAAGTCACAGCCAAGAGGGTTGGATGAATTAGGGTTTTAGGCTAGGTATAAGTACAGGGGCTTGATTTTGTTTAATTTGGGTTACTGGATGAGTAAATTAGGTCAAAGAAGCTAGGTAAGGGAAAATAGGATTAGGGTTGTAGAGATTCAATGGGGAAAGGTAGGTAGAAAACCTAAAAATTTATGGTTTATTGAGTGGGATGGATCAGACAGGTGAGGATCTAGAAAGAGCAAGGCTAAGCAGGAATTATTTCTAAACTAAAGAAGATGGACAAACTATGAAGTTTTTCCCAAAGCAAAGCATGAGAGAAGTATTCTATTTATCAACTTAAAAACCAGCATATCATATAAATGAAATGGATCATGAAACAAAAAATTAATATATAATGAGACATAAGAAGAACAACGCTAAATTTCCATACCATAGGTATCCCAAATAAATAGTTGTATCCATTTCATTAAGTTCCCGTCAAATGGATTAAACTAGAGTCTCTCATCAATGCATCAACATTCAAAAATTTCCAACCTCTGAAATGAGTCAAAAAGTACAACATATAGACCTAAAATAGCCTCTCCCAACCTCAGGGGTCGAATTCCCAGGTTGAGGGTGTTCTACCAAAAAATGAGTTGAATACCTAGAGTGTAGGGAGGTCAAACTGACTCATCCCTCACTTTTTGTAAACTGATTCATTACATGTCATAAAAAATGTTTACCTAATGTATTTAACCTAGGTAAGTCAACCACATCATAATTACTTTTACATTTAAGATTTACATTGGTAATAATCTCATTGACCGTGTTCAAACTGGAAAAATTTGAGAAAATTGAAAAATATCAACAAACTAAGAAAATGTGTCCTATGAGCAGTGCCACTGTCCTACGTGCAGTGCTAACTTCAATCTAACTTTTGAGGGTGTTGCTGATGTCCAAACCGAGCTCAGGATATCTCATTGGAAATATTATCCAGTATAATTTCTAGATTTGTTCTTGGTTTTCATATCTGACTTGATTTGACCTCCTAAAAATGGATTCTCCCAATGATGCTCTATGCGCAGTGCCAAGGTGAAAAAAGAGGCAAAAACATGATTTTTTGGGTGTTTTTTGACCTTTTCATTGACCATTTTGTCCAAAAATACTTATAAACGTTGCTAGGATGCATTTCTTCATTGTTAGGAAGCTAATGGTGGTCTATGTTTGGCCATTGGAGGTCTGTTTGGGCGCGTGCGTTATCCACCGGGCTGCATATAGGACAGTCAAAATGTGTAAAAATTCTGAATTTTTTGAAAAACTTGGCCTCCAAGATGGAGAGATATCTCACTAACCATAAGGTTTTTTTTTAAATTGAGAGATTTTTTGTTTCTTTGGTATGTTTTGAACAAAAACCTCCTCCATTTTCTCAAAAAAAAATGTTTTTTCCACAATATTCTCTGCAAAAAGGTGTATCAAACAGGATTTTTCACAAGCAGAACAATAGGCTGTGAATTTGTGAATGGATCTCTCATTCTGTAATACCTGTGTAAACAGTGAGTTAGGTTTTTGTACTTTGATATCTTAGGAAAAAAAACCTCCTCCAGTTTCCCATTTTTTTTTTTTTGCCACAATATGTTCTACAAAAAGGTGACCAAACAAGACATTTCTAGAAAATGTGCCTTCGAAGAGTTTTTCAAATTTTCCCAAATTTTCTTCAAATTTCCTCAAAATTTCTTCAAACCTACTTCATAGAGACCTGATATGGTATGATATGCTATCATGGATGCATCAATGAGCAAGTCCAACTTACCCTTCTCTTTCTGTTTTATTAGGGTTTGTATTTCTGGACCAATTCAGAGAAATCAAAGCAGCCCACATGTTTGAAGCAAGTGACTGCCATGGGTGAGGCCATTAGTTATTTGGTGTTTGTAGGTTCAATTCTGAGGATCCTCCCTCCTTTTTGTGGTCTCCTCTCTTCCCTTTCTTCTTCCTCAATGAATTCTTTGTTTTCTTCTTCCATAGTGTCTTTGCTAGAAACCCTACGGAGATGAATTGGGAGTGAAATGTAGGTTTAGGGAGTAGGGAATGGGATAGAAAAAATTTGGGATATGGGGGAAGGGATTACCAAATTGAGGGAGGTGAGAGGGAGTATAAATGTTGTGTTATTTGGGAATAGGAATTTTATTACAGGTATGGGGATTTGGGAGCCTAGGAATTTGAAATACCTAGTGTTGGAGAGGTAAATCCCCTCTGCGGATAGAGGCGATCCCACTAGCCCAAGAGTGGGTCTAGCAAAAAACAAAACATGGTACAATATCGATTCCTAGTTACAAAAGACAAAGCTACGATGGATAGCTTACCTCAAGTCCTACGCTGATGTTGTCGAAGAAGAAGTGCTGCTTCCCGTTCCTAGCTTGACAGATCACAATCCTTTCACTCACCGTGTCCAGAAACCTGTACATATGCAGAGAAAAATGACGAAATAAAATGTAATAATTCGAACATGTAACTATTAGTCAGTCAGAAAATATTGAATCAAATTGCATTACACGAATAAGCAATACAACGATGGAACCAATAACATAGCCGAGCATATATTAAAATATGAAAGAAATGTTACAACCGAGTTCCAACGTTGCGTTCTTCCTTCGAAAGGGCTTCCAGCGGAGCGTGTCTCACAAAGCTTGTCGAGGATTTAGACAAGGCTCTCTCTCTTACGTGTTTCTCCTTGGCTCTTCTCTCAATAGTCGCTCAGCTATAGTTTTCTTCCCGAATGTTCAGCTTAGGTTGCAAATAGAGAGGGTAGGCTTTTATAGAGGGAGAAGGAGAGGTTAGGCTCCCTATAATCATGGGGGGAGAGTCCTATCTCTTAGGAGGGTTCCATGAGAGGTGGAAAACCACTTCCTAAACAGGGAGATCCGGAGCCAAATAGCCCAACCTCTTTTTGATGATTCATTCTTGAGGTGGTTAAAGGAAACTTCTGCCTCCAATTTGTTAAAAAACATTCCAAAACAGGTTGGCATGGTTACAACACAGGGACAGATTTCTAGCTGGCGTGACCTATAAAGTATATTTCCCCCATTGGCACGAGGGATGAACTGGCTACCCGCACCAATGACAAAACATGAGTTTTTGGGTGCTTTTTGAAGAAATGTTCTTCAGGATAATTCTTTCCCTTATGCAGAAGGATGCCATCAAGGTGTTTTCAGGACATTTTACTATTCACAGGTCATGGGAATAGTCCTCCAATGTACAAGATGAGGGATTGTAGGGACGGTAACAAAATGTTGTGCAACAGATGCCCCCTAAAGCATGAGGCCCGAAAGGGAGGGAGGGGTGAAATGCTTTATGAGAACACGTTCAACTGAAAACACTGTCATCAGAAGACCTGCAAGTACAAATAAAATTGATATATCTGATACATAACATGTGTTATGGGTGCAACCATCCATAAAAGAGTGTAAAATAACTGAGATTCAGGGATGGACGCAGCCATCCAGCAAAATAAGGATCAACAAGCAGACATAGCTATGGTCGCAACCATCCAATCAAAAGAGTCATGTAATAAGTCATAGTAATCCACAAAGAACCCGCAACTTGGATTTCATCAGAAAAAATCCAGGGTCTTGCGCTTCATCTCGACCCGAACAAAGTACAAGTTCGAGCATGTGAATATGTGAGCTAAAGTCGAACATGCAAGAACATCGTCTGATTACCAGCCAATGATGAAATCTATTAACAGACACGAGAAAAACCACCAATAATGACAATGGCTCTCAAGGTACAAAAGGTACAATCTACGGAATGTGAACAGTGATATGGCGTCGAACACCCACAGAGTCAATCGATCGAAGGCCAATGATGTGGACCTTACGTTAAGTGAGAAGAACCTGCCATTGAGGCATGCAGGCTTTAAGGTACCTGAAGGGAGTCTCTAGATCAAATTCCTGGATAATGAGCTGGAGTCGACAGGAAGGGACCTTGATCGAAGGTGGGCCATAATGTTTCCCACATCATCGACACGAGACAGAGGGATACAATTTTCGTGAATCAAGACTAACAGAGAATCAAAGGGAGGTTGAAAACTGCAGAGGCCAACTTCTCTTGAACATATTGGTGGCACGACACTGGATTTGGAAGTATTTGACATCAAGGGATCTGAGGTCATGGTGATGCAGCAAAGAGTAGATGAGAGGTCAAAAGAGATTACCCAAACCCATGGAAGCAAGCAGATAACGAGATGAGATATCCCCAACCCAACACGAATGCAGACAAGTGCCATGTTCAAGAGCGAAATACTGCCAACATGACTAAAATATTGGTTCCATTCTCCCCCACCATTTCTGGTGAGTACCCCAATTATTTTTGAAAACAAGCTTGCAAGGGATAGCTTGTGCTTACAATGTAATTTTGTCCTTCGAACAAATCCAACCTAGTACATTTTACGAGCCCTAGGAAGGAGGAACTCGAGTAACGTCATTGTGACGGAGTCTGATGTCATCAATTTTTAACGAGTCTGACAAAGGAAGAACTCAACATCTTTTCATATTTAGAGAGTTTGAAAAGAAGGCGGAAAAGAAAACTCCAGCAATCCCTTTTCGTAAATAATTCCTTAGATCTGAAAAGGTAGAAAACTTTGTCTGAGAAAACCTCCTAGTCTCGATAGGCTAGGGTATTCCTTTTTCGTAAATACTCTATCCCAGACCAAAAAAGGGGTAAACGTATACTAGGTAGATATCATTTTGCAACCAATTTAATGAGTTCGAAACGACAAGAGTCTCGGCAATATTTTCAATTTTAGAGAGTCATAAAAGAGCTAAAAGGTGACTCCTCCTAGAGGAACAAGTGGTATAAAGGGTAGCAACTGGTTCCGGTGATGGTGGAACTACTCAAAACAGATAAAGTTCAAGAGGCTGGCTAACAAGACCACTCATCGCAGCGGTTCCTCAGGAATGGGTAAAATAATCAAGTGAAGGCGTATGATCGGCCGAGCATATGGGGACGATGGAATGAGAGAACCAAGGCTCACCTGACAAAACAGGCTGATAAAATAGCAATCACGAGAGGTAAAATAAGAATGGTTTCATTTTTACACAAGCTTGAAATCAGGAAACTCTACTTGAAGTTGGTTTCATTTTTACACAAGCTTGAAACAAAGATAAACTATGCTTGAAATTGGTTTCATGTTGACACAAGCTTGAAACAAAAGTAAACTGTGCTTGAAAAAATTGGCATGCCCGCCAGCATGGTGACTTAATTCGAGGTACATGCCCCCCAAGCTTCAATCCATAGGAAATGGAGTGAAGGTTCAAAAAACGAGATCAAGAGAAAGACTCGACTGGGATTTTACGAGATCTTACAAAGACTCGAATTGAACAGGAACATGTTTCATTGTTTTAACGACGTTGACACATTAAAAGAACTGTCCTCGACGCCTTGTTTCATTTTTAAGGAGCTTGACATAAGAAAACGAACTATGCTCCAACCACCTTGTTTCATTTTTTAAGGAGCTTGACACAAGAAAACGAACTATGCTCTGAAGACAACTCATCATGATGAATAAGAAGTCATGGCTTCCAAGAGTTCTGCACCGGATGGGAGAACAACATCTTGGAAATCAAGACCCAATGCCCCCAGCACACTATACACAATGGTAGTATCACTGATTGTGGGCACGGGATAGGTAGCCACATAATTAACCTGCGGCGGGGAGAATAAAACCGACGGATAAAGACCCGAAAGGGACGATGGTGGACCAGATGTCATGCCAAGACCAAAGAATGAAAGTTGATCAATGGTCACGATTCGACCTTTGTGTGGGAAATAAATCACACGAAAGAGGGATGAGACAACCGCCCCCATGATATAAGTATAGTCGCGCCCCAAGAGAAAATTAAAATCCAAGGGGCCTGGAACAACCATCACGTCTATATGGATAGTTTTCCCTCCCAAAGTAACAGGTAACTTTGGAAGGATCCCTAACGGTTGACTGGTTCCTCTGTTAAAATCCAACAGATTCTGGGTAACAGGCATAAGCGGTGGAGAACCAAAATCTTGCCAAGTAGTTTAAGACAGAATACTAACACATGCACCTTCATTTATAATAGTGTTGGGTACGACCAGATCAAAGGTTTGTACCGTTATCTCGAAAGGCACATAATAAGGAAGGTGGTATCTTGAAAATCAACTCTAATCGAAGGAAGCGACATAAATACTTGGGGGGAATACCATCGAACTGAGATGGTTTTCCCCCGGTGTTACCGGAGCAAGAGGAGCATCCTCCGAGACGTCCATCATGGGAGTAGGAGGAGCAGTTTCTTGGACTAAAAGGACGGAAGAATATTTCTCCAAGTCTGAAGAATCTGAAGAACAAGAAGAACATGGGGGGAATGAGACCGAATCTCAATGGAAAAGACCTGATGCACCATAGATGGGGTCAAATCGACTGATTCCTTGACCAATGGTTGGTCAGGAATAGATTCCTAAATTTGAATTTCCGGGGGAGCGGGATCGAGCAAGGATGACACTTGACCGATTGTGGAATCAACTAGCGAAGGACTAGAGGAAAGATTCTGGTAACCATTCGAAAGGCAGGGTGCAGAAACAGTGGAGTTTTCCAACACTCTCTTGGCTTCATCCATATACAAACAAAGGTGAATGGGATGATGCCCTTCACACAACTTACAGAGATTGGTAATCTTGCCCTGTTTTTTATGAGCCTTATCAGGGCTAGTCAAAGATGTGCCAATAATATTACTTCTAGAAGCCAAAGGCAATGACGGGCAGCCGTCGGACCATGCTTCAAGTACCTTGGGAATACCAGGGAAGTATCGAAGCAAATGGTTACCTTTGCAGAGCATGCAAGGGAATTTGACTTTCCATGAAAGCGTGTATGGTTCTGCAAGGGAAAACTTCTTAAGCGTAGTAGATGCAGTATTAGCTTCTCTCTTTGAATTCTTCTTCTTCTTAGCCACCTGGTTACTGGAGTCCAGAATTTCACCAGGTGAAGTAGAAGAGGAGGACGAAGAAATAGGCAAAGAAGGGGAGAGGTCCACCTTAGAAGCAACATGATGTTGTTCAGGTGGAGGAGATGGTTGTACGGTGGATGGAACTCTTGGGACCACTGAGGTAGAAAATAACCATACAGGAAATCCAACAATTAAACCAAACAGGGACAACGTTGCCATATAAGGAGCACCAACATTCCCAAAGGCAGGAAAAGGACCAGGATTCCCTTCGGAAGGGATTCCTGGGTTAGTGAACTCTGGAGACAATGCCATCATAAACAACTTTCAAAAAAACACCCTAAGGAAACTAACTTTAACCAGGAATATTTCGTTTGTAGTTAATTTTTAAGACATTGAAAAAAAATTCTACTGTTTCATATTTTAAGAGTCAAGAAACAGTCAAAGATGACTCTAGTATTTTTCAGTTTTAAACGAGTGGGAAAGGACAAGTGCTCGATGGTCTTTTCAAGTTTATGGAGTCAGTAAAGACCAAAATGACTGCTCAAGTAGTCTAGGTAAAAGGGTGTACCAGGTTCCCGTGAACTGCCATATACACCTTGGTTATAAAATGAAAGAAGAATCAACCAAGGACTTGACGTACGTGCAGGTAGTCTCCCCGAATGATGTGTTCGGTGTATCATGGTTACAAGGCGGCAGAATCAGCTTCCTACGGATAAAATTATTGCAACCTATAGGGGTCTCCCTTTATATAATTGATGGTACGGGGAGCACAAGTCCGTACTAGCATTGTCTAAAGCCAGATGGCGAGCGACAGCTACTAGGTTTAAAGACGCCAGAACACGTCTCTAACTTAGACCACTAAATATTCCATTAGGTTTCAATGTTGCCTTAGGTTAATTGAATAAATTTTAAGTTTATCTTGTATTTATGTTTCAATTCCAAGGTCCTACCGAATGTTGAATCTCACGAATCCCTAAATTCAAGCTACATGCCATAAAATTCCATTTCGTTCAATGAAAGGCTATCTATGAGAGAGTTAAGAGCCTCCAAGTGATAGCAATAATATGAACATACAAAAACATCCACTACTGAATCTGATGCAAGCTAATGAAACTGAAAAGCTCTTCCCTAGAATTATATAATGTTATAAATGCGAAAGATTTTCCAATTTTCACTATGCTAATCAAGAATGCAAAAGATTTTTTTTTGTATTTTTCAATATATCAGAGCAAGTGCACTAAATGATATGAAAAAAAAATCAAAACACCAATTTGAGAATGGTGAAGCGAGATCTGACACAAAACAATTTTCACTCAACTCAAAACAAGCACAACAAGACTCAAACCAATGACGAAATCCCTCAAATCAAAGGAAAGATCTCAAAAGAGACCCAAACAAGCCATGTAATCTAGGCCTGGAGTGACAAGAGTAAAACTAGATGAAAGAAAGGACAATCACTCAATTAACTCAATCACTCAAATGGATCCAAGAAGCTGAATGCAAAGAAGCAAAAACGAAGTTGACTGGGAAACCAACGACTCGAAACTCCCACGGGAGGCTCAACAGGTTGAAGCACCTAGAAAACCTAGGGTTGAAAAGAAAAACTGACAAAAAAGGGAAAAAAACCGAAGCATAAGGGATAATCTCAGTAAAAAACAAACCCAAAGCATTCAAATCAAGTTAAGAAAACACCTAGAGATACCAAGATGGACCAAAAACTCCAAAACAAGGAAAACCCTGGCACCTACAGGAATTGGTGCGACTATTTGGCTGTAATCCGCGCCAGACAGGGGATGGCGTGAGTGATAAATTGGAAACAAGTGCCAGCTGGCATGAATATCAGGCTAGAATCTGCACCAATCAAGCCAGCCTTGGAAAGGTGGAAATTTTGGAAAAATAGAGGTCAAATTGATCCTCTGGGGCTGAACAGAGGTCTTAGACTCAGCAAAGATAATCATAAAAGCAAGCTAAGCAAGCAAAGACCAAGAAGACGACCTATAGGATGAAAGAAAAACTCACACTGATCCCCAGTGGAGTCGCCAATTTTTTGGAGAGGTAAATCCCCTCTGCAGACATAGGAAATCCCACTAGCCCAAGAGTGGGTCTAGCAACAAACAAAACACACTACGATATCGATTCCTAGTTACAAAAGACAAAGCTACGATGGATAGCTTACCTCAAGTCCTACGCTGCTATTATCGAAGAAGAAGTGCTGCACTCTCATTCCTAGCTTGACAAATCACAATCCTTTCGCTCACCGCATCCAGACACCTATATATATGCAAAGAAAAACGACGACATACAACGTAATAATTCGAACATGTAACTATCAATAAGTCAGAAAAGATTGAATCAAATTGCATTACACGAATAAGAAATACAATGATGGAACCAATAACATATTCAAGCATATATTAAAATATGAAAGAAATATTACAACCGAGTTCTGACATTGCATTCTTCCTTTGGCAGGGCTTCCAGTGGAGCGTGTCTCACAAATCTTGTCAAGGATTTAGACAAGACTCTCTCTCTTATGAGGTTCTCCTTGGCTCTGCTCTAAATAGTCGCTCAGCTATAGTTTTCTTCTCAAATGTTCAGCTAGGTTTCAAATAGAGAAGGCAGGCTTTTATAGAGGGAGAAGGAGAGGTTAGGCTCCCTATAATCATGGGGGGAGAGTCCTATCTCTTAGGAAGGTTCCATGAGAGGTGGAAAACCACTTCCTAAACAGGGAGATCCGGAGCCAAACAACCCAACCTCTTTTGATGATTCATTCTCCAGGTGGTTAAAGGAAACTTCTGCCTCCAATTTGTTAAAAAAAATTCCAAAATAGGTTGGCACAGGTACAACACAGGGACAGAGCGCCAGCTGGCGCGACCTCTAGTGTATATTTCCCCCATTGGCGCAAGGGATGAACTGGCTACTCGCACCAATGCCAAAACATGGGTTTTTGGGTGCTTTCTGAAGAAATGTTCTTCAAGATAATTCTTTCCCTTATGTAGAAGGATTCCATCAAGGTGTTTTCAGGACATTTTATTGTTCACAGGTCACGGGAATATTCCTCCAATGTACGAGATGAGGGATTGCAGGGACAGTGACAAAATGCTGTGTAACACCTAGGTCTTAGGGTTTAGGGGATAAAGGGGTTTGGGATAGGGATTTTATGATGTAGGGGTAGGGATAGGATTTATTTTGATGTGGGAAGAGTAAAATGGGTCTTCAAGGATCAATTTTTTTATTAGGAAGTGAAACTAGGGTTTCTATCTTGAAAAAAATAGAGATTTCTCATGAAACTCTTGACACCATGAAATATTCACTTAAGAAATGCAAGGAGGGCGTAATGATGTCTTACTTGATTGCTAGGAAGTGGAGATACCATTTTTTGAATTTTTGGAGGACCTACACAACTTTTGGAAGATTGCAAGTGAAATCTGCCAGGTGCGCAGTGCCTCTGCTCTATGTGTGACGCCTTGGCTCTATGTGTAGCGCCTCTTTCCAGGTGAATAACACCAACTTGTAGACCTATTTTGGAGGCCTTCCCGATGTCAAAATCGATATCATGATATCTCATTGGAAATATATCTCTCTTGGCTACACAATTGACCTATCAAGAACTTGAAATGATCAAGTATAGCCCCTCAAAAATAAATTCTCCCAAGACTGGTCAAAAAGTGCAGAATGGGGATGCAAAAATGCAGTGTGCTCTTGCAGGAAACTTTTGGAGGCCTTCCTCAACTCAATTGAGATCATGATAGCTCATTGGAAATCTCTCTTTTTCTAGGTATCATTTTACCTATCAAGCAAGTCATTTGGACACTCCATCAGGGAGAAAGACTGGTTTTCCCAAGGTTACTCCAGAAGTGCAACAACTCTCTTGTAGCAACTGTATGTTTGACATTTCTCCAAAACCATGAAACCTGTGTAAAAAATGAAGGATTTTTTTCTTCCTTTACCTATGATGGACAGAAACCTCTTTCAGGTTTGTAAAATTCATCACCATTTGGTCAGAAACATAGTTTGAAGAAAAACTAGACCTATGTGTGGCAAATGATTTGTCCCTTGGAATGAATTCTTGGAAAATGATGGAGACATGATGTTTATGAGCTGAAATAACCTCATAATTGCTGTTATTACCTCCCATATACCTCCTCTACTCATATTTCTCTTATTCCATAGAAAGCCCTAGCTCATTGCGAGAGGAAATTAAGGTTTAGTGCTTGTAGAAAATGAGGATTTTGAGGGATAGGAGTGATGGGAAGTGTTTTGGAACACTGATGAAATTTGGAACTTTGACCAATTTCACTGATGGAACTTGAAATTTTTGAAGCAAACTTCTGCAATGATGATTTGGGCACTCTTGGGAAAAGACAACTCCCTTTGGCATTCACTTAACCTTTTGAAACTTTACCCTTTCACTTGACTATTTCCTTTGACAAATTGATCTTTTGATGGTCTTTGATGACTCTTTGAATTTGACTTTTGGTGCTTTGTCATATTTGGAACACTGAGTTAGAAGCTCAGGATGTTGAAATTATTACATTTTAAAAACATAAAATTACATAATGAAAATATAAAAAATTACATCTTAAAACCAAAATCACATGCTAAAACAAGGATTTATTCTTTAAAAATCATCTTCATATGGTGAAGATATTTTATTGGTTCACCCTTTACTTGCTGCTCTTATGCAGTGGAAATGAAGTTTTATTGGACCATGGAAACCCTAATGACCTAATGGCAACCTTGAAAAACCCTAAAAGACCTAATGAGACCTTGAAAGAATGAACATCAAGATGACATGACTGATATGATGACATGATGAGATTGACTTTATGAATGATGTACAATCAACAAGGTATGAAACTATGCCAAAAAGTAATCAAATTTGAGGAAGAGTGATGTTTTTGGACTAGGGCTGCCATTAGTGACTAAATTTTTGCATGACCTAGTGGAATGATAAAAAAATTCTGAGTGGGACTCCTAAAATGATATGAAAAGAGGATTTTTTATCATTGATGGTAGGATGCAAATACTGACACTAATAGTATGGAGTGCCAAAGTAGATAATTATGGATGGAGGAGCATAGTTTACTTCTTAGTATATATAGGAACTTGTTAAAAAGTATAATATTCATCATTGAATCAGTTCACCTTACCACCCACAGGTAAATGGGCAAGTGCAAAGTACCAATAAGGTGCTTGAATCTATTCTCACGAAGACTGTAACAAGTTCCCAAAGAGATTGGGTTGAGATTTTATAGGATTACAAAACTACTTGGAGGAATACTATAGGATTCTCTCCATATGATTCAATATTTGGTAAGAGTCCTATCTCTCCCATTGAATTTGCGATAAAGACACTCATAACTTCTTTGGAGGTAAATTTAGACTTCATTTCAACTCAAGAACATTTATTAGAATAGTTGAACGATTTAGATGAGAAACACTTGGATATTGTGAAACACTCATATATCATCCAAAAATAGCATGCCAAGTGGCATGATAAATTTATTAAGAAGAAGGTGTTTCAGAAGGGTTATTGGGATATATTATATGACTCCAAAATTAAATATTTCAAAGGGAAGTTCTAAACAAAGTGGTTAGGTCCTTATGAGGTAGATATATTCTTTAACAATGGGACTGTGAAATTGACAAACATTGATGGGTCTCGGACATATTTTCTTGCTAATGGACACTGTACGTGGTTATATCATAAGCCTACTTCTAAGGATTCATTTTTCAACATTTCCTCAGATGCATAATTAGACGTTGAAGTTATTGGGGAAAGGGAAATTTTAATGGCACTGCTAGCCAATTAGTTTTTAAATTATTAAAAGAAAAAGAGAGAGAGATAAAAATAAAAATAAAAATTTCTAATGGTGAAAATCCATTTGGGGTGTTATTGGATGAATGTGGTGGCTAAAAACCAGCTCGTTGGTGGCCAACATATATTTTTCTTCCTCTATAACAATGTTATGATATATTTTCTTCTCTTTTTATAAATAGTTTATTATTTAAATTTGTTGATGTTACAAACTCAATATTAATTAATTATCAAAAGTTGCTACACTTATCATAAGCTTTCTACTTCAAATAACTTCTATTGATATAGTTCTACAAAGTTTTATTGATACTTATTTGTACATTTTCAAGCCACTTTTACATCTTCACATAGTTCGGTTGATACAGATCATAGACATTTTCATTTGTTCACCGTCACAAGATGGCATATATGTTCTTGCATTTTTATGGTTGATAGTTGTAAACTTTGTTTGATACACCTAATTTTGCTAATGCATAAATATTTTTCACTCCATCATTTTAATGGGAGAATTTACCAATAGACATATGCCATGAATCATATGTTGCATAGCGTCAATCAAGTTAGTATCACTTATAAATTTTCCACGTCAACATAATGGTAAGCCAATGGAAGGTATGTTTTTTGTCACTCACTTGCATTTCTAGATTTAACATTGACATGACCCTATGCCACATATTTCTAGGATGGTTATTATAATTAATTTTAGGGGGAAGGTGAATTGTATTTATCGTATGATGCACCACACCACTATCCCATATTTTTAACTATCAACTAGACCTTGTATTAATAACAATCAGTCATGGTTACTCTTGAAAACCTTAAGTGACTGCCCTAAAATTATTTTCAATGCTTCTCAATTATGTAATAAAACCGTTGGAGGGTAAAAAAATTCAATTCTAACATATTAACATTCTTCGCTATAACAAAAATCTGCATGAATGAGTGTTAACCTTGCAATAGTCTTCTAAGAAGCCATGGTAGGAGAAGAAATATGACATGAACCTAACTCTATTGATGATAATTAACACCATATAAAGGGTTTGGAAGTATTTTAGAATGTGAATTGGTTTGCCTATTTCGAGAAGTTGCAGGGAATCAATGAACAAATTTCCCTAGAATTTGCACAAGCATTGAATAAACATGGCACAATAGTTAGAGGAATTAGGGTTTTTGTTACAAAGAAAGTATTTTATAGGGTGACGATTCTACCACAAACAGGGATGCATTAGTTATGTTGAAAAATAGCAACCACAATGGCCAAAGCCACATTTTTGCAAGAAGGTGAGGAGGTAAGGCATAAGGGAAGAGGGGTTGACATAAACTCACTTCCTTATCCGTGTGATGATGTGGCTTAATTTATTCAAAAATTTATAACTTGTGAAGGAAATTTTTGGATTTTGTTCCATTGCCACTTTTGTTTTTTAACACATTTGCATAATGGGTAGATAATTAATATGCCTTACAATTTGTTATAATCGTTACAACATATGAAATAAGTTGTACGCATGGTAAAGCACCCTGAAACCTACATAAATAATTACAACCTAATTAAATTTATTATAATTAATTCATTGAAACAACAAGGGAGCACATGGAGCATACTACTAGCATAATTGCAAGTACCAAGCCTTGAGGCAGAAACGAGTGAAATTGAGGAACAGGAGGAAAGTGTTGAAACAGAGTCGTAAGAAATGGAAGTTACACCTCCTTGGCCTCGTCGGAAAAGTATATGAATTAGGTTTTATATAAATACTATTATTTAAAACCCTGATAGGGGGAAAAGGGTGTGTACTAAATGACTAGTGGATATATCTAGTGGGCAGTCAGGAAGAATTGGGTATGGATGCTCTATTGAGGAAGAAGCACCTGAGGAAGAGGTACCTGGGGAAGAATCACCTCTGAAAATGAAAATAAGAAATAGTTCATTGAAAAACACATTAGGGTGTAAAAATTCTAAGAAGAGAGTAAGAGTGATTGTTACGTCATCAGTTTCCTCAACACCTGGAGTTCATGTTGCTACAATGAAATTGAAGGAACCAAAGTAACAACCAAGTGAAGAAAATAAAGAATAACCCATGCAGGAGCAGGAAGGCATTCATTCACCAGGTAAGATTGAAATTGACCCTATAACCCAGCAAAGTAATGAATTGAAAGACGAAAATGAGAATTTTAATATACAACTTTCCATGCTCAAAGATAAATTTCAATTTAAGAAACAAACAAGTTTGGAAACCCTAGAAGAGGTTTCATGAATGGTGTCACCTATTAAGACAATTAAAAAATTATGCATGAGTTGTAAACAAATTCTTAAGGAAACATGTTGTGAAGGGAAAATAATTGTCTCAATTTGAATACAAGTAGAGGAGAAGGATGTGTAGTTATATACTACTAATTCACAATAAATTGTTGATGATGTTGATGTTACACAAGAAACAACAGTTGAAACAGAGCGATCTAGGAAAGATCAGTCTGTTGATCCACAATAACCTATTAATGATGCTACTACTCCATAAGAACTAGTAGCTGAAGTAGAGCATACTTAAACAAATCAAATTACTGACACACAAGAAACAATAGTCGAGATAATGTAGCAAGAGAAGAAGAAATATGAAGAAGGATTGCATGAAGCTATTGAATTTTCTACTATAACAACAATGAAAATAGCATAATCGTATCTTGGAAAGTCGTTGAAATTAGTATTTTTTCTTGAGGAATTAGACAGATGGAAAATGTTATCAATATCATTGAAGAGTGAGGTTATCCCTCTAAGTAAACATAAATATGTCGTTAACAATATTAAAAGAAAACGGGCTGAAAATTTGTTGGTTCAAGATATGGAATAGATTAAGAAAGGAAGCAAGAAGTATTGTAGGTAGAAGAATTGTAGGAAAAAGTAAAGTTGTTATAGGAAGAGAAGCAGCAAATGTATGACCTTGCATAGAATGCACTGAGTTGCAGAACGCCTTCTCCTTCCTACCCTTTGTATTTACAAAAAAAACTTTTCATTTTCCAATTAACAACAATAAAATAGGAATGGCCATATGTGATAAGGGAGGTTCAAGCCTTTTTTGAGACTTTCTAGAATGCCTTTTTTTCAAATAAAAAATTATTATGTGAGTTGTACTGGCATGTCGGTGCTTATTTTGGAGATAGGACTTTTAATATTACATTGTATGGCTGATATATTCAGCTGAGGGCCTTCACATCATTTACACATAATCAGGTTAGTTGGAAGGTCGCATGTAATACTATAACAACATATGAAGAAGTTGTGAAATTTCTCATTCGAGATGAACCAGGGCCCACTCAAACAATATTTATAACATATAATAGGACGTGGCAGTATCCAACAACTAAAAATTTGCTGATGGTGATAGTGTCGGTCAGTTATGCCTGTCACCAGTGATTAAATGGGCTCTTTCAAAGTTTTTGTTAGGGTGTCGAGTCAAATTTTTATGGTTTCAGGAGGTCTTCAAATAAAAATTTGGTCATTGGCTAGTGGTGTCTAAGTCTATTACTACTCCATTCAAAAAAAAAATTGTGATATTCATTTCCATATCTCAGTTGGATGAGTCATCATTGCAAAGTCATCATTTTCATCTCAGTTATGTCACCATGGTTCTCATTCAGCTTAGTGTCACCATTAGGTCATTAGGGTGTAAGTCACCAAAATCAGTCATTTCATTAATAAATCTGGAAAATGAAGTAGTAATAGAGAATTTTCTCAATAAGATTTGTTTCATATGTAATTTTATTAAATTATGATGTAATAAGTTCTATTTGTTCCAAATTTTCATAGTTTCCAAAGAAAAAGTGAAGAGCACATGGTGGGCCACCACACCATAATGAAGAAAAGGACTTCCAAAAGCTATAAAAGACCTTCAAGATCATTTCTTTCACTCATTCCATTGTAAAAGATGTCTCACTCACCATCAAAGGCAAACTTAGCACTCTTAGCATCAAAAGACACTTCAAGGAAGTGATTCCAAGCTGCCATGTTGCGCTTTCAGGCAGCACGGTACGTTTTCACTCCAAAAGCCAAAATTCTTGCTTACAAGGGTTCTGAAGGGTAATTTAATTCTTCATCATCAATGAAAAAGTAATTTAAGGCCCCTATATTCCTCCTATCAGCTTCTTTTCCTTGTTTTTATGGTGCTAAACCTCCATTTGTCCCCATGGTGTGTTTTGGTGGGTGAAACCTCATTTTTCAAGTTTGAAAGCTAAATTGCCTATCCCACATACATTTTACCCTCCCTCACACTCAAACATACTTCCCAAAACCCCTAGCACTCCCCTAATCCCATTTACTAAGCACCATCAACCAAATCGTAGCTCCATGTTGCGTTTTGGGTAGTTTCTAGGGCTTGGACTGTGTAAAAATTCCCTAGGCCAATTCTCACACATTTTTCACCCCCCTCCACTTCCCAAAGTTCCCTAGAACCCCTACCTACTTCCTTAAATTTTACTACCCTCATTCCAATTCCCTAACCCCTTCATCCTTTCACCTCACTCATTACCCTTGTTTTTTCCACTAGGGTTTTAGCCTTGCAAACTATCAAACATGGAGGGAGAAAGGAAAGCTTATAACAAGGGAGGTAATGATCAGGAGATCATGTGTTATGCTCGAAATTGAAAGTGATCGAAACAAGACCGAACCTGAGTGACCAGAAAGGTCTCGTCATTGCGATTACGGCACCGTGAATGGTTCAAAAAACCGATGTCATATGAGGAAGATATTGTGTTCTGTCCATTTTCCCAAACAACAAAAATTATGTGACTGGGATTCCCAATCAGCATGCAAGTACAATCAGCAAGTATATTCCAGGGAATATTCCCTTTTCTCACATCCAACCAGATCATGCCATGTGGCTCAATCAGGGTTGTTGATTTTTGTGGTATGGGATGGTGATTATGACCATTGATGGATTTGTTTTTGGATTGTTGGATGAGCGACACGTGGCAAGCCCGAAGGCTGCCACATGTCCTCAAGAGTGTATTTTAAATTTTTTTGAAGGGCACAAGAGTCAAAACAGTGACCTTGGGCATGGTTGCGGACATCTTAACCAGTCTGCCTACAAGTTGTTACTTAACCAATATAGAACTCCTCATTGATTTATGGTTTAAAATTTATATAGTTGGGGTGGGGGACTGCCAGCAGTCCCAACCTGTTGGTAGCCCCAAAATCATTGGTCACATGGAACATAACCCGCAACATTGATCGTTTAACTGGTGGAAACAATGTGTTAACCAACGGTTGTATTAAACATAAACTCATGCTGGAATCAATGCCATCACATGCGCAATAATATGGCATGTAATGCCACAATTTGCAGAACCTTTAACTCAGGGTTCCATGCCCACGCAACAAAATTTTAAAATCCCTTAACCGTGTGGTTGTAGGCAGGGGGTCGACTTATGACCACCCTGACCTAACCACTTGAATTTAAATCTAACGGTCTATTCCAGTGGAGACTGTAGCGGCACTCTAAATTTAGGGCTTTTTATTAAATTTAACTTTAGTTAAGTGCCAGTCTCCACTTTTAGTGGAGCTTTTCTAGCTAACATTGGGAAAAATGCATTGGGAGATCAATTTTTGACTAATTTTGGTGAAACAAGAGTCTACCTAGAATATTTTGAGCATTCTGGAGCCATTGGTGCAGAGAAAACAACAATTAGAGGCCTATTAACACATGTAATTTTCAATTTTTAGCATAATGACAAAGAGGGAGATGCCATTGGGAGCTGGACCATCAGATGTAGCCCAGGAGGGGTGAACTGCTTCATCATGCCTACTGTGTAAAACTTATGTGTGATTGTATTTCTCTATTATGCACTATTGTATGGTGTTTTTAAGGCTTATTTTCATGCTTAAAGTTCACAAATTCATCTATGTTTCATGGTTAAAACACTCATTCCTTAAGCAAACAAATGGAGACAAATTGTACATGTTTATATTATTGAAAGGACACTTAGCACATAAAAACTAATACACTCCTTTCAGATCAGGTAAAGTGTCAAGGTTTGAACCACTCAACACTCATGAGTTGATGTCATCCCCACTTGTCAAGAAAAGTTTTTAGAATGTATGGTGTTTAAGGTTTTGTGAGAAAATTCAAAAATTCAAATACCATGCCAAGTTAACAAGCTTGTTTGCCACTAACCTTAGGAGAGATAAGGTCATGATTGCAAGGGTAAGCTTCACAATCTCAACTGATGGAATAGCTACAGCTATAGTGATACCAAACAGTGGTTAAAAGTGGTTTAAAATCCTAGATTTGGATGTACAGAACTACAAACATTTCATTAAAGGTCACTACAAAGATGCCATAAGGAAAGTGTTTCCTTTTGGTCAACTACTTGAAAAGTTTTCTCCATTGATGAGGGCCATTATGAATTACTTTACATGTGAGGGAAGATTTTCTAGATTGTACAAGTACTATGTCAGGTTTCTCATGCACTTCACAGGTGTAAAACATCTCAACCTACCCTACTACCTTTACAAGAGCTTGACCAAAATGGTAGATTAGGTGCAGCATAGAGAAAGTGAACATCAAGCCAACCTTTTCACCATTCCCTCATCAAAATCATTGTCTTGCACTAGCTAGCAGAGAAGAACATCACTTGGGATACCTTTATTCAGTCCCATGTCTTTTTTCCTTCTGCTAGTCAGCCTACTAGCCAAGGTACATCATCAGCTACACCATCCAAACAAATGGAGATTGGCTCATCTAGCAGAGTTTCATTGAATAATACATTTAGGGCTGAGGTGAAAAAAACATACCAGATAGGTAGGATGCTTTTTTTTTCTTCAAACATTTTGGAAGGGGCCAAGCCTACATCAGTAGAAAATAGATCATCACCACAACATGAGGCACATTTGCATGATGAGGAGCCTATCCATTTTGACATTGACAGGGTAGAATTCAAGCATATATCAGTAGAGAAGGTCATCATGGATATAGATGTTGAGGTCATAGAATTAAAGGAGAGCTTGTCCAAGGCCAACTTCATGATTTCATTCCTAGAGTAGGAGAACATGCAATTGAAGGTAAATCGGCTATTTTTGAATAGACATAAAGTTGATGCTAGCAAAGAAGCTCTCTCTAAAGGGAAAATCAATATTTGATATAGAGATGATTCAGATGAGCATGAAGAGCAGGTTACAAGGAAGAGGCCAAGAACTAGAGGCCTAAATAGGGCACTTCAGCAACAAAGAGAGGCATTTCCACCAAAGAAAAAAATGACAGTGGGTGAGATCATACTAGCAGACATTGAGCAAGACAGGGAGTATTGGCTTGATAGGGTCAATGGTCATTTGGAAAAGCTCCTAAATAGGGCCAATAATAAAAATAATGTTCAGAGACACCTGTACATGCACTATTACAAGATAAATCATGTCTCTCAGGAAAAAATCAAGCAATTGGAAGCAAAAATCAAAGAAACCCTAATGAAGGAAAAGGAGAAGGGAAAGTTGAATTTGCTAGCTAATGCTTCCCTAATAGATTATCATTCCATATTAGGTATTAATGATGAAATTTTGGAGCAATTTTGAGGAAATTTGGAGAAAATATGGAAAATTTTGAAGAATTTTGTTTTTTTGCACTTTTTGACACAGTCACTAGGTCAAAAACGCAGTGTGGCCCATGCTACGCTTTTGATGGAGGCCTCCAAATGAAAAATGGCTTGTATCCTTGGATTTTAATCACTCCTACATCATTTATAGCCCATGGGAGCATATTTTTAGCAAGATATGGTAGGTGAAAATGCCCAAAAACCACTCAAAATCACCTTTATGCCCTCTTTTTAAACTTTTGGAGTACCTCTAGGAGAATCAATTTTTGAGGGTCTAGGAGCAATAATTTTGAGTTCTTGAGGACTCTATCATGTAGCCAACATGAAGAGCTATATCCACTATCTTTTATATCGGCATTTGGACCTTAGGAAGGCCTCCAAAATGCACTTCTCCCAATTTCACTGTGTTTTCTCCTAGCACGCTGTGCTTTTGCCTAAATTTGCTGCTTTTTGCCTGAATGCCAATTTTTTGAGTTGACTTGGTCAAGATTCGACATCCATTGATGTAATTAGTAAATTTTGATGTTTTTATGGTGTAAACATGTGTAATTATTCTATATATAGTAAACATGAGGTAGATACATGCTTGTAAGGTCATTTTTGGTCAAAGGTATCATTTTTCTAACTTGGGAAGAGTCTTGTTAACCTCCCTAATATTTAGGTTTTAGGTGAGAGGATCATGTGATCAGTTCCTCCACTCAAGGATTCGACCCATGAGAGAGGGGAAATGGTTTTTTGTATATATGTATGCATTTCTTAGTCATTTTGATGGTTGGACATCAGATGTTTGAGACCATTATAGCTTGTGCTTCAACTTTTATTCAGAAATTCAAAGGACTAGTTGCAGCTATTATCTAGGAATTCATGTGTAGTGAGTTTTTGATGTTGAATTTTCTCTGTTATAGTCTTTTATAAATGATATACATGTTCTCTTTCCATGCCTTTCTTTCTTCAATGATCTTCCTAAAATTTTGATAAACAGACTTCTTCATAAGCTATGTTTTGTTTGGGAACATAATTTCATGTTTATTTCCTTCAGTTTCAATGAATTCATGATGCATGCTCATAAAGATCCTCTCCACTCTTTCAAACCCTAAACTACAATGACAAACCCTAAACCCATCATTAAAGGATTTCTACCTTTCTCCTTTATATATTTGCAGTTGTAATCCTTTGATACCTAGACCTAGCTACATGGTTTCATCCATGATCCAACATTAAAACCATTTCAAAACCCTAGAGATGACTTAACTAGCCTAAAATATATTCCTCGTCTAGTCAAACCCTTTGGTTTTTACTTCATAATGAGAGCCCTCTTTGGTTTGGTAGGGATAGCTACCAAATTGAAATATTGGTCTGAGGGTACCTTCGTCGGCGTCCCTTCATCAGCCTTGGGATGTTGTGGAGGCTAACATTTCTGGCGATGTTTCCGGAGAGTGAAGTGACAGATATTCCCTGGGTATACCATAATTTTTCATCGAATTTTAGGCTTGTGGGTGAAAGGCCCTAGATTTCATGAAGGCTGATTCAAGTTGCAGAGAGCCAAAGTGTAGAAGCAAGAATACACTGGCTCCAAAAAGGCACACATAATCAAATCCTAATCCACATCCAACTTCTCCCCTTGAAGATCCAGAGAGACTCATCAGAAAACAAAGACCTCATCATTTAGAGATTAAATTGAGTTCATCTACTTTGGTAAGGTCTACATATTTTCCTACCAATTTTTTTTCGCTTGAAGATATTCCTTTCAATCTGAAATTTGAATTGTCTTTTTTTAGATCCAAATCAAAAACATCCTTGTCTGAAATTGTATTTGATCCTTTAAGGTTGTCTGAAGTAACATCACTATTTGAAGTTGTATTTGATTCTATAAAGCTTGAAAATATTATATCATCCGTATAATCCAATTCAGAGTCATATTTTTATAGGAAGTTTTGGATTCAGTTCGATAAACTTCAACAATTAGCAAACCATCTCCAATATACCTCCGAGAAGGCTTTCATGCAATATCTGCAGGAGCTCTTATACATTGATCCTCTTTTAGTTTCACCCATCCATACTACTGCTTCTACATCATCTACTCTCCCTCCTACACAAACACATTCAATACCAACACTTCTTGTTGTACCTACAAGCTTACCTTCTAGAACAACCATGGCTGGATTTGCTCCATTGGTTTTGCTGGGTCGGCCCACTGATTTACCGTAGAATTATGGATAAAGACTTCCTCTCTTTGATGGAACCATTGATGTTACAATGAGGAAACACATTGATAATATTACATATTCCATTGATTTAGAAGAAGTAGATGACGATGATGCCAATATGAGAATCATTGCTCAGATTTTTTCAGGAGAAGTAAAGAAATGGTTCAGAGCTTTGGCAGTTGATTTAGTGCAGAATTCACAGCAGTTGGAAGATATTTTCCTCGCCAAGTGGGAGGAAAATAAAAATCCACTTCAGATTTTGGTCGATTATAATTCAATGAAGAGACAGCCTAATGATTCGGTCCAATACTATACCACCCATGTTGGAAATATGATTCTTATGTCTTAATATGTTGTCCTTGATGGCAACTCTCTAGTAAAAGATGGAGTATATGTCTTCTGGAGAAGCTCAGTAGTCTATCAGAAGAAATGTGTAATTTCCAACAGAACATTGGGTAATATTCATATTGCAGGTTCTATACGTGGGTTTGTACAAGCCAAGTCATGTATACACGCGGATAAGAACAATCCAAGTCATATATGTCTTTTACGCTCTAAAAAGATGATACCAGGGGGAATTACCATGGTATTAGCCCACGATATTGAGTGATCTGTCGTCTATTTGATTCCGTCCAAGAATACCATCGGCAGTGGTGTGGTTTTGACTCATGGTATTTGTAAAGGCTAAATCTATATAAGGAGAAGAATAACATAGTGCAATGTGTGCATTTTTAGGGGCTGTCACTGAATACTTCTTTCTGAAGTATATCTGCATGGGATGAACCTTGTTTTATTGATAGATCTGAATCTATGATGCACCCTTCAATACAATTATGGATCATAATCTCTAGACCTAAAATGATTATGTTCATGCATGATCTATTGAAGAGATGATTAGATCGGTGATCTGGCGCATGTTTGCTGAAGTGAAGTGAAGAAATTAGGGTAAGTTCTATAGACCTAATACATTATGCAAAGTCGATATTTACAGATCTATACGCTAGTTTGTCTTGGTAAAAGCGCGTATATACGTGGATTTGTCTCTAAAAAAGCGTGTATGGAAGTCAGGGTTTCTAAAGCTTATTGCAGATGTTTTTCTATTCATTACTGTTGTAATTTTGCTATCTGTCAATGAAGTCTTCATGTAAATCTGGGTTGCTTGAATGTTCATGTATATGCTGCTAAGATGATTATGTACAAATATGATCAATGAGTGAGTAAATAAGTCTTATGATGTCTGACTTATCAAGGGTTCTGCAATACTGAAAAGGTATCTGACTGAAAGCCTTAGATCTGGATCTGAGACTGACCATATTCTGAAAAACAGTATTCAAAGATCTATATGCAAGTTGGAGTAAAGGAAAGTGTGTATACATGTGAGTTCAATAAAGCAAAGTAGCATATGAATTTTACGATAATGAATGTTCAGGGTTGAGTTTGATTCTGCATACTGATTCTGAAATCTGGGTTATTACTGTGTTCTAAGTTACAGTGATCTCGCTGCTCTGGTTGATGCATTGGGTGAAGTTTATGGTTTTTTTTATTTATGAAGGGTTTTGCTGAAGCTGTGTGATCCAGTATGAAAACTGATGAAATGTGGTTTGCAGTATTTCTAAGGGTTGAAGCCTTCAGTATGGAAGTAGAAACTTCCTACCAGTAGAAGCTGGTGTTCTGATTAGGGGGTTGAAGCTCCCTTCCATTAGTAGCTGGTAAACGAGATTAGGGGGTTGTAGCTCCCTTCTAGTTGTAGTTGGAAAATGAGAGAAGGTTGCAACCTTCTACAGGTATATGCCTACGTACCGATATGAGTCTGCATTAGTACAAAATTGTAAACAGTTTTTCATACAATAAATATTGAAGACAGAGACGATAGCAACGATGGTTTTCTCCCGAATTGGGTTTCCACCTTAAATCTTGGTGTTCATGTGTGATTCTCTTATGTGATGATTTATTCTGCTGTTACTGCACATATTTACTTCTTTACTAACTGATGCATAACTAATAAGCTGAGTTAAATTTTGTTTCCAACAGTTTATCTAATAATAAAGTTTTCTCATTATATGCAAGTTTTTGTTGATATATCCGTGTGCATACGCGAGTTGGGTTCATTAAAGTCACATATGGAATTCAGTAAAGAAAAAGTTAAAATTATCAATAATCTCGAAATACTAATTCACACCCCCTCTCAGTGTTTTTCCCAAAAATTGGTATCAGAGAAGGGTCCTTCTAAAGAAGCTTAATCGCTAGAAGGAAGATCAACTAAAATGAGCAATCAAGATGGGACAACATCTATCAGGCCTCCTCTCTTCAACGGAAACAACTTAATCTTCTGGAAGACAAGGACAAGATCCTATATTCAGTCTCTTGGAGCAGATGTATGGCCCATATTTGAAGGAGTTTATCAATATCCAACCTCAGTTCCAACAGATGCAACAGCAAGAAAGAACTATGAAACCAATGCAAAGGCGGTCAATGAATTATTGGGAAGTTTGACTAAATCAAAATTTGTCAAAGTCATGCAGTTGAATACAACAAAGGAGATATGGGACAAAATCATTCTAAGCTATGAAGGTGATGCCAAGGTAAAAAGTGCTAAACTCCAAACTCTCAGAATTCAATATGAAAAACTCAGAATGCATAATGATGAAATCATTGCCAATTTCTTTTTACGTCTAGATGATATTGTAAATCATATGAGAAATCTAGGTGAAACGATATTTGACACTACTCTGGTAGAAAAGGTTTCAAGATCTCTAACTCCCAAATTTGAGTCAAAAGTGTCTGTTATTTAAGAGAAGCGAGATCTACAAACTCTTACTATTGTTCAACTTCATGGGATTCTGACTACTTGTAAAATGAGAAAAGGAGGTCCATCTGAAGTCAAATAATATGTCTTCAGAGCTACTGCAAAAGGAAAGGAGGTAGAAGAATAAGAAGGATTAGGGTATGTTTCAGAAGAAGATGAGATAAATTTTGTAAAGAAGCTACAACTTGGCACTGGAAGGTTCAAAGGTAATCTTCCTTTTAAATTTTTTTCCTATGGAAGAGTTGGTCATTATGCTTCTAAATGTCCCCATCAAGATAGTCATGAAAAGGAAAAGGAAGTGGCTAAAGGAAATAAGAAACAATTTATCAATAGAAAAAGGCTATTTTACTCATGAAGATAGTGATGGTCTGTCAAATAGTGAAGAAGGAGAATCTGATCAAGATATCAGATTGCTCATGGCTTTTGAAAAGGACTGTAGTGATACTTTTATGGATGCATTAGAAGAAAATGACTTTCTTGAAGAAAGAAATCATCTCAAAATATGTTTGGAAGAAAACTAAATTTCCATAGATACTCTAAAAAATCATCTTATAGAAAAGGAGAAGCATAATGAGAAATTAGAATGTGAAATAGTAAGTCTAAGAAAGGAAATTGAGAAAGTGAAAACTTTAAATCTTAGATTTGCTAAAGGATCTGAAACCTTAGATGAAATTATCAAGGTACAAAAATCTCCTCTTATAAATATAGGTCTTGGATATATTGGAGAATCATCTCAGTCTTTAGCACCAAGCTATCTAAATGTAGCTAAAGCTAGCCTGCAACATTATGTCTCTCAGCAAAAGAATAAAGAAACTACACAGGTAAAGCATGACCACTTTAATACAAGGAAGAAAAATAAAAGAAATATCAATCAGCAGGTAAACATAAAAAGAAGGTTTCATGATCGCAAAAATTTCTTCTTTAATGGAAAATGTTTCTCATGTCATAATTTTGGTCATAAGGTTGCTCAATGTGTTGCATACAAAACCATAATGACCAAAGAAGCAAGAAAACAAAGAAATGATACTAGAATAAATAAGAATACTTATAACAACTTTTCTCCTCTTCAAAATGAAATTGAATGTGCTTATTGCAATAAATTTGGTTATGAAGAACCTGAATGCAGGAGAAAACTTCAGCCAAAAGAGAATATACCTTCAAATTCCAAAGTTTGGAGAAAGAAGGACTTATAGGTTGAAAGTTGTGGCATAGCTTTATTTGCAAAAGGGGAAGAAAATCAATGGTACATTGATAGCGGATTCTCAAAACACATGACAGGTGATAGAAATAAACTCCTTTCATACAATTCTCTAGAGAAAGAAAAGGATGTTACTTTTGGAAATGACTCTCCTGATGTCATTAAAGGAAAAGTTTTTGTTTTTCTAAAAGAAAAGGTGAAAGCTAACAATGTTATGTATGTGTATGGATTAAATCACGACCTGTTAAGTGTGAGTCAAATGTATGATCAATGAAATTAAGTTGTCTTTAGTTCAAAAGAATGTGTAGTACGTGAACTTGACACGGGAAAAACTATAATAAAAGGAACTAGAACACCAAGAAATATGTATGTATTGAAAGGTGACCAAGAACAATGCTACTTGGGTAAATCTTCACAAAATTGGTTTTGGCATAGAAGGTTGGGACATTTGAGCTTCTCTCAAATAAGAAAATCCAACAGACTCAAAGTTGTTTGTGATCTTCCCAACATCACTCTACCTGAAAGTACCATATGAAAATCGTGCCAATTGGGTAAGAAAACCAGGGTGAAATTCAATGCTAAAGAAGGATCAACAAGCCTCTTGAACTTATACATACTGATCTATGTGGTCCTGAAAGGAAAAAGTCACCTCATGGAGAATAATACTACATTTTATTTATTGATGACTTCTCTAGAATGTGTTGGATCGGTTTACTGAAACATAAAGATGAGGCATTTGAAAATTTAATATCTTCAAAGCTTTGGTTGAAAATGAATTAGATCTAAAAAGAAAATGTCTTAGATCTGACCGAGGAGGAGAATATATCAAATGAATTCTTTGATTTCTGTGAACATCATCACATAAAAAGACATGTTTCTGTAGCTGGAACCCCACAACAAAATGGCGTGGCAGAAAGGATGAATAGAAAAGTACAACAAATGGCTCGGGCTATGCTTGATGAATCTGGAACTCCCGATACCTTTTGGGGAGAAGCAACACATACTGTAGTAAATATTTTGAATAAGGCTCATGTTCGGGTGAACAATGAAAAAAATCCTTATGAACTTTGGTATGGCAATCTTCCCACTGTAAAGCATTTTAGAGTTTTTAGAAGAAAATGTTTTATCAAGAACAATGATGAAAAACTTGGTAAGTTTGAACCTAGAGCAAATGAAGGAATATTTCTTGGCTACTCTTCTAGAAGTAAAGTATATAAATGTTACAATAAAATACTTCGGAAGATTGTTGAATGTATATATGTTGTAATTGACGAGTCTCTCTCAGCTCCTAAAAGGGAAATAACAACAACAAATGAAGATGATGATGATGTATATTTTCCCGCATCAAATAGAAAAAATATAGAAGGTGAACTCAATGAAGTACCAGAAGAAGATCTATCTGAAAAGGCTCCATCCAGGTATGTTCAAAAGAATCATCCAAAATCTCAAATTTTTGGAGAAAAGGGATCAGGTGTCCAAACAAGAAGAACTCTTGTAGGATCTCCTAGCTATCTGGCATTCTTATCCACTATTGAACCACATAATTTCAATCAAGATAGTAAAGATGAATGTTGGATTCAAGCCATGAGTGAAGAACTTGATCAGATTGAAAAGAATCACACTTGGGAATTGGTTCCAAGACCTCATGATAAAAATGTGATTGGACCAAAATGGATATTCAAAAACAAGTTAAATGAAAATGGAGATGTTATTAGAAACAAAGCTAGACTTGTTTGTAAAGGGTATGCTCAACAAGAAGGTATAGAATTTGAAGAAACATTTACTCTTGTATCTATACTTGAAGCCATAAGAATGTTTCTTGCTTTTTCAAGTTTTCAACTATTCAAAGTTTATCAAATGGATGTTAAATCGACGCTCCTCAATGGTGATCTAGAAGAAGAAGTTTATATAGAACAACCAGAAGGATTCATTCTAGGAAATGATGAAAAACTTGTTTGCAAAATTAAAAAGGCTTTATATGGTCTCAAAAAATCTCCTTAGGAATGGTACTATCATCTTGACAAATATCTTCATCAACAAGGTTTTACAAAGGGATCTGCTGATAGTAACTTATACACAAAAATTGAGAATGATAAAATGTTGATTGTAGTTGTATATGTTGATGACATAATTTTTGGAAGTAATGAAGAGTCCATGAGTCAGAAATTTGCTTCTGTTATGCAGCAAGAATTTGAA
This sequence comes from Pinus albicaulis, assembly GCA_034641835.2. Classification (NCBI taxonomy): domain Eukaryota; kingdom Viridiplantae; phylum Streptophyta; class Pinopsida; order Pinales; family Pinaceae; genus Pinus; species Pinus albicaulis. The sequence goes on from CM076570.1 coordinate 88,167,765, forward strand.
ATGTCTTTACTTGGGGAAGTAACATTTTTTCTTAGCTTACAAGTGCAACAAGCAACAGATGGCATATTTTTACTGCAAGAAAAATATCTTAAGCAAATTATGAAGAAGTATGGGATGGAAGACTGCAAACCTGTGAGTACGCCAATGGTAACTGAATGTAACCTTAGTTCTCATGATGATTCTCCCGCGGTGAATCAACCGGAATATAGATCCATGATTGGAAGTTTACTTTATCTAACCTGGACAAGACCGAACATTATGCATGTAGTTGGGATTGTTGGACGGTTCGAAGCTAATACAAAATAATCTCACCTTTAGGCTGTAAAAATAATATTCAAATATCTACAAGGGACTCAAGACTTTGGTCTATGGTATCCAAACAATGTTGATCTCACTCTTCATGCTTACACAGATGCGGATTGGGCTGGAAATCTTGATGATCGAAAAAGCACTAGTGGTGGTGCATTCTATATGGGGCCCCAATTAGTATCTTAGATTAGCAAGAAACAAAGTTCTATTGCCTTATCTATAGCAGAAGGAGAATATGTGGTTGCTGCATCATGTTGTACACAACTCCTTTGGATGATGCAAACTATACAAGACATTCAAATCAAATTTTCACCTCCCATCTCCATTTTATGTGATAATACAAGTGCCATTAGTATCTCCAAGAATCTGGTTATGCATTCCAAGACCAAGCACATTCCTATAAAGTATCACTTCCTACGTGAACAAGTGATTGAACAAAATGTTAAATTGGAGTATATTCCCTCAAAATAACAAGTTGTTGATATATTTACTAAACCTCTTCCTAGGGAAGCATTCAAATGTCTCGGACAGAAGCTAAGAGTTGTCTCTGCCTCTCTGATCAAATTTGCTAAATTTCAGAAGTTTAAATTTGATACGCTGGTTTCATAAAGACAAATTGTGTATATACGCAAGTTTTTGTGCCTAAAACTGCGTATGGGTTTTGTTGACATAAAATCTCTGGGTCAGCGCTCAGAACAGTTGTGGTGTTGTTGGGTAATATCTGTTGTTGTTCCAGTATTCACATTTCTATATCATTCTATGATGAAGATGCTTTGATGAATTGGTTGTTGAAGGTGTTCAGGATGCATAAGCCTAGAGGGAGCACCTTCCTTGTTGTAAAGGATGCATTTTTGGCATTATGATTGGTTTCTAATATATGATCTCTCTCTTGAGATCTTTTGGTCCTGTTTATGAAAAGTCATTTCTCTAATTTCATGAAAAGTGAATGTTGACACTCATGATGTAAATTGTTATATTCAATCATGTATGGACTTGTTCTAATTTGTAAACCTACTTGGTTGGGTATTTGAGTCAATTATGTATAAATTACACTTGGTTGGATCATTGATGTAAGTATGAGTCCTTGGTGATAGGAAAGGTCATACTCGGTTGAGTTATAAAGTCTGAAAAATATGTCTAGAGAATCAGCATGACCTTAGGGGGAGCATGGTCAAAATAGTGCCCTTTTCTCTTTATGTCAAAGGGGGAGAGTATTTTGGGTGTCTGAAGAATGGTTATGTTTAATGTATCTATCTGTTGTGGTGATAAAACACCATCATGGTTGCCTTCAAGTCCAAAGGGGGAGATTGTTGGCAATATGATTCTTTTGTCTTAATATGTTGTCCTTGATGGAAACTCTCTGGTAAAATATGGAGTATATGTCTTCTGGAGAAGCTCAGTAGTCTATCAAAAGAAATGTGTAATGTCCAGCAGAATATTGGGTAATATTCATATTGCAGGTTCTCTACACAGGTTTGCACAGGCCAAGTCACGTATACACACAGATAAGAACGATCCAGGTCGTGTATTCCTTTTGCGCTCTAAAAAGATGATACCAGGGGGGATTACCATGGTATTAACCCACAAGATTGGGCACTATTTCATCTATTTTATTCTATCCAAGAATACCATTGGAAATGGTGTGGTTTTGACCAATGGTATTAGTAAAGGCTAAATCTATATAAGGAGAAGAAGAACATAGTGCAATGTGTGCATTTTTAGGGGTTGTCACTGAATACTTCTTTTTGAAGTATATCTGCATGGGATGAACATTGTTTTATTGATAGATCTGAATATTTGATGCACCCTTGGATACAATGATGGATCAAAATATCTATACCTAAAATGATTATGTTCCTGCATGATCTATTAAAGAGATGATTAGATCAGTGATCTAGCGCATGTTTGTTGAAGTGAAGTGAAGAAATCTGGGTAAGTTCTATAGGTTTGATACATTTTGCAAATTTTATATTTTCATATCTATATGCTAGTTTGTCTTGGAAAAAAGCACATATATGTGTGGCTTTGTCTCTGAAAAAGCGTGTATGGAAGTCAGGGTTTATGAAGCTTATTGTAGAGGTTTTTATGTTCATTGTTGTTGTAATTCTATTTTTTGTCAATGAAGTCTTCATGTAGATATTGTTGCTTGAATGGTGTATATGCTGCTAAGATGATTATGTACAAATCTAATCAATGAGTGAGTAAATAATTATTATGATGTCTAACTGATCAAGGGTTCTGCAATACTGAAAAGATATATGACTGAAAGCCTCGGATCTAGATCTAAGACTGACCATATTCTGAAAATACAGTATTCACAGATCTATATGCAGGTTGGAGTAAAGGAAAGCATGTATACACGTGAGTTCAATAAAGCAAAGTAGCGTATGCATTTTATGATAATGAATGTTCAGGGTTGAGTTTGATTCTGCATACTGATTCTGAAATCTGGGTTATTATTGTGTTCTAAGTTACAGTGATCTCACTGTTCTGGTTGATGCATTGGGTGAAGTTTATGTTTTTTGATCTTTATGAAGGGTTGTGTTGAAGCTGTGTGATCCAGTATGAAAATTGATGAAACGTGGTATGCAGTGGTTCTAAGGGTTGAAGCCTTCAGTATGGAAGTAAAAAATTCCTGCTAGTAGAAGTTGGTGTTATGATAAGGGGGTTGAAACTCCCTTCCAGTAGTAGCTAGTAAATGAGATCAGGGGGTTGTAGCTCCCTTCCAATTGCAGCTAGAAAATGAGAGAAGGTTGTAGTCTTCTGCAGGTAGATGCCTGCATATTGATATGAGTCTGCATCAGTACAAAATTGTAAACATGTTTTCATATAATAAATGTTGAAGACAAAGACGACAGCAACGGTGGTTTTCTCCCGAATTGGGTTTCCACCTTAAATCTTGGTGTTCATGTGTGATTCTCTTATGTGATGATTTATTCTGCTATTACTTCACATATTTACTGCTTTACTAACTGAAACATAACTGATAAGCTGAGTTAAAGTTTGTTTCTGAAATTTTATCTAATAATAAAGTTATCTCAGTATACACAAGTTTATGTTGATATATCTGCATGCATACATGAGTTGGGTTCATTAAAGTAGCATATGGAATTCAATAAAGAAAAATTTAAAATTATCAGTAAGATATAAATACTGATTCACCCCCCCCCCCTCAGTATTTTTCCCAACAACCCGCTTCAACAAGTTATACTACTCCATTCCCAAATATATCAAAACTCCACCTGATTTGGCCTTGTTGCACTATCGAGATGCCTTTGACCTAGACATGGCATATTAGCTTAGAGAAAGGAATCCTACCTCATTGGAGGAGATGCAAAAAAATTCATTCATCGTTGAAGCTAATATTTTGATCAAGAAGTCAAAGAGTAAAGTGGAAAAGAGAGTCACAATAAAAGAAGAGCCATCATGTTCATCTGAACCAAATATGGACATTTTGATAATAATCATAGAGAATATGGTAGATATAATTTCAATTTCAGAAAGGAAGCAAGATAATCAAGCTTGAAATCCTAACATCCAAGGACAGCAGTAGCAACCATAGTTTAGGATAAAGCAAAGAGAACAGAGAGCTCCAGATTAGCAAGCTTAATAACAAATATGGACTCCATTACAGCAGAACTATGCTCAAGCACCAGAAGATGATGATGATATTTTTGAAGATAATCTTCTCTTTTCAAAAGATCAGGGGCCTATTTATCTTACAGAGGATGATGAGTATATCAAAGAAACTTATGTGTCAAATGATCATGAACGTGTGCTTGCAAATGTTGATGGGTTGGCAGTCCAATCTGATGACTATCAAAAGGGGTATCTAAATGCTATCAGCTCACAGCAAAGACAATACACATTAAGAGGGTCAAGATTTTCCTATCACTCCTACTCAAAAGAGGACAACTCAGAAAAAAGATACTCAGCCCAAAAAAACTCCTCAAGCTAGTCAAAACAAGGAGAAGTAGCTTGCTGCCATAAGTCATAGCAAGAACAGCGAGGCATCTACAAGTACATCAAAGAAGGATAAATAATCACAAAGGAAGGAAATTCTAGCAAAAGAGCAGTCTGAAAAGCAAGATAACATCGTGAAAGAGGTAGAAAAACAATAAGACTTGTTTACCTTATAGAGTGAAATTTCTAAGTTAAAGGTGTTTATTCCTCTCACTGAGCTTGTTAAAAATGATAGATATAAATATCAGATTGCCAAGATGTTGAAAGTAGACCACATGTCAGACATGGTTAATGTCAGTGATGACCATCCTGAACTTATTTTTGGTCCAACCGTAGATGGAAACCTTGAAGATAGTGAAGTCCCTCCCTTTTATCTTAGTTTGAGATTCGATGATTATATTCTCCATAATTCCATGTTCGATTCCAGGGCTTCACATAATTTAATGCTGAAGGCTATCATGGATACGTTAGGGTTGGACATAATCCGATTGTATCATGATCTCTATTCCTTTGATTTCGGTAGAGTCGATTGCCTCGGTCTTATCAAAGACTTAGATGTTTCTTTGGATCAAATTCCCGCTAAAAATGTGTCGATGGATGTTGTAGTTGCTAACATGCCTCCAAGGTATGTCATGTTGCTTTCACAGTCTTGGGGAGCCAAAATGAGAGGTGCTTTACAACTTGATTTTTTATATGCAACAATTATGGTATTTGGCCAGCTTAGGAAGCTATAACGAGAGGTGAAAATGAAGTGCATGATCACTAGTAAGTATAAGCCTAAGAATCACCTTATTCACTCTATACATACTGATTTAGAATCATTTTATTGTATAATGATAGTGGTACTAATTATTTATATATTCAACTTGCAGAAGGTGAAGAAATTTCAAAGTTAACAAATAGTGTACAAGCAGTCTTGAAAGAAGGAAACAGAAATCATAATTCATAAAACTTGCAGCCAAGCACTTCAAAGAAAAACACAGAAGAGTCACAGTCGGGATCAGTTGAATTAGAGAAAGGTAAATATCAGATTGAGATATCTGATCAGAAAGAAGAAAAATTTCATCCCACGGAATTTCATTTCCCCGATGATCAGGAGGGTCTTTGGACCATGCATTTTGATGGTGCTTTTGGAAAAGATGGAGTTGGCATCGAAATATGGATATGTAGCCCTATACATAAATCAATAAAAGTCCCAAGGAATGTAAGATTATGTTCTTACAAGCTATCCTTTGATTGCTCTAACAATGAAGCAGAATATGAGGCCTTGATGACCGGTCTTCGGATTTTGGAAAGGTTAGGTGCGAAAAGAATCACAGAATATGGTGACTCCAAGTTGGTGTTAAAGCAGGTAAAAGGGGAGTATCAGGCCAAACATCCTAGGATGAGAGCTTATCGTAATGTTTTTCTTCAGGTTTTAAAAACTTTTCCATAATATACATTGTCTTTTATTCCTAGAAGTCAAAATTTCATGGTTGATTCACTTACCATAGTGGCTATTAATTTTAAGATTCCCATTCATTCTACTAAAAAGTTTGAAATTCATGTGAAGAATTTCCCGGGTGTCCCTGACAATCTCAGATATTGGAAAGTATTTTGGGATGATAAACAGATTAATAACTCTATGTAGATGGAAGAAGAGTTTGTTAACTCACACATTGATGAAGTATACAATGAAGATGATCGGGTAATTGCAGCTGTTGAATTTGATGTGCTACGGTTGAAAGACAACAACGTTCCACGAGGTTTGGTGCCTTTGGAAGATTTTTTATCATGATGATGTGGTCAAAAATCCAACAATGGTCCCCACAGAAATAAGTGTTGAAGATGTGAACATTGGTATAGCAAAAAAACCCAAGATGGTCAAGCTATCAAGATCATTGTCCCCTGAGTTTAAAGGCAAATATACAGCTCTCTTAAAGGAATTTGCTGACGTGTTTGCTTGGGAATATTCAGATCTAAAGGTGTACAACAAAGATATCATCCAGCGCACCATCCCAATCAAGTCGGATCAAAATCTTTTCAGCCAGAAGTTGAGGAGAATCAATCCCAAGTTGTTGCCATCGATCGAAAAAGAGGTAAATAGACTTTACAAGGCTGGTATAATAGTTCCTATTCTATTTTCATATTGGATGTCTAATATTGTGCCGGTAAGAAAGAAGACAAGAGAGATTTGTCTCTGCATAGATTTCAGAAATCTCAACAAGGTGTCATTAAAGGACAATTATCCTTTTCCAAATATGGATAACATCTTGCAAAGGGTTGTTGGAGCTTCAAGGATGTCATTTCTTGACAAATATTTAGGATACAATCAGATCTTGGTGCATGAAGATGACCAAGATAAGACAACATTCACCACGCCATGGGGTACCTTCATGTACTCCAAAATGCCATTTGGGCTCAAGAATGGAGGGACTAGTTTTCAGCAGGCTGTGGACATCGTTTTCTCAAATGAGAAGGGTGCGTTTCTTGCATTTTATCTTGATGATGTTATGGTTTTTTCATAATCAGATGATGGACACTTGCACCATTTGAGGATAGTATTTCAGAAATGCAGAAAATTCAGCATCTCGTTGAATCCAAAGAAAATTTTATTTTCCATGGAGGAAGGTGAATTACTTGGGCACATTATTTAAAAAGGTGGTATGCGCATTTTTTCCTCCAGGATCAAAGAAATTTAGCAATTATATTTCCCACAAAACAAGAAGGAAATTCATGCTTTCAATGGAAATACTAACTTTTTGAGGAGATTCATCCCCAATATCAATGAACACCTTAGAGATATGTCCAATATGATGAAGAAGGATACTGAGGTAATGTGGTCAGAACATACGAATAAGTCATTTAATTTAGTAAAATTTTCTTTAACATGTTCTCCCACATTGATGAGCCCTAATTATACTTTAGATTTCATAATATTTTCATTTGCTTCTGAGCACTCGTTGGTTGTCGTACTATTGTAGAAAAAAGATTCCAAGATGGAGCAGCCAATTGCCTTTTTCAGCAGGACCATAAGATATGAAATGCTAATATATAACATAATTGAGAAGCAAGCTTTGGCCTTGGTGAAAGCATTGAAGGACTTCTAGGTATACATTTTACATTCTCACATCCTAGCCTATGTTCCAAATGTAGTGATAAAAGATGTGTGGATCCAAACAGATCCAAAAGGGAGGTGAGGGAAATGGATTTCAGCCATGCTTGAGTATGATTTGTAGATCAAGCTGACAAAGTTGATCAAGGGGCAGGGTTTGGAAAAGCTGATGGCAGAATGAAATCTACATGTGCTGGATATAAATATGATTTTTTCACTTTCTGATGAAGAAGTTGATGCTTTGATGATATAGGTATCCCAAATTTTTATTTCTTCACATTGGTATGTTGATATAGTTTATGTTCTGCAACATTTCAATCCTCTGGTGGGTGTGTCTAAAAGTAGAGGTATATCATTGAAATTAAAAGCTTTGAAGTATTGTATTTTAGATAGTGTGTTGTATTGGAAATACCCAGGAGGTGTCTTGCTGAATTTTTGTCTCATCGAAAGTGAAGTGAAGGAAGTAATGAGTGACTTCCACAAGGGTGATTGTGGTGGTCATTTATATTGGAAGACCAAAACAAACAAAGTCTTGCGAGCTGGTTTATATTGGCCCACTCTTTTTACTGATGTGTATAAGACTGTGATGAGATGTCATGAATGTCAAATTTTCCAAGGAAAGAGGAAGTTGCTCCCGCTGCCTTTGCAACCCATATCAGTCCAAGCACCATTTCAGCAATGGGTTCTTGATTTCAGAGGTGAGATAAATCCTTCATCATCTGACCAACACAAGTGGATTCTGACGGAAACAGATTATTTTATGAAGCAGATTGAGGCAATCACAACTAGGCAATCAACTGATTTGGTTATCATTCAATTTTTGGAATCTAATATCTTGTCTAGATTTGGTTGCCCGTAGAATATCATCACAAATTACATAGCTGCATTAAAATCCAAAAAGATGATGGAATTTTGTGAGAAGTACAATATCACATTGGGTGATTCGACTACATACTATCCCTACGGTAATGGTTTTGTTGAATCTTTGAATAAGTCCTTGGTAAACATTATCAAGAAGATGTTGGAGGTAAACAAGAAAAATTGGCATAAGAAACTCATCAATGTCTTGTGGGAAAATAGAGTAAGTAATAAGAAGTCCATAGACATGTCACATTTTGAGTTAGTATATGGGGTTGATACAATATTTCCTACTTCTCTCATTGCTCCAGTCATGAAGATGTTACAGGAAATTGGCAGAGAACCGAATTATGTTCAACGACGGATAAATCAAATGATCCATTTGCAACAAACCAAGGAGGAGGTGTTTCAAAACACTTCCAATACTAAAGAAAGAATCAAGAAAGTGTATGATCACAAGACAAAGGTAGATGACTTCAGCATTGGTGATGTGGTCCTCTGTTGGGATGCTCGAAATGGAGATAAAGGAAAACACGGTAAGTTAGATAATTTATGGAAAGGACCTTACAAGATTTCATCTTCACAAGGAAATAATGATTACTTGTTGGAGGAAATGAGTGGGCAAGATTGCAGAGGAGGAAAATTCAATGGTAGGATTCTCAAGCACTACCTGTTTTGATCAGATTTTTGAAATTTCTCACTAGCATTGTATATATCATTTTACTTTTTTGCCGAAGTTTGAAGGAGTTGATCATTGAAGCTTGGAGCTCGAAGTGAAGGCCATAAATTTTTCGTGATCGGCTGTTGATTTCTAAGTATAGTAAGTTTTTGTTTCAGTCAGAGTCAGTTCAATTTGTCCGTCAATTTTCTGTTTCGAGTTTAGTCTTTTGATTTTGACTCCATGCCCAATGTATTATGCTACTTGGTCTATGGTTTTCTTGACACCTCCAAGGAGCTAACATCCCCAGTTGGAGCCAATGTTAGTGTCAGTCAATCCTGGCTGTCACGGTGATCAAATGGGCTCTTTCGAATTTTTTGTTAGGGTGTCGAGTCAAATTTTTATCGTTTCAGTAGGTCCTCAAATAAAAATGTCATTGGCTAGTGGTGTTTAGGTCTATTACTACTCCATTCAAAAAACATTTCGTGTTGGTCATTTCCATCTCTTAGTTGGATGAGTCATCATTGCAAAGTAATCATTTTCATCTCAGTTATGTCACCATGGTTCTCATTCATCTTAGAGTCACCATTAGGTCATTAGGGCTTAAGTCACAAAAATTAGTCATTTCATTAATAATTTTGGCAAATGAACGAGTATTAATAGGGGATTTTCTCATTAAGGTATGGTTTCATATGTAACTTTATTCAATTATGATGTAATAAGTTCTATTTGTTCCAAATATACATAGTTTTGAAAGAAAAAGTGAAAAGCACATGGTGGGCCACAACACCATAATGAAGAAAAATACTTCCACAAGATATAAAAGACCATAAAGATCATTTCTGTCACTCATTCCATTGTCAAAGGGCTCTCACTCACCAGCAAAGGAAAAATCAACACTCTTAGCATAAAAAGACACTCAAAGGAGGTGATTCCAAGCCGCCACGCTGCATTTTCACCTCTACATTGTGTTTTCACTCCAAAAGCCGAAATTCTTGCTTCCAAGGGTTCTGAAGGGTAATTGAAGTCTTCATCATCAATGGAAAAGTAAGTTACGCCCCCTACATTCCTCCTATTGGATTCTTTTCCTTGTTTTTATGGTGCTAAACCTCCATTTGTCCCCATGTTGCATTTTGGTGGGTGAAACCTCATTTTTAAAGTTTTCAAGCTAAATTTCCTATCCCACATACATTTTACCCTCCCTCACACTCCAACATACTTCCCACAACCCCTATCACTCCCCTACTCCCATTTCCTAAGCCCCAACAACCAAACCCTAGCTTCATGACGTGTTTTGGGAAGTTTCTAGGGCTTAGACTATGTAAAAATTCCCTAGGCCAATTCTCACACTTTTTTCAGCCCCATCCACTTCCAAAAGTTCCCTAGAACCCCTACCTACTTCCCTAAATTTTCCTACCCTCATTCCACTTCCCTAACCCCTTCATCCTTTCACCTCACTCATTACCCTTGTTTTTCTGACTAGGGTTTTAGCCTTGCAAACTGAAAAACAGGGAGGGAGAAAGGAAAAATTATAACAAGGGAGGTAAAGTGTCAAGGTTTAAACCACTCAATAGTCATGATATTATTTCATCCCCAATTTTCAAGCAAATATTTCAGAATGTACGGTGTTTAAGGTTTTGTGAGAACATTCAAAAAGTCAAATACCATGCCAAGTTGACAAGCTTGTTTGCCATTAACCTTAGGAGAGATAAGGTCATGATTGCAAGGGTAAGCTTCAAAATCTCAAATAAGGCCATAGATACAGCTATAGGGATACCAAAAATTGGTGAAAAGTGGTTTAAAATCCTAGATTTGGATGTGCAGAACTACAAACATTTCATCAAAGGTCACTACAAAGATGCCATAAAGAAAGTGTTTCCTTTTGGTCAGCTACTTGACAAGTTTGCTCCATTGATGAGAGCCATTATGAAGTACTTCACATGTGAGGGAAGAATTTCTTTATTTTACAAGTACCATTTCAGGTTGCTCATGCACTTCACAGGGGTAAACCATCTCAACCTACCCTACTACCTCTACAAGAGCTTGACCAAAATGGCAGAGAAGGTGCAGCATAGAGAAAGTGATCATCAAGCCATCCTTTTTCACCATGCCCTCATCAAAATCATTATCTTTCACCAGCTAGCAAAGAAGAATATCACTTGGGAGACATTTATTCATTCCCATGTCTTTTTTCCTTATACTACTCAACCTACTAGCCAAGGTACATCATCAGCTACACCATCAGCACTGTCCAAACAAATGGAGATTAACTCATGTAGAAGAGTTTTAGTGAAGAATATGTTTAGATCTCAAGTGAACAAAAAACATCAGAGATGTAGGAGGCTTTTGCTTTCTCCAAACATTTTGGAAGGGGCCAAGCCTACATCAGCGGAAAAGAGATCATCACCACAACACGAGGCACATTTGCATGATGAGGAACCTATCCATTTTGACACTAACATGGCAGACTTAGAGCCTATATCAGTAGAGCAGGTCATCATGGATAAATATGTTGAGATCATAAAATTAAATTACAGCTTTTCCGAGGCCAACTTCATGATTTCATTCCTAGAGCGGGAGGACATGCAATTGAAGGTAAATCAACTAATTTTGAATATACATAAAGTTGATGCTAGCAAAGAGGTTGTAAAGGGAAAATAAATAATTGATATAGATGATTTAGATGAGCATGAAGAGCAGGTTGGAAGGAATAGGCCAAGAAAAAGAGGTCTAAAAAGGGCACTTCAACAAAAAAAGGCATTTCCACCAAAGACACAAATGACAGTGGATGAGCTCATACTAGCAGACATTGAGCAAGACAAGGAGTATTGGCTTGATAGGGCCAATGGTCATTTTGAAAAGCTTCTGAAGAGGGACACTAAAAAAAATAACATTCAAAGGCACATGGCCATGCATTATTACAAGATAAATCAGGTCTCTCGGGCAAAAACCAAAGAAACGCTAATGGATGAAAAGGAGAAGGGAAAGTTGGATTTTCCAGTTGATGCTTCCCTCACATCTTAGAATTCCATCTCAAGTCTTCATGATGAAATTCTGGAGCAAGTTTTAGGAAATTCAGAGAAAATTTGGAAAATTTTGAAGAATTATGGTTTTTTACACTTTTTGACACAGTCACTAGGTCAAAAACGCAATGTGGCCCACGCTGAGTTTTTTATGGAGGCCTCCAAATGAAAAAAGGCTTGCATAATTGGATTTTCCATCAGTCCTACATCATTTATATCCCCTGGGAGTAGAGTTTTAGTAAGATATGAAAGGTGAAAAGGCCCCAAAACCACTCAAAAACCACCTTTCTACCCTCTTTTTCAACAACACACTACGTTTTTTGAGTACCTCTAGGAGAATAAATTTTTGAGGGGCTAGGAGAAATAATTTACATTTCTTGATGACTCTATCATGTAGGTTGTTATCACTCCACCAGATTCCCGAGTCTGAGGAAGGAATCCCAACAGAGGTAACCACAGACCAAACTTTTAACTTGGTATCTAGCCCTACCAAGTCGGAGAGGGATCTCTCCAAAAAAATCAAAGCCAAGAGGGTTGGATGAAAAATATTTTAGGCTAGCTAAGAAGTGTAGAAGGGTTTGATTTTTTTTTTTTTTTTGGGTTGGGCTCACTGGATGAGGATAAGGTCAAGGGAACTAGGTTAGGGCAAATGAGCTGGAATTGCAGTCTATTCGATGGGGAAAGGTAGGTAGAAGGCTCAACACTTAAAGGTGATTTGGTGAGATGGTTTAAGACTGATGAGGAGCTAGGAATAGCATAGTAGATGTATTCTTCCTAAACTAAAGAAAATGGACAAATTATGAAAAATTTCCCAAAACAGAGCATGAAAAACATGTATTCTGCCTATCAACTTGAAATTTATCATATAATTGACATGAAAAGTTTATTAGCTTAAAAAAAATTCATACAAATGATCACAAAGAAAAAAATATGCCAAACATTCATACCACATGAATCCCAAGGAAATAGCTGCAATTTTTCTTTAATATCTAGGCCAAACTGGTTCTTAATCAATACACTAGCAACCAAAATGATTCTAACCTTTGAATCCTGTGAAGATCTGAGCTAAATAGACCTTAAAACCACCTCCACTCATCCATATGGGTCGAATCCATGAGATGAGGAAGATATTACACAAAAAGCTAAACTGATAGCTAGAGTATAGGATGAGAAAAGTCACTCATTCCTATCTCTAATGAACTGATTCATTACACCTCAACTGATTGACTTACCTAATGTATTTACCTTAGATTAAAGTAAAAACATGATACTTACATTCATCTTGACCATTTACATAAGTAAATTCCTTATTTGCTAAAGTAAAACTCAAACTGGAGTGAAACTTCAAAAATTTCTGAAGACTATGTAAAATGTATTTTCCTTGTGAAATGCGCAGCGTCCAGGTAGAAAAATTGACCTCTGTTCAAGGTGGATTTTGAGTGCCTTCCCGGTGTCCAAATCAACTCCATGAGTCTATTTTCCAAAACTACCTCCAGTTTTCAAAATGGTGCTCATTTTCCCTGTTAAAAACATGTTCTCCCAATACTGGTAAATGCATAGCGACTAGGCAGATTTAGAGGCAGAAACATGAAATTTTGATGGTTTTTTTAGCTTTTGATGGACCAGTTCTCCTCCAAAAACTCTGAAAATTTCTAGGTTTGATTTCCTCATCAATAAAAACCTACTTTTAGTGGCCATTTTTCATTTTGAGGTCCCAAAAAAGATCATAGCGTCCAGGTCGTTGTGCGTTTAGGAAAATTTATTTGTGCAAAAATACTCAAAAAAACAGAAATGAAAAAAAATGCAAAGTGTGCCAAAATTTTGTCAAAATTGTGAGGGTACTTGCTCATCAAGTGTTTGAGGCATGGAGTGAAACCTCAGCAAGTATTTCTAATTTCTCTTTCTCTCCTTGGTTGGTCAAATATTCAATTTTAGCATTGGCTTTTTTGAGCTTGGACAATGCAATTCTCTCTTTCCGTGCATGAAGTTTTACCCTTGTCCTCAACAATGTTGGGTATGTGTTATACTATTTCCATGACTAGTCACGCGCGGGGGGGTCATAGGGGGGGCAATAGCCTCCCCTGTACGTTGTTCCGGGCGCAGCAGGGGGGTCACGGGGGGGCGGCAGCCCCCCCTGTCGGGGTCCAGGGCAGCACCCCAGGAAAAAAAAATTGGACCTTATTTTTCGATGGGCGGATCCACCCATGGTTTTGTGCATGGGTTTGAACATGGTTTTGGGGCATGGTGGTTTTCGACCCCTGGTATTTTAAGATATGGTCAAGGGAACTACAGTTATGTTCTAATCCAGGGTTAATGGATTGGGGTTTATGTATGCTTCTGCATGTATATATATGTGTTGTAACACTAAAAGGAATATAATGAAAAATCAAGCTGGTCGTCCCGAATTGCGATCCAGGGGAAAATCTCTGTGTATATTTGTTTTATGTTTTATGCTCTCGCTATTTTTTATTTTCTGTTTTTTAAGATTCGTTTGTAGATAATTTCTGTACAGGGTTAAAACCTACAAACAATTCATTGTTCTTGTTGGCCTTCTCTAGCAACTTCTCCAAATGTAGATTGGTTCTATCAAACCATGGTTTCCTGTTCTTATTGATTTCTAGGGCAAGCTGTTCATTTGGTGTGAGTCGATCTGCTAGATCAGCTTCCCTTTGTCTCTCTAGGGATGTATCTCTTTTCAGACCTCTAGCTCTTGGTCTCTGTCTTGGAGGCTGATCCTCCTCATCATCAGGTTCACCAAACGTTTCCAATGTTTCCTCAAGCAAGGCTTTATCCTTTTCTACCTCTATTTGTGCTTTGATACACTTCGCCTCATTGATGGCCCACTTGGTCTTCAGCTGCTGATTTTCTTGATCAAGGAAGTCAATCACATATTTGGCCCTATCAAGATTAGTCTGAAGTTCACTAATATTTTCCTCTTTGCCTTCAATTACTACATTGGTGATTTTGTCTTCATTTTCATCACCTAGGTCAATCAACTGAAATTCCTGCTCTGTTTCATGATTTCCCTCCTTATCATCAATGACTGGCTCTATCACATGTTCCTTACCTTTATTTACCTATTGTGTTGATGAAGAAGGCATGGCCCCTTTCACTCCAAGTGAATCAAACACATGCCTATAGCCTCTTTGGTAATTTTTTGGAAATGTCTCAACCTCAGCCAAACTAGCCCATGTTGCCTCAATATCTTCCTCACTGCTTTATGACTCTGAATCACGATGTGATGATGATGTAGGGTTATATAAAGGTGAAGAAGAAGGCTCAATATGAGATGAATGAAACTGACCTGATAATGATGTATGAACAGCAGGCTGAGATGGAGGGATAGATGCGAGAGGATGAGATGATGAAGGGGCATTCTGGTCATGCTGACTAGGTGGGGTCGTAAAAATATCATTGGATATGAAGGTGTCCCATGGAATGTTCAATTGATCAAGCTGATACATGACTATCATTTTGATTAGGGATTGGCGGAAAATACTTTGCATTTGATGACCATAATCTCTCTTTTGGGAAATATGTGTCATTTTTTCAGTGCTACGGGAGAGATAAGAGGGTATGTGAACCATTCTAACTCTAGTGAAGTGCATGAGGAGAAGGATATGATAGGAATAGAGTCTAGAAAACCTTCCCTCACAGGTGAAATATTTCATGATTATTTTCATCATGGGTACATATCTGTCAAGGAAATGAGAGAAAGGAAAAATTATATTTTTGTCATCCTTGTATCTTGGTTTAAGATATGGCTCATAGTAATAATGATTGAGGTTTCCTTTTTTAAACCATATTTCTTCTACATTTGGGGTCCTTGTAGGAGCTGCAATGATATCAGTGGACATAGTGAAATTAACTCTGGCAAGAGTGACCTGTCTATCATGAAGATTGGAAATGAACAATCTTGTCAGCATAGGATGATACTGGATCTTTTGCACTTTCTCACAAAATTCAAAACAACCTACATGCTTAAAGCATGACACAATGAGGGGAGATTCCATAAGCTCTCTAGTGGTTGTTGGTTCATGTCTAATGACTTTCCCTCCCTTTTTATATGGCTTTTTCTTCGATCTCTATTCCTCACTAGTACTTTTGTCCTCCTCTTCAGCCATATTTGATGTAGAAACCCTAGGGTGATGGAATGAAATGGAAGAAATGTGAAGTGAAAGAAAGTTTTTTTGGATATGGAGGGAATGGGAATGTGAAGGGAACCTAGGTTAGTGAAAACCCTAGGATTTAGAGGTATTAGGAATGGTATTGCTTTAGGGAATGGGGATATGGAAAAATATATATGGGAATGGGAAGGGAAATATATAACAGTTTAGGGATTATAAAAATGAGAACTATGGTTTCTTCCTTTAGGAAAAGCTTCAAATGATTATAAAGCACAAAATATATCAATGAGATGATGGCTAGGATTTACTCACTGATAAATGGAGATTTGAAGAAAACCTGTGTAGAGATTTGGAATTAATTGAAGGAGTGTAAGAGATTTTTGAGCTTTATGGGCGAACATGCAACATCCCTTGCAAACGCGCAGTGACCCCTTCCAAACATGCAGCGTCCATTGAAAAATGGTCTAAGAAATTTGACCAAATGCACATCGTCTGTCTCAAATGCACATCGACTCCCTCAAACACGCAACGACTGTCTCAAACACGCAACGACCCTAGAAAGTTGCTTGGTTGCTCTCTGAAAATGTGAATTTTCTCCTTTGTTGAAGGATGAATGAAACAAATATACTTTTCTTTGAGTTTTTGAATGGTTTTATAATCTAGTAGATTGAAGTTATAATTTGAATTACCCACTTTCCTTATGTTCACTTTTTATTCTCAAGCTTTGACACTAATACTCTTTGACCTTTCTGAATTTTTTGTTTTGTAGGTTGATCAGCTAAAGGAGCTTGAATTTATTTTCTTTAGTTTGGCAAGAGTGATTGAATTGGAAGCTAGGGTATAACTTATTACATATAAAAACATAAAATTACATTTGAAAATGAAAAATAAATTACATTTTTTATTTTATATCAAAATAAAATTTTGATATAAAAATCATTGAAATAATTACAACTTGAAAAATAGAATAGTTACAAAGTGATGATCTTCTGTATAGGAAGATAAAATTTATTTGAGTCACTCTCGTATGCTTGTTGACTTTATTTGGATGGAGTAATGCATTTTGGACCTTGAAAAACAAAACCCTAATGACCTAATGAGACTTTAAGACTTGATCTCCATGACTGAATTTAACTGAGACAAGACATGGTGAAATGAGAATTTTCATAGGTATTATTATGCTCAAGGAGACATGGGAGTGAGTCAAAAAATATGGTTCTGTGAAGGAGAGTGAAGTTTTATTGAGGAAAGCTACCATCAGTGAAATAATTTTTAGCATAACCTAATGGAATGATATAAAAAATTCAGAATGAGACACCTAAAATGAGAAATTAAGAAATGATATCGATCACTGATGGAAAAATTCATATTCTAACTCTAACATTGGACTTATTGGGGATGGAAGATTTGACAGAGGTTTCAAGAACTGCAAATCTATGAGTTGAGTAGATCAATGCTTTATTCCATTGGGCCAAATACAGTAAAAAATAACTGAAGTTGGAAGGTAGTTCTGATTTTCTGAGAATTCAATGACACAAAATGAATGAAACTGACTCAATTTGACTTAAATTAACTGAAAAAAAAAAACTCAAAAACTAAACTTACCCTAATGCAAACTTAACTTGAAAATGTAGAAACTTCAATTAAGCTCCATGGTGTTCACTTTGGGCTCCTAACTCCAATGCTTGTTCCACTTCACACTTGCAGAAATATTAAACTGATAAATACAATGAATAAAAATTTCTCATAAGTTTCAGATCATAAGAGATAGTGCTTCAGGAGCCTACCACTTATTGGCCCTCCTAAGCAGCTTTTCCTGTCCATTTCTTCCAAAAGATATGCATTATGTCCAGAAGAAGCTGCAAATCTGAAAGGACCTTTCCATAGATTATCAAATTTCCCATGCTTACCTTTGTCTTAATTTCTGGAATTCCAGTGGAGTACCACATCATCAATCTTGAAATCATCCTATTTAGTTTTCCTGTCATAAATTTTTTTGATCTTATCATGAAGTTTAGAAGTGTTTTGGAACACTTCCTCCCTTGTTTTCTACAAGTGGATCATTTGATTTATTCTTCTTTGAATATCATTTTCTTCACTTCCTTCCTCTTGCAGAAGTTTCATGACTGGGATAGCCAATGAAGTAGGAAAAAATATATCTACCCCATAAACTACCTGAAATGGAGACATACCGATGGATCTTTTACTACTTACTCTATCTGCCCATAGTGCATTTATAAGCTTCTTGTGCTAATTCTTTTTGTTAGCTTCCAACGTCTTTTTGATGATATTTACTATAGACTTATTGGAAGACTCCACCAATCCGTTGCCCTGTGGATAATATGTTGTAGAATGACCCAATTTGATGTTGTATTTATCGCAAAATTCTGTCATTTTCTTTGATTTGAAAGCAGCAATGTTTTCACGGTGATTTTATTTCTAGGACAACCAAACCGGGACAAAATGTTAGTTTCAAGAAACTGAATAATGACGATGTCAGTAGCTTTCCTGGTCGAGATTGCTTCGATCCACTTTGTGAAATAATCTATAGAGGTAACTATCCATTTATGTTGATCAGATGAAGGGGGGTGTATCTCACCGATAAAATCCAAGCCCCACTGCTGGAAGGGAGCTTCAACTGAAATGGGTTGTAATGGTAAAGGAAGGAGCTTACGTTTACCTTGGAAAAGTTGGCACTCATGACAGCTCATGACCGTCTTATATAGATCTGCAAAAAAAGTAGGCCAAAAGTAACCCGCTCTCAGTACTTTTTTGGTCATAGTCTTCCAGTACAAATGACCTCCACAATCTCCCTTGTGAAAATATTTCATCACTTCTCTGGATTCATCTTCCACCAAACGATTGAGCAATAATCCTCCTGGATCCTTCCAGTAGAGTGCACTATCAAGAATGCAGTATTTTGAAGCCTTAAGTTTTAAGGACCTTGCCTTACTCTTTGTCATGTCTGGAGGAGGATTCAAATTTTGTAAAACATAAATAATATCAGCATACCGAGGGGACGATGAAAAGAGATGTGATACCTAAACTAAACTTACATTTTCTTGATCATCGCACAGTGCTGATATGAGATTGATATCAAGTGCATGCGAATTAGACTCAGCCATGAGCTTGGATAAGCCTTTCCCTTTGATCAACTTGGTTGGATTTATCTCAAGGTCGTACTCTAAAAGTTCTTCTATCCACCTACCTCTTCTTCCCTCTGGATCTGTTTGCATAAGTACTTATTTAACCACTGCATTTGGAACATATGTTAAAATATGATAGTGTAGAATGTAAACACAGAAGTCTTTGAGTGATTTGACTAAGGCCAATGCCTGTTTCAAAATTATGTTATATCAGAGAGCTGCATCTCTTTTGGTGTGACTGAAAAAAGCTATAGGCATCTATGTCCCATCATTTTTCTGCATAAGCATTGTTTCCAAGTTATGCTCAGAAGAAAAAGAAAATATGATGAAATCTAAAGAATAATTAGGACTTGTCAACACTGGAGCATTAGTTAAAGAAAATTTTACCGATCTGAATGATTTATGGGCATTCTTTACCATCTAACATCATTTTCATTCTTGAGCATATTGGTCAATTCTATGAGATGTTCTTCTAGGTTAGGAATAAACCTACATAGGAAATTCATCTTACCATTGAAGGCTTGAATTTTCTTTTTGTTTCTAGGGAAATATATTTTTTGAATTTCTTCAACTCTAGCAAGATCTATTCGGAATCCATCTTTTGAGATAATGTGTCCCAACAAATTACCCTATTCCATAGCAAACATGCACTTTTTAGGATTTAAGGAAATCCCAAACTTTCTACACTGTTGGAATACAACTCTCAAATGATGTAAGTGCTCTTCATATGAATTTGAATAAATAGTAAGATCATATAAATAAATTACCAGGAAGACATATTTTTCATTACCAAAAGCTATGTCCATTGCCCGCTAGAAAGTGGCTCAACCCGAATGGCATTTTGGCATATTTAAAGGTCCCCCATGGTGTACTGAATGTTTTCTTATCCTGATCATATTCATGTACTAGGATCTGATTGTAACCTGAATAGCCATCCAACAATGAGATCCTGTTGACTCCTAAAACTTGCTGAAGAATGTGATCCATCTTGGGCAGCGACTAATTTTATTTCAACGACACTTTGTTTAGATTTTTGAAATCTATACAAAGTCGAATCTCACCGGTCTTCTTTCGCACCGGAACTAAATTAGAGATCCAATCTGAAAATATGACTGGAACAATGATGTTTTCCTTATAAAGCTTGTTTACCTCCTTCTCAATGGATGGCAACAATTTTGGATTAATTATCCTAAGCTTATGTCTAAAGGCCTTTTGATTTGGCTTGATCGAGATTGTGTGTTGAATGATATCTTGTTTATACACCTTTAGGTATGAATAATACCAAGAAAATACGTCAGAAAAATTAGTAAACTAATAAATATATTTAGGCTTTACCTATGATGGAAAGGACTTTGAGATTTTGATAAACTTCGGCTAATCGGCTGTTCCTATATTCACATCTTCTACTCCTTTCTCTGTGGGAACCAAAGTTGGTTTTCTCGCCACATCATTATGATCAAATAACTCTTCCAAAGGTATGAGACCTTTCGGAATGTTATTGTCTTTGAGTTGAAGAATATCAATCTGATCTACTTCAATAACCTGGTCATCTTTATCATATACCTCATCCATAGAACACTTTTAAAATTCTCCTTCACTCTGCAGGAAGTTGTTCACTTGTTTATCATCCTATAAAACTTGCCAGAATTTCAAGTTATCTGGAATGGCGGGCCTGTGATTTATATGGATCTAAAACTTTTTATTAGAAAAAATTGTAGATCTAAGATTACTTGCAGCAGTAACTACTGAATCAGCCATCAAGTTTTGCAATCTAGGCACTACCTTAAGGGTGTATTCAGGAAACATTTTTAAAATTTCAAGTGCTACATTCCTATATCGCCTCATTCTTGGGTGATTAGCTTGTTATTCACCTTTACTTTTTTTTATCACTAGCTCTGAATCTCCATAGACTGCAATTATTTTAGCTCCAAATTTCTTCAGAATCTTCAAACCAGTAATGAGCGCTTCGTATTCAGCCTCATTATTTGTACAATCAAACGCTAGTTTGTAGGAACACAACCTTACATTATTTGCGTCCTTGTTTTTTTGTTGCCATGGATTGCAGATCCATAAACCTATGCCAACTCCTTCTTTTCCAATGGAACCATCAAATTCCATGCTCCAAAGACCAGCTTCTTCTTCTTCAAGGTGATGAAATTCTTGAATCTGACTTGACATTATTTGGCAATCTGATTCTTCATGCTGCTCTGAATTTTTATCTGATTTCTCTGATGGCTATTGGGTTACAGTAGGAAAATTTTCTTTCTCTTCCTCTAGCACTGTTCTAATACAATCGGAAACTTGGGAACATCCTCTAATTCTACTATTTGACAATATATATCATTTAATCTGGAATCATTGTACAATATAAAAACTCTTAATCGGTATGTACAACATTGATTGGATGATTGTTAGGCCTTTCCTTATTAGTGATCATGTACTTCATTTTTGTCTCACAATATATATTTCTCATTTGACCAAAGATAGGGATAGTGGCATAGGAAAAATCTAACTGCAATGTACCTCTTAATTTGGCCCCCCAGGATCTTGACAACAACATACCGAAACGTGGTGGAATATCAACAACTACCATGTCCATAAGGACATTTTCTGCTGGGATTTGTTCTAAGGAGACCACTAGATCTTTGATCAAACCTAAACAGCGGACACGACCAGAATCAAAAGAGTAGAGATCATGATAGGGGCGGGTAATATCAAGGCCAAGCTTCTCCATGATGGATTTGTGCATGAGGTTGTGAGAAGCGCCAGAGTCTAACATAGTATTATGAAGAATGAACTGATGAATTTTAAGGCTCATGTATAATGGTGGGACTTCACTGTCTTTGGATTGGCCATCAATGGCAGGAACAAATATCAACTCAGGCTGATCATCTTCTACATTAACCATGTTGGATAAAGGGTCAAATTTTAAGGTTTTGGCTACATGGTTTTTGAAATTATCAATTTTGACCAACTCGGTAAGAGGAATAGACACTTTTAATATAGAAATTTCATAATTGAAATTAAAAGGTGTAGTTTTTTCTACCTCTTTTGTGATAACATCCCTTTTTTCGACATGATCTCTAGGTGCAGCTTCCTTTCTCTGAATGTATTTTTCTTTGACTGGTGCACTTGTAGTAGGTTGATTATTTCTGTTCTAACTCGGTGCTACAATTTATTTACCCTTATTATGAACTTGTTTCGGTGGTGCTTCTTTCTGCTAAAATTTTTCCTTCGAAAGTGGAGTTATTGGAACATTCCCACCTCTCAAGGTATACTTCCTTTGCTGGGAACTCAATGCATTTAGGTACCCTCTCTGATAGTCATCAGATTCTACCTCTAATTCATGGTCATTTTCCATTATGAAAATTTTTTCATTGTGTGAACTTATATTCTCCACATATTATTCATCGTCAGTGAGAAAAATGGGCTAACCATCAGCCGTGAAAAGAAGATTCTCTTCTACCGTCAATTCTTCGTCTTCATCATTTTGGGCATAGTTCTGCTGAAGTGGTGTTCTCATTTTTTTTTGCTATGCTTCGGGAGGTATTTGTTCTTGTTTCTTTATTCAAAACTAAGGTTTATGCTGGCCTCGAAAGTTTGGATTTTTGATTTGAGGCTCATTCAGTCTGTCTGAAATAGACATATTATCAACCATTCTCTCCATGGTTTTCAACAAGGTATCAGATGAAGTGGAGGGTTCCTCTTTGATAGTCACTTTGTGTTCACCTTTAAGTTTAGCCTTCTTAATTAAAAGGTTTTCTTCAACACTCACTAAATTCTTTATCATATATTCAAGGGTGGTGGGATTTCTTTCTCTTAATGAATAAGCCATATCTGGGTCAAAGGAATCAGGATAACACAGAAGGGCTAAACCAGGAGTTGGTTTCATTTCATCAGGAATGGAATTATAAATTATGAGATATCAGGCATTGTAATCAGGCACTAATTCATTGGGATTATGTCTCAAGGAATCATATTTAGCAAGGATCTCTAAAGGGTTTTTCTTTTCATCCCACCTGGCTAAGAAAGCATCAGTCAATTCAGTGGGAGTCCTAATTGAATTTGCTGCTAGGGCACATAACCAGAATTTGACTTCACCCGAAAAACTTTGTGCAATGATTCGCATCTTGGCATCATCTGCATATAACTCCTCCAGATCTATAAAGGTTGTGATCTTGGCTATGTGTTGACGGGCAGTGATTTAAAAGTTTTCATCAAAAAGGGGAAGCCTTTGACCATACCCTTGAGACAGATCAGCAAGATTACCAGGGAGCACTAATGGTCCAAAACGAGCCATAATTCCAGATGGATGGTGTACTGGGTTAACAACTGAAGGGATGGGCTAAATGGGTAAAGGAGTTGAAATTGTTGGTGCTGAAGTAGCAAGTATGTATGATGAAGTCGAAGGTGCAGATGAATATACATATATTGACTAAGTTTTATGTTCATATGTAACAAAAACTTCTTCGGGATGATAAAATTTGATCCACTCTTTAATGTCTAGGTCAGATTCAGGCTTGATTTGTTCGTAAAACCAATATTTCAAAGGACTTAAATATAATGCTGACAAATATTTTACTTTAGATAATCTCAGAGGATCAAAAACTATATTAGACAGGAATTTTCAAATTTGGACTTGAATAAATACAATTCAAACTTTATGTCATAGGGTATATCTTCTAGAGAAATCAATTTTTCAAGTTGAGATACTGATCTTACCAATGGAGCTGGTCCTGATTGAATTTGTGGATTTTGATATCGGTGTATTTGAAATAATTGCTCCGGATCATCAATGAGATCAACTGGATCAGGGTCTGGATTCAATCTGGTGTATCTTGTAGAAGCCAGATCTGTTGTGAGGCACTGCACTTATGAAATCAACCTTCTAAAACTCGATCCTATCATCCAACTGATCAGTTTCCAATTGATATTTGTCGTACATGTTACACCATTTTTTGGTCATCTAACCTGTTACTATTAGATGGACCTAAGTACACCATGTAAGACCAATTTTACCCTAAGTAAAATTTCTTTCACTATGAAAAATAACTTAGTAAAACACCTTTATTAAGTTGTTTATGGTCTAAACAGAAAACCCCCATGAGGAATATTAAATAAATCCACATTTGTTTGATTTTCCCTCAAGGAATAATTAGTTAAACAATAGTTTAATTAATATTCCTAGTCATATTTAACCCAAAACAAGAAAATTAATTAGATAAATTATTATTTATCTTATTATTTTCTAGGAATAATTATTTAAACCTTATTTAAATAATATTCCTTGTTAAATTTGACTAAATCATTTATTAATAATTAAA
Source organism: Pinus albicaulis (assembly GCA_034641835.2). Taxonomy (NCBI): domain Eukaryota; kingdom Viridiplantae; phylum Streptophyta; class Pinopsida; order Pinales; family Pinaceae; genus Pinus; species Pinus albicaulis. Next base: position 88,192,267 of record CM076570.1, read on the forward strand.
TAAATAATTATTTATTTGATTATCACTCAACCACATCCTTAAAATAATAAATAAATCATTTATTTATTTATTATTTACAAATAAAGGGATTTGACCCAAGTCAAATTCTTTTTCCCTCCAACAAATATAATAAAATATTCCATAAAAGATGGATCTTGATTTGGTTAATAGTATTTTAATTATGCACCAATATCTAGACTAACTCAATATTTTGTTATAAATAGAAGGGTTTTTCCATTCATTCATCACATTTTGTTGCCTAAAGATCACTCTGGATCTATACTTTTGGTCTGACTTTGATCCACCATCATTGTCATATTTTTTTATCTTTTGATTGTGAGCTCCCTTTGAGTTCCATTTTTGTCTGGGTTTTCTACACCATCAAGAGAGAGGAATTTTAGATCTGAAGTGTTGAGGACTTACAAGATCCCATCCCATTGAGGAGAATTGGTAACATCCTTCTATGTTTTCCTCCCAGGTGCCATTAAAACAAAATTCATTCAACATATTCTTGTCTTGTATATTGGATGCATGGAGCAACTCTTGCTTTTATTTACTGCTTAATGTCTTTTAATGCATAGATCTAGATTTTTGCAGCATTTATCTTGGTCTCCTAATTGCAGATCTAAAGATATTGGCAGCCATCTTTTGTGTTAGGGCTGTTTGTTATGCACAGATAAAGTGGTATTTTTTCGTACGCTTGCGATTAAGATTCAAACTAACAGTACACACAAGAAAAATTTTATCACTTCGTTCCTCGGAAATGATGCCATTATGTTATCACTCCACCAGATTCCCAAGGCTAAGGAAGGAATCCCAACTGAGGTAACCACAGACCAAACTTTTAACTTGGTATCTAGCCCTAACAAGTCGAAGAGGGCTCTCTCCACAAAAATCATAGCCAAAAAGGCTGGATGAGAAAGGTTTTAGGCTAGCTAAGAAGTGTAGAACGGTTTCATTTGTTTTGATTTGGGGTTGGGCTCACTGGATGAGGATTAGGTCAAGGGGACTAGTTTAGGGCAAATGAGATGGAATTGCAATCCATTCGATGGGGCAAGGTAGGTATAAGTCTTGACACTTAAAGGTGATTTGGTGAGATGGTTTAAGACTGATGAGGAGCTAGGAAGAGCATAGGAGATGTATTCTTCCTAAACTGAAGAAAATGGACAATTTATGAAAAATTTCCCAAAACAGAGCATGAAAAACATGTATTATGCCTATCAACTTGAAATTTATCATATAATATACATGAAAATTTTATAAGCTTACACAAAATTCATACAAATGATCACAGAGAAAAAACTATGCCAAACATTCATACCACATGAATCCCAAGGAAATAGCTGCAATTTTTCATTAATATCCAGGCCAAACTGGTTCTTGATCAATACACTAGCATCCAAAATGATTCCAACCTTTGAATCCTATGAATATCTGAGCTAAATAGACCTCAAACCAACCTCCTCTCATCCATAAGGGTCGAATCCATGAGATGAGGGAGATATTACACAAAAATTTGAACTAATAGCTAGAGTATAGGATGAGAAAAGTGACTCGTTCCTATCTCTAATGAACGGATTCATTACACCTCAACTGATTGACTTACCTAATGTATTTACCCTAGATAAAAGTAAAAACATGATATTTACATTCATCTTGACCATTTACATAAGTAAATTCCTCATTTTCTAAAGTAAAATTCAAACTGGAGTGAAACTTCAAAATTTTCTAAAGACTGTGTAAAATGTATTTTCCTTGTGAAATGCGTAGTGTCTAGGAAGAAAAATTGACCTTTGTTCAAGGCTGATTTTGAGTGCCTTCTCGGTGTCCAAATGAGCTCCAAGATAGCTCATTGGAAATCTATTTGAGTCTATTTTCCAAAACTACCTCCATTTTTCAAAATGGTGCTCATTTTCCCTATCAAAAACCTATTCTCCCAAGACTGGTAAACGCATAGTGACTAGGCAAATTTAGAGGAAGAAACATGAAATTTTGATGGTTTTGTTGAGCTTTTGATGGACCAGTTCTCCTCCAAAAACTCTGAACATTTCTAGGGTTGATATCCTCATCAATAAAAACCTACTAGTAGTGGTCATTTTTCATTTGGAGGTCCCAAAAAAGAGTGTAGCGTCTAGGTCGTTGCGCGTTTAGGAAAATTTTTGTGTGCAAAAATACTCAAAAACATAGAAATGAAAAAAAATGAAAAGTGTGCCAAAATTTTGTCAAAATTGTGAGGGTACTTGCTCATCAAGTGTTTGAGGCGTGGAGTGACACCTCAGAAAGTATGTCTAATTTCTCGTTCTCCCCTTGCTTGGTCAAATATTCAATTTTAGCATTGGCTCTAAGGAGCTTGGTCAATGCAATTCTCTCTTTCCATGCATGAAGTTTGACCCTTGTCCTCAACAAGTCATTGTTCTTGTTTTCCTTCTCTATAATCTTCTCAAAATGTAGATTGGCTCTATCAAGCTATGGTTCCCTGTTCTTATTGATTTCTAGGGAAAGTTGTTCATTTGGTGTGAGCTGGTCTGCTAGATGAGCTTCCCTTTGTCTCTCTAGGGCTAGAGCTCTTTTCAGACCTCTAGTCCTTGGTCTTTGTCTTGGAGGCTGATCCTCCTCATCATTAGGTTCACCAAACCTTTCCAATGTTTCCTCAAGAAAGTCTTTAGCCTTTTCTGCCTCTCTTTGTGCTTTGATACACTTCACCTCATTGATGGCCTGCTTGGTCTTCAACTGCTGATTTTCTTCCTCAAGGAAGTCAATCACATATTTGGCCCTCTCAAGAATAGTCTGAAGAATAGTCTGAAGTTTCCTCTTTGCCTTTAATTTATGCATTGGTGATTTTTTCTTCATTTTCCTCACCTAGGTCAATCAACTAAATTTCTTGCTATGTTTCATGATTTCCCTCCTTATCATCAATGACTAGCTCTATCACCTATTCCTTACCTTTATTTACCTGTTGTGTTGATGAAGAAGGCATGGCCCCTTTCACTCAAAGTGAAGAAAACACATGCCTATAGCTTCTTTGGTAAGTTTTGGGAAATGGCTCAACCTCAACCAAACTAGCCCATGTTGCCTCAATATATTCCTTACTTCTTGATGACTCTGAATCATGATGTGATGATGATGTAGGGTTATAGAAACGTGAAGAAGAAGGCTCAATATGAGGTGAATGAAAATGATCTGGTAATGATGTATGAATAGTAGGCTAAGATGGAGGGATAGATGCGGGAGGATGAGATGATGAAGGGTCATTCTAGTCATGCTGACTAGGTGGGGTCGTAAAAATATCATTGGATATGAAGGTGTCCCATGGAATGTTAAATTGATCAAGTTAATACATGACTATCATTTTGATGAGGTAGTGGTGGAAAAGACTCGACATTTGGTAACGATAATCTCTCTTTTGGGCAATATACGCCATTTTTTCAATGCTACGGGAGAGATAATAGGGTATGTGAAGCATTCTAACTCTAGTGAAGTGCATGAGGAGATAGATATGATAGGAATAGAGTCTAGAAAACTATTAGAAAATTAAATATTACAGAGCAATGCAACACATAAAATATGTGGAAAATACAAGCACACAAAACACATAAAAACCAGAGAGACACAGATATACGTGGTTCACCTAGTTTGGGCTACGTCCAACCCGAACAGCCAGTCCTTCCTTTCTATTATCCAGCAAAAATGAAGAGACAAAACATACAACAGATCCACTGTAATATCCTCTGTTCTCTCTCACAGTCTCCCTATCTATTTCCCGCTCAGAGAATACACATACAATGTGTAGCCGCAATACAATACCCTCATAAAAGCAAGGGGTTGCCTTCTAGGGAAAAAAACCCTAAACTAAACATAAATTCTATCGTCAGATCATCCGCCTAATGAACGGCCCAGATTGACTAGAAATTAATATACTTTTACAAGGCAATTTTACATCTATTTTTGGCTTCGGGGGACCGCTGGCCCCTGGACCCCCCAGCCAGGGGGTCATCCCCCCCAGACCCCGCCGGGGGGAAAAGTCCCCCCCGCACCCCCCTGCGTGCAAGGGTGTACAATTTTCTTGGGGTATACATCCAGCTAAAACAAGGATCTCTGAATTTGGAATAAATCCAGGCTCCACACCCAACAATCTCCCACTTGGAGACTGATTGTAGCAACTCCACCGCTACTTCATTTGCTGGACAATGACTCCTCTTTGGACCTGGTTGTTTATCATCTTCATCATCATCCTCGAATACCAATTGAAACTGAGCACATTCTCAGTTTCTACTTGGTTACAACTTTTGTTAGCATATCTGCAGGATTCTGGCTAGTGTGTATCTTTTCCAACTTCAACTCTCCATCTTCCAATACTGACCATATGAAATGGTACTTGAAATGTATGTGTTTAGTCTTAGAATGAAATGTTGAGTTCTTTGCAAGATGAATGGCACTTTGGCTATCACTGTATAACGTGCCCATATCATGCTTCTTACCTAATTCACCCATAAGCCTTTGTAACCAAATCATTTCTTTACTACCCTCTGTAGCAGCAACATACTCTGCTTCTGTTGTTGAAAGTGCAACAACACTTTGGATTTTTGAAACCCAACTGACAGTTGTTCCACCTACAGTAAATACATATCCTGTAATGCTCCTCCTGTTATCTCTATCACCTGCCATATCTGCATCAACATATCCCTTTCGATCAATGTTTGAACCACCAAAGCATAATGCTTTATTTGTGGTACCTCTCAAATATCTGAGAATCCATTTTACTGCCATCCAATGTTCTTTTCCTGGATTATTCATGTACCTGCTTACAACTCCCACTGCATGTGCAATATCAGGCCTTGTGCAGACCATTGCATACATTAAGCTTCCAACTACTGACGCATATGGAACTTTAGACATATAATCCATGTCTTCTTGGGTCTTTGGGCACATCTCCTTACTAATTTTGAAATGGCTAGCAAAAGGTGTACTAACAGGTTTTTCATTGTGCATATTAAATATTTTCAACACCTTTTCTATGTACTAATTCTGAGACAGTGTTAATTTGCGATTTTTCCTGTCTCTAGTTATCCTCATACCAAGGATTTGTTTTGCAGCTCCCAAATCCTTCATTGCAAATGAATTTGCCAATTTTCTTTTGAGCACATTTATTTCCTACATGTTAGACCCCGCAACAAGCATGTCATCTACATACAATAACAATATAATATAGCTTCCATCATTTTTCCTTTTTAGATAAACACAATGATCAGAGTGACATCTAGTATAACCTTGTTCATACATAAACTTGTCAAATTTTAGATACCACTGCCTTGGAGCCTGTTTTAAGCCATACAAGCTCTTCTTTAACCTGCACACCAATTTTTCTTTCCCCTTGACCTCATATCCTTCTGGTTGCTGCATGTATATCTCTTCCTCCAAATCTCCATGGAGAAATGTTGTCTTTACATCTAACTGTTCAAGATGTAAATCTTCTGATGCTACAAGACTTAAGATAGTTTTGATTGAAGTCATCTTAACAACAGGAGAAAATATTTCATCAAAATCAATACCTTTCTTCTGTGCAAACCCCTTCACCACAAGCCTAGCTTTGTACCTCTGTTTTCCTCCATCTTCTTCCTTCAGCCTATAAACCCATTTATTTTGCAATGTAGTTTTACGTGCAGGCAACCTAACTAAGTCCCAAGTCTGGTTATGCATTAAGGAGTCCATCTCTTATTCCATGGCTAGCTCCCACTTCTTCCTGCTTTCAACCTGCATTGCTTCTTCATAACATTCAGGTTCACCAGAATCAGTCTGCAATAAATAATATAATGAAGGAGAGTATCGTTCAGGGGGTCTACTTATCCTAGTAGATCTTCTAACACCACTTTCAGGTGTTTGAGGTGCCTGTTGCTGTTGCGGTGGTTGCTGCTGCTATGGTTGTTGATTATTATCATTTTCAGGCACCTTTACTTTTTCAGTTATCTCATAAAGAACCACGTATTCCTTGCTTTCTTTTTCCTGTTTCTTTTCCTGCAACTGATTCTTATACAAGACCTTTTCATTGAATATTAAATCTCTTCTCCTAATGATTTTGTGATTTTCATAATCATATAAGCGATAACCAAAATCATTAGCACCTATCCAATAAAGGTACATTTCTTTGATTTTTCCTCAAGCTTTGTTCTATTTTCTTTATTAATATGGACAAAGGCCTCACAATGAAATGGCTTTAAAAAAGAGTAGTTTACCTTTTTACCCGTCCATGCTTCCTCTGGAATACCACCATCCAAGGAACTTGAAGGCCCTCTGTTTATTCGATAAAAAACAGTATCTACAACATCTACCCAAAATTGTAAAGGCAATCCTACATGCAATCTCATGCACATTGCACGCTCCATGATTGTTCTGCTCATCCTTTCTGACACACCATTTTCTTGTAGTGCTCTTGGAACTATCTTCTCTCTACGAATTCCATGCTCTGAAAAGTACCTATCAAACTCTTTGCTGCAATATTAACCTCCATTGTCTGATCTAAGGCACTTTAACTTCTTTCCTGTCTCAATCTCAACCAAAGCTTTCCATTTCTTGAAAGTATCAAATACATCAGATTTATTTTGAATACAATAAATCCAATTTTTTCTAGTTGCATCATCAATAAATGTAACATAATAGTGAGAGCCACCGAGAGATGATACCTGAGCAGGTCCCCATACATCTGTATGCACAAGCTCTAATTTTTCACTCTTCTTTTCTTTCCCAACTCTGAGAAATCTGACTCTCTTTTGTTTTCCATAAATGCAATTCTCACAGAAATCCAAATCAACATTCTTCAAACCTGGCAATAAATTTCTTGAGTGAAGAATCTTCATCCCCTTCTCACTCATATGTTTGAGCCTATGATGCCATAGTGTTGCATCTGCTCCTTTGGAAGTTAAAGCATTAACAGAGTTAGAAATACCATTGCATAAATAAAATGTACCAACCTTTTCTCCTTTTTCTATTACCAAGGCTCCTTTGGTGACCTTCCAAGCTTTATCTGTGAAAGTTGTCACACAACCTTCACCGCCTAACTGCCCTGTTGAAATCAAATTTTTCTTTAGATCTGGAACATGCCTTACCTCCTTTAGTAGCCATTGGTTTCCATTCTTTTGTTTTACAAGAACCTTACCCATTCCAACAATTTTACAGGGTTTATCATCACTCAAACGAACTTGTCCAAAATCTCCTTGAACATAGTCATGAAAATATTTCTTATCAGGTGTGTCATGGAATGAAGCCCCTGAATCTACAACCCAAGAATCAGTAACATTTTCGAAAGAAAGAATCAAAGCATCTTGTAACACATCACCTGTCACATTTGCTTCATGATTATTTTCTTGTTGTGCATCTCCTTCTTTTCCCTTCCGAGATCTACAATCTTTCTTTAGGTGTCCTTTCTTTCTGCATTTCCAGCACACTATCCCCGATCTGGACTTGGATCTGCCTTTTCTTGATTTACTGCGATATCCTGAGCTCTTTCCTCTTTCCATTCTCCTTCCCCTAGACTCTGCACTCAAAGCATTACTCGATGTCTCACCAGAGCTTTTCCATCACATTTCCTCGCTAAGGATAGCACCAACAACATCATCAAACTTTAAAGTACTAGATCCAGAGACAGAGTTACTAATGGCCATTACTAAACCATTCCAACTCTCTGGCAATGAGCACAAGAATAACAAAGCTCTAACTTCATCATCAAAGTTTACCCCTACAGAACTTAACTGACTGGTAACTGTATTAAAATCATTTAAATGGTCTGCAACAGATCCACCTTCCGACATCTTCATATTAAATAGTCGTTTAATAAGAAATACCTTGTTTGAGGCCGAGGGTTTTTCATATAATTTCGCCAACGTATGCATCAAACCCTCTGTTTTTGTTTCCTTCGAAATATTGAAGGCGACTGACACCGCAAGGCACAACCATACTGTTCTGAGTGCCTTTCTATCAAGAATGTTCCATTCCGCGTCTGTCATGGCCGCCGGCTTCTTTGCTTTTCCGCTCAATGGTAGGTACAGGTATTTCTGATACAGATAATCTTCCATCTGCATCTTCCACAACGAGAATTTTTGGCCATTAAATTTCTCGACCCTAAACTTAGCATCTTCTACCATTGCTCCCACTCGAACCAGGAACCCTTCTTTCCTGTGAGTTTATCAGCCAAATATACCTTCGGCTCTGATACCAGTTGTTAGAAAATTAAATATTATAGAGCAATGGAACACATAAAATATGTGGAAAATACAAGCACACAAAACACATAAAAACCAGAGAGACACAGATATACGTGGTTCACCCAGTTTGGGCTACGTCCACCCTGAACATCCAATCCTTCCTTTCTATTATCCAGTAAAAATGAAGAGACAAAACCTACAGCAGATCCGCTGTAATATCCTATGTTCTCTCTCATAGTCTCCCTATCTGTTTCCCGCCCAGAGAATACACATACAATGCGCAGCCGCAATACAATACCCTCAAAAAAGTGAGGGGTTGCCTTCTAGGGCAAAAAACCCTAAACTAAACATAACTTCTACCATCAGATCATCTGCCTAATGAACGGCCTAGATTGACTAGAAATTAATATACTTTTACAAGGCAATTTTACATCTATTTTTGGCTTCGAGGGCGCTGCCCCCGAAACCCCCGCAGGGGAACCGCTGGCCCCCACACCCCCCAGCCGGGGGGTCAGCCCCCCCGAACCCAGCGGGGGGGACAAGTCCCCCCCGCACCCCCCCACCCGCGTGCAAGGGTGTACAATTTTCTTGGGGTATACATCCAGCTAAAACAAGGATCTCTGAATTTGGAAGAAAATCAAGCTCCACACCCAACAAAAACCTTCCCTCACAGGTGAAATATTTCATGATTATTTTCATCATGGGGACATATATTTCAAGGAGATGAGAGAAAGGAAAAATTGTCTTTTTTTCATCCTTGTATCTTGGTTTAAGATATGGCTCATAGTAATAATGATTGAGGTTTCCTTGTTTAAACCATATTTCTCCTAAATTTGGGATCCCTGTAGAAACTACAATGATATCAGTGGACATAGTGATATTAACCTCGGCAAGAGTGACCTATCTATCATGAATATTGGAAATGAACAATCTTTTCAACATAGGATGATACTGGATCTTTTGCACTTTTTCAAAAAATTCGAAACAACCTACATGCTTAAAGCATGACATAGTGAGGGGAGATGCCATAAGCTCTCTATTGGTTGTTGTTTCATGTCTAATGACTTTCCCTCCCTTTTTATATGGCTTTTTCTTCGGTCTCTATTCCTCACTAGTACTTTTGTCCTCCTCTTCATCCATATTTGATGTAGAAACCCTAGGGTGATGGAATGAAATGGAGGAAATGTGAAGTGAAAGGAAGTGTTTTGGGAGATGGAGGGAATGGGAATGTGAAGGGAACCTAGGTTAGTGAAAACCCTATGATTTAGAGGTATTAGGAATGGTATTTCTTTAGGGAATGGGGATATGGGAAAATATATATGGGCATGGGAGGGGAAATATATAACAGTTTAGGGATTAGAAAAATGAGAACTAGGGTTTCTTCCTTTAGGAAAAGCTTCAAATGATTATAAAGCACAAAATATATCAATGAGATTATGGCTAGAATTTACTCACTAATAAATGCATATTTGAAGAAAACCTGTGCATATATTTGGCATTAACTGATGGAGTGGGAGGTTGTAAGAGATTTTTGAGCTTTCTGGGCGAACTCGCAGCATCTTGAGAAAATGCGCAGCGACCATTGAAAACACACAATGACCCTTTCCAAATGCACAATGTCCGTTGCAAAATGGTCTGAGAAATTTGGCCAAACACGCAGCGTCTGTCTCAAACGCGCAGCGACTCCCTCAAACGCGCAACGACTGTCTCAAACACATAGCAACCCTGGAAATTTGCTTGGTTGCTCTCTGAAAATGTGAATTTTGTCCTTTGTTCAGGATTGTTGAAGGATAAATGAAACAAATAGACTTTTCTTTGAGGTTTTGAATGGATTTATAATCTAGTGGATTGAAGTTATAATTTGAATTACCCACATTCCTTATGTTCACTTTTTCTTCTCAAACTTTGACACCGATACTAGTTTACCTTTCTGACTTTTTTGCTTTGCAAGTTGATCAGCTAATGGAGCTTGAATTTCTTTATTTCAGTTTGGAAAGAGTGATTGAATTGGAAGCTAGGGAATAAATTATTACATATAAAAACATAAAATTACATTTGAAAAATGAAAAATAAACTACATTTTTTATTTTATATCAAAATAACATTTTGATATAAAAATCATTGAAATAATTACAACATGAAAAATAGAATAGTTACAAAGTGATGATCTTCTGTAGAGGAAGATAAAATTTCTTTGAGTCACTCTCATATGATTTTTGACTTTATTTGGATGGATTAATGCATTTTGGACCTTGAAAAACAAAACCATAATGACCTAATAAGACTTTAAGACTCGATCTCCATGATTGACTTTAATTGAGACAAGACATGGTGAAATGAGCATTTTGATAGGTATTATTATGCTCAAGGAGACATGGGAGTGAGTCAGCAAATATGGTTCCTGAAGGAGAGTGAAGTTTTATTAAGGAAAGCTACCATCAATGAAAGAATTTTTAGCATGATCTAATGGAATGATATAAAAATTTTAGAATGAGACACCTAAAATGAGAAATTAAGAAATGATATCGATCACTGATGGCAGAATGCATATTTTGAATCTAACATAGGCAAAAGGAAGAGATATCTCCACATATTTCATATGAACATTTGGACCTTGGTAAGGCCTCCAAAAATTAATTCTCCCAATTTCACTGAGTTTTCTTCTGGCACATTGCACTTTTTCCTGAATTCGTTGTGTTTTTACTTGAATGTCAATTTTCTGAGTTGACTTGGTCCATATTTGAACTCCATTGATTTAATTAGTTAATTTTAATGTTTTGATGATGTAAACATGTGTAATTATGCTGGATATATTAAACATGAGGTAGATACATGCTTGTAAAGTCGTTATTGGTCAAAGGTATCAATTTTTCTAACTTGGGGAGAGCCTTGTTAACCTCCCTAGTCTTTTGGTTTTAGGTGAGAGGATCATGTGATTAGTTACTCCACTCAAGAATTCGACCCCTGAGAGAGGGGAAATGGTTATTTTCCTATATGTATTCATTTCTTAGTCATTTTGATGGTTTTACATCATATGTTTGAGACCATTGTAGCTTGTGCTTCAGCTTTTATTCAAAAATTCAAAGTACCAATTGTAGCTATTATCTAGGAATTCATGTGCAGTGAGTTTTTGATGTTGTATTTTCTCTGTTATAGTCTTTTATAAATGATATACATGTTCTCTTTCCATGCCTTGCTTTCTTCAGTGATCTTCCTAAAATTTTGATAAGAAGAATTCTTCGTAAGCTTTTTTTTGTTTGGGAACATAATTTCATGTTTGTTTCCTTCAGTTTTAATGAATTCATGATGAATTATCATTAAGATCATATCCACTCTTCCAAATCCTACACTACACTGACAAAACTCTAAACCCATCACTAAATAATTTCTACCTTTGTCCTTTATATATTTGCAGTTGTAATCCTTTGATACCTAGACCTACCTACCTGGTTTCATCCCTGATCCAGCATTAAAACCATCAATTTTTCAAAACCCTAGAGATGACATAGCTAGCCTAAAATCTATTCCTCATCTATTCAAACCCTTTGGCAATGATTTCATAGAGATAACCCTCTCTGGTTTGGTAGGGCTAGCTACCAAACTGAAAGCTTGGTTTGAGGTTACCTCCATCGACATCCTTTCATCAGCCTTGGGACGTTGTGGAGGCTAATTGGTGGAATTCAGGAACATGGTCCTAGAGTTTTTTTCCAAGAGGATCAGGATCTTGAAACATGATGCATTGGAAGTAATTAGGCCTATATGGGAGGGATGTAGAGAATAATTGAGGAATGAGGATCCCTATTGTTTTCAAAAAAAATTACAATCACTTTCTAGGGTGCCTAAGTATGTGGAATGTATAATAAAAAGTGGGCTTGACTCAGGTTCATCTTTCCACTCATTTGGCTTCCTGTCTATAAGTATCAACACCCATATCAATTAGATGATGGATTGTGGGAAGTGGAATTGCTTGTCTCCCAAGGATATAAACCACTTGTCGAAGACATAGCAAAGGCATGTGATTTTTCAAAGTTCCATTCACAACATATCAAAAACTAGTTACAAAGGTCTATATGGAGACATGCATATGCTTAAGTTTGGGGGATATGTTGGGATGTAGAATTGGAATTCTTTTTATACCTATTTTCCCTATCGTTTTCTACAATTTTGAATTTAAAATACTTCGTCGGCCATTATTGACTAAATATGTTTCCTTTTGCATGTTACCCTTATTATCTAATTTTTCTTGTAATTTAACATAAAAGGTAGTTACTTTAGGCTAATTTATTAATGAATTGATGAAGTTTTGTTTCAAGTGGCATGGATTGTCCAGATGCTATTACGGGCTGATATATTTCCAGTTCTACCTCGCTGAAGTTGGAAGGAAGACTCTATTGACGTTATTGTTACAACACTAAGATTATTTTGGATACTATGTTCTTCCATGATTAGCAACAAAGACCGACATGGACAGACACCCAATCAGATCTAGTTTGACCAGTTGAAATATAAACTCATGTATAGTGTAGGTGACTTAGTTGAAATAGTTGAGAATTACAAATGATAAATCATCGTAATTTAGAAAGTATTTACAACGTTGTTTCAATTAAGAAAATTTGTTACCAGATATTTTTTATATATCTATTTGGATCACATGAGAATTAAGATATTCTCATTATGATCTTGCTTTTCAGAAATAGGGATGTAATCTGAAATTATAAAAGAATGTACTCCCTACCTACAAGGCATGCATATATAGAGATTAGAGGGGGAAGCACCACCATTGTAATTTTGTACTGAAATTTTCATTAATGAAAATATTTAACATTTGTGGCTCCATATCTCTTTCATGATTATCTTTTGTATTGTGTAATTCACCATTCGCTACTAAGGAGGAAGGGCCCTCCTTAGCAAGGATCACTGGTTAGACAAGTATTGTAGTTATACATTTATCTTCTCTCAGTTGCAGTTTATGTGTGATTTATTGTTCCTTTTACATATCTTGTTCATGAAATTAATAGTTGCAACATTATAGCCTCTTCCATTGTGTAATAGCATAGGTCCTAGATCGGTCCCTTTATTAGGTGTGATGGTTGTTTGGTTACTCTTATAGTTCTTTGATTTGTTTTGTTTATTGAATGGGTGTTAGAACAATTTTTTGAGTGTTGAATTATTCCCAGGAGTGTTGTTTTTTCTTAATAAGAGTGATCATGTGACAAATTGTGATTTATTATGCAATGTGTGTCTTTTCTTTTTGAAGTGTGATCAAGGTTTGGAGTGTGACAACAAGTGTGTTTGGATTGCTAAGGGTGACATTTACAATGATTGGTTTTGGTTTTTTTAGCGTTATTTTCCATTTGTTCCTGAATATAGTTTTCATAATAGACTTGAAATAAAAAATCCTACCTGGATTGATAATTTATGTGTGAGTCAAATTGGTTTTTCTCATTTGAAAGGATGATTGATCCACCCAATAGTGAGGTACTATTTAATATATTTCTTCATTTGGTTCCAAATGACTGCAAACCATAGGGTGAGTACTTAATGTAGAAATTATACAAACTTATGTATATCAATGGATTCAATCCAATCAAGCAATGTACTAAAGCTAGATATTGAATCCTTATACAAATAAATTGTGGAAAATAAACACAATCGCTAATCACATTAAGCAAAGAAAGAATCAAAACAAACCACAACACAGATAATTTCCTAAGGAAATATTGCTGCTCAAAATCCCTCTATCTTCTATTGTATATTCACCATGGAATCATGAAACAATTACAATGCACTCTTCTCACAAGAGTCTGATGCACTCTCACAACTATCTCACACTGTCCCGAACAAAATCGACCAACACTTAGCCAATTCTCAGCCTCTAAATAGCATGCCTTGCTTTTGCAATTCCTGATGAATGAAATCACTATTCTTTAGGAATTTTTTCCTTCCAAAACTACGCAAGGATCATGGGAAATCCAATGGATGTCTAGTTTCATGCAAGCAACCTAATAATCACACAAATGATATTTAACATCTCTTTCACCTTTGTCTCAACTAGGTCTCCACTAGAAATGACATGCATGTAGCTATTAATAGTAAATAATGAGTTGCATGGTAGATCACTGATTGTGAATTAAATAATATTTAATTCACTTGATCTCTTGCTAGTGCAACAAACAGTTACAACTAGTTCAACTGACTCTAACTCACCTAAATGAGTTAATTGATTACTCATGCATTAAACTAATGCACCAACTGCAATTCAAACTCCGTAAATATTAGAATTACTCTACATGCCTCACCAACCACCCTCAACTCGAAATACACGAGCTAATTTATTTTATCACACTCAGTTAACTATTACAAGTGATCATGAGATACGATTACATTTTATTGTCCAATTTAATTCAAGGAAAAATAAATTAGACACTGCACCAATTTAATTAATTAAATTGGCCTTCACACTAATGTATCACTAGGAACTTTTGGTCCCACACTAGTGTGTGTGCTGCAATTTCTTGTTGGACTTCAACACTCCCTCTCAACAATAAACTGATTATCTCCCAACCCGATCCTGCCTTTATGGTATTCAAATTTTCTCCTGGTGAGCGCCTTCCTCAGAATATATGCATCTTGATCCTCCATGGGAATGTACTGAAGTAACATAATATGCCTCTGAACACAATCTCTGAGATGGTGGCACTAGATGTCTATGTGCTTGGACCTATCATGGATACGGGATTAACCGAGAGTTTAATGCAACTCTGGTTATCACAATGTATCACAGTCGGATCCATCTCAGAACCAAATAAACCAACCAGGATATTTCTCATCCATATGGCCTCACATGCAGCTTGAATTTCTGCCATGTACTCTGTCTCCGTTGAACTAGGTGCCACAGATCATTGCTTCCTGTTGTACCAAGAAACTATTGTGGATCCTATGGTGAAGATCCCTCCTAATCTGCTCTTTTTTTCTGATGGACTGCCTTCCCAATCTGCGTCCGTGAAGCCTTGAAGCTTCACTCCCTCTGTCCATCTGTACCATAATCCATACTCTGTAGTTCCCCTAATATATCTCAAGAAATTCTTCCCCACCTTCTAAAAGAGCTTGGTCGTCTTAACCATAGCTTGAATCAGCTGGTTAACTGCATAGCAAATGTCTAGTCTGGTGTTCACCAAGTACATCAGTGAACCCACTAGCTGGCTATAGATAGTAGTGTCCAATACTTCTCCTGAAGTAGCACACTATTTCCTCCAATTTCCTGGAAGAGGAGTATCCATGGGTTTACATATCTCCATGTGGAACTTACCCAGAATCACTTTGGCATACTTGCCTTGAGAAACAAAAATTTCACCATCCCGCTGCAATATTTCCAAACCAAGGAAATAGTGAAGGAGTCTCATGTCCTTCATTTTGAACTCCCTTGCAAGATCCTCCTTGCAATAATTTATCAGCTGCTCATCACTTGTCAAAAATAGATCATCAACATAAAGTACAATAATCAAGAGCTTACCATCAACCACAATCTGGTACAGGTTTGCATCCGCTTCAATTTTGATGAAGCTCAACCTGGTGAAATATTTGTCAATCCGAGTGTACCAATAACAAGGTGCTTGCTTCAGCCCATATAGTTCTCTCTTTAGTCTAAACACATGCGACTCACTTCAAATATCTTGAAACCTTCTGGCTACTCTATGTACACTTCCTCCTATATAAATCCATTGATAAATGCAATTTTCACATCCATCTAATAAATGTTCCACCCCATCTGTGCTGAGAGTGCAAGGATAGATCTATTGGAAGATTACCTCGTGAATGGTCTGAAAGTCTCCTCATATTCAATCCCCTTAACTTGTGAGAATCCTCAGGCCACAAATCTGGCCTTATACTTCTCCACACTCCCATCTATTGCTTTCTTCACCTTATAGATCCATCTAGATCTAACCACTGATTTTCTGACCAGTCTTCGGACATCCTCCTATGCATTGTTCTTAACGATGGAGTCATACTCCTCTACCATAGCATCAACCCAAATTGGTTGCTGCATTGCTACCTCAAAGGAAGATGGTTTTGTCACAATACACTTGCTTATAATATCCATGTATCCAGTAAACATGTCTGGAGACTATCTCTATCTATACAGTGAAGTAGGGGCTTCTACGTTCTCTGTTGTATCAAGTCTCAATCTATCAACTTTCGTGGTGCACCTTATACCATTTTTGGTGGATGGTTCTGCATGAGTGTTTTTTGCCACACCATGATCCTCCGCATGTGGTTGTTCCACATCTTGAGGTTCATTATTTGGAACCAATAATTCCTCCTCTGCATGCAAATCCACCTCCCTCTGAAGGGACAATCGCATGGCTTTATCCTCATCAAATTTTATATCATGTCTCATAACAGTCATCCTGTTTTTTGGAAAATAAAGCTGATAGTTGTGCAAGTATCAGTGTACCCCACAAATATCCCAATCTCATTTGTTGGTTCGAGCTTCTTCCTAGCATCTTTGGTCACATGCACATAAACAGATAAGCCAAAAATATTAAAATGTGAAACATCATGTTTCTTACCAGTAAAAGCCTCCTCTTGTGTAATTATGCCACGTATCCTATGAGGACAACAGTTTTTCACAAATATCATTTTGTTGCATACCTTCGCCCACAAATGTAATGGTTTCCCCCTCAAAGTGGCTTATTTATAAGGCGTTGATATCTCTTTTCTTCTATTTTTGGAGTTGGTTTCACAACATTTGGTATCAGAGCTTTGGATTCTAGGGTTTCGCTGCTCCAAACAGGTCATTGTGGAATTTTCGCTATACCTTTTTTTATACAAAGCTTCAGAAGCTGAAATTTTTAGAGTGCAAAGCCAAAATCCTGAGGAACATCGTCGCAACATTTCAGAGCTTGGTTCACAATATTTTCGGAGATATGATCTATGGAAGTTAGGGATTTTTGCAGGCTCCTGAATTTCATTTAAAAAGGTCATCGCGGAATTTTGCTATAACGTTTTTTCTATGAAGACTCAAAAGCTAAAAGTTTTAAAGCGCGAAGCAGAAATCCTGAGGAACATCGTCAAAAAATTTCAGAGCTTGGTTCGCAATATTTTTGGAGATATGATCTGTGGAAGTTAGATCTTTTTCAGGCTCCCAAATTTCATCTCAAAGAGTTGATCGTGGGAAAATATTCATAACTCTGTCTCTGAGCATCGGATTGGAATTATGTAAAAAGTGACTGAAATTACACGAACTTTAGTTTTATATCTATCAATTTCAGAGCCAAAGGAGCAAAAAGTGACACGTGGCAAGTCGTACAAGTTCACTCTACTGAACTTGTCCATAATTAGGTCATCATAGGAGATTGGGCACAACTTTGACTTGAAGAATCCAAATCAGGTTAGATTTGTGGCATTTGAAAGAGGATTCAGAGGGCTACCTTAGGGCCAAATTTTAGATATTGAAGATCTGAAATTACAGAGATAATTCAGTTTCAATATCGAGCTCCTCAAAAGAAAGAAAAATGTGTGTATTGTTTTCGAATTACATAAGTCTCATTTGAAAAAAAAATTAGTTTGAATTTATTCCAAGGGAATATTTTAGAATTTTATTAGTATTGGGTTCTATAAATCCTCCAAAAAATAATTCCATACCCATTAAGCCCTCAAAAATATATACTATGATGCATGAAGAGGAAGAATTGCAGTGTGAGATATCAAAATTACAGTACCAAGTGCAACAAATTTCGATCTTACGAAGAGCAACCGAAGATGACATAGATGGTTTAAAAGAAGAAATGGAGGCTAAGTTGGATGGTTTGAAGGATCAAATAATAGCTAATATGGATGATAAATTAGTGGAAGATCACATCGAGCATTAACAACAAGTTCTCCAACTCTCAAAGGATAACCTAACTTTGGTGAAGAATCTAATGAAACAACAGGAAGATCAACATCACATCGAAAGAAGTTCTGAAGCAGTCACAGAAACAAGAAATCGAAAAGTACAATCAATTTCAGAGTATCTCAGCAAATGGAAGAACTTTCCTGTAGAATATTCCACATGGGAGGATGAGAATTTTATACAAAAGCATCAAGAAATAATCAAGCGTTGAGGACAACACTTGTTTGAAGGAGAGGGGCATGTTAATTCCCTATATTAATAGTGTAGTCCCTTATTTTGTTAGTGTAGCCCCCCTTATTTTTATTGTTGTACCCCTGTAACCCCCATATTGTTATTATTGTGCCATGAAATTATTATTGTTAGGTCGGCTAGGATTACATTGTGGCCCCATTAGGATTACATTGTGGCCCCATGGACTCCTATATATAGAAAGGAGGTTTTGTCATTTGTATCATCCAATAATTTTTCATTCATGTAATGTATTGGAGGTTGCCCCCTCGAAGTGGCTTGATATCTCTTTTCTTCTATTTTTGGAGCTGGTTTCAAAACATTAACTGCGCAAGAGTACCCTTGGGAAGACCCGCAGAAATATGTTGCATGACCTTCAAGGCTCTGTGGTGTAGATGGCCCAATCTCCTGTGCCATAACTCACCCTCATCCTAGCTCACCACTTTTTCTTCCTTACCCATCAATGTTACGCAGCCATATACATCAATTTTATAGAGATTCTTCACATGAATCCCATTCTTCTTGGCTTGTCCTGTTTCGTTGTGTTGAAAGAAAACTTTCCTTCACTAAAAACAACATCATAGCCTCTACCCTCCAACATTGTGACCGAGACCAAATTTTTCTTCAAGCCTAGAACATGCATTGCATATTTTAATAGAAAGGGTTTACCTTACTGTCTCTGGAATGTAACTGTACCAAATTTTTCTTCAAGCCTAGAACATGCATTACATATTTTAATAGAAAGGTTTTACCTGAATGTCTCTAGAAGGTAACTGTACCAATCCTAGTAGCATTGTACCACCTGTCATCACCCATTTCGATATGCTTCTGGAGGTCCTTCTCCTCCAAACTACTAAAAATTTCTTTGTCTCCCGTCATGTGAAAGGATGAACCACTATCCAAGTACCACACCGATCCCATTTCAATTGACACAATGCATGCAATGAGTGAGAATTAAAGCTAAAATTGTGAGGCCAAAGCCTCACCAGCAGCAGATCCTGAAGCCTTCTTGTTCTTCTTCTTTTGTGGACAATTAATGGCATAATTTCCATGCTCGTGACAGTGAAAACACTTCACTCTGGACATGTCGTGCTTCTTTCCATCTTTGTCGAACTGAAATTTGGAATGGAATTTATTTCCTTTCCCCTTCTTCAACTTGGAAACCAAACGCAATATTCTTCATCATCATTCTTAGATAAAAATCCATCCCTAGTATTCCGCCTGAATTATTCTTACACCAAATCCGACCAAAGTCGTTCCCAATCTGGCAGCTTTTCCCTTACATTGACAGAGTTCTCATAACTATGCTAACTCTTGGGAAGTCCTAGAAGAGCTAGGCTCACCAAGTCATCATCCGTGACAGTAATCTTGATGCTCCCAAGTTCATCCCAACATTGGAAAAACTTTGTTAAATATTTCGGAATCGTGTCATCTTTCTCCATTTTGATTTTCCTGAGCCTGTCCTTCAATACCAATTTTCTATGATAATTGCTGCTCTAAAAAAGATCTGTCAAAGCTTTCAACATTGCATATGGTGTCACTTTTCCATGGAGACTTGAGCCATTGTGGTCTCGTACTCCCTCCAGTAAGATCCTCCTCACCTTTTCAACCTTCTTTTTCCAAGCATCAAGATTTTCAGCATCTGCTACAATAGGTTTAGGAACATCATTATCAATGAATTATTTCAACCCATTGTCCTCCAGTACTACCTCCATCCTATCTTTCCATGAAATATAGTTAGAGCTGCCCTCGAGTGCATACTCCAATCTCAAGCCATTGAAAGCCATTTCGATCCTGATTCACCTATCGCACCAAGAATACATTTTCAAATTTGAATTCTATTTAGTCACAAATTCAACTCCTCCTCCACTATAGTGATTTCATGTGCTCTGATACCATGTAGAAATTATGCAAACATATGTATATCAATGTATTCAATCTGATCAAGCAATGTACTAAAAATAGATATTGAATCCTTCTACAAATAAATTGCGGAAAATAAACACAATTACCAATCACATTAAGAAAAGAAAGAATCAAATCAAACCACAACATAGATAATTTCCCGTGGAAATATTTCTGCTCAAAACCCCTCTATCTTCTATTGTATATTCAACATGGAATCATGAAACAATTACAATGCACTCTTCTCACAAAAGTCTCCTGTACTCTCACAACTGTCTCACACTGTCCCAGACAAAATCGACCAACACTTAGTCAATTCCCAGCCTCTAAACATCCTTCCTTACTTGCATAATTCCTGATGAATGAAATCCCTATTATTTAGGAATTTTGGCCTTCCAAAACTACGCAAGAATCATGAGAAATCCAATGGATGTATGGTTGCATGTAGGCAACCTACTAATCAAACAATTGATATTTAACATCCCTTTAACCTTTGTCTCAACTGGATCTCCACTAGAACTGACATGCATGCAACTATTAATAGTAAATCATGAGTTGCATGGTAGATCACTGATTTTGAATTAAATAATATTTAATTCACTTGATCCCTCACTAGTGCAATAAACAGTTACAACTAGTTCAACTAAATCTAACTCGCCTAACTGAGTTAACTGATTACTCATGCATTAAACTAATGCACCAACTACAATTTGAACTCCATAACTAATAGAATTACTCTGCATGCCTCACCAACCACCCTCAACTTGAAATACATGATCTAACTGAGTTTATCACACTCAGTTAACTATTACAAGTGATCATGAGATAATATTACATTTTATTGTCCAATTTAATTAAGGGAAAATTAAATTAGACACTACACCAATTTAATTAATTAAATTGGCCTTCACACTAATGTATCGCTAGGACCTGTTGGTCCCACACTAGTGTGTGTGCTGCAATTTCTTGTTGGACTTCAACACTTACTCCAACCATTCCTACACTTCTTATAAGCACCCACTTTATACTAGGTGTGATCCTCAAATTGGGTGGAAGTGCACAAGAGTTTACCACGGATTTCCTTCTAAGGAAATCAAAACATGGGCTGGGGGGAATTAATGTTCAATTTGAGCTCTTGCATTTGAAAGCACAGCTTGATATCTTTGAATTTGATCTAACGTGGGAATATGAGTCTAGTTAGAATCCTATTTATATTAGACAAAATAATTGCATTTTGAGTTGAAGTATATGTTGATAATTATTCCCTAACTCAAACAACATCAACGTCTATGTTACTAAGGTATGGAATCTATTCATTAAAATCCTTATCCTCTAGAGAGGAATCAATAATGAAGTCTTTAACATTTTCCTTTTGTCTTTGAAAATAAGACCCCACTTCTTCCTCAATTTCACGTTCCACATTAGGTTCCTTTTAGTACTTAAACTTGTAAGTACCTCTCCAAAGTGAAAGACTTCCTCAAATGATAAAAACTTCAATATCCTTCCAAGAGGCTGAGAAATAGTGATTTAATATATCCATCATTATGAATTCTTGTGAAACTCATTAAAGTAATCACATGAAATCAATGATATTGAGAGGATCCAAATTGGATCATTATATTACTTGTCATCTATATCAATGCTTTTAGAGTGGAAAAATTTGGAGGAATTAATGTCAAGGGCCACTTTAATGGCAAGTTGTGTTTTTAAAAAATGAGGTTTGAAACCTTCTAGAGACATTTTGAGGCATGAATAAACATTTTGTGGGGTTGAAAATTTCTCAACTTTATCTCAAACCTCTTCACGTTTATCTACACTCAAACATATTTCTAATGGTGAAAAATTTGCGTCTATCGAAGCTTGTATGCAAAATTTATTCCTCCCAAAAGTTGACTTATCATGTTGACCACCATTGTACGAGAGGATGTCATGTCAAACCATGTTACTCATGCATATGGGGCTAGCTAGGTGTGGAAATTCAAGAAGATTCTTAAAGGTACAAAATTATAGCTCTAGTTGAGGGTTGAGAAATTCAATACCTTACCCCTAAATGACTATCGGACTATATTAAATACCAAGTTACTAGGAGGACTAGGATCCCATTATATGTCATTGTATTTTGTTCCATATTTGAGTAGAGAAACTAGTAGTGGTAATTTAGATAGTAGAATAGAAGAGGATAAGGTTATGTAGCAACTTATAGGCCATTGGTCTTAAGTGACTCCATAGAGAGTACCTTATTTTCATATTTCCATACTAGAGAAATAGAATAGAGGAACCTCACATTCTAGTTGTGTTTTCTCTAATATGAGATTCACACGGTAAATCTTGTAAAAATTTGTGGATGGTGTGTGAGTTTATTGTGTTCCCTATTTTTTATATTTCAATCAAATCATAAATTTAAGCAATAAAAAATTAATCAAAAAATCTGAGATCGAAAGGAAATTAGCCTTTGTAATAAAGATTTTAATATTTTGTCAGATATTTTGTGATGAATTATTCATCCATGAAAATTTATGGATCAAGAGAGCCATTAAGCGAGAAGTATTCAAAAACATAAATGTCAATTTTGCTTGGCCTAAGTTGTTTCCCACTTAGTACCAAGTTTTTTTATATTAATGTGATCAAGTTTTTTCTACCCACTTCTATATGCAATTTATTGTCCTTAGTTTTCAATAAATTCCTTTAAAGAAACCATATTCCTAGTATAATATGGGATAATTGTAGGGATTTGGGGAAAAACCAAGTAATCTAATGTATGAAAAAATCAATTCTTCAATCCAATCACTTATATATTCCAATATATTTTTAATGGTGGAGAAAATTTGTGGGATTAGATCCTCCAATATTGTAAGGATAAATTTAGCTACTATGTCTTCAACCAAACTATAATTTCTATTATTTTTTCTCACCCAAAGTATAAGGAAATGAAAATAAATGGTTATATTTTATTACTATTTTGGTAACTATAAATTATGAAGTTCAAGCATGTTTTCCGCTGATACGAAAGTGCAATGAAATATTATAAAAGGATACAAGGAGTGTCTTGAGGATCTAATTCCTACCAACTCCAAAGTGTTGCTACCGTGATGTAAACCAAAAAAAAAACACCACTTAACACCCATGTGCACTAAATAAGGGGCATTCAAATTACTAATCAACATGTTGATAAGAAAAAATGATTTATATGGTAATATGATTGAACGAACGCTTGATGGCACTGCGGTCTACGTGGATGATTCCCTGACTACATACGGTTAGGGTTTTGGAATTTGGCTAGGGTTTCGAATCGTTATCGTTTACTGCCACAACATCCGCCTGAAGCCTAACTTTGGATTACCATGTTGTCTTCAGTTATCCTTAGGAGCAGCCACATACCATTTCCAATAGCTTTCGACCGTTACTCTACAATTTTTTCCTATCCCTATCGCCTGGCTGAGATGGAGGAGTACCTTGTGTATTATTCTTCGGATCCCTTTGAAGCAGTGTCGATCTGGATGACCTCCTCACCACAACTTATTTCCTCCTCCTAAATGATGTCTCTATAGCTACCATCCTCCTTGAAAATTGTGCCTAGGGTTCTAGCGATGAAATCTTCCCTGTTTCAAGGCTCTCTGTCATAGGTATACCCGTTACCTTCAGACTCCCCTCCCTCCTCCCTGTTTATTGAGAATTTTCCCATTTCTCTAGAACTTTACTGCTTTCCAATCACCCTTCTTTATCCCCAGTATCTCTCCATTTCATCACTTCTTCCCCAGAGGTATGCTTTTCCTCTACTCCCCTGGACGATGGTATACTACTTATCATTCCCCCTATTCCCCTGCTCTCTTAGTTTCCTGGAAACCTATCCTCTTAGCCTTGGATTTCTGCTCATCTTTCTACGACTTGTCTAGCCTCCTTCCCTCCCACTTCTAGATATTTCGAAGGGCCTCTCTCAGATTCTTAGTAGGGTGATGTCTCTAGGGCATCTGAATACTAGGTTTTAGCAGAGAGCTCAAACCCTCATTCATAGGGAAAACCCTCCCACACCTCAAAGAAATATAAGTGTGTTAAGGAAAGCAATAAGAAGATCTCTCTGGTTCTTGGATATTGACTTCAGATATAGGATGCTTGGGAGATGGTGGATTGGGTACGGGTGGGACATGTTCACTGCTGTAAATAGATTCTTGCAAGACTCTGCCTCTGGATCATGGAAATTTAGGGTCAGGTGCTGGAGAAATTACTAGCGGTCGTCATGCTACCTTGGGGATGGTTTTCTCTCAGTTTTCAGTGACCGGATTATGTTCAGTGGGTCCTTTCACACTTCTGTCATATTGAACAGGCACTCGTTCTCTTGAAGTGGTGGATTCCTCTCTTTGATCTGGAACGTTAGAAGCTAGGTGTGGGTCCGATTTGGGTACGTCTTCCAGGACTACCTCTTCACCTCTAGTCGGAGGACATCTTCAAGTGTATTGGCAACGCCCTCAGAACCTACTTGGATTATGATAAATCCTACATTTTCACTGGCAATATGAATTTGGTGTGAGTTCTTGTTCACCTGGATACTAGGGAGCGTTTGGAGGAATCTATCAATATTCAGTGGAGATAGTTCTCTCGACAGTAGACTTTTAATTACGAAGGGGTTACCTTCAAATGTCGAATATGCCACATGTTTGGACACCTCTTCAAAGAATGTCCTATTATCCATTCTCCCAAGAAGTCTATTGTCCCGATTACACCTTCAAAGGTTGTTACTCCTCCTGAGCCTCCATCCTCTCAGGATCCCACATCTACTGACCGCCTTTCAAGGAAAAAATCTTCGGTTACAGGCACCAACACAACTCCATTGTGCCCACCTTCCCCCAGGATCACTCGATCACGTGTGGTTGTTGCAAGTCTCTCTTCGGGTATTCCTCTCTCCCATCCTCTTTCATCATAATATTTATCATGTACATCTTGTGTTGGCATTGATTCCTTTTGTTCCTTTGCTCTACCCATGGGCATCCCTCTCATCCCATGTCTCCAGTCTCAGCCTCCTCCCACTTCCCTTGACTCCCACCCATATATCCCAAATCCTCCATCTCCTTATTTCGCCTCTGATATCTCCACTAATTCCAGGAGGAGTCACGCCTATTTTCTCTGGTCACAAGTCAAAACATCATTTGATTCCACTAGAGGTTTGGGTATTATCCCTCCCCCCCGCTCTCTCGAAAGCCACCAGAGGAAGACACTCTTTTATTTCAAAGTCTATCATCCAATTTGGGTTGGACGTGGCTAAAGGTAGACAAATCTCACTTGAAAGGGTCCTTAGAGCATTAGCGACCCTCCCTGAAGTTACTCGATGAGTGTTTGTCTTTCAACTGTCGTGGTTTGGATAGTGCCGCCAAAAAACTAGCCCTCAAGAGATTATTCAACAACCTTTTGGTGGATGTAATATTATTACAAGAAACACTAGGACTTGCTGATTATATTTTCCATGCCCTACAAACCCTCAGACCTGGATGGATTTTCCACACCATTGATGTCTGAGGAAGACCAGGTGGAATTTCTTTGGGAATTGATATGCACTCGGTCAATTTACTTAATCTCTGTGGGGGGAGGGCTTTATTGGGGCAGACATATTCTCATTTGAACTTGGTCATAAATTCTGTTTTATGAACGTATATGGACCCTGCACTAATCAAGAGAAATTCTGTCAGCACCTTCTCAATCTCTCTTTCATGAATACTGACAACATCATTCTAAGAGGGGACCTGAATTTTTTTATTGGTCATGTTGAATCTTGGGGAAATTCTGCTCAGATTGATCCTTTATCAGAGGCCATAGGGACCCTATTGGATGATCATCATTTGGAATACATTCCTTTGGCCCGACTTCAACCTACATGGAGAAACCGTAGGGTTGGGGAGGCATTGATGGCTAGAATATTAGATCAATTTTTTATTCATGAAATGCTTCTTGACAGTATTCCTGCATTCCATCAGTGGGTGGGTTCAGGAGGCCTATATGAACGCTACCCAATTTATCTGGAACTTGTTGGGGAACCCAGAAAACCAAAATCCCCCTTTAAATTCAATGCGACTTGGTTATCGGACGAAGATTTCTTTAATATGATCTCGAATTATTGGGTTTGTCATCCTCCTGGCCCTGGTCAATCCCCATCGACATCCTTTCATCTAAGATGCTCGAAGTAAAGAAATTAATAAAGGTAAGGGCAAAGGAGAAAAAAGGCAGGGATGACCATGCTCTTTAGGAAATTGAGTAGGAATTTGCCTCCCTGTAAGAAGCAGATGGTGGGGGTTTCGTATCTGACTTATCAAAAGCCCACCTCACCCATTTGGAATCTAAAAGGACCTATATCTTGAAGGACATAGAAGAAACTTGGAGACTTAGAAGTAGAGCTATCTTGTTAAAGGTTGGAGATGACAACACAAAATTCTATCATCAATTTGCTAATGGTAGGAGAGCCATAAACACCATTTGGCACCTAGAAGATGAGGTTGGTAACCACCAACTTTCCACCTTGGGTATTTCACACTTCATTTGGTTATTTAAAGCTTCTCAGAATGCTTCCATGGCTGAAGTCATCAAGGTTTCTGATTTATTGCCTCGGTTTGTGGATAAGAATGAAGAAGAGTACCTCATAAAACATGTATCTATGAGTGAAATCCAGGAGACCCTGAAATGGTTTAAGGATAAAAAGAGCCTGGGACCAGATGGTTGCCATTGAATTCTATCTATATTTTTTCGATATCCTTGGGAACGATATTCTGCAAGTAGTGGAAGACTGTCGATTATCTAGTCGTAAGTATGACGCTTTCAACTCCACTTTCATTGCCCTCATCCCCAAATCGGACTCCCCACGCAATTTCAATGATTTTATACCTATCTCCCTCTGCAATTGTATATACAAAATCATAGCCAAAATTATTTCCAACCATCTCAAGCAAATCTTAACTGAGCATATCTCGCCTGAACATTTTGTCTTCCTCAATCATCGTCTGTTGGAAATACTGAGAGGGGGGGTGAATCAATATTTCTTATCAATTATCACTTTTAAATATTTTCAGAGCATTAGTTAATCTTCAATTATTCTTGATGTTTATCCAGTAATAAAAGTAAACAATAGAACACAATAGGCACATGAATTTTAGGTGGAAACTCCCCCCCCCCCTGAGTCAAAAACCACCGAACGCTTTTCTAATAAATTATTTAATCTTCAGCCCCAAATGAAATGAAAGATACAACTTCCAAGAATTATAGAAAATAATTCTTCTCCAACTCCCACTAGAAGGATGCCCCCATGCCCTGGTTTCTTCAAGAGTCAACTGAATGGATACCTCAACATCCTAAACTAACTTACCACCCTGAAGTGTTCACAGGATCCAACCTGTATGTGACTTCATGCA
Source organism: Pinus albicaulis (assembly GCA_034641835.2). Taxonomy (NCBI): domain Eukaryota; kingdom Viridiplantae; phylum Streptophyta; class Pinopsida; order Pinales; family Pinaceae; genus Pinus; species Pinus albicaulis. The sequence goes on from CM076570.1 coordinate 88,219,878, forward strand.
CCAAACTAACACCTCCCTGCCACCCTATAATGGTCAAAAGTAAGACAAGAGTGTGGACTCCAATACCAGGTACAATGATCCATGATACAATATGATTCACAATGATTTTATTGAACTAAACCAATCACCCAATCACATTATTACCTGCAACCCAACCATAACATTATCCAACAATGGCACGTATACCTCCCAACAATGCCTCTCCAAATCTAGGAAAATTGGCTCTTTTACAATAATGACTCTTTTACAATTTTACAATGATGATTTTTACAATACTGACTTTTGACACAACCTGATACTTGATTTGACACTGCTTCTTTGAACACTAGCAGCTGCTGAGGTATTGTTGTGCTTGCTTCAAGTAATGGTACTTTGGCGTTGCATTGTCATTCTAGTATGTGTCTAAGTTGTCCTATTGTGTCCTCCTTCCTTCACATGCATTAATGAAAAATACCCAAACCAATATACAAAAAAAATACTTACATTGTCCTGCAAATAATATGTCAGAGAAATATTCAAAATTCAAATGTAAATACATTCAACATTTATGAACAAAACCCAATCAAACATACATACAAAATACTTACACTTTCCTGCAAAAACACATGTCAGAGATGATATTCAAATTAAAATTCAAACACTAATCATAAATAAATTTTTGTATTAGACTTACCCTTGACTGTTGATGTGTTTTCCTTACTGCAATGATCCTTGAATGCATATTTTTTCTTGCCTTCTAGAATCTCGATATTGAATCTCTTGTATAAATGTAATTTTAGATCTCCAAGGTCTAAAATTGTGTCCTATTGTAGCCCTTTGAGTCCTCTTTCCAACCCTGTAGGTTTGATCAATATTGGATTCTTCAAGAAATGGTTATTCCCAATCTCCTATGATGACCTGATTATAGACTGGTTCAGTAGAGCGAATTTGTACGAAGTGCCACATGTCACTATTTCAAACTTTGATCTTGAAAACGATATTCAACAAACTACAGTATGTCATATTTTTGTCACTTTTTATGAAATTTGAATCCAATTCTCAGAGAAAAAGTTATGACAATTTTCCCAAGGTCACTTGCTTGACATGAAATTCGGGAGCCTGCAAAAACCCTAACTTCCTCAGATCATATCTCTGAATACATAGCGAACCAATATCTGAAATTTGTTCACGCGCTTCATCAATATTTTGGCTCAAATGGTTTTTTTTTTTTTCAGCATCTGAAGCTTCATAGAAAAAATGTTATAGCGATAATGCCACGATGACCTGTTTTAAGTAGTGAAATCCTTGCATTAAGAGGATATGATGGTCACATTTTATATAAATTCTTAGGTTGAGAGGGTCTTAAACAAGTGAAAGTTTGAGATTTTAGGATTTAAAAAAATGATTAATTATTGAATATTCGATGACCACAACCAATGATTAGAGTCATGCTACAACCCCATGGGGTTTTAGCCCACTAACTGGGGTTACTAACTTCAAACATGAACATATCTCAAACCATGAATAATTACGTGGCATGCCATATATCAACAGAAACATCTCGACAAGTAGAAACCATTCAAAATATCCTTGACCCCGAATAGAGTAAGTTGTCAAGTCAAAATTCCCATGCAAGATCGGGGTAGACCCTGGTGTTGCTTGGTTTGACATCAATGACAACCACTGATCAAAATCGTCATATTCATTAAGCCATAGTCACTGCGCAAGAGGTTTTACATTTCATTGAGATCAAAAAACTTAAAGGCATCATCCTGATGATTGATCTTGCAAAGGCCTTCGATCACACTAATTATTTATAAATTTGCATGCTTTTAAATCATCTGGGGTTCCCCATTATTTTTATCAACTGGATTATGTGTTGTATAACTTATGTGTCCTTCAGCATTCTCATTAAAGGATCTGTCACTCCCTTCTTCCATTTGAAGTGAGGACTTCAGCAGGGTTGTCCATTGTCCCCCCTTCAATTTATCTTAATCATGGAAGCATTAATTCGCCTTATTTTGGAGGAGCGAAGGCAGGGCAGACTTCAGGGCACCAAAATTGTTGAAAGATGTTCTATTTCACATCTCCTATTTATAGATGATGTCCTTATTTTTATCAATGGATCCATCGAGGACTCTTTTGTTTTCTTTGCAATCTTAAAATATTTTTGTCTGGCTACTAGTATGGAATGTAATAACCAAAAATCATCTCTAACATCCATTGGATGCTCTCAGTTGGAAACTGCACTTTCTCTGCTCTGTTTCCTGTTCACTCTTCTTGAGTTGAAGCATCGTCTTAAATATATTAGTTTTTGATTAAAACTATATTATTATCATGTTGCAGATTGGACATGGCTAATTGAAAATTTTGAAAAAAGAATATATGCATGGTATCATCATTGGCTATTGCGATTTGGTCGCCTTATTCTGATTAAATCTGTGCTCGAAGCCACCCAGGTGTACTGGATGTCCCTCACATGGATTCCAAAGGGAATTTTATCTAGGATACAGCAGATATTTTTTTGATTCCTTTGGAAAGGAAAACAAGATGGTCACACTTTTTCTCGGATCTTATGGGATCGCATTGCCCTACCTAAAAAGTGGGGATCCCAGTGATTGAAGAATATCAATGTATGGGTTGGCATGTAATGACTTCTCAAAATCTCTGAACTCAGGTGGTCACACAGAAATATATCAGGCCTATGCAACTCTTGGATTGGATCAGAAGCCCTACTTGGAAGAGAGGTCACCTCTCCTCTATTTGGAAAGTTGTCATTACTTCGCTCCCCTATATCAGAGATGGTTAGACTTGGTGAATCAGATCAAGGAACCTGGCTCGTGTGGGACTAGATCCATGGAATGGATGTGGGAATGTGTACCAGCTCACTCATGAGCTCATTCAACACTTGTCTAGTAACAATATTATTCATATTGCTTAGATAACTGATCCGAGCTCCTCTTCTCTATAATTCCAAGGATGGAAATTTGTTGATAAACTTGATATCCCTGAACTATGGAGACCAGATTGGAAATCATACATTACTTCCATCTCTAAATCCCACATTCGCATCACTAGTGGAGATGATGAACCTTTCTGGTCACATGCAGGGCATGGTATTTACTAGCACAAATAAGGATACACATTCATTTTCTTGTATCATCGGCCACTTTAATTTTTCTGGCAGTGGAGTTTCCTCTGGAAATTAAAATCCCCTCCGTGAGCCAAGATTTTTATGTAGTATGTACTCCATAACAAGGCTCCTACCGGTGATAATATTCTCAATTGATCCTTTCATGGCCCAACTTGGTGTACACTTTTCAAAACAGACTTTGAATCTATTGATCACCTTTTCCTTCTTTGTCCTTCCACCTTCTCCTTCTAGACGTTGAATCTGTCACTCATAAGTTCACCCCTCCTATGGGAAGTTCGTAATGTCAATGTGGCCTAGAAATCCTGGTGGAGTGTTGCTAATCCCCTCAAGGCTTGTAACCTTACTCTTTTTATCTATTGGGGAATTTGGCTTCTCCGGAACAAATATATTTTCCATGACTCTGCCCCAAATTGGCATTTGGCCTCACCACAAATCATATCTATATATAACAGACTCCCGGATGATGATCCCCCCGACCTCAAAGAAACATAGTGCCTGAAGTTGTGGTGGGGGGAGGCTATATTATTCCTCAATGATGATCATAATTTTAAAATTATAATGGGCTTGGATCATGGCACTAACAACTTTGCAGAGCTCATTACTCTAAGACACCTCCTTCATTTTTCCATTGAGAAGGGCTGCCAGTACATTCAGATTTTTGGTGATTCTAAGATTATCATCAATTGATTTAATCAAAAATTGGTTTTTCACGTGCACACACTTCGAAATATATTGGAGGAAACCTGGCTCTTCAAGACTCATTTTGACTCTATATATTTTCATCATATTTACAGGGAGCAGAATCAGATTTCCAATACTATATCCAAGGAGGTCGTGCACCAGCCTAGGGGGAAATGGCTGATTTAGGAACAGTTGGGACAAGACTTCTACTGTTACTATCAGATATCATACAATGATCACTTGCAGGGAGGGGCCAGTTGGCCCTAATTTTGATTATATATAGACTATTTCATATTTCAGTTATTAGATAATATATCTAGCACATATATATATATATATATATATATATATATATATATATATATATATATATATATATATATATATATATATATATTGTATCAGCAGTAAATGTATATGGACTCCTTTTTACAGCCTTCTTGGTAGGGAACTCTTTTTGAGAGTTCTTTGATATGTGACCTCAGTCACAACTTTGTTGCATATGCTACCAAGCATCTACAATATGTAATTTTCTCAATATTAATGAAAATTATGATTTTTCCTTGGGGAAAAAAATGTGGACTTTAAAAATAAAATAATAACTATATAAATAAGAATATGTATGAATACATATGGAAATTCATTGAATTAGTAACAAGATAAATAAGTGGGATAGTTGTAGAGCAACTAGTCCCCGCCTCCTTGAAAAATTTGTGCTCATAGCTAGGCTTGGTTTTGCATGATGGAATTTAATGTTATAATATTTAGTGAATTTTGTATTCATTTCTATGATAGAAGTTTTATTTTCATAATTTTATATTATATTATTGTCTTGCATATACCCTCATTGATGGTTACTCAATTTTCCAACTAAGTTTTCTCTATGATTAAATAAAAAAGGCTTTTGATATTTGTGTAGAGACATAATAGTTGAATTTTCAACCATTTAAAATAGGATGGGTGATAAAGTGGAATATTTATTCTATATAAAGAAAGTGGAAAAATTGGAATGAGTAATTCTACTAGTGAGCGCAATGAGTTGTTGAATATTGTCCAAGATATGTTATTAAAATAACTCATCAATTTGTAATATATAATATTTAATAAATCTTCTTGTACATATGAGAGAACATGCATAAATCAACTTAGGGAATGATATATAAAACATTAACCCCACCCACCTATATTCACTTAGTTGAGTCTAATAGAGAATGCATTTATATTGAATTATCCATTATGCAAGTGAAAAGACAACGTACATATGTTGGAAATATTCTACGGGTGAAGAAATGAAGTGGATAATGTATTCACAACTTACTCAATGAATTCACTCTAATTACTACTAGAGGGGTGAAAGTTTGGTTCATCGTGAGGAACAATAACTAGCCCCTTGGTTTTTTTCCAATATTACCCTATGCAAAAATGAGGAAAAATCACCTCTTGAGAGGGTTGTGAATTTTTCTTTATCCCTATTTTGGAAGGGAGGCATAGACTGCTTTTGAGGTGGATTACAAAGAGAGCCAAATCCTTAAATTGAAAATATTATATGTGCTCTCGAGGTTGGAACTACCTATAGGAAGCAACAGAGGCCACCATTTCTACAACTCACTCACCCCCCATTTTGGAATATTTCCAAATCATTGGTCCCTTGTAGGCCCTTTAACTATTATGATGGTTCATCTACTAAAAAAGAAAAAAAATCCCAAGATAACCTCCAAAATGAGCATACCTGATATGGAATGGTATTAATAGACATTATCCATATAGAGCTTCCATGCATCCCAAATAACGTTGAACATTATGTTGCCAAAAGGTTCCATCAAACCAGAGTTTCAATGATCCATGAAGAATGCTAAATGTTGGGATCAAAATTAGCAAAGAAGGTGAAGTCTCTTGTTCATAACCAAAGAGAGGATTCAATTATATTTCACAACCAAATAATGTGCATGAGTTAACCCAAGAATTCCAATTCGATAGAGGATTTGTTGCATGAAGAAGGAATTATAACAATGTAGATGTTAAGTTGTTGCATCCCAAAAAAGAAGAAAGAGATTCAAATCCCCTTCCTTGGTACATCTCAATGAATTAATGCGTTAACAACCCACAATTTCCCCTCATTTTTTGTGTAAGTATGTTGAATTTCATGTATATTGTTATCACTCTGCCAGATATCTAAGGCTGAAGAAGAAATCCCAACAGAGGCAACCACAGACTAATATTTTGGCTTGGTATCTAGCCCTACCAAACCGGTGAGGGCTCTCTCCACAATGTCACAACCAAGAGGGATAGAGAATTAGATTTTTAGGCTAGGTATGAGTACAGGGGTTTGGTTGACTAAATTGGGTTGTTGGGCGGGTGAATTAGGTCAAAGAGGCTAGGTCAGGGAAAATAAGATTAGGGTTGCATAGATTCAATGGGGCAAGGTAGGTAGAAAACCTAACACTTTAGGGTTTCTTGAGTGGGATGGATCAGATAGGTGAGGAGCTAGAAAGAGCAAGGATAAGCATGAATTCTTTCTAAACTGAAGAAGATAGACAAACTATGAAGGTTTTCACAAAACAAAGCATGAGAGATATATTATGTTTATCAACTTAAAAACTAGCATATCATAGAAATGAAATGGATCATAAAAAAAAACATTCATACATAATGAGACATAATAAGAACAATGCTAAATTTCCATACCACAGGTATCCCAAATAAATATCTGCAACCTTTTCACTAAGTTCCTACCAAAAAATGATTACACTAGAGTCTTTGATCAATGCATCAACATCCAACAATGTCCAACCTGTGTAATGAGTCAAAAAGTACATGATATAGACCTCAAAACAACTCCTCCCATCCTCAAGCGTTGAATCCATGAGAGGAGGATCAGTTCCACTAAAAACTAAGTTGAATACCTAGAGTGTAGGGAGGTCAAACTGACTCATTCCTCACTTTTTTCAAACTGATTCATTACATGTCATCAAAGCTTTTCACCTAATGTATTTACCATAGGTAAGTCAACCACATCATATTTACTTTTACATTCATGATTTACATTGGTAAAAATCCCATTGACCATGGTCAAACCGGAAAAACTGATAAAATAGGAAAATACCTTCAAACTCAGAAAATTTGTCCTATGCGCAGCACCAGTGTCCTATACGCAGCGCCACTGTCTTATGCGTAGCGCCAACTTCAAGCTGATTTTTGGAGGGGTTCCCAAAGTCCAAACTGAGCTCAAGACAACTCATTGGAAATATTCTCTAGCCTAATTTCCAGATATGTGCTTTCTTTTCATATTTGAATTGATTTGACCTCCCAAAAATTGATTATTCCAAGACTGCTTTATGCGCAACGCTAAGCTCAAAAAGAGGCCAGAAACATGATTTTTTGGGTGTTTTTTTTCCCGTTTCACTGACCAGTTTGTCAAAAAAAACTTAGAAAAGTTGCTAGGGTGCATGTCTTCATCATTTTTAATCTAGTGGTGGTCTCTGTTTGGCCAAAATATGCCTCAAAAAAGTGCACAGCGCCTAGGACAGTCCAATTTACACATGAATATCTAGGTATGCACAAAACTTCAAAAATTTGCAAAAATGTATAAAAAATTGCCAAAATTTGTTGAATGGTGGCTGATGATGATGTTTAGGCTTGGAGTGAGGCTTCAACAAGGATATAAATCCTTATTTTCTCTTCTTGCATGGTCAAGATTTCAATTTTTGCATTGGCTTGTTTAAGTTTTGACCCTGCAATTTTGTTTTCTTGGCAAGTGCTTGGCCCTCTTTCTCAATATATCATTATCGTTGTTTTCCTTCTCAAGAAGCTTCTCAAGGTTTTGGTTAGACCTATCAAGCCATTTCTCCTGGTTCTCATTGATTACAACTGGAAATTTTTCATTCAAAGTAAGCTGATTATCAAGCTTAACCTCCTTTTGCCTGTCAAGTTCTAGGGCTCTTTTCAGCCCTCTAGTCCTAGGCCTTCTTCTTGGCACTTGTTCTTCTACCTAATTGGTTTCACTATACCTTCCATATGCCTCATAAATCAAATCCTTTGCCTTATTTTCTTCTCTTTTTTCCATGAGAAGTTGAATCTCCATGATGGCCTGCTTGGTCTTGAGTTGTTCATTTTCTTGCTCATGAAATGCAATGACAAACTAAGATCTCTCTATGTTGGTTTAAAGCTCACTAATTTGGGAATACTTCTATTTAAAAATCATTTTGGAGGCCTCATCATTATGCTCATCATCTAAATCAACAAGGTCAAAATCAGACTATGTTTCATGGAGGTCATCCTCATCATGAATGGCTACCTCATGTACATCCTTCTCTACCATCTTATCTTTTCCCTTTTATACCTGCTTTGTTGGTGAATAAGGCAGGGCCCCCTCCAAAATATGTGGAGTAAACACCTTCCTATGACCTCTTTGATATGTTTTATCCAATGTCTCTATCTCGTCACTTTGGTCTTTTGAAGCTCATTGTTCTTAACCATGCTAGATGACCCAATCTAAGTGTGAAATGGTGATGATGGTGGTGAAATGGGTGAGGTATTTTTAGCTGATGAAGAAGTAGATACTGTGGGTTGAGATGGAGGAATGGATGTGGAATAATGAGATGGTGGAGGCACAACTTAAGCATGTTGAATTGGTGGAGCAGTAAAAATTTCATTAGCTATAAAAGTGTCCCATGAGATGTTCAATTTATCAAGGTGATGGAGGAAAATTATCTTGATGAGAGAGTGGTGAAAAATAATTCTTATTTGTTGTTCATAATCTCTCTTTTGAACAATGTATGCCATTTTTTCAATGTCCCTACAGAGAAAATAGGTTATGTTGAGCATTTTGACCCTTGTGAAGTGCATTAATAACTTAATATGGTAGGCGTAGAGTCTAAAGAACCTTCCTTCACAAGAAAAGTATCTCGTGATGATTTTCATCACGGGGACATACCTATCCAGGAGCTAAGAGAAAGGAAAGAACCTTTTTCCTTCATTCTTGTACCTTGGCTTGATATATGGGTCAAAGTAATGACTCTCCAAGTCCTTTTCCTTGTACCATTGTTACATAGCAATTTGTCACCGTCCCTGCAATCCCCCATCCCGCACATTGGAGGGCCTATTCCATGACCTGTAAGTAGTGACATGACCTGAAACCACTTTCATGGCATCCCCCTTGACAAGGAAAATCATTCCTCTGAAGGCATTTTCCTGTCAAAAGCCCTAAAAATAGACCTTTTGGCCTTGGCACGACCAGCGAGTTCAGACCTCGCGCCAATGGGGGAAATCCACCAAAGAGGGCACGCCAACTGGCGCTCTATCCCAGTGTATTACTCGCGCCAAGCTTAATAAGGATTTTTTTTTTAAAATAAATGGTGGAAGTTTGATTCCAACCAACTCCTGAACGAGTCTCTAAAATGAGTTGGGAGGTTTGGCTCCGGATCTCCATGTAGGGGAGGTGGTTTTCCACCTATCATGGAAGCTTCCTTGAGGATAGGGCCAATCCCACCATTGTAGGGATCCCAACTCCCCTTCCACCATCTATATAAGCTTGTCATTTTCCCTTTGCAAGCCAGCCTGAATAGAGCTGAATCAATAGTAAGGAGATTATCATCAGACAGCCGAAGAGAGAGAGACTTGTCCCATTCCCGACAAGCTTTACCGAGACGTACTCCGCTGTCGACCCGCCGAAGGAAGATCCAGTGTCAGAGCTCAGGTTGTATCTTTCTTTGTTCTGATTAATAATAAATGACTTCGATTATGGTTCCACTCAGATGTTCATGTTTTATGTTATGAGTTGTATCTTCTCTGACTGATACATAGTTGCATGTATTAGGTTTTACGCTTGTGTGTTAGTCACTTGTCGTTTTGATCTCGTTAAATTGGATGCAAAACGACATCTACCCAGTATACGTTTACCCCTTTTTTAGGCTGGGATAGATTATTTACGAAAAATGAATACCCTAGCCTATTACGACTAGGAGGTTTTCTCAGACACAGTTTTCTACCTTTTCGGATCTGAGGAACTATCTACGAAAAGGGACTTTTGGAGTTTACTTTTCCACTGTATTTTCAAACTCTCTAAACATGAAAAGATGCTGAGTTCTTCCTTTTTCAAACTTGTTAAAACTTGATGACATCGGAATCCATCATAATGACATTACTCGAGTTCCTCCTTCCTAGGGCTCGTTAAATGTACTAGGTTGGATTTTTCGAAGGACAAACTTATATGACAAGCATATGGTATCCCCTTCAAGCTTGTGTAAAAATAAAGAGGTACTCGCTAGAAATGGTGGGGAAAAAATGAAGCCAGTATCATCATCGTGTCAGCAGTATGTCGCTCTTTGAACATGGCACTTGTCTGCATTCGTGTCGGGTTGGGGACATCTCATCTTGTTTTCTGCTTGCCTCCATGGGTTTGGGTAATCCCTTTTGACCTCTCATCTGATTTTTGCCTCGTCATCGTGACCTCAGAACGTTTGATGTCAAATACTGCCAAATCCAGTGTCGTGTTGTCGATATGTTCAAGAGAAGTTGACCTCTGCGGTTTCAACCTTCCTCTGATTCTCATCTGATCCTGATTCATAAACATTATATTCCTCTGTCTCATGTCGATGATGTGGGAAACACTATGGCCCACCTTCGATCAAGGTCACTTCCTTTCGACTTTAGCTCATTATCTGGGAAGCTGATCTAGAGAATCCCTTCCAGTACCTTGGAGCCTGCATGCCTCAATGGCAGGTTCTTCGCATTCGACGTAAGGTTTTCATCATTGACCTTCGATCGAATGATTCTGCTGATGTTCGACGCCAGCTCACTGTTCACATTCCGTGGATTGTACCTATAGTACCTTGAGGGCCATTATCATTATTGGTGGTTCCTTTCACATCTGTTAATAGCTTTCATCATTGGCTGGTAATAAGACGATGTTCTTGCATGTTCAACTTCAACTCACTTATTCACATGCTTGAACTTGTACTCTGTTCGAGTCGAGATGGAGCGCAAGACCCTGGATTTTGTCTGTTGAAATCCAGGCTGAAATTTTGTGGATTATCATGATTGGTTACATGACTCATTGATTGGATGGCTGCGACCATACCTGAGTCTATTTATCAATCCTCACTGGATGGCTGCGTCCATGCCTCAGATCTTGATTATTGTATACTCTATTATGGATGGTTGCGCCCATACCATATATCATGTATTTGAGATATCAGTTGTACTTGTCTACGCATGTTTTCCAACGACAGTGTTTTTAGTTGGACATGTTCTCGTAAAGCATTTCACCCCTCTCTCTCTCTCGGGCCTCATGCTTTAGGGGGCATCTGTTACACAGTAATTTGTCACCGTCCCTGCAATCCCCCATCCTGCACATTGGAGGGCCTATTCCATGACCTATGAGCAGTGACATGACCTGAAACCACTTTCATGGCATCCCCCTTGACAAGGACAATCATTCCTCTGAAGACATTTTCCTGTGAAAAGCCCTAAAAATAGACCTTTTGGCCTTGGTGCGACCATCCAGTTCAGACCTTGTGCCAATGGGGGAAATCCACCAAAGAGGGCGCACCAACTAGCGCTCTGTCCCAGTGTATTACTCACACCAAGCTTAATAAGGATTGTTTTTTAAAAATAAATGGCAGAAATTTGATTCTAGCCAACTCTTGAACGAGTCTCTAAAATTATTTGGGAGGTTTGGCTCCAGATCTCCATGTAGGGGAGGTGGTTTTCCACTTATCATGGAAGCTTCCTTGAGGATAGGGCCAATCCCACCATTGTAGGGATCCCAACTCCCCTTCCACCATATATATAAGCTTTTCATTTTCCCTTTGCAAGCTAGCCTGAATAGAGCTAAATCAATAGTAAGGAGATTATCATCAAACAGCCGAAGAGAGAGAGAGAGACTTGTCCCATTCCTGACGAGCTTTACCGAGACGTACTCCACTGTTGACCCGCTGAAGGAAGATCCAGCATCAGAGCTCAAGTTGTATCTTTCTTTGTTCTGATTAATAATAAATGACTTCAATTATGGTTCCACTCAGATGTTCATGTTTTATGATTATGATTTGTATCTTCTCTGACTGATACATATTTGCATGTATTAGGTTTTACGCTTGTGTGTTTGTTGTTTCTTCGTGTACGTGCAGGTGTTCGAATGTTCCTAGTAGGAGAATTGTGATCTACTAAAGCGAGGGATGGAAGCGCCATCCTCTCTACAAACGGCAACATCGTATGACTTAAGGTAGGCCTCTTGTCTTATCTTGGTCTTTTGCAATTAGGAACTTGTGTCTTAGCGTGACTCGCTTGTTGCTAGACCCGATCTGGGCTAGTAGGGATCGCCTCTGTCCGCAGAGGGGATTTACCTCTCCAACAACCATTTTTCACCAACATTTGGAATTCCGCTGGCATCTTCTGTGATGGTTATAGATGTTATCAAAGTGACACCAGCAAGGGTTACCTGGTTCTCATGAAGATTAGAAATGAAAAGCCTGCTCAAAACAGGGTGATGTTGTACCTTTCGTATCTTTTCACAAAATTCAAAACATCCTACATGCTTAAAACATGTCACTATCATGGGAGAGGCCATGAATTCTCTGGTGTTTGTAGGTTCAAGTATGATGATATTCCCTCCTTTATGTGGCCTCCTCTCTTCCCTTTCTTCTCCCTCTCTGAATTCTTTATTTTCTTCTTCCATAGTGTCTTGGCTAGAAAACCTAGGGAGATGAATTGGGAGTGAAATGTAGATTTAGGGAGTGGGGAATGGGATGGAAAAAATTAGGGAGATGGGGGAAGGGATTGTTGAATTGGGGGAGGTGACAGGGAGTGGAAATGTTGTGGGATTTGGGAATAGGAATTTTATTATAGGTATGGGGATTTGGGAGCCTAGGAATTTGAAATACCTAGGTCTTAGGGTTTATGGGATAAAGGGGTTTGGGATAAGGATTTAATGTTATAGGGGTATGGATAGAATTTATTGTGATGTGGGAAGGGTAAAAGGGGTCTTCAAGGATCAAATTTGGGATTAGGAATTAAAACTAGGGTTTGTAGCCTATAACTCTCCAATTTTTTCATAAAAACTTAAATACCATGAAATTTACACTTGAGGAATGGAAGGAAGGTGTATTTGCAGGTTACTTACTTGCCAAGAAGTAGTGAAAAACTTTGCTGATGGTTTGGAGGACCTGTACTAATTTTGGAAGCTTGCAGATGAATTTTTCCAAGTGCGCAATGCCTATGGCTCTATGCGCAACACCCTGGCTCTATGTGCAGCGCCTCTAGCTCTATGTGCAACACATCTTTCCAAGTGAACAACGCCTCTAAGAATTTTGACCTTTCACCCTTCAATTACGATTTTCTAAGCTATGTGAGTGATGTCTTGATAACATAGAGGACAAATGAGTGTCTTGAGGGCTTTTATACTTCATGAAGTTGATGATTTAGGCATTGGGACCCACTTTATTCCTTTATAATTCACTTAACCATTTGAAACATTACCTTTCAATTTGACTTCTTTTCTTTGGAAATTTATCATTTTGATGGACTAGGAACTATTTGAATTTTCATTTTGATGTTTCGCATCTTTGGAACACTGAATTAGCAGCTTAGGATGGTGAAATTATTACATTTGAAAGACATAAAATTACATAATGAAAAATATAAAAAATTACATTTGAACTTAAAATTACATGCTGAAATGAGATATTTTCTTCACACGGTGAAGAGAATTTTATTTGGATCACCCTTTACTTGATGGTCTTATGCAATGGAGTGGAGTTTTATTGAACCTTGGAAACCCTAATGACCTAAAGAAACCTTGAAAAACCCTAAAATACCTAATGATACCTTGAAGGACTGAATTTCAAGATGGCATGTCTAATATTGATTTTATGGATGGTGTACAATGGGAAAGGTATGAATATATGCCAGCAAGTAATCAAATTTGTTGAAGAGTGATGATTTTTGGACTTGGGGCTACCATCAGTGACTAATTTTTTGTGTGACCCAGTGGAATGATAAAAAATTTCTGAGTGGGACGCCTAAAATGATATGAAAATAGGATTTTGATCACTGATGACAGGATGCAAATATTGACACTAACATTACCCTTATTGGGGATGATAGCTCTGAAATAGGTGTCAAGAACCACAGAACTATGTATTTTTCAGATCAATGCCTTATCCATTGGGCCAATACGGTCAAAAAACTCAAACTAATAACATGATTGAAACCTAATAACTTGGAAAAATAAACTAACTCAAGACAAACTCAAATGACTGAAAATTAACTCATTAGTGACTTACTTTATTGAAAACTGAACTTTTGAAAATGGCATAAAATCAGTGAAGCTCCATGGCCTTCACTTCGGGCTCCGAACTCCAGTGATTCTCTACTTCACACTTGCAGAAAATGTAACTAATATTTACAATGAAATGGAAAACTGATCAAGAAATTTGTTTCAGAAAAGATACTTTTATAGGAGCCTACCATTGACTGGTCCTCCTAAACACCCTTGTCCATTCATCTCCTCAATAAAATAAGCATTTTATCCCCAAAAAGCTTAAATCTGATATGGCCCTTTCCATAAATTCTCAAATTTTCCATGCTTACCCTTGTCCTCATTTATGGCATCCCAGCGAAGTACCACATCTCCAACTTTGAAGTTGTTTTCCTTATTTTTCTAGTCATAGGTCTTCTTTATCCTATCATGAAGTTTTGAAGTATTCTGAAATACTTCATCTCTTTTCTGCTGAAGGTGTGTCATTTAATTAATACGGTGATGTATGTCATTTTCCCAGTCCCTGCTTCTTGTAGCAATTTCATTACCGGGACTGCTAATGATGAAGGAAACACAGTATTGACACCATACACAACTTGAAAATGATACATACCAATATACTTCTTATTACTCACCCATTTTTCCCACAATTCATTGATCAACTTCTTATGCCAATTCTTTTTATTTTCCTCTAACATTTTCTTAATGATAATGATCAATGATTTATTAGAGGACTCCGCCAATCCATTAACTTATAGGAAATAGGTTGTAGAGTGTCCCAAATTTATGTTGTATCTGTCACAAAACTCAGTCATCTTCTTAGACTTGAATTTTTCTACGTTATATGTGATAATATTAGTAGTACAACCAAAATGGGACAACATATTAGTTTCTAAAAACTGAATGATGACATAATCTATTGCTTGCCTAGTCGGGATCTCTTCAATCCACTTTGTAAATTAATACGTCGCTGTCAATATCCACTTGTGTTGTGCAGGTGATGCTGGGTGAATCTCACCTATGAAATCTAGGCCCCATTGTTGAAATGGTGCATGTATTGAAATAGGTTGAAGAGGTAATGGGAGAGACTTTCTCTTACCCTGAAAAACTTGACATTCATGGAAACTCATTACTACTTTGTAGAAATATACAAAAAGTGTTGGCCAATAATATCCCGCTCTCAATATTTTATTGGTTGTGGTCTTCCAATATAGGTGGCCCCCACAATCTCCTTTGTGGAAGTCATTCATCACTTCCTTAGATTCTTCTTCGACCAAAGAGTTCAGCAACACACCTCTGGGATCCTTCCAACAAAGTGCATTGTCCAATATGCAATACTTTGAAGCTATGAGTTTCAAATATCTACTTTGACTCATATTCATGCCTACAGGAGGGTTTAGGTGTTCCAAAACATAAACAATATCAGAATATCATGGAGATGACAAAAATATATCGGATACCTAAATGAGATTCACTTCTTCTTCATTTTTGGACAAGGCTAAAATCAAGTTGATGTCAAGAGCATGAAGGTTTGACTCAGCCATGAGCTTGGCTAAGCCCTGACCTTTGATCAGCTTGGTGGGCTTGATCTCAAGGTCATATTCCAGTAAATCTAATATCCATCTTCCTCTCCTACCTTTTGGGTCTATCTACATGAGAACTTCTTTTACAGCTACATTAGGTACATAGGCAAGAGTATGTGAATGTAATATGTAAACTCTGAAATCTTTCGGTGCTTTAACCAAATCCAAAGCTTGTTTCTCTATGATATTGTAGAAAAAGGCTACATATTTAATATTGCGACGAAAAAATGAAATTGGTAGCTAAGTTTTATCCCTTTTCTAAATCAAGACTGTTGCCATAGTGTACTCAGAAGAAAATGAGAATATTATGAAAACACTAGTATAATCAGGACTTATCAAAACTGGGGTAGTAGTCAAGGAAAATTTAACTGAATGGAAGGATTTCTGGGCATCTTCAAACCACTTCACATCATTATATTTTTTCAACATATTTGTCAATTCTTTGCGATGCTCTGCCAAATTAGGAATGAATCTACGTAATAAATTCATCTTACCGTTGAATTCTTGTAATTCCTTTTTGCTTTAAGGGAAATCAATCTACTGAATTTCTTGAACGTGGGAAGGGTCAATCTGGATCCCATCCTTGGAGATGATGTGACCAAGAAGTTTTCCATCCTCCATGGCAAAAAGGCTTTTCTTTGGGTTGAGAGATATTCTGAACGTCCTGCATCTCTCAGAAACAATTCTTAAATGGTGCAAATTTTCAACATAAAAATGTGAAAACACCATCAATTCATCTAAATAAAAAACCAAGAAAACATATTTTTCATTGGTGAATGTTATGTCCATGGCCCGTTGAAATGTGGCCCTTGCATTTTTCAAACCAAATGGAATTTTTTCATATTTGAACCTGCCCTAAGGTGTAGTAAACGATGTCGTGTCTTGATCATCCTCGTGCATCGAAATTTGGTTGTACCCCATATAGCCATTCAACAATGACATCCGGGAAGAACCGAAAACTCTTTGAAGTATATGGTCCATTTTCGGAACTAGATAGTTTTCCTTGAGGGACAATTTGTTCAAGTTTCTGAAATCTATGTAGAGTCAAATTTCTCCAATCTTCTTTCTTACTGGGACCAAATTTGAAATCCAATCAGAGAATATGATCGGGACAATAATACCGGACTTGAAAAGTATATTTACCTCTTTTTCAATTGATGGCAGCAATCTGGGATTTATCCTTCTCAACTTTTTTCGAAAGGGCTTTTGATCGGAATTGATCAGAATAGTGTGTTGAATGATGTTCTTGTCATACACCTTTAAATCGGCATATTCCCATGCGAAAACATCAGCAAATTCATAAAGTAATTTAACATATTCAGCCTTTACCTCGGGAGATAATGACTTGGATAGTTTAACCATCTTTGGTTTGTCGGCTATCCCAATGTTTACATATTCAACACCCTTTTCCATAGGCATCAATGTAGGCTTCCTTTCTACGTCATCTCGGTCAAATAACTCTTCCAAAGGTATGAGACCTTTTGGAATATTGTTTTCTTTTAGCTGTAGTATATCCATCTGAGTTTCTTCTATATCTTGATCATCTTTATCACAAATTTCATCTATGGAACAATTCTCAAATTCTTCTTCACCTTGGACAAAGTTATTTACCTGCTTCTCATCCCAGAAAACTTGCCAATACCGCAAGTTATCAGGAATAGTGGGCCGGTGTTTCACATGAATCTAAAACTTACTGTTTGAAAAGATAAGGATTTTAAAATTGCTTGTAGCTTTAGCCAATGAATCTTCCATGAGATTTTTATTCCTTGGCAACACTGTAAGTATACACTCCTGAAACATTTTCAAAATATCTAGTAAAAAATTCCTATATTGTCTCATTCAAGGATGGTTAGCTTGATATTCACCTTTAACTTGCTTGATCACAAGTTCTAAATCACCATACATAGCAATCCTTCTTGCTCCCAATTTCTTCAAACTCTTTAGGCCAGTAATCAGTGCTTCATACTCGGCTTCATTGTTAGTGCAATCAAAAGCTAACTTATAAGATCACAATCTAACATTTGTAGGGACCTTATACTATTGATGAAAAGGGTTGCGAACCCAAATTCCAATGCTTGCCCTGTCTTTCTCCATGGAACCATCAAATTCCATGGACCATAGGCCATCCTCATCCTCCAAGTGCTGAAACTCTGATTTCTATTTTGGCTCAATTTTTTGAACTATTTCTTCATGTTTTTCTGGACTTTCTTCCACTTTATCCAATGGTTGTTCTGAATTTTTCACTGCTTCATCTGATTGATGTTCTGATGAACTCGGCAGATTCACTTTTTCTTTTGCTATAATTTCCCTAATACAATTATGGATCTCTGGAACATCTTCTACATCTACTAGCTGGATATCTACATCATTTAATCTGTTATCATTAAACAAAATGAATGAATCTAAATTTGTATGTACAACATTTATCATATTATTGTTAGGCGTTTCTTTGTTTTTGATCATGTATTTCATCTTAGTTTCATGGTACAATTTTCTCAATTGCCCGAAAACAAGGATAGTTGCTTTATAAAAGTCTAATTGCAATGTGCCTCGTAATTTCCCCCCCAGGATCTTGACAACAACATGCCAAAGCGTGGCGGTATATCAGCTACCGCCACATCCATTAGAACCTTCTTTGTTTGAATCTGTTCTAGGGAGACTACCAAATATTTAATAACGCCAATACAATGGACTCTACCTGAATCAAAGGAGTATAATTCATGGTAGGGATGATTGATTTCAAGGCCCAACTTCTCCATTATGGCTTTTGGAATTAGATTGTGGGAGGCTCCGGAGTCTAACATGGAATTATGTAAAATGCACTAGTGGATTCTTAGACTCAAGTAAAAAGGAGGAACCTATTTATCTTCTAATTAACTGTCAATAGAAGGACCAAAAATGAGTTCGGGTTGATCATCTTCAACATTGACCATGTTGGACAAAGGATCTACTTTAAGCATCTTGGCAACATGGGACTTATACTGGTTATTCTTAACAAGCTCAGTTAAAGGGATAGACACTTTTAACTTTGAAATTTTTGTTTCTAGACTGAAGGGAGTGGTTTTGTCTACCTCGTTAATGATAATGTCTCATTGTCCAACATGGTCCTTTGATGGAACTTATTTCTTCTGATTGTCTTTTTCCTTATTTGGTGAACTTGTGGATGGTTGATTTACCTTGTTATGATTCATGACCACAAGATATTTTCCCTTTTTCTGATTTCTCAGAGGATTCTGCCTTGTTTGAGTGTCTTTTTGCTAAGATGCTCTCTTCTGAATGGGATTAACCAGCACATATCTTCTCCTCAATGACATATTCCTATTTTGTGAACTAAGTGCATTAAATTACCCCCGTTGGTAATCATCTGATTCGGTCTCCAACTCATGATCATTGGCAAGGATAAAATCTTCATCCCTAGGCTGATCTTTATTTTCAAAATACTCCTCATCTTCGATCAAAAACATAGGCAGATCATCAGCTTTGAAAAGGAGATTTTCCTCAACAATTGTGTCTTCATCTTTTTCTTCTCCTTGAGCATAGTTCTTATGCAAGGGTGTCTTGATTTTCTGCTACTGCTGTGGTGGTTGCTCAGGAGCCTGTTGTTCTCTTTGCTTCATCCTTAACTAAGGTTGTTATTGACCTCTGTAGTTAGGATTTCTGACCTCATGATGTCTCTCAGTGATAGAAATCATATCAACCATCCTTTCAATAGTTCTTATTAGTGTATCCATCTGTGCATCGAAAGAATAGGTGGATGGTTCATCTTTAATAGTAACTCTTCTCTCATTCCTAGCTCTAGCTCTCTTCATCAGCAGTTTTACTTCAACATCGATCGCGTTCTTTTGCATATCCTCTAGTGTAGCTGGATTTCTTTCCCTTAATTGGTAAACCATGTCGAGATAAAATGATTCTGGATAATGTATGAGAGCTAAGCCTGGAGGAGGTTTGATATCAATGGGAATTGCATTATGAATTCTATTGAAGCGAGTATAGAAAACTTGGATTTATTCATTGAGATTTATTTTAATGTTCTCATACTCAGCAAGAAAATGTAAATGATTTTTCTTTATTTCCCAAAGGGCTATAAACAAATCAATGAGTTGGTCTGGAGTGGCAATGTAATTATCAGTCAAATACCTAAACCAAACTTTGACATATCCAGAGAATATTTGGGATATAATCCTCATTTTTACATTGTCACAATCAACTTCCTCCAAGTCTATGAAGTCAGTGACCTTAACAATATGTTGTCTTGCATATATGGTAGATTTTCATCAAAAAAGGGGAGTCTTTGGCCATAACCCTGAGGTAAGTCATTCAATTGGGCAGGTAGGATAAGTGGGAAAAAATCTTGCCATGATTCCTGTTGGATGAAGTGTTGGATTGACAACAGGAGAGATTGACTGAATAGGTAATGGAACTGCAGTTGTAGGTATTGAAGTAGTAGGTATGAATGATGAGGTCGAAGGTGCAGATGAAAAAACTACAATTGATTGAGTTTGAGGTTGAGTTGAGACAGGAATTTCCTCTTAATGGTAGAATTGGATCCAGTCTTTGATGTCAAGGTCAGATTCGGGTTTAATTTCTTCGAAAAACCAATATTTCAGAGGACTAAGGTCTAATTCGGATAATGAATTGACCTCAAAAAGTCTTAAAGGATTGAATAATATGTCGGATAAAGAGGTTTCAGACTTGGATTTAAACAATGACAATTCAAATTTTAGATCATACGGTATATCTTTAAGAGAAAGTAGTTTAGCAGGTAGAGAAATAGATCTTACCAATGGAACTGGTCCTGATTGAATGTTTGTAGTTTCATATCTATGCCTTTGAAAAATATTCTCTGGATCATCTACTAGATCATCTGGATCAAGATTGGGATTTTCTTTGGTATATCTTCTCGAAGCCAGCTCTACAATCTTGGCACTGCAATTATCGTATCAACCTTTCTAAAAATTATACCTATCATCCAAAGGATCAAATTCCAATGTTTCTTGTCATACACCCAGGGAAAATAAATATTTTTTTCCCTGGAAAATGGTGCCTATATGTTATCACTCTGCCAAATCTCTAAGGTTGAAGAAGAAATCCCAACAGAGATAACCACAGACTAATATTTTGGCTTGGTATCTAGCCCTACCAAACTTGAGAGGGCTCTTTCCACCATTTCATAGCCAAAAGGACTGGAGAATTAATGGTTTTAGGCTAGGTATGAGTACAGGGGTTTCTTTGACTTAATTGGGTTGCTGTATGGGTGAATTAGGTCAAAGAGGCTAGGTCAGGAAAAATAAGATTAGGGTTGCAGAGATTCAATGGGGCAAGGTAGGTAGAAAACCTAACACTTTAGGGTTTCTTGAGTGGGATGGATTAGACAGTTGAGGAGCTAGAAAGAGCAAGGCTAAGCATGAATTCTTTCTAAACTAAAGAAGATGGAAAAACTATGAAGGTTTTCCCAAAACAGTGCATGAGAGATGTATTTTGTTTATCAACTTAAAAACCAGCATATCATAGAAATGAAATGGATCATGAAACATAACATTCATACATAATGATACATAAGAATAAAAATGCTAAATTTCCATACCACAGGTATCCCAAAGAAATAGCTGCAACCTTTTCATTAAGTTCCTGCCAAAAAATGATTACACTAGAGTCTTTGATCAATGCATCAACATCCAACAATGTCCAACCTGTGTAATGAGTCAAAAACTACATGATATAGACCTTAAAACAACTCCTCCCATCCTCAGGGGTCGAATCCATGAGAGGAGGAGAAGTTCCACCAAAAACTGAGTTGAATACCTAGAGTGTAGGGAGGTCAAACTGACTCATCCCTCACTTTTTGCAAACTGATTCATTACATGTCATAAAAAATTTTCACCTAATGTATTTACCCTAGGTAATTCAACCACATCATATTTACTTTTACATTCATGATTTACGTTGGTAAAAATCACATTGACCATGGTCAAACTGGAAAAAATGAGAAAATAGGAAAATATCAACAAACTCAGAAAATTTTTCCTATGTGCAGCGCCAATGTCCTATGCGCAGTGCCAACTTCAAGCTGAGCTTTGGAGGGGTTCCCAATGTCTAAACAGAGCTTAGGATAGCCCATTGGAAATATTATATAGTATACTTTCCAAATATGTGCTTGGTTTGTAGAGTTGACATGATTTTAATTCCAAAAAAGTGATTCTCCCAAGACTTTTCTATGTGCAACGCCAGGCTCAAAAAGAGGGCATAACCATGATTTTTTGGGTGTTTTTTGCCCTTTTCACTGACTAGTTTGTCCAAAAAAAATTATAAAGTTGCTAGCGTGCATGTCTTCATCATTATGAATCCATTGGTGGTCTCTGTTTTGCCAAAATATGCCTCAAAAAAGTGTGCAGCGCCTAGGGCGTTGCGCATAGGACAATCCAACTGTCACATGACTGTCTAGGTATGCACAAAACTTCAAAAATTTGCAAAAATGTGTCAAAAATTGCCAAAATTTTCTGAATGGTGGCTGATGATGATGGTTAGGCATGGAGTGAGGCTTTACCAAGGATATCAAGCCTTCTTTTCTCTTCTTGTCAAGGTTTAAATTTTTACATTGGCTTGTTTAAGTTTTGACCCTGCAATTTTGTTTTTCTTGACATAGTGCTTGGCCCTCTTTCTCAATATATCATTATCCTTTTTTTCCTTCTACAGAAGATTCTCAAGGTGCTGGTTAGCCCTGTTAAGCCATTTCTCTCGATTCTTATTGATTAGCACTGCAAATTTTTCATTTAAAGTGAGTTGATTAGCAAGCTCAACCTCCTTTTACCTCTCAAGTTCTAGATCTCTTTTCAGCCCTCTAGTCCTAGGCCTTCTTCTTGTCACTTGTTCTTCTACCTCATTGGTTTCACTATAACTTCCATATGACTCATCAAGAAAATCCTTTTCCTTATTTTCTTCTCTTTTTTCCTTGAGAAGTTGAATCTCCATGATGGCCTACTTCATCTTGAGTTGTTCATTTTCTTGCTCATGAAATGCAACAAAAAACTGAGATCTCTCTAAGTTGGTATGAAGCTCACTGATTTTTGAATCCTTCTGTTTAATAATCATTTTGGAGGCATAATAATCATGCTCTTCATCTAAATCAACAAGGTCAAAATCAGTCTCTGTTTCATGGAGTTCATCCTCATCATGAATGGCTGCCTCATGTACACCCTCCTCTGCCATATTTTATTTTCCCTTCTATACCTGCTTTTTTGGTGAAGAAGGCAAGGCCCCTTCCACAATGTGGAGAAAACACCTGCCTATGACCTCTTTGATATGTTTTAGCCAATGTATCTATCTCAACCACTTTGGTCTTTTGAATCTCACTGTTCTTAACCATGCTAGATGACCCAATATTAGTGTGAAATGGTGATGACGGTGGTGAAATGGGTGAGGTAGTTTGAGTTGATTAAGAAGTATATATTAGGGGCTAAGATGGAGGAATGGATGTGGAAGGATGAGATGGTGGAGGAACAGCTTGAGCATGTTGAATTGGTGGAGGAGTAAAAATTTCATTAGCTCTGAAAGTGTCCCATGAGATGTTCAATTTATCAAGGTGATGGAGGACAATGATCTTGATGAGAGAGTGGTGAAAAATACTTCTTATTTGCTGGTCATAATCTCTCTTTTGAACAATGTATTCCATTTTTTCAATGTCCCTGAAGAGAAAATAAGGTATTTTGAGCATTTTGACCCTTGTGAAGTGCATTAATAACCTGAAATGGTAGGCATAGAGTCTATAGAACCTTCCTTCAAAAGAAAAGTATATCATGATGATTTTCACCATGGGGACATCCCTATCAAGGAGGTAAGAGAAAGGAAAGAACCTTTTTCTTCCATTCTTGTACCTTGGCTTGATATATAGGTCAAAGTAATGACTCTCCAAGTCCTTTGCCTTGTACCATTTTTCACCAACATTTGGAATTCTGGTGGCATCTTTTATGATGGTTGTAGATATTATGAAATTGACACCAGCAAGGGTTACCTGGTTATCACGAATATTATAAATGAAAAGCCTGCTCAAAACAGGGTGATGTTGGACCTTTTGTATGTTTTCACAAAATTCAAATCATCCTACATGCTTGAAACATGTCACTTTCATGGGAGAGGCCATGAGTTCTCTGGTGTTTGTAGTTTCAAGTCTGATGATCTTCCCTCCTTTGTGTGGCCTCCTCTCTTCCCTTTCTTCTTCCTCCATGAATTCATCTTTTTCCTCTTCCATAGTGTCTTGACTAGAAACACTGGGGAGATGAATTGAGAGTGAAATGTAGGTTTAGGGATTGGGGAATGGGATGGAAAAAATTAGGGAGATGGAGTAAGGAATTGTTGAATTGAGGGAGGTGAGAGGGAGTGGAAATGTTGTGGTATTTGGGAATAGGAATTTTATTACTGGTATGCGGATTTGGGAGCCTGGTAATTTTAAATACCTAGGTCTTAGGATTTATGGGATAAAGGGGTTTGGGATAGGTATTTAATGATATAGGGGTAGGGATAGGATTTATTGTGATGTGGGAAGGGTAAAATGGATATTAAAGGATCAAATTTGGGATTAGGAAGTAAATCTATGGCTTGTAGCCTAGAACTCTCAAAATTTTTCATAAAAAAATAAATACCATGAAATTTGCACTTGAGGAATGGAAGGAGGGTGTATTTGCAAGTTACTTACTTGCCAAGAAGTAGTGAAAACCTTTGTTGAAGGTTTGGAGGATCTGTACTGAGTTTGGAAGCTTGTATATGAATATTTTCAGGTGTGCAATGCCTCTGGCTCTATACGCAGTGTGTTGGCTCTATGTGCAACGCCTCTAGATCTATGTGCAGCACCTCTAAGAATTTCGACCTTTCACCCTTCAATTCTGATTTTCTGAGCTATGTGAGTGATGGATTGATAACATAGAGGACAAATGTGTGTCTTGAGGGATTTTATACTTCATGAAGTTGATGATTTGGGCCTTGGGACCCACTTTCTTCCTTTATCATTCACTTAACCATTTGAAACGTTACCTTTCTATTTGAATTCTTTTCATTGGTAATTGATCATTTTGATGGACTAGGAACTCTTTGAATTTTCATTTTGATGTTTAGGAATATTTGGAACACTGAATTAGCAGCTTGGGATGGTGAAATTATTACATTTGAAATACATAAAATTACATAATGAAAAATATAAAAAAAATACATTTGAACTTAAAATTACATGTTGAAATGAGATATTTTCTTCACATAGTGAAGAGAAGTTTATTTGGATCACCCTTTACTTGCCAGTCTTCTGCAATGGATTAGAGTTTTATTGAACCTTGGAAACCATAATGACCTAATGAAACCTTAACAAACCCTAAAAGACCTAATGAGACCTTGAAGGACTAAATTTCAAGATGACATGATTGATATTGATTTTATGGATGGTGTATAGTTAGCAAGGTATGAAGATATGCCAGCAAGTAATCAAATTTTTGGAAGAGTGATGATTTTTGGACTTAGGGCTACCATCAGTGACTATTTTTTTGCATGAAATAGTGGAATGATAAAAAAAAATATGAGTGGGATGCCTAAAATGATATGAAAAGAGGATTTTGATCACTGATGGCAAGATGCAAATACTTACACTAACATATATTAACTACAATTTGATGCCTTATCTAAAATGCTAAAAGCTTTTCCCATAGTAGCATCAATATATTTCATCATCAAGAATGATATTAGAGATTCAATTTCTCATCTAGTAATTTCCACTACCAATTGCCTTCGATATTTTAACAATAAATCATAGTGACCCTTTTCTAATGCTAATCACTACCACTACAAGTTTTTATTTTCTTAGGAAGAAATATATTTTTAATTTTTTTCCTCATTCTAAACATTGTCATCCTCACTAATGTTGAAATTTCTCCTCCAAAAAATCATTTTGTTTCTCAATAGGTAATTACCATGTGATTCAAATCCACCAAGAATATGATAAACCAATCATTATACTTAAACAAAGGAATCAATTTCCAGTCACCTACAAAGGAATTTATTTGTCTTCCTTGCACATGCATAATATTGCGGCATAGATGAGTGTGATAATGTGGCAATACACTCAACTATTGATTTTGGATTAGGAATTCCCTTCCTTTAGAGACATCTCAACCTCCATGTCAAACATGTTTCCAAGCTACAAGAGTTCATTTATTTCTACTGGTTTCAATGATAATGATTCTTATAATAAATGATTATTTTTCCTCTCTTAAAACACAGTTTCATATCCAAGATAGTATTTATCCATTAGTTATGGAGGTCCATGTCTAATTGATTCATCAACATAATTTTTTTTTGTGGGGAAAACAAAACACTAGATGTTGCATCATTCTACATGAATTCTAAAGAGAGTTGGGGAGATATTACCACAGGAGTAGTTTTGGATCCATCATATTTAACTAATGGAAATGGTAACCCATATATGATAGAACATGGATTTGCACTAGGAATATATCAAGATCCATCAATATATACAGCAACGTGTATTGCTCCCACGTCTCTAAGCCATGGGCTAAGTCTTAAGAATTGACTATAGAAGGTGGAGCTCCATTTTTTGAGGAAATCCAAATTCCAGCTACAACATCATGGTGAAATATTGGATTTCACGTCTCTTATACCTATCTATAGGAATTACATTGTAAATACATCATTATAGTAACCAAATTGAGGGGAAAAAAAGAACGCGTTCTATATAATATCTTATTTCCTAAGAAATTATAATTCTAATGCATTTATAAGGACTATAAATTCACATCATAGGTTTTAGAACCTTTAATATTAGTATATATTTTAGGTTAGGTAATTCAAGGCACCTTGAATTTTAAAAGAACTTTAATGTATTATTAATGGATCATTTGTTCTAGGACATTTGTATGTGATATTTGTATCTAGATAGAATAAATTTGGATTGAACACTACATGTATACAATCATATCAGGGTATGGCATGCATAAAATTATTAGAGCAAGTGAAAAGGAGATGTGCTTTAGATAGATCTTATAGGTAACATCACTTCGACTTGAGTACATTGTACATGTCAACAATTTTGAAAATAATACATGTCCAAGATTCAAATTCCAATAGAGAGGACAAAATGGATGCTATGTTGAAAATCATATTGAATTTCATATTGCACTTTATTTTATACTTTTACTTATTTATGTCCAAATCCAATTGGACTTATTCTACCCATATTTTTACCATATTTTATTAAACATTTTCGTCCAGTTTCTACAAACATTTTAGGCTCGTAAACATGGATAAAATAATTTCTCTCCTTGTCGCTCGTTCTTGTTTTCTTTTGTTTTTCTTTGGCGAAGAATTTTATATTTAGCTATGTTTTATTGTTTCCAAAAGGCATGGACACAATTTAGAAGAATCTTGACAGACATTAGACTAGCACAACCACATTAATAAATGTGGTTGATATACATCGATATGAATACATCAATGAGATGCACAACCACATTAGTAAATGTGGTTGAAAAACGTTAATAAGTGTTAATGGTATAGATCTAATATTACTAGCACAACCACATTAATAAATTTGGTTGATATACATCGATAGGCGTATATCAATGGGAAGCACAACCACGTTAGTAAATTTGGTTGAAAAATGTCAATAAGTGTTAATGATATAGATCTAATATTAATCATAATATTCATATCCATATTAATAAACATATAATAATAAAAATAATAACAACATTACAAAAATAAATATTAAAATAAAATTATGATTATTATTATTATTTTGTAAGCTTTTTAGTACCTTCATTTTTCATTAATTTAAATGAAATTTACATCCACATAACAAATATTTAGGTGGCTTCAACTTTCCTAGAGGGAAACCAAGTCTTTCGGCCACCTAACAGCATGATAAGCCATCTAGTAACAAAAAATTCTAAATATTTCTAACAAATCTATATAAGTCTGAATGCCTTTGCCTTGCCTAGATTCTACCTGTTCAATAACAAAAATAATAGCATTCTTTAAAATAAAAGCTTCCCGCATACATAAAATATAAGAGAACAGAGAAACCAGCTAGCAGGCTATTATGCTACATCAGCAGATGCAGACTCCACCAAAGCAGGGTCCTTAACATTGGAACCTAAGAGCTATGTCTGGGGGAGAATGCAAGGGATATGATCTTCTATTCGTTGAAGGAATCCATCCTATTTCTACAACTGAAACTGGAGATTATGATAGTCATGTTTATATTCAAGAAATTCTTTCGCTATTGTTTCCATGCCCACAGATATCTTCTCCAAAACCTTACCCAAGATACCTTCCATAGACCAATATAAGAACGAGGTATGTTTAAACTGAGTGACGTGACAACGAGTATGTTCCTGATCTGATACCATAGCCCTCTATTCCTCCTCATCAATCTCCATCGTGCCCACCTGACAATTCAAATCCTCTTCCCACTCCTTAATTAACTATCGGATTTCCTCCGACATTCCTTCATGGTATGTTGTAGTTGCATCATTTATGATGTTAGAAACTGGTTTTCGACCCCTCGGTTTCCCCCCAAAGGATTTGGGTTGCCCTATCAACATGGACCCCCTATTTTTCCTGGCATGACCCCTCAAGTTTGGGTTTCCAGTATTAGATATTGCCGACCGAGTTGTTAGCCTCCAAAATTTTCTGAGGCTGAGAAAGGATATCGACAGAGATAACTCAAACCAAGATTTTAGTTTGGTATCTAGCCCTACCAAATGAGAGAGGGATCTCTCTATGAAAATCACGACCAAAGGTTTGACTAGATGAAGAATGGATTTTAGGCTAGTTAGGTCAACTCTAGGGTTTTGAAAGTTTGATGGTTTTTCTATTGGATCAAGGATGAAAACTAGGTAGCAAGGTCAAATTATCAAAGGGTTGCTTATGAAAATATATGAAGGGGAAAGATAGCAATTATTTAATTATGGGCTTAGGTTTTTTTCAGTGTAGTGTAGGGTTTGAAAATGAAGGAGGATATGAATGAGCATGTGTCATGAATTCATTAAAACAGAAGGAATAAAACATAAAATGATATTCCCAAACAAAATAGAGCTTTATGAAGAATTCTGCTTATCAAAATTTTAGGAAAATCACTGAGGAAAGAAAGGCATGGAAATGAAACATGTATATCATTTATAAAATACTATAAAAGAGAAAATACAACATCAAAATCTCACTGCACATGAATTCCTAGATAATAGATGCAATTGGTCCTTTGATTTTTTGAATAAAAGTCGAAGCAAAGCTACAATAGTCTTGCCCTCTTATGTCCAACCAACAAAATGACTAAGAAATTCATACATATAGAAAAAAAACCATTTCCTCTCTCTCAGGAGTCAAATCCTAGTGTGGAGGAACTGATCACATGATTCCCCCACCTAAAAACTGAAGACTAGGGAGGTTAACAAGACTCTCCCCAAGATAGAAAAACTGATACATTTGACCATAAAAGACATTTACAAGCATGTATCCACCTCATTTTTACTCTAATCAACATAATTACACATTATTACATCATCACAACATCAAAAATGACAAATTACATTAGTGGAGGTCAATTATGGACTGAGTCAACTAAGAAAAGTTATTTTCAGGAAAAAACGAAGTGTGTCAGGGGAAAACGTAGTGAAATTGGTAGAAGTGGCTTTTGGAGGCCTTCCCGAGGTCCAAATCCTGATCTGAAAGATTTTGGATAAATCTCTTCATGTCTGCTACATAATGGAGTCCTCAAGAACTGAAAAATAATGCTCCTATCCCCTCAAAATTCTATTCTCCCACATGTACTCCAGAAAAGCAGCGAGCTATTCAAAATAGGGCAGAAAGGTGTTTTTTAGTGGTTTTTTGCCCTTTTCACCTACCATAAATTAATGAAAATTTTCTCCCAGGGGCTAGAAGTGATGTAGAAGTGATCATAAATCAAAATATTTAAACCATTTGTTATTTTTATTCCCCCATAAAAATTGCAGCGTGAGGCATGCTACATTTTTGGACCAAGGATTGTGCAAAAGTTGTCAAAAAGTCCATATCTCTCTAAACATAACTATTTTTTAAAAACTTAGAGATTTTTTCGTTCTTTGGCATGTTATTAACAAAAATATACTCCGGTTTTGAAAAATACTTTCCCATTTGGTCATAATCAAAGTTTAAAGTTGATCACTCAAAACTTGGAAAAACGTAGCGCCACTAGGGAAAAGCGCAGTGTGATATTGCAGGGCACTTTTGACTGCCTTATGGAGCTCCAAATCACAATATTAAGGTACCATTGTAAATATTAGGATTTTTGATACACAATAGAGTCATCAAGAACTGCAAACACCTTCTCCAAACCCCTAAAAAACTGTCTTGAAGTCAAGTTGTCAAGAAGTGCAGAAAACCTCCTATAGCAATTGTATTTTTGGCATTTCTCCCAAATAATAATACCTGTGTATAAAATGAAGGATTTTTTTTTTCCTTGGTCTATGATGGACAAAATTGTCTTTCACTTTTGTAACATTCATCTCTATTTGGTTAGAAACACATTTTGAAGCCAAATTCTCAATGTGTGCAATGTAAACCCTAGGCAACCCATATCTTGGAAAGGTGAAGCTATGAATTCTTGGAATTTGGTGGGCTCATACCTACTGATCTGACCCCCTTTTTTTATGGCTTATTTTCTACCTCCATGTTTTATATTTCACAAAAAACCCTAGTGGGATGAAAGGGAAAAATAGGGTTTTACCTGGAAAACATGGAATTAGGGTTACTTGATTTAGATGATGGAATGCAAAGGGATAGGGAGGAGATATGTAGGTAGGAAAATTTAGGGAGGTAGATAGGGGTATTAGGAAGCATATAGAAGTGGAAAATGATGAAATTAGAGAATGGATTGGTGTAGGAAATTTAAACACAGTCCTAACCCTAAAACTGCCAAAAACACAGCGTAGGAGTTAGGGTTAGGTATAGGGATTAGGGAAACGAGAGATAATGGATAGGGAAAGCTTTGGGGAGGTGTATAGGGTGTAGGTAAGGGTATATTATGTATGGGATTATTTTTTTTTTCTTTCAATTCAAAAAAATGGAGCTCACCCTCCAAAACCGCAGAGTGGGGACTATGGGAGGATTTCACCAATGAAACATTGAAATAGATGCTGATAGGAGGTAGCCAGAACTTCAAATTACTTGTCAACAACTGATGAAACCTTAAATTTCACCTGAAAACCTTTGAAGTTGGATTTTTTTCTTGTAGGAGTGAAAACGCAATGAAGGCTCAAAAATGCAGCGTGGTGGCTGAAAATGCAGCATGGCTGCTTGGAGAGGGTGCCAATCAACTTTTGAGAGTGTCCCTCGATGCATGTTGTGCTGAGATGGTATTTTATTGTGAGTGAGTGCTCCATACCAATTAAATGAGTGAAATAAATGGCTTTTATGGTCTTTTGTAGCTTGTGGAAACCAAATTCTCTTCATAGTGGTGTGGTGGCCCACCATGTCTTTTTCATCTTTGACTTGAAAAATTTGTAGCTTTGGAACATTAGAAACATATTACATCCATATTTGAAATAAAATTACACTTAAAAATAACTTTATTGAGCATTTTCCATATTCCATGCTGGATTTTATTGGTGAAATGGCAATTTTTTATGAATTAGACCCTAATGACCTAATGGTGACACTTGATGAAATGAGTTGAATGAAGCACCATGGTGGTATGACTGAGATGATAATGGATACATTTTAGTGATGAATCATTCCACTGAATGATGGCAATGCCCAGAGCATGAAATTTTTTGAAAGGATTAGTAATCAAACCTAGACACACTGGCCAGTAACCAAATTTTTATTTGAAGACCTACTGAAACCATAAAAAATTGACTTGAGACCCTAACAAAAACCTTGTATGAGAAAATTTGATCACTAGTGACAAGAAGAACTAACTGACACTAACATTGGCTCCAACTGGGGATGGAAACTCCTTGGATGTGTTAAGAACACCGTAGACCAAGTAGCCTTAAAAAATTGGGCATGGATTCAAAAATCAAAAGACCAAACTCAAGACTAAAAACTGACTGAAAAACTGAGCTGACTTTGACTTTTAAAAAAAAATTGACTACTCATTGAAATAACACTTACGGAACTTATTGATGGCAGCATATCATCGAGACTTGAGGGATTTAAATCTCAATGATAATTTCCCACCTACCGAAGACATATGTACAATCATGTTAAATAATCCTTCCAGTGTAACCAATCTAGCAAATGGCTACTTACTTGAATCCCACTCACACTTTCCTTGAGCAAGAAGAAAATAAAAAAATTAGACAACTCCAAATATCAAGTGGAAATGTTCTTCTGATCCGTAAATACAAGAAAATTCATCTCCCCTGTTGACTGTAACAAATAAGTAAAAGAATCCTCACAAATCTGTAATGTTACCTTGTCTTGAAACTCAGTAGAAACACAAGCACTTCATCATATGCAAGAGGCTCTAAGACAACCTCTTCTTTATCGATGCTCTCCTCATATTACTGCAAATCCTTGGATGTGCTTTGTAATGAGACTCTTGATGAATAATAAAATGAAGTCGGTTGCCTGATCAAAATTTTATCATCTCTATTGTGGAGGTAAATCCCCTCTGCGGACAGAGGTGATCCCTACTAGCCCAGATCGGGTCTAGCAACAATCGTTCACACTATAGTGCAAGTTCCTAATTGAAAATAAACTAACTAACGATGAAGGCTTACCTGGAATCCAACGATGTCACTCATAGAGAAAGTAGCGCTCCCGTTCCTTAGCTCCAGCAGATCACAATCCTCACGATCTCTGTGATCAGACACCTGCACACGCAAGAAACAAAACAAACGCAAGCGTAAAATCCAATATATGCAACTATATGTCAGTCAAAGAAGACATAACTCATCATCATAATCAACGACAGGAGTGGAACCATAACCAATAGTTGCTTATCATTAATCAATCAAAGAAGAATACAACCATAGCCCTGACGCTGAATTCTCCTTCGGAGGGTCGCTAGCGGAACACGTCTCGACAAAGCCTGTCGGGGATGGGACAAAACTCTCTCTTCGGATGTTTCGACGATAATCTCCTTGCTTGGATTTGGCCTCAAGGGAATAAATCAAGGCTCTTGTGGCATAAGGCTCTGATGGCTCTTGGGAACTTGGAGATTAGCTTGCAAAGGAGATGAGCAAGCTTTTATATATGGAGGAAGGGGAGTTGGGATCCCTATAATCATGGGATTGGCCCTATCCTCAAGGAAGCTTCCATGAGAGGTGGAAAACCACTTCCTCTACATGGAGATCCAGACCCAAACCTCCCAACTCAAATTAGATACCAGTTTATGGATCAGTTAGGACAAAATTTCTGCCATTTATTTTTAAAAAACACTCCTTAAAATGGCTGATGCGAGTGCGACTCTGAGACAGAGCGCCAATTGGCACGCCCCCTTTGAAGGATTTCCCCCATTGGCACGGGTAACGAACTGGCTACCCGCGCCAATGCAAAAAGGGGTGTTTTTAGGGTTTTTCACAAGGATTTGTCTTCAGGGCAATGACAGTACATGTTTAGGGGAATGCCATGAAAGTGTTTTCAAGTTATGTCACTACTCACAGGTCACGGAATGAGCCCTCCAATTGTGCGAGATGGGGAATTGCAAGGATGGTGACAAATTGCTGTGTAACAAATGCCCCCTAAAGCATGAGGCCCGAGAGAGAGAGAGAGGGGTGAAATGCTTTACGAGAACGTGTCCAACTGAAAACACCGCCATCGGAAAACCTGCGTAGAGAAGTACAACTGATATCTCAAATACATGATATATACGAGGTATGGGCGTAACCATCCATAACAGAGTATGTAATAATCCAGATCCAAGGCATGGATGCAGCCATCCAATGAAGATCGGTAAATAGACTCTGGTATGGTCGCAGCCATCCAATTAGTGAGTCATGTAACTAATCATAATAATCTACAAAATCATAGCCTAGATTATAACAGGCAGAATCCAGGGTCTTGCGCTCCATCTCGACCCAAACAAAGTACAAGTTCAAGCATGTGAATAAATGAGCTGAAGTCGAACATGCAAGAACATCGTCTGATTACAAGCCAATGATGAAAGTTGTTAACAGACGTGAGAGGAACCACCAGTAATGACAATGGCCTTCAAGGTACCACAGGTACAATCTACGACATGTGAATCAATGAGCTGACGTCGAACACCCGCAGAATCACTCGATCGGAGGCCAATGATGAAAACCTCACGTCGAACGCGAAGAACCTGCCATTGAGGCATGCAGGCTCCAAGGTACCAGAAGGGAGTCTCTAGATCAGCTTCTTGGATAATGAGCTGAAGTCGACAGTAAGTGACCTTGATCGAAGGTGGGCCATAGTTTTTCCCACATCATCGACACGAGACAGAGGAACATAATGTCTTTGTGAATCAGGATCAGATGAGAATCAGAGGAAGGTTGGTACTTGTAGAGGTCAACTTCTCTTGAACATATAAACGGCATGATAGTGAGTTTGGCAGTATTTGACATCAAAAGATCAAGGGTCATGATGACAAGGAAAAGAGCAGATGAGAGGTCAAAAAAGGATTACCCAAACCCATGGAGGCAAGTGAACAAACGAGATGAGATATCCCCAACCCGACACGAATGCAGAAAAGTGCCATGTTCAAGAGCGACATACTGCCAACACGACAATGATGTTGGTTCCATTTTCCCCACCATTTCTGGCGAGTACCTCTTTATTTTTACATAATCTTGAAGAGCATACCATATGCTTGCTGTATAAGCCCATCCTAGTACATTTAACGAGCCCTAGGAAGGAGAGACTCAAATACCGTCATTACGAGTAAATCCGATGTCATCAGGGTTTAACGAGTCTGACAAAGGAAGAACTCAACGTCTTTTCATATTTAGAGAGTCTAAAAAGATAGCAGAAAAGTAAACTCCCACGGTCCCTTTTCGTAAATAGTTCCTCAGACCCGAAAAGGTAGAAAACAACATCCGATAAAACCTCCTAGTCGCAATAGGCTAGGGTATTCCTTTTTCGTAAATAATCTATCCCAGCCCAAAAAAGGGGTAAACGTATACTGGGTAGATGTCGTTTCGTGACCACTTTAACGAGATCAAAACGACAAGGTCCTTGGAAATATTTTCATGTTTAGAGAGTCAGAAAAGAGCTGAAAGATGACTCCGAAATGACTTTTTCGTGTATTTACCGAGTCCGAAAAGGTATAAAATACAACTCGTGTCACCGTTTAAGTTGCGTGAAAACCTGTTGCTGCACATAACGGCAAGTGTAAAATCCATTTTCAACAAAATATATCAAAATGTTAATAAAAAATGACTTTTAAAACCTAATTATATTTCAAAAGTTATAAATAAGTCTCAAATAGTAAAAAAAATTACTTTTACTATTTACCTCATTGGAGAGAAACACTGGTCCATTTGTGTGCAAAATTCTGACGACGACTACGACTAATTCGGGCTACCATACAGCATTTGTTCCAGGTAAGAGGCATTCCCATAAGCTTCATTTCAATCCATTTTTTATGTGTTTTCATTGTGCATAAGACTTCTGGGCGAACCATTTTGAAATTTTAGGGCTCGCTCCATTGGCGCAGGTATCAGGCACGGACCCGCACCAATGGACATTTCTTCACAAAGAGGTCGCGCCAATGGTGCAACACAATTTTCCGCTCAAAATTTTGAAAATTTGAGCTATCTATGTGGATTTTCAAATGTACCAGAGATCTAACAATGTATTTTTTATTGTGTTGATGCAGATATAAATGCAAAAATGGTTATTGAATGGAAGGAAAGGGAACATGGAGAGGAAGATGAAATGGCTATCGAGAATGAAGCTTGCATGACTGCACTTAAGAACTGTGGTCTTAAAAAATTCTTCCTGACACCCTGTTTACGAGCTCAACCGGAGCAACTACAATACTTTGTCAGTATAGGGGACGAAAACGAAGAAGTATTTAAACTTCGGGACCAAGTGCTGGAACTGGAGGTTTCCGACATATATTTCATAACCAGACTGTCGCGCAGAGGTCTAGTGCCCATCCTGACAGGCAGAAGACCATCTGGTGAAAAGATGGAGCAAGTAATGGTGAGGGTGTGCCCAAGGGCACGGACCGGATCAGGAAGCGGGATGGTGGACATCCACACTGTCGAGGATATAACACTTAGAGTAGTGCTACACACCATTACACGAGCTGTGGGATCACAGGCTCCACAAGAGGCAACCAAGGCCCAACTCATACTAGCCTCTGAGTGTATGAGTCCTACACTGTTTGATTGGGCTACGGCAGTGACGACTAATATCAAGAGGCAGCTGACAAGATGCAAACAGGTCAAGCTAAAGCAGTTTGGCTACGGTTCCATTTTGGTATCGTTCATTCTGGAACGATTACCTATCTTTCAAGGCCAAGGGGCCATTGTTGCTGAGCCGATACCAAGAGAGCCAAGGATGGCTCGCTGGGCAGCACTTATGCCCAGGTCAGGAGGAGGCCAACAGATGTCTTGGAGGCCGGAGTTTTTTGGATGGTTACAACGACAGCTGATCGTGGTCAAGGATTGGCCCTATGTCAGGACTGATTTCACTGGAGACCCAGATCTCCCACTTCCGGAGGGGGATGACTGGGACGAGGAGTTGGGTATGGCCTCTCTTTTGATTTTTTATGTTTTATGATTTTTTTTGGTAATACATGTCCGTTCTAACACCAATTTTATATGTATGCAGATGTCAGCCCAAAGAGACCTGCCGGTATGTCTCTCATTGCACAGAGAACTCAGCCCGTAGTTGACCCTCAGGTGGAGGGTGCCGAGGGAGGAGAGTTGGTTCAGAACCTTGAGGGGATTGCCCGAGGGTTTCCAGACTACGCCCGGCTGGCAGATGTCCCGATGGCGTATCAGAGACATACGGTGGGAGTGCCTAGTCACCTCCACCGACTTTTGAGATGCTTAGTGCGCGCGGTAGCATGTTACCACGAGCACCATGCGGATTAGACACCTAGGGCTTCTTTCATGCATATTGTTTTGAGAGACATGTCGTCTCCGGATGTATTAAGACGAACATGTATATTTTTTAATTTTATGTGATGCACACTATGTAAACATTTCGACACACATATATATACATACCTCTTTCTGGATGGATCTTTTTACATGTGATGATGTTTTTGTTTATAGATTGCGCAAATGTCTATTTAAAACCAAATTAGCTACTGCATCTGTTAATGTATTCATATGTCTGGGTATGTGTTGATATGTAATATAGTCAAAATTTCTTTCCAGCAGACGAATACGCAGATACATACGTAAAATGGATGGATTTCTTACTGAATAATGTCTGTTGAGCTGTAATACCACAAGCTGTGAGTCTAGATACACAAGTAATTCACGAATGCCGAAGTCTACAGCCTCGGTTAATAATTCCAATACAGCACTATATTCCGCGATATTATTTGTAGCAGGACCCAGACATACACCTTGCAAGTTAACCAACTCACCAGCAGGATCATATATTACCTAGGCTGCCGAAGACAGATTCCTGGTACTGCAGGAGGCACCATCCGCGAAACCCATAAACAGAGTAATGGAGATCTGCACAATCAGGAAGGCCCGATCAGCAGAAAGATTCTTACATTCACACACCACACCACACATGCACACAAATGAATATACACACCTATGTACACACACCACACCAAAAATAACTTCAAGTGTAGTATTTCTTAAGGTACATCCCATTTCTAGGCTATGCCAGCGTAACTCCTTCATAATCAATGAGCTCATAAGCCCCATTTTTCAATACTCGTTTTACTATGTAGGGCTCGATCCACATGGGTTGGAGCTTTTCTGCCCCGATTTTGTCGTGCGCTTGGTCGTATAGGAGTACAAGGTGCCCTTCAACAAAGGAACGTGGAGAGACTGATTGATCAAAGTGCGCTTTGACCCACTTTTTCTGTGCCTCAATAACTAAAGCAGCCAAGCAGCGAGTTTCATCCAATCGCTCCAAATACAAGAGACGCTCTTCTTCAGGAGAAGTATCGGGCAAAATTTCCACAGCCAACTTTAAGGAAGGAATTTCGCACTCAACCGGAAGAGTTGCTTCCAGCCCATACACCAATTGGAATGGTGTGAATCTGGTCGCACTCTTTGCTGATGTCCGGTATGCCCATAGAGCTGAGAACAATTGGAGGTGCCAATTGGACTTATGAATTCCAACTATTCGTTGAAGCATTGTGACCAAAACCTTGTTCACAGCCTCAACCTGGCCATTTGCCTGAGGGTAATATGGCGTTGAGCTATCGTGTCGTAAGCCCAATCTTGATGTCAGCTCGGCCATCATATAATCTCGAAATTGAGTACCATGATCGGTAACAATGGCCTGAGGGACCCCGAAACGTGCAATGATATGGTTGAAGATAAATTGGGCAGTTGTCTTACCGTCGGCGGCTAGTGTAGGCATCGCTTCGGCCCACTTAGTAAAGTAGTCGACATCGACGATTATATAATTAGATTTCAAAAGTTATAAATAAGTCTCAAATGGTAAAAAAAAATTACTTTTACTATTTACCTCATTGGAGAGCAACACTGGTCCATTTGTGTGCAAACTTCTGACGGTGACTGCGACTGATCCGGGCTACCGTACAGATTCCCGTTTGTTCCAGGTAAGAGGCGTTCCCATAAGCTTCATTTCAATCCATTTTTTATGTGTTTTCATTGTGCATAAGACTTTTGGGTGAACCATTTTGAAATTTTAGGGCTCGCTCCATTAGCGCGGGTATCGGGCACAGACCCGCGCCAATGGAAATTTCTTCACAAAGAGGTCGTGCCAATGGCGCAACACAATTTTCCACTCAAAATTTTGAAAATGTGAGCTATCTATGTGGATTTTCAAATGTACCAGAGATTTAACAATGTATTTTTTATTGTGTTGATGCAGATATAAAGGCAAAAATGGTTATTGAATGGAAGGAAAGGGAACATGGAGAGGAAGATGAAATGGCTATCAAGAATGAATTAGCCTGCATGACTGCACTTAAGAACTGTGGTCTTAAAAAATTCTTCCTGACACCCTGTTTACGAGCTCAACCGGAGCTACTACAATACTTGGTCAGTATATGGGACGAAAACGAAGAAGTATTTAAACTTCGGGACCAAGTGCTGGAACTGGAGGTTTCCGATGTATATTTCATAACCGGACTGTCGCGCAGAGGTCCAGTGCCCATCCTGACAGGCAGAAGACCATCTGGTGAAAATATGGAGCAAGTAATGGCGAGGGTGTGCCCAAGGGCACGGACCGAATCAGGAAGCGGGAAGGTGGACATCCACACTGTCGAGGATCTAGCACTCAGATTAGTGCTACACACCATTACATGAGCTACGGGATCACAGGATCCACACGAGGCAACCAAGGCCCAACTCATACTAGCCTCTGAGTGTATGAGTCCTACACTATTTGATTGGGCTACGGCGGTGACAACCAATATCAACATGCAGCTGACAAGATGCAAAAAAGTCAAGCTAAAGCAGTTTGGCTACGGTTCCATTTTGGTATCGTTCATTCTGGAACGATTACCTATATTTCAGGGCCAAGGGGCCATTGTTGCTGAGCCGATACCAAGAGAGCCAAGGATGGCTCGCTGGGCAGCACTTATGCCCAGGTCAGGAGGAGGACAACAAATGTCTTGGAGGCCGGAGTTTTTTGGATGGTTACGGCGACAACTGATCGTGGTCGAGGATTGGCCTTATGCCGGGACCGATTTCATTGGAGACCCAGATCTCCCACTTCCGGAGGGGGATGACTGGGACGAGGAGTTGGGTATGGCCTCTCTTTTGATTTTTTATATTTTATGATTTTTTTTGGTAATACATGTCCGTTATAACCCCAGTTTTATATGTATGCAGATGTCGGCCCAGAGAGACCTGCCGGTATGTCTCCCATTGCATGGAGAACTCAGCCCGCAGCTGATCCTCAGGCGGAGGGTGCCGAGGGAGGAGAGTTGGTCCAAAACCTTGAGGGGATTGCCCGAGGGATTCCAGACTACGCCC
Organism: Pinus albicaulis; assembly: GCA_034641835.2. NCBI lineage: Eukaryota > Viridiplantae > Streptophyta > Pinopsida > Pinales > Pinaceae > Pinus > Pinus albicaulis. Next base: position 88,259,628 of record CM076570.1, read on the forward strand.
GGCTGGCAGATGTCCCGATGGCGTATCAGAGACATATGGTGTGAGTGCTAGTCGCCTCCACCAAATTTTGAGATGCTTAGTGCGCGCGGTAGCATGTTACCACGAGCACCATGCGGATTAGACACCTAGGGCTTCTTTCATGCATATTGTTTTGAGAGACATGTCGTCTCCGGATGTATTAAGACGAACATGTATATTTTTTAATTTTATGTGATGCACACTATGTAAACATTTCAACACATATATATATACATACCTCTTTCTGGATGGATCTTTTTACATGTGATGATGTTTTTGTTTATAGATTGCGCAAATGTCTATTTAAAACCAAATTAGCTACTGCATCTATTAATGTATTCATATGTTTGGGTATGTGTTGATATGTAATATAGTCAAAATTTCTTTCTAGTAGACGAATACGCAGATACAGATGTAAAATGGATGGATTTCTTACTGAATAATGTCCGTTGAGCTGTAATACCACAAGATGTGAGTCTAGATACACAAGTAATTCACGAATTCCGAGGTCTATAGCCTCGATTAATAATTCCAATATAGCACTATATTCCGCGATATTATTTGTAGCAGGACCCAGACATACACCTTGCAGGTTAACCAACTCACCAGCAGGATCATAGATTACCCAGGCTGCCGAAGACAGATTCCTGGTACTGCGGGAGGAACCATCCGCGAAACCCACAAACGGAGTAATGGACATCTGCACAATCAGGAAGGCCCGATCAGCAGAAAGATGCTTACATTCGCACACCACACCACACATGCACACAAATGAATATACACACCTATGTACACACACCAAACCAAAAATAACTTCAAGCGTAGTATTTCTTAAGGTACAACCCATTTCTAGGTTGTGCCAACGGAACTCCTTCATAATCAATGAGCTCATAAGCCCCATTTTTCAATACTCGTTTTACTATGTAGGGCCCAATCCACATGGGTTGGAGCTTTCCTGCCCCGAGTTTGTCGTGCGCTTGGTCGTATAGGAGGACAAGGTCCCCTTCGACAAAGGAACGTGGAGAGACTGATTGATCAAAGGGCGCTTTGACCCGCTTTTTCTGTGCCTCAATAACTAAAGCAGCCAAGCGGCGGGTTTCATCCAATCATTCCAAATACAAGAGACGCTCTTCTTCAGGAGAAGTATCGGGAAAAAGTTCCACAGCCAACTTTAAGGAAGGAATTTCCCACTCAACCAGAAGAGTTGCTTCCAAACCATACACCAATTGGAATGGTGTGAATCCGGTCACACTCTTTGCTGATGTCCAGTATGCCCATAGAGTTGAGAACAATTGGAGGTGCCAATTGGACTTATGAATTCCAACTGTTCGTTGAAGCATTGTGACCAAAACCTTGTTCACAGCCTCAACCTGGCCATTTTCTTGAGGGTAATATGGCATTGAGCTATCGTGTCGTAAGCCCAATCTTGATGTCAGCTCAACCATCATATAATCTCGAAAGTGAGTAACATGATCGGTAACAATGGCCTGAGGGACCCCGAAACATGCAATGATATGGTTGAAGATAAATTGGGCAGCTGTCTTACCGTCGGCGGCTAGTGTAGGCATCGCTTCGGCCCACTTAGTAAAGTATTCGACAGCGACGATTATATATGCATGCCCCCTGGCCGAATGAGGGTTACACGTTATGAAATCTACGCCCCATTTTGCAAAAGGGCCGACAGTAATGACAGGATGCAGAGGGAGGGGTGGCGCGCACATCTTGCACTAAAAAACCTGGCACGCATGACATTTTCGGACTTCAACAATACAGTCTTTGAATATTGATGGCCAGAAGTAACCCACACGCAGAATCTTCTGGGCGGTGGCATATCCAGACATGTGACCACCACAGGCGCCACTGTGATAGTTATTTAAGACTCTTTCGGCCTCTTCCAGAGTCAAACACCGACGGAGCACCGAATCTACTCCAACCCGGTATAATGTATCTCCTACAATGCGGTAGGGTTGAGACTGATGCCGAATCCGACGTCGGGCATCTTTGGTCAACTCAGTGTGGAAGGTTGACGTCTGAAGATACACAATAATATCGCCATACCATGGGTCATGGGTGCTGATGAGGAAGATGGTTTCATCTAGAATATGTTCTTCAAAATGAGATGGTGGGGAGTCTGTTGGGAGGGAGCAAATAAGATCCGCGAAAACCAGTGATTTGGTCGACTTAGCAGTAGTAAACTCTAGGTCGAACTCCTGAAGGATAACGATCCATTTGGATTATTTTCCCCGCAGTAATTGTTGAGAAAGGATATATGTCATGTTGTTGCAATCCGAAACCACGGTTACGGTACGCAGCAGGATGTAGTGGCGAAAACGCTGCACAGCTTGTACAACTGCTAAAGCTAGCTTCTCGACATGAGCGTAACGCGTTTTCGTGTCAAGAAGATTCTATGAAAGATAATAAAAAACATGTTCATTGCCATCATCTTCATCCTGCACCAAAACCATAGCTATGGTGCTAAATGCGACAGCCAAATATAGAGTGAAATCACGGTGATAGTTTGGAGGCCGAACCAACGGAGCATTAACAAGTAACGTCTTAAGCTTCTCAAAGGATTGTTGAGCAATGTCGTCCCAATGAAAGGGAACGTTCTGCTTTAAAAGACGCGTGAATCCTTTGGCCACTTCCACGTAGTTCAGTATAAAGCGTCGTAGGAAGTTATCTTTTCCCTGCAGAATTTGCAATTGATATAACGAAGAGGGTGATGGGAGATTGACAATGGCCTCGACCTTTAGGGGATCGAGGCGAATCCCGTATTTGGAGACTATGAACCCCAAAAGACGGCCAGAATCCACGCAAAAGACGCATTTATGAGGATTGAGCCGGATATTATAGTGTCGACATCGAAGGAAAATTTGGCGGAGGTGTTCTGGGTGGTCCTCTCGCCGAGCTGAGTGAGCTGGAAAATCGTCCAGATAATGCTGAACGATATGGTGTATGTCGCGGAATGCATAAGACATGGCACGCTGGAAAGTAGCTCCAGCGTTCTTCAAGCCGAACGGGAGCTTTTTATAGACAAAGGTACCCCAGGGACAGATGAATGCAGTCTTGTGTTGATCGGTAGGTAAAATATTTATCTAATTGTACCCAGAAAAGTCGTCCATCAGGGAATAGAGCTCAATCCCAGCACATTCGTCAATGATTTGACCTATGAAGGGAGTAGAATAATTGTCCTTTGGACAGGCCCGATTAATATCTCGGTAATCAACACAAACTCTTATGGTACCCTGTTTCTTATCTACAGGGACAATGTTGGAAACCCATTCTGTGAGGGGAATCGGGTAAATGAAGCCCGCGTTCAGAGGTTTTTCAACTTCTGCTTTAATGGCAGCGGCTTTGCGAGGATGCACTGGGTGTAGGCATTGGCGCACGGGTTTTGCACTAGGATATGTAGGAATCTCATGCACTACTATGCTGGGATCAATCCCGAGCATTTCCTCATAGGACCAAGCGAACACGTCTCTGAATTCTCAGAAAATATCAGTATAGACTCGTATATCATCAGGAGAACAAGTCACTCCCACTTGTATGTTCTCAACTATCCCTGGTTTAACAGAGATTTCGATCGGAATGGTTTGAGTGATGTTGCTCAGGTTTCCCTCTGAAAGCACCTCATGTGTCAATATGGGCGTTTGGAGAGGTGTAGTGGGAACCTGAGATGCAAAACGCTCTAGACAATCTGACATTGCCCCCAAGCTAGGCATGAATGAGGAAGGATGATGTCCATCGCTCCAAGGTAGGTCCTCAAGAGACATTATTTTAACAATGGCTTCATCAGAAGGGAAAATCTCTTTAAGAGGATCAGGCGATTCGGCCTCGTCGAGCTAGGGGGATTGAGAATAGATGTCTAAAGCCATGCTCGAAGGAGCATGCTAAGGAGGGGGAGGATCAGATGCAGCGAAGATTTCACAGTAGTTAATCTCTACCAGAGTTAAGGGCATTGATTCTCCAAACTCAGTCACCTACTCAGGCGTAGGGATGAGCCATGGGTCGTCAGACCTAGAGATCATATTAACTTGAGCGGTGTGTGGTGGCGGTGTGGGAAAAATACCCATGAGGACGGGGTCTTTGAAGAGACCGGGTCCTACACTGTCAGGGGGATTTGGAATCTGATCCACGTAAGGATCGTTGTTCTTAGAGGTGGAGGTGAAGAAAGAAAACTGATCCACAGTAACGATTTTTCCCTCGTGAGGGAACTTAAGAAGTCGAAAGAGGGTGGACGGCACGCATAACATGGCGTGAGTCCAACTGCGGCAGAGAAGTATATTGTAGTTAAGCTTGGCGTCAACCACTTCTACTTCTACGTTGACTATCTTCCCCTGTAAGTTAATCGCTAAACTCTCGAGGACACCCAAGGGTTTTGATTTCCAACCATTGAATGCCTCTAGGGCATTAGGAGACGATGAAAGGATCGGAGAGCCAATGGCCTTCCAGCAAGAGGACGACATGACACAGGTAGAAGCACCTTCATCCACAACGGCCCTATGGATGTTAAGACCATTGATCCCGACTTGAATAACAAGAGCGATCTGATGTGGAAGTCGGGGGGTAAAGTTCTCTAAGTCGAAGGTGAGAAGATTAGAATAAGTGGGATCGATCCCACCGATTGCAGACAACAAAGATTTTCGTTGGGACGGGCAACTTTGAAGAACTTCCAATGCAAACATGGCAGAAGGCGCCTGTGCCAGATCCTCAACAATACTGTAGTGTTGAGCGGCACGGGCGTTTGGGTTGTAGGAAGACCTTCGTAGAACACCTTTGGAAGGTGGCCTCACAACGGGTTCAGCAGTAGCCTTCTCAATTTCCAACGAACCAGAGACAGGTGGGGGAGGTGGACCGTCCAAAACTGCCTTCCCAGGTGCCTGACGCGATTCGTTGTAATCCTTTGAACGCGTAGCAATAGAGATAGGTGCAGCACCATTCATCATAAAGAACTGGGACCCAAATGGTGCAGATGGTGAAGGTTGTTCAACCATCTAGGTCTGCTAAGACAAGAACGGTTCTTTAAGAACGGCTGGAGTCCCTTTGGAGCCTTTTAGAAGTTGGCTAACTTCAGATCGTCGGGGACAATCCTTGGTATAGTGATCTCCTTCATAGATAAGGCAGGGATACTTCGATTTACGTTGGGAACCGTCCTCGGTACGAGGTTTGGACTCTGGATTTGGGGTGTCGGATTTAGATTTTCCTTTGCCCTTCTTTTTCCCTTTGGAGGATTTTTCCTTAGGATTAGCCTGAACGGCGTTAAACTCCAAAGTTTTGCTAGAATCGGGAGGGGCGGGAGGAGTATAATTATTGGATGAGTTGGACTTCTGCTTCCCATTCGAAGATTTTTTCGAATTCTGAGAGACGGAACCAATAACACCATCCACCACCGGGGTAGGTGGAGCTTTAGAGGTTCCAGACCGTAGATCATCAGGAAAAATATCATAAAGTGTGCCGGACTGAGAGTATACCAGATCCAGATATTGGGCACGCGCTATGGCTTGTTCTTCAGTCACAACGCTCCCATAGCAATATCTTGGGCGATTTTGTTAACGAAGGAGGTGGTGAACCAATGAGTTAGTATATGATCAGGTTTATGAAACTTGATCAGTCTACGACAACGTCGCCACTCATGAATGTGATCAGAAATTTGGGTGGCTTTGTCCTGCTTCAAAGAAGTCAGGAGGTGCGTCCCGACTTCGTAGCGAACCAGTAACTGAAAGTGAGTCAGAAAATCCATGGCTAACATATTGAAATCTTGAAAGATGCCATGGGATAATTCAATATACCACTTAGCAGAAGCACCAGTCAAAGTGCGTTGGAAGAGGCGTAGACGAATTGAATCATCCACCCAAGAGTTGGACGAACACCAAATATGGTAATTCATCACATGAGCTTGGGGGTCCTCCCCAGCTTTACCCTCAAAATTGGGGCAATCACCGGGTACCTTGGTAGGAACCGGAGGCCAATAAGGATTGTGCATAATTGGATCATTAGTTAATTTCGAAACATCCGGTAATTCCAAGGTAGCCAGGAACAGCAATGGCGGATTGGATGGCATGCCTGGCCCTTGATAAGGACCAATACCTGTACTCCACGCTGGTTGATAATATCCTTGCCCCCAGGGGTTCTGTCCCGTAGATTCTGACTGTAGGGGGTATAGGTCGTATAACCATTCTGATTTGGTTGTTGGTAACCAGCGTACGGGGCTTGATAACCAGAGTATGGACCCTGATTGTAAGTCGGCCCTGTGTGAGCAGCATTTGGATTTGGCTGCTGAGTATAGGTGTAGCCGGGTTGTTGAGAGTAATAGTTAGAGCCTTGGGGCTAGCTATAATTCGGTCGGTATTGAACATGAGAATAGTAACCGCCTTGAGGTTGAGTGGGCAGCTGATAGGTGGGACGTTGGTGAGCCTGATAATTAGGGTATAGCGGTTGATTTGGTTGTGGCATTGAATAAGTCGGTTGTTGGGCAGGGTTGACAGGATGTGCAGGCTGACCTGGCTGAGCGGGCTGCCCTGGTTGAACAAGTTGACCCAAATAAACAAGTTGTGCCGATTGTGTAGGTTGACTTGGCTGTTGAGGAGCACCAGGTTGTGCCGGATAGGCCGGTTGGCCTGGTGGAGGGACACCAGGTTGTGCCGGATTGGCCGGTTGGTCTGGTGGCAGGATACCAGGTTGTGTCGGATGGGCCAGTTGGCCTGGTAGCAGGATAGAGCCAGGTGGTTGCTGATAACCGGTTTGACCCACAACAGGACCATAAGATGGTCCTGGCTGATGTGCAACATTGGGACCAAGAGGATACTGCAGTTGCATAGGTTGAGAAGGTTGGACTTGCCCCCTAGGACCATATACCGGCCTTGGTTGGTACCCCGATTGTCCTGTGAGTCCTTGAGGTTGCCCAAGTGGGACTCCAGGGAGAGGCTGCATGAGTTGACCGGAAGGGTTGTAATACTGTCCTTGCAGACCATATAATGGCCCTTGCTGGCCTGGAGGGAAGCCCTATGTGAGCTGTCCCTGCGGGTCATAAGGATAGCTAGGCTGGCCCGAAGGTTGGCCTTGAAAAGGTTGTCCTTGTGGGTTATAAGGCTATCCAGCTTGGTTATACGGTAAACCCTGAGCATGAAGTTGAGCCTTAGGAGCAGGTAAATGTAAAGGGTTACCATGCTCATCGTACTGATATGGAAAGACGTAGACGGGTGTACCATCCTATGCATAGTGCGAAAAATATGAGCGGTTGGGATCTTGAGGGGGTTGTCCAACCTCGGGGTTCAATTGTTGCAGGGACAATCGATACTCCTCCGGAGAGATGTTCTCCGGCATAGCAGATGCTATGTAGACATCTTTGGGAAGCGATGTGGTCCTTACGGACTGAGTGGTAACAGTAGGTGTAGATGCAGCTATTGGGGTTCCCATGTTTTGGCCAGGTTGACAGAGACCAAAATATGAGACAACATAGAACCACTTTGGGACCTTAGGATCTAGCCCTCCTAGGTCCAGAGAGGGATCTCTCTATGGTAGTCAAAGGTTTATGTCTTTGAAGCTTGGATGTTATGATTTTAGGCTAGTTATATGCACAGGGTTTGTTTGTTGGTTGGTTTATGTTTAGTTGCTGGGAATCAGGAATGAAGGGTCCAATATGAAACAAGGGTGAGCAAAGAGGAAACTAGACAAAGATAGATAACTCAGGGAACATCAAAGCCATTGGGCAATGGAGTCAAGAAAGGATTTACTTGTGTTCAATGTGCAAGATTTCAGTTGGGCTAGTCATCTAGAGCATTTGGATCTTAAAGATGGTTGATGGAATGGAACATTAAGGATTGAAAGTAAGTGAAGGGGAAACAACCAATTCTGTCTATAGATCAGGTCAAAGGTCATCTAACTCCAGACCTGCTTGGAAAAAACCGAAGGTAAGACAAGGGATCTTAAAAAGGCTTAATGAGATGGAAAGATCCTAGTGAGGCAGAGACAGGGTCCTAGACCTCCCAGTGTTCTCAACACATCCAATTAAATTCTAACAAGAACATCTAAAAACAAATTTCATTAATTCATACATCAGAGAGCAGGCAATGGCATCCACTACACTGGTTAAATCAATTGAAATCAACATTCAGATACACATATAAGTAGAAAACATTAAGGGTTGGGAGAGCAGCAACATAAGGTACCTATCAAGGGTAAATCTTATGCTAATATTCTGATGCGAGCCTGAAGAAACATAATGAAATGAAAGCAAGTCAATCACAAATACAGAGAAAGGAAAACATCACCAACTGCTTTAGATCAGGATCCAAAGAAACATGCTTGTCATATTAAAAACAACACCAATCAAGTACATCATAGCCCATAGCTTGAACATTCAGTCTGAATACATCAGATCTCAGTCTATCTTACAGTGTTACTCAGGGAACTTGTCTCAAGAGGAGAGAACTTGCAATCTACTGATATCCAATCAACAACCATTACAATGTTTCCTCCTATGCTTTATAGCAGAGGATGAACCTAAGATTGACTGAGGGAGTAGGTGAACATTGAAAGTGTCATTAAACACAAAGCAGAGAGGTAGGGCCGAGGCCCATTCTTGTGAATACTGAGTATTTAATGTCTGTCACCTCTATATTTAGGGATGATCTCCTTCAGATTTACCTTTGTTCTGTATATGACTTTGATGCACTCTGGTGGCCATACCTTGTTGTACTTGTGGGGAATAAACAAATGGCGTACAACTGCTGAGAGGTCTGCTTCATAAATTTCTGACTATTTTTGAACTGTAGTTAGGGCAGAAATTATTTCAGGGACATTCTGCATGATAAGAGCTGTATGGGTACCCTGTGCATGATGGAGAAAAGAATTCTGCTGATGAATAAAACCAGATGGTACTTGCTACTATGCTCAGGATCCTTTGGATCGATCCTCGGGGTCTTCAAACTGCTGCTTTGCCTTCTAAACCTCTGATTAAAGGCTTAAGATCGTCATTAGCTCGCCTTAATCTTCCTTTTGCTCTGTACTGAAACACTCTGCCGCTCCATTTTGATTCTGACAGGGTAGCTCGGGTTTTAATGGCGTTGAAAGGTTTCCAGTGTTTGAAATCTACCTTTTCCTTAATGCAAATCCTACCAGCCGCTTTCTTTGACTATCCCACGGCAGTACCAGCTCTCGGATTTAATTCTGTCCGCACAGCTTGCCATGTGGAATCATGGCGGTCTTCTACCTTTAGAGACCCTGCAAAACAACAAACCTGTGAGGGAAACCATGGATGTGAATGATGGAGGTGGCGAGGATGCAACGTGGATGCAGAGAATAGCAATACAAATGAAGAACTGGGGAAAAATAGTGAAAAACGGTGACAAGTTTCTCTGGTGGAGGTTTGGCGGAACACAGAGCAACTACATGAAAAAAAAAATGACAACGTTAAACAATACGAAAAGAACAAACTATACGTCATGGACAGGGAGGGAGTACGGAGCGTGCACGTGGAGCTGACGTGGCAGGACCGGGAGACCGTGGAATATTCAACGGCGTGCAGACGAATCAGGATCATCGATCGTGGCGGAGATCAACGGCAAAAGATGATCGATGGTGGACCAGGGGTGCAACGAGCGGGAGTTAAACAACGTGCAGTTTTGACGAACGACGACCGTTGGATAGGCGAGTGGAGATCTGACGGCTGAGTGCGATTCCGCTGCGAGACATGGACCAGACGATAACGCATGGGGAATGGGCGATTTTGCCGCCGTACAAAAGACACGCGTCGATAGCTGTATGGATTCGCTCCGTGTTTGGGAAAAACCACCCCTCGCCCAAAGGCGGTACGGAATACACCGGCTGTTTTTGCAATAGTGCGGGGCGGGGTCCACCGGCGGAGAGGATGTGGACCGTCAGATTGACATGAAAACGGACGGCGATGGCGCCATACGGGAAATGAACAGAGAAACACTGGCGCTGGGGATCTAATTAACATCGTCCGATCGGATGAGATCTATGGCCGAGGCTGCGCCCGAAATGGTTTGAAATAAGTGCCTTCCTGCGAGCGAGTGGTTCCAGCGAAAGGTCTCATGGAGCAAAGGGGCGCGGGGCTGCGACTGAGGGGGCTAAGGCTTGATATAGTGGAATTTATCATTTTGTTTTAATTTTAATGCATTTCCAGGCCCAGGGAAGGTAACGATAGGGGGGTGAAGTGGAAATTTGAAGGAACAAAGGGTGATGGTGGGGTTTAGATAGAATTTAGGGGGAATTTAAGGGGATAATGGAGGGATTAAAGGGAAACTTTAACAAAGGGAAAACAGATGTTGTGATGGGGAATTTTTCCAAGATATAGGGGTAAAAGAGGGAGTAATAGGTCCCTTTGAGCAATGGATCAGCAGAGAGGATTTGTGTTGGGCACAGCTCATAGAGACTTCAAGGAGGATGAGTTTTCAGGGGAGAGGCATTCCTTGAAGGCTCCATAAAAATCTAGCCCCCCAGCTTGCTTTGTCAAGAATTTCATAGGGGGGCTAACAGTGGCTCCACATGGGGATGGCTTCTTCTTGAAGGAGTCAAGAAACCAGAGATGATCTTTGGAGTAGGCCAGATGCCTGCCGCTTAGCACATCCCCTTTTTTCTTCAATCTTAGCTGCCACAGTATGATAGAAACATCAGCAGAAATATTTCCCAACCAATTTACCTACCCAAACTACAGTCCTAACAATTTCCCTTTGGGTGCATTTGAGCTAGCAGACCCTTTACATTTTATTTTTTAAAACAAAAACAAACCTATTCTAAATCTACCCTTATTGCTCCCTGAGGCCAGATTAAACAGTTGGCCCCATATGCTTCTCTACCTAATCTACTACCTGTTGGGATTAAACTGTCCAACAAGTTTCTTCTCCTATATTCTAAACAGGAAATTGAGAAACAGCCAAGTCAAGATTGGACTGTCTGACTTGCTGGACTGAAAACTTGTAGACCACTGCAAACAAAACTGTGAAGGCAAGAAATATGCAGCTTTGAAGTATCCTTCTCTACCTGTGACTCAGATTTTGAGCATATTAGAGTCACCCCTTTTTTTATTTCAGCTCTGGTTTTGGGCATATTAGAGCTGATTCTCCTTTTCACTGCTGGTCCAGGTTTTGAGCGTATTAGGACCAGCTATTCTGCTCTTTTTGGTTCAGATTTTGACCATGTTTGAGCCATTCTTTTTGCATTTCAGAGGTTCATTTTTTGAGTATGCCAAAACCTCTACCCTTTCTATTTTTTGGAGACATTTTCTCTATTTTCTTGAAAGTAAAACTGTAATGGTATGTACAATGGAAATGGAACTCGAAATGAAAAATTAGCAGAAATAGTGTTTGAGCATCCTGCCATTGACAGGACCCCCAAACAACTCTGTACCATCAAGTTCTTGTAGGAAAAATGCATTAGGACCCACAGTGGCTTGGATGAAAAATGGACCTTGCCACAAGCTGTCAAATTTTCCATGTTTGCCTTTGTCCTCCCTTCTTGAATCCCATCTCAGAACCTTGTCACCAATTCGTAAATCTAAAGCTTTGGTTCTTTTGTCGAACTGCCTCTTCATGTTTTGTTGAACTTTCAATGCTCTGTTGTAGACCCGATCCCTTGTCTGCTGAAGATGTATTGTTTCATTCATTCTCCTTATCATGTTGTCTTCCTCTGATTGGATCTCCTGGACAAGTTTGATCACTGGAATTCCAAGACTAGTAGGAAAAACTGCTTCAGTCCCATAAACCAGCTGGAAGGGTGACATGCCAATAGATTTCTTTGTAGTGAGCCTGTCAGCCCACAAAGCATGCACCAACTTTTTGTGCCATGACTTTTTGTTCTCTTCCAGCAGCTTCTTGATGATTGTAACCAGGCTTTTATTTGATGATTCAGCTAGGCCATTACCCTGGGGGTAATAGGCAGTTGAATGTCCAAGTGCTATTCCGTACCTGTGACAGAAATCAATCATTATTTTGGATCCGAAAGCAGCAGCATTGTCAGTGATTATTTTCCTTGGACAACCAAACCGAGATAGGATGAAGTCTTCTAGGAACCTAATGATGACAGAATCAGTGGCATTCCTAGTGGGTATGGCTTCTATCCATTTAGTGAAGTAATCTGTAGCAGTTAGGATCCATTTATGTTGTCCAGAGGAGGCAGGATGAATTTCTCCTATAAATTCTAGGCCCCATTGCATGAAAGGGCCTTCTATGGTAATCGGTTGCAGAGGGAGGGGAAGGAGCTTTCTTTTGCCCTCAAAGATTTGGCATTTGTGGCAGGCAAGAATCATTTTATGGACATCACTAAAGAGTGTAGGCCAATAGTAACCAGCCCTGAGTATCTTATTTGCAGTGGCTTTCCAACTCAGGTGGCCTCCACATTCCCCGGCATGAAATTCTTGTTTGACTCTTTCGGCTTCAGCTTCAGACAAGCATTTCAGCAATAGGCCATTTGGATTCTTCCAGTATAGATTCTCATTCATAATGCAGTAATTCCTAGCTTTGAGTTTTATGAATCTGGCCTTTGTTTTAGACATTTCTGGAGGGGCATTGAGACTAGTGAGCACATAAAGGATATCAGTATACCAAGGAGAGTTCTGAAACTGCTCCTCAACAGTTGGATGGGGCAATCCTTCCTGCTCATCTAAGGCATTCATCATATTAATGTCAAGGGCCTGCAGGTTTGATTCAGCCATTAATTGGGCCAGGCCTTGACCTTTGATCAGCTTGGTGGGTTTTATTTCAAGGTCGTATTCCAAGATGGTAGCAATCCATTTGCCCCTTTTCCCATCAGGGTCCTGGGACAAGATATCTTTGACCACTATATTTGGCACATAGGCAATGGTGTGAGAATGCAGAATGTACACCCTAAAGTCCTTTAAGGCCTTAATCAGGGCATAGGCCTGCTTTTCCATGATGTTGTACTTTAAGGGTGCATCTCTTAAGGCTTTACTGAAGAAAGCTATAGGTTGTTCATTACCTTCTGAATTTTTCTGCAGCAAAACTGCAGCTATTGTGTGCTGGGAAGCAAATGAAAAGATCAGAAAATATTTTGAGAAGTCAGGGCTGATAAGGACAGGGGCCTGAGTGAGTGCAAGTTTTACTGACTCAAAATATTTCTTGGCTTCAACAGTCCACTTAATTCCTGCACCTTTCTTTAGCATTTCAGTCATTTTTCTAAGGTGCTCAGCAAGGTTGGGAATGAACCTCCTAAGGAAGTTGATCTTCCCAATGAAGGACTGTAACTCCCTGATGTTTCTTGGGTGTGTGATTTGGAGTATTCCCTCAACTCTCTGTGGGTCTATCCTGATCCCTTTCTTAGATATGATGTGACCAAGAAGTTTACCTTCTTGCAACCCAAAAACAGTTTTCTTAGGGTTCAAGGATAGACCATACCTTCTACATTTTTCGAAAACTTTCCTCAGATGTTTTAAGTGTTCTTCTTCAGTTTTAGAAAAGACAGTCAAGTCATCCAAGTAAATAACTATGAAGTGTCCTATCTCTTCTAAGAAATCTATGTCCATCGCTCTCTGAAAGGTGGCGCCAGCATTCATCAATCCGAAGGGCATTTTCACATACATGAAGGTGACCCATGGAGTGGTAAATGTTGTTTTGAGTTGATCTTCTGGGAGTACCAATATCTGGTTATATCCTGAAAAACCATCAAGCAGGGAGATTCTTTTAGAGCCCACCACCTTTTGTAAGATGTGTTCCATTCTAGGCAAGGGGCAGTTGTCTTTCAGGAAGGCTCTGTTGAGGTTTCTAAAGTCTATGCATAACCTGATCTCCCCTATCTTCTTCCTCACCGCCACTAGATTTGACACCCAATCAGAAAACCTCACAGGAACTATTATGCCTGCATCGTACATCTTCTTAATCTCTTTCTTGACTGCAGGCAATTGTTTTGGATTGATCCTACGGAGTTTCTGTTTGAAAGGCTTCTGATTTTCCTTCAAGGGTCTTGTGCCGAATGATGTTGGTGTCATACGCCTTTAAGTCTTCATAGCTCCATGCAAACACGTCTATGAATTCCTTGAACAGGTCAATGTATTTTTTCTTCATGTTAGCAGGTATAGACTTAGCTAGTTTGATCCTTTTGGGTTTGTCTTCAGTGCCTATGTTGCCTTCTTCCACATCAGAATCAGCATGTTCTATTGTGGGCTTCTTTGCTACGTCATCAAAGTCAAAAAGATCCTCTAAGGGTGCCAGGCCTCTGGGTATGTTCTTATCTTTGGCCTGCAGCACCTCTACCTCTTCGGTATCTGCGTTTTCACAATTTTCAATTGGATTTCCAGTTTGCTCAGAAAAAAGAATTTATTTCTATGTTACAGGCTGTTTCTTGTTCATCTGGGGGATCCTCACTTGGGCAGCTGTCATCAGAAATCGAGTCTAAATCAGAAAATTCAAACTCATTCCTGCCCACCAGAAAATCTTCGATCTGTTTGTCTCCTTCAAAGACCTGCCTATATTTTTCATTGTCTGGCACTGCAGGCCTGAATTTGGTCTGAATGATAATCTGTTGGTCAACTGGGGTCTTAGGATATGAGCTAGCTAGACAAGCTAATCCATTTGCAATTGCATTTTGACCCATAGGAACGAACGCTAATTGATATTCAACAAACGTTTTCAGCAAATCCAGAGTGTCATTCCTGTATGCCCTAAGCCTGGGGTGTTTTGCTGAATACTCACCATTCACCTGTTTGATAACTAATTCAGAGTCTCCTCTCACAGTTATCCTACGGGCTCCTAATTTCTTCAATAAATTCAGACCCAGGATGAGAGCCTCATACTCTGCAATATTATTCGTGCATTTTAAATGCAGATTCACAGCATGGCTCTCTGCGTGGTCATTTTCTGCATTACGTAGCCACACTCCTGCTCCAGCATTGTTTCTAGTACAGGACCCATCGAAATTCATCTCCCACAGGGGTTCGCCATTATGTTGCACTAGAGGGTCTGTACTAGATTGCGGGATATCTTGTTCTCCATGTGATGTGTTAGTTTGAAGAATATGACTAATGGGCTGACTGCATTGCGTTCTTGGCTCATTCTGAGTTAGGCCCCCACTGCATATTCTACAGGTTTCACTACTGTTTTCTTCTTCGATTTCTTCCAAGGTAGCCATTATGTTCAGGTCTTTGCTACCGGCCTCTACGTTTGTACCCATGTTTCCAGATTCCGACTCCCCCAAGGATTGGTCATTATAAAGGATAAAAGAATCTAGGTCAGTGTGCACAGAGTACAATGGTGAATTCTCAAGCTTCTCGGGGTTACTGAATAAGAATTTCATCTGAGACTCTCTATACAGTCTTCTGAGTTGGCCAAATATAGGGACAGTGACATAAGAGCCGTCCATCTACATTGTTCCTTGCAGTTTGGCTCCCCATGATCTGGATAGTAACATGCCATACTTAGGTGGCACATCTGCTACCACCACATCCATGACCATACATTTGGCAGGAATCTGGGTCAAACTCACACATAAGTCTTTTATTATGCCTAGGAATTTTACTCTACTAGAGTCAAATGAGTATAAGTCTTTGTAGGGTCTGGTAATTTCTAAGCATAGCTTTTCCATCACTACCTTAGGCATTAGATTGTGGGATGCACCAGAGTCATGCATGGCATTATGAAGGATCTTGTCATGAATGTTGAGACTGACATAGAAAGGTGGAACTACCCCTTCCTGAAACTTTCCCTCAATTTTTGGACCAAAGAGTAGGGCTGGTTGATCATCATTCAGATTTACAGAATCATTTATTTCTCCCAGATTCAATGCTTTCAAAATTTGGCCTTTATATGCATCTTGAGCGGCTAGTTCAGATAATGGTACAGAGATTTTGATTTTTGCAAGTTCACTCTCTAGATTGAAAGTGGACTGGACCTTTGTAATGATCGATTCCGTTTTATTTTCTACTGCTTTAGTAGTTGAATCGGTTTGTGATTTCTCACTATGTACAGGGTTGGGAATCATTTTATCAGGAGCACTGGCTGTAGTGCTAATGCTGCTAGCTGGTAGGCTTGGTTTTTTGGTGTCTTGGTTGTCTTTTTCTTTGTGTTTACCAGAACTTTCAACTACTGTTTTGTTATCTGCAGTAGATGCTTTAGAGGATTTATCAGGTCTTTTCTTGATGGTTACCTCAGGAGTTTTGGCTTTGGAAGTATCTTGGCTTTTCTTGCTCCTAATTTCATATTGTTCCCTGACCTGTAACATGGCATTTTCAAATCCTAATTTGTAATCCTCAGTTTCCAACCATTCCTCATCCCAATAAGAGGGTGAGGGTTGGTCTTCCCATGAATCATAGTTAAGGACCGAGTCCTCTGTTTCACACATGTTAATTGCATCCCCTCCAGACTCTTCTATAATTCCCCCATCCTCATCTAAAATTTTTTGGAATGGGGGAGTAACTTGTTGATCTGATTCTTTTTGCCTGTTGGGAGCATTGTTGTTCCTTCTAAAGTTTTGGTTCTGATTCTGGTTCTGGTTTCTGTTATGATTGCTAACTGTGACAACCATTTTTTCCATCATCTGTTGTAGTCTCTCCACGTTTTTAGACAACTTGTCATAGTTTGGATCGGATGTGGAAGCTACATTGCATCCCTATAGGTTACCCTCCTCTCAGGCCTCAATCTTTCTCTTTTCTCAATCAAATTGGCTTCTATGTTTAAGGCCCCTTTCTGCATGTCTTCCAATGTGGTGTATTCTTTGTCCCTAAGCTCATAGGCCATGTCAGCATCAAACGCATCAGGGTATTTTTCTAATGCCATACCTTGTGGAGGTTTCATATGTGGAGGGAGAGCATTGTAAATGCTGTTAAATCTTATTGTGTAATCATGGACACTCTCTCCTACATTTCTTTTCAGGCTCATGTATTCGGCTAGGAGTTGGCAAGGGTTTGCCCTGGCCTCCCATTTGCTTATGAAGGTCTGATATAATGCAGGGAGATCTGGGATACTGCCAGGAGGTAAGCCCTTAAACCATTTCTTTACATCACCTCTTAGGCTTTGGGCAAAGATTCTCATTTTGATCGACTCATCTTCAATCTCCATGTAATCAAAGGAATCCTCCATTTTATCTACATGTTGCTAAGCTGTTACGGACTCTTTTGCGGTAAAGTGTGGGATTTTTGACTGATAATCATTGGGTAAGGGTAACATAGGCTGAGGAAAAACTAAAGGTGCATACCAAGCTGCCATGATAATGTTCTAATGGGGTAAAGGGTTAGCCTGAGCAGCTGGTATTTGGATGACAGGGATATTTGGACTGATCTGTTGAGCGGATCTAGGGTGAGAGGAGCTAAGTTTGGAGAGTGAAAATCTAGGTGGTGTAGATGTAGGGGTTTCTCTATTCTGATGTTTTGTCTTGTTGGTCTCTTTGGTGTCTTCTGAACAGAGTCTTGCTGGTCTAGGTGATTGACTGACCTGGTTCTTGATAAAATGTTAAGTAATTTTAGGTCAGGGAGAAAAGGTGCTAGAGCTGTTAGGTCTTCTGGTGCAGAATTAGCTCTATGAATGCGACTGGAAATAGTTGGTCTTTTAGGTGTAGGAGCTCCCTTGAGGATACTCTCCGGATTGTCAACTATTTGGTGGAATTCAGAGATTGGGATAAACTCTACCAGTGTGAATGTGGTTCTAAAGCACGAATGTTATCCTTCTACCTAATCTGAAGCAACCTTCTTGTTACTCCTTTCATGGTTAATTTCGTTTCGAAGGTTGGTCTCCCAGTGGAGTCTAATGTGAAACCAAGACAATCAGCAGGCCTACTGATCACCAGTGGAGTCTTTGATCTTTTAGGAACTATGGAGTCGCCAGGTGGATGATTTAGGGTATGTCGAAAGGGTTACACTGTCCACCACAGTGCTCAGGCACTATCACCTCTCAAGAATAACCTCAGAACACAACAAACTCTCACCAGAGATCGACTGGGAGGGCATTTACCAGATATGTCACCTCCTAAAGAGGATGAGATCTGGAGGCTACCTGGCCCTGTCCAAGCTCCGTCTAAGAGTATGGTGGTTATTCAATAATGGAGGTCGATTCAAGAAAGGAGTGACTAACTGTCAACCTAACCAGAGTTCTAAGTTCCTGAGCCTCTAAGAATGTTTAAGGTGAAATGAACTCAGTTCCCCAGCGGAGTCGCCATTATGTTGGTGTTCCCATGTTTTGGCCAGGTTGAAAGAGACCAAAAGATGAGACAACATAGAGCCACTTTTAGACCTTCGGATCTAGCCCTCCTAGGTCCAGAGAGGGATCTCTCTATGATAGTCAAAGGTTTATGTCTTTGAAGCTCGGATGTTGTGATTTTAGGCTAGTTATATGCACAGGGTTTGTTTGTTTGTTGGTTTATGTTTGGTTGTTGGGAATCAGGAATGAAAGGTCCAATATAAAAGAAGGGTGAGAAAAGAGGAAAGTAGACAAAGATAGATAACTCAAGGAACATCAAAGCCATTGGGAAATGGAGTCAAGAAAGGATTTACTTCTGTTCAATGTGCAAGCTTTCAGTTGGGCTAGTCATCTAGAGCATTTGGATCTTAAATATGGTTGATGGAATGGAACATTAAGGACTGAAAGTAAGTGAAGGGGAAACAACCAATTCTATCTATAGATAAGGTTAGAGGTCATTTAACTCCAGACCTGCTTGGACAAAATCGGAGGCAAGACAAGGGATCTTAGAAAGGCTTAATGAGATGGATAGATCCTAGTGAGGTGGAGACAGGGTCCTAGACCTCCTAGTGTTCTCAATACATCCAATTGAATCCTAACAAGAACATATGAATATAGAATTCATTAATTCATACATCACAGAGAAGGCAATAACATCCACTACACTGGTTAAATCAATTGAAATCAACATTCAGATACACATATAAGCAGAAAACATTAAGGGCTGAGAGAGCAGCAGTATAAGGTACCTATCAAGGGTAAGTCTTATGCAAAACTTCTGATGCGAGCCTGAAGAAACATAATGAAATGAAAGCAAGTCTATCACAAATACAGAGAAAGGAAAACATCACCAGCTGCTTTAGATCAGGATCCAAAGAAACATGCTTGTCATATTAAAAACAACACCAATCAGGTACATCATAGCCCATAGCTTGAACATTCATTCTGAATACATCAGATCTCATTCTATCTTACAGTGTTACTCAGGGAACTTGTCTCAAGAGGAGAGAACTTGCAATCTACTGATATCCAATCAACAACCATTACAATGTTTCCTCCTATGCTTTATAGCAGAGGATGAACCAAAGATTGACTGAGGGAGTAGGTGAACATTGAAAGCGTCATTAAACACAAAGCAGAGAGGTAGGGCCGAGGCCCATTCTTGTGAATACTGAGTATTTAATGTCTGTCACCTCTATATGTAGGGATGATCTCCTTCATATTTACCTTTGTTCTGTATATGACTTTGATGCACTCTGGTGGCCATACCTTGTTGTAATTGTGGGGAATAAACAAATGGCGTACAACTGCTGAGAGGTCTGCTTCATAAATGTCTGACTATTTTTGAACTGTAGTTAGGGCGGAAATTATTTCAGGTACATTCTGCATGATAAGAGCTGTATGGTTACCCTGTGCATGATGGAGAAAAGAATTATGCTGATGAATAAACCCAGATGGTACCTGCTACTGTGCTCAGGATCCTTTGGATCGATCCTCGGGGTCTTCAAACTGCTGCTTTTCCTTCTAAACCTCTGATTAAAGGCTCAAGATCGTCATTAGCTCACCTTAATCTTCCTTTTGCTCTGTACTGAAACACTCTGCCGCTCCATTTTGCTTCTGACAGGGTAGCTCGGGTTTTAATGGCATTGAAAGGTTTCTAGTGTTTGAAATCTGCCTTTTCCTTAATGCGAATCCTGCCAGCCACTTTCTTTGACTATCCCACGGTAGTACCAGCTCTCGGATTTAATTCTGTCCACACAGCTTGCCATGTGGAATCATGGCGGTCTTCTACCTTTAGAGACCCTGCAAAACAACAAACCTGTGAGGGAAACCATGGATGTGAATGATGGAGGTGGCGAGGACGCAACGTGGATGCAGAGAATAGCAATACAAATGAATAACTAGGGCAAAATCGTGAAAAATGGTGACAGATTGCTCTGGTGGAGCTTTGGCATAACACAGAGCAACTACATGAAAAAAAAATGACAACGTTAAACAATACGAAAAGAACCAACTATACGTCATGGACAGGGAGGGAGTACGGAGGGTGCACGTGGAGCTGACGTGGCAGGACTGGGAGACCGTGGAATATTCAACGGTGGGCGGACGAATCAGGACCGTCGATCGTGGCGGAGATCAACGGTAGAAGATGACCGATGGTGGACCAGGGGTGTTACGAGCAGGAGTTAAACAGCATGTAGTTTTGACGAATGACGACCGTTGGATAGGCGAGTGGAGATCTGATGGCTGAGTGCGATTCCACTGCGAGACATGGACCGGATGATAACGCGCGGGGAATGGGAGATTTTTCTGCCGTACAAAATACACGCGTCGATAGTTGTATGGATTCCCTCCGCGTTCGGGAAAAACCACCCCTCGCCCAAAGGCGGTGCGAAATACACCCGCTGTTTTTGCAATAGTGCAGGGCGGGGTCCACCGGCGGAGAGGAGGTGGACCGTCAGATTGACATGAAAATGGACGACGATAGCGCCATAAGGGAAATGAACGGAGAAACACTGACGCTGGGGATCTAATTAACATCGTCCGATCGCATGAGATATATGGCCGAGGCTGCGCCTGAAATGGTTTGAAATAAGTGCCTTCTTGCCAGCGAGTGGTTCCAGCGCAAGGTCTCATGGAGGAAAGGGGCGCGGGGCTGCGGCTGAGGGGGCTAAGGCCTGATATAGTGGAATTTATCATTTTGTTTTAATTTTAATGCATTTCCAGGCCCAGGGAAGGTAACGATAGGGGGTTGAAGTGGAAATTCGAAGGAACAAAGGGTGATGGTGGGGTTTAGATAGGATTTAGGGGGAATTTAAGGGGATAATGGAGGGATTAAAGGGAAACTTTAACAAAGGGAAAACAGATGTTGTGATGGGGAATTTTGCCAGGATATAGGGGTAAAAGAGGGATTAATAGGTCCCTTTGAGCAATGGATCAGCAGAGAGGATTTGTGTTTGGCACAGCTCATAGAGACTTCAAGGACGATGAGTTTTCAGGGGAGAGTCATTCCTTGAAGGCTCCATAACAATCTAGCCCCCCAGCTTTCTTTGTCAAGAATTTCATAGGGGGGCTAACAGCAGCCACACAAACAGTGGGCCTGATGGGTACAGAAGTGACCTGAGGGGATGACGTAATGGGTGTCCGTGGAGACATCCCCGATGAAGGAACAAACGGCCTCGTAGAAGGAGCTGATACCCCCATAGAGGTAGCAGCGGTAATAATCTGACCCAAGGATCTATATCCTGCTGGTAATGAGGGACCAGGTGATGACATAACAAATGGTTCAGGGTTGTCTTCTGGAAATAACTTTCGAGGGAATAACTGGTAATCTTCACGAGACGTGGGTATTTCCTCACTAGGAGAATCACTCATATTCGAACCTGTCGCTAGATCTCATAACAGACGGCGAGGACTAGGAGGAATAACAACAGCTATAAAAGGCGAACCCGATGTAAGAGGAGGGAAATATTCCCCTACTCCCAATCCAAACCAAGGGTCAGAAAAGGCCAATTGAACTCAACTGGTCCTCCAAAGGGCTGCTCAGACAGAACCCGTCCCCCGTCGGGAAACTCGAAAATGATGGGTTGCTGGGGATCAGCATAGGACTGAGAAGCCTCTGATGAATCGTCCGTATATGGACTACCAGTAGACGAAACAGAAGGTTCCGCCACTATGACAACAATGACAAAAGATCAAGCACAACACACACGGGCTGAAAAAGAGTCAAGACACACAATCAAACGACCAACAAGCGAAATCTAACAGGGCATGTGATCGCGGGTGATTTATTTTACCACATTGAAACTTAGAAACTTCACCATTTCATGTTTTAAGAGTTGAGAAACGGATAAAAGGTGACTCTATCTCTTTCAGTTTTGGAGCAAGCCTGAAAGGACAAGCGCTTGGTGATTCTTTCAAATTTAAAGAGTCGGAAAAGATCAAATGACTACTCAGGAATACTAGGTAAAAGGTGTACCAAATAACCGTGAATTGCAATATACACCTTGGTTTCAAAATGAAAGAGAAATCAACCAAGGACTTAACGTACGTGCAGGCAATCTCCCCGAATGCTGTGTCCGATGTATCACGGATATAGGGCGGCAGACTCAGCTTCCTATGGATAAAGGATAGAAACCTAGTGGGGTCTCCCTTTATATACTCGACGATACGGGGAGCACAAGTCCGTACTAGTGCTGTCTAAAGCCAAGAGGTGAATGACAGCTACTAGGTTTAAAGATGCCGGAACACGTCTCTAGCCTAGACCTCTAAATGTTGCGTTAATGTTTCAATACTTCCTTAGTGTAAATTGAGTAAATTTTAATGTTTATCTTCAATTACATTTAAGTTTTCAGGCCCTAGCGAGTGTGATGTCTCAAAATCTCCTAAATGCACACTATATGCCACAGTATATCATTTCATTCGATGAAAGCTAATTATGAGAGAGTTAAGAGCTTTTCACACAATAATAAAATGATCAGAAAACAACCAACAAAGTCTCTAATGCAGCTAATGTAAACCAAAAAAATTTCTCTCAAAGTCACTAATCACTAATAACACCGAAAAGATTTCAATTTGCACTAACTAATCAAAAGCAAAAGAGATTTTTTGTATTTTCAATGTTTAATAGAAAAGTGCACTAAACAGAATGAAAACTAATGAAAAGAGAAATTTGAGAAGTGATGAGGAAAGAGAAAAACACACAAATTTCACTCAACACAAACACACAATCAGATCTCCAAATTGACAAAACAGTCCCTCAAAAACAAAATAATCCCAAAGACTCAAACGGACCATGTAATCTAGGCCCAAAGCGAGAGAAAACGAAATTCGAATGAAGAAGAGAACCAACACTCAAATGACGCAATAAAATGATAAACAACTGCTAAACGAATGTAAAGAAGCAATCACAAGGTCGACTGAACCGATAAAAACCAAAAAATTCCCAAGGGAGGCTCGACACACAAGAGCACCTAGATGCCCTAGGGCTAGAATGTGAAATCGATGGAAACGGGCAAACAACCAAAGGACAAAGGTCACAGCTAGTCAAACAAGGCTCCAGAACACTCAATCAGTTGAAAAAACAAGACCAAACACACTCATCAAGCTCAGGAAGGTCAGAACAGAGAAAACCCTAGTACCTCACAGGATTGGCGCAACTGTGAGGCTGAAACTAGCGCCAGAAACGAATTGGCGTGGGTAATACACTAGCAACCTGCACTAATGGGCGCAACTGTCAGGCTGTAAAGTGCGCCAGTCGAGTTTGCTAAGGAAAAATAAAAATAGATAATCCAACAAGTAGACCAGTGATGATCAAGCTAACCAAAATTAAAAATCACAAAAAGAGCAAGCCAAAAGAGCCGAACAAGCAAGCAGAATCGAGAAACAACTAAAAAGACAAGACAATACTCCAAGTGTTCAGTTCATAAACTAAACCGGAGATTGACTGAAGCAGCTTTGATCTAATCCGCTAATGCCGAGAAATAGCGTTTCGAAGGCTATCTGGATAACTTCAGGCTCTGTCTATAACTTATAAAACAAACAACAACAAGCTAGATGATCCCCAGTGGAGTCGCCAAATTGTTGTGGAGGTAAATCCCCTCTGCGGACAGAGGCGATCCATACTAGCCCAGATCAGGTCTAGCAACAATAGTTCACGCTATAGTGTAGGTTCCTAATTGCAAATAAACCAACTAACGATGAAGGATTACCTGGAATCCAACGTTGTTGCTCGTAGAGAAAGTAGCGCTCCCGTTCCTTAGCTCCGGAAAATCACAATCCTCACGATCTTCGTGATCAGACACCTGCACACGCAAGAAAAAAAACAAACGCAAGCGTAAAATCCAGTATATGCAACTATATGTCAGTCAGAGAAGACATAACTCATCATCATAATCAACAACGGGAGTGGAACCATAACCAATAGTCGCTTATCATTAATCAATCAAGGAAGAATACAACCATAGCCCTGACACTAAATTCTCCTTCGGAGGGTCGTCAGCGAAACACGTCTCGACAAAGCCTGTCGGGGATGGGACAAACCTCTCTCTTAGAATGTTTCGACGATAATCTCCTTGCTTGGATTTGGCCTCAAGGGAATAAATCAAGGCTCTTGTAGCATAAGGCTCTGATGGCTCTTGGGAACTTGGAGATTAGCTTGCAAAGGAGATGAGAAAGCTTTTATAGATGGAGGAAGGGGAGTTGAGATCCCTATAATCATGGGATTGGCCCTATCCTCAAGGAAGCTTCCATGAGAGGTGGCAAACCACTTCCTCTACATGGAGATCCGGAGCCAAACCTCCCAACTCAAATTAGATACCAGTTTATGGATCAGTTAGAACGAAACTTCCGCCATTTATTTTTAAAAAACACTCCTTAAAATGACTGGCGCGAGTGCGACTCTGAGACAGAGCGCCAATTGGCGCGCCCCCTTTGAAAGATTTCCCCCATTGGCGCGGGTAACGAACTAGCCACCCGCGCCAATGCAAAAAGGGGTGTTTTTAGGGTTTTTCACAAGGATTTTTCTTCAGGGCAATGACAGTACATGTTTAGGGGAATGCCATGAAAGTGTTTTCAAGTTATGTCACTACTCACAGGTCACGGAATGAGCCCTCCAATTGTGCGGGATGGGGAATTGCAGGGACGGTGACAAATTGCTGTGTAACAATCTCTGTTTTGAAGATCATAGCTAGCTAATGGAGAAGGACTTTGACTACAAATATTATCCAAAACATCAGCTATTGGATCATGGAAAAAGTGAGAATTCTGCTACAACTTATTGTACATTGGTTCCAATGAGACTACATGATTTTTTATAGGCTTGTCATCCTTTGCTTGAGAGATATTATCAAAAAATTTCCTCAAAGAATGAAATGCATAAAAACTTAATGGTACATAATTATCCTGCATCAATTCATAATATGTTTCAGGTTATAAGCTTTTTTTACACAGCATTTTTTCACCATCCCTGCAATCCATCGTCCCGCATATTGGAGGGTCATTCCCGTGACTTGTGAATAGTGTCATACTTTACAAACACCTTCTTTGCATCCTTCTGCATAAAGATATCATTTCTCATGTTGGACATTTCCTCAAAAAACACACAAAACCTATGTTTTGGCCTTGACGCAGATAGCCAGTTCACCCCTCGCGTTGATGTGGGCGATTTTCACTAGACCCCGCGCCACTTGGCACTCTGTCTTAGTGCAACCCCCACGCCAAGCTGTTTTAGGAATGTTTTTTAAAAATTAGAGGCGGAAGTTTCCTTCTAACCACCTTAGGGATGAGTCACTGGAAGCATTTAAGTTGATCAGCCACGGATCTCTCTCTTTAGGCAGTGGTTTTCACTTCCCATGGAACACTCCTTAAGATAAGCCTCCCTTCCATAATTATAGGGATCCTAACCTTTCCCTCTCCCTCTATATAAATAGGCCTTCTCCCTTTATGAAAGCTAGCTAAACATATAGCCAAGGAGCTAAACTTGGAGAAGAATAATATAGCTAAGTAATTGCTATTGAGAAGGTAGAACCAAGGAGAACCCCATAGAGAGAATCCCATCCAAATTCCCGATGAGCCTTTGTGAGACGCGCTCCGCTTGAACCCTGTTGGAGGAGACCGCAACGTCGAAGCTTGGTTGTACTCTTCCTTTAATTTATTAATATACTAAACTATGGTGTTGGTTCCATCGTTTTGTTATGTTGTCTATGTAATGCAATTGATTTAGTCCTCTTCGACTGACTGATAGTTACAAATGTCAATTAGGATGTTGTATATTGTCATTGTTTCTTGTGTGTGTGCAGGTGTCCGAGTGTGAAAGCGAGCGGACAGTGATCTGTCAAACTAGGAGTGAGGAGCGAACCACTCTTTTCGACAACAACAACATAGGAACTTAGGTAAGTCATCTATCAAATCTTTGTCCATTTTTAACTAGGAATCAATATTATAGCTTGTCTTGTTTGTGGCTAGACCCACTCTAGGGCTAGTGGAATCGCCCCTATCCACAGAGGGGATTTACCTCACCAACAAATTGGCGACTCCGCTGGGGAATCAGTGCGAGTTTTTCTTTCATCCATTAGGTCTTCTTTTGGTCTTTTCTTGCTTGTTTTGCATTTTCTAATTATTCTGCTAAGCCTAAGACCCTTGTTCAGCCCCAGAGGATCAGATCTGACCTTTTTTTTTGAAAATTTTCCCTTTTTCATGAGTGAACTGGCTTGGCGTGCTTTCTGTTTAGATAGACGCGTGGATTGGCGCTAGTTTCTAGTGTTTCGTTCGTGCCATCCCCAGTTTGTCGCTGATTACAACCAAACAGTCGCGCTGACCCCTGTAGGTTTTAGGGTTTGGTCTGTTTTGAAGATTTTTGGTCAGTACTTGTGCTTCTGGGCTATTTTTAGGTATGTCTTGAGTGCTTTGGGATTGTTTTTTATTGTGATCAACTTCCTTCCTTCAGTTTTTTGTCTATTTACTATCAGCATCGAAGCCTTAGGGTTTTTAAGTGCTTTGGTATGCTGAGCCTCCTATAGGAGTTTCAAGTCTTTTGTTTCGCAGTCAACTTCATTCCTTGTTTGGTTGCATTCAGCTCCTTTGATCCGTTTGAGTGATTGCATTAGTTGGATGATTCTTGACTCTCTTGTTTAATTTTGCTTCTTATCACTCCAGGCATAGATCACACTACTTGTATGGGTCTGTTTTGAAATATTTCTTCAAGTTGAAAGGTTGCAACATTGGTTTGAGTTTTGTTATGTTTGTTCTGGGATGATTGAAATTGTTTCGCTTCAACTCTTGCATCAACGTTCTCGAACTAGTGTTTTGGTTTGTTTTTCATGTTATTTAGTGCATTGTTTTCTCTATTACATTGAAAAATTTAAAAAAAATGTTTGCATTCTTGTTTGCATTGTGAAATTGGAAGTCTTTCGCATATCTAGAATTGGACAATTCTAGGAAATATTTCTCATTTTAATTAGCTTGCATTGGATACTGTAGTGGATGTTTCCGCGTGTTCCCATTATTTTCTATAGCTTAAAAACTCCTAACCTTCTCGTAGATAGCTTTTCATCCAACGGAATGGTATCTTTTGGCATGTAGCTTGCATTTAGGGATTCTGGAGATCCAACATTCAGTAGGACCTTGGAATTGAAACATAAATACAAGATCAACGTAAAATTTACTCAATTAACCTAAGGCAACATTGGAACCTAACGAAACATCTAGTGGTCTAAGTTAGATACGTGTTCCGGTGTCTTTAAACCTAGCAGTTGTCGCTCACCATCTGGCTTCAGACAGCACTAGTATGGACTTGTGCTCCCCTTACCGTCGAGTATATAAAGGGAGACCCCTCTAGGTTGCAATCCTGTTATCCGTAGGAAGCCGAGTCTGCTGCCTTGTGACTGTGATACATTGAACACAACATTCGGGGAGACTACCTACACGTATGTTAAGTCCTTGGTCAATTCTTCTTTCATTTGATCACCAAGGTGTATATGGCAGTTCACGGAAACCTGGTACACCCTTCTACCTAGACTACCTGAGCAGTCATTTTTTATCTTTACTGACTCCATAAATTTTAAAATATCATCAAGCACTTGTCCTTTCACGCTCGCTTGAAATTGAAAGTGACTAGAGTCATCTTTTGCCTGTTTCTTGACTCTCAAACATGAAACAGTGAAATTTTGGTTTCAATGTGGTAAAATAAACTTCCTACAATTACACGCCCATTAAAGTTTGATCTCTTGGCCTGTCTTTGTTTGCCTTGGTTTTTTACCCAAGAGTCTTCGTTTTCTATCTCTTGCCTTTTCTAGTATGCTACAGTCATAGTGGCGGAACCATCGGTTTCGTCTAGCGGTAATCCTTTCTCGGACAATTCATCTGAAACTTCTCAAACCTCTAGGTCTGCCGAGCTTCAACAGCCTATTCTCCCATCAGAGTACCCCTTTGGAGAACCAGTTGAGTTCACTTGGCCTCTTTCAAATGCTTAGTTTGGGTTTGGGGTCGAGGAGAAATTTCCCCCTCTTACATCAGGATCGCCACTTTTGGCTGATATCATACCTCCTAGTCCCCGTAGTCTTTTACAAGATCTCACAGCGGATTCAGACATGGAATCTTCTGGTCCTATTGGCAGCGAAGGGATTCCTGTTTTTTATGAAGAGTATCAACTTTTTCTGGAAAACATCCCTCAAGATTCTGCTCAATCTTCGCCATCGGTGTCACTTCCAGCCAGATATAGGTCTTTGGTTCATATTATGGCTGGTATTGCCTCCATGGCAGCATCGACTCCATCAAGGGGTCTGGTCCTTCCATCATTAGGGATGTCACCAATGACACATGTCTCATCAACACCTTTTGTTACGTCTATCCCAACTAGACCTACTGTCTACGTGGCTGCGTCGACACCGGTTGTGACCACTCAGTCGTCAGGATCTTCGCCCTTAGTAGAGACTTCAATTGCCATGGCGATTCCTAATGGCCTTTCTTTCGAGGAGTATCGGCTGGCTGTTCAGCAGCAGAGCTCCCAGACTTACCAGTCCCCTCAGGATTCCGGTGATCCTTATCTTTCTCATTATGACGCAGTCGGTAACCCGATTTATTCACTTCCGTTTCATTATGATGAGCACAGAAACCCTATCTATTTTCCTACTCCTGAAGCTTATCAGTTCCTTTCCAATTTTAGACCTACCTTGCTCGTGCAACCTTCTAACCAACAAGGACAACCCTTTCAGGGACAACCTTCGGTTCAGCAAGGGTATGCTTACGACCCACAAGGACAACCCTTTCAGGGACAACCTTCGGTTCAGCAAGGGTATGCTTACGACCCGCAAGGACAACCCTTTCAGGGACAACCTTCGGTACAGCAAGGATTATTTAACGGCTCGCAAGGGCAATCTTACAATCCAGAAGGACAACCTTTACAAGGTCAGCCTATGATCCAACCTCGGCAACCTCAAGGACCTGCTAGGCAATCGATATATCAACCAGGGCCTTCATACAGTCCTGCGGGGCAATTTTATCCATCTCAAGGACAACCTTTCGTGCAACCACAACAGCCATACTTTTCGATTGGTCCAAATGTTGCACAACCAGGGCCATCTTATGGTCTTGCTCCAGGTCAACCTAGTCATCAGGCACAACCTGGCCCATCGTAGCCATCAAGCCAACCTGCTCCGTAGGGGCAACCTGGTGGCCCTCATCAGTCAGGTCAACCTGCTCAGCAGGGACAACCTGCACAAACGGTTCACCTTGCTCAGCCACCGCTCTACTCTACACCACACTCGGGTCAACCTGCGCGCCTAATTTATCCATCTCAGCAGGGCCCTACTTATCAGCAGCCTGTTTGATCCCAAGGCACTTATTACCCTCGAGGTCAATATCGACCGGTTTACAATGCACCTCAAGGTTCTGCTTACTACCCTCAACCGCCAGGCTCTACTTACATTCCGCAGCAAAATCTTTATGCTGCTCAATCAGGACCCTCATATACTCAGAATCAGTATCCTGGTCCTCAACCTCCGTATCCTAGTCCTCAGCCGCCATATCAGCCAAACTATCCAGCTTATACCCTCAACCAGGATGGAATGTGGGTACAGGTCCTTATCGAGGACCTGCTATGGTGGCAGAGTTACACTCAACCAAGATGGAATGTGGGTACAGGTCCTTATCGAGGACCTGCTATGCCTTTCAATCCTCAATTACCCTTTCTCGCCACGTTGGAATTACCGGATGTGTCCAAATTAACGAATGATCCAATCCTTCATAATCCGTATTGGCCTCCAGTTCCAACCAAGGTTCCTGGTGATTGCCCCAAGTTTGAGGGCAAGTCTAGAGAAGACCCCCAAGCACATGTCATGACATACCATTTATGGTATTCTTCCAATTCTTGGATAGATGACTCTATTCAACTCCGTCTTTTCCAATGAACTCTCATTGGAGCTGCTGCTAAGTGGTACATCGAGCTGTCTCACGGTATCTTTCAAGATTTCAACTCTCTTACTATGGCGTTCCTTACTCATTTCCAGTTAATAGTTCATTATGAAGTCGGGACACATCTCCTAACATTCTTGAAACAGGACTAGGCTACCCATATCTCAGACCACATTCATGAATGAGACGTCGTCATCGTCTAATCAAATTTGAAATTCCTTATCAACTTCTTACCCATTGGTTCACTACCTCTTTTTTCAATCAAATTGCAAAATACATAGCCATGGGGGCATGTGTTACCGAGGAACATGCCATTTCTCGTGCCCAATACCTTGATTTAGTATACTGTCAGTCAGGCATATTGTATGATATCTTGATTGATGCCCCGTGACCTGGGACTTCTAAAGCACTGGCCACCCAATCCGTCGACGACGTTATTGGTTCCATGTCTCAGAATTCACGTAAGTCTCCCTCTTCCAACACTGGGAAGAAAAAATCAAATTCTTCCAATGATTCTGCTCCTCAGCCTACCCCGAATTCTAGAAAAACCTCGGAGGTCAACGTTGTTCAGGCTAATCCTACGGATAAGACATCCAAAGGGAAAAAGAAGGGCAAAGGCAAGGCCAAAGCCGATGCCCCAAAACTAGATTTTTCTAAACCTCGTGTTGATGATGGTTCACAGCACAAGCCGAAATATCCCTGTCTGATTTGTGATGAGGAACACTACACTAAGGATTGTCCTAGATGAGCAGAAGTTAGTAAATTGATCAAAGGCACTAAGGGAACTCCGGCTGTCCTCAAAGAACCTTTTCCGTCTCAGCAAATACAGATGGTCGAGCAACCTGTGCCATCTGCACCGTTTGGCTCTCAAGTTTTCATGATGAATGGTTCTGCACCCGTTTCCATTGCTACTCAGTCAAAAGATTATACTAAATCACGTCAGGAAGCTGGGAAAGAGATCGTTGACGATCCTCCTCCCCCACCTGCCTCTGGTCCTCTTGAGATTGAAAGGCCCAATGCTGAACCCGTTATACGGCCACCTTCTAAATGTATTCTCCAGAAATATTCTTATAATCCTAACGCCCGTGTTGCTCAGCATTATAGTATTGTTGAGGATTTAGCACAGGCGCCATCCACGATGTCCGTGTTAGAAGTGCTTCAGAGTTGTCCGTCTCAACGGAAAGCGTTATTATCTATGATCGGCGGGATTGATCCTACTGATTCTAGCCTTCTCTCTTTTGATTTAGAGAATTTCTTCCCTCGACTTCCGCACCAGATTGCGCTTGTCATAAAAGTCGGCCTTAACGGTCTCAACTTCCATAGAGCCATTGTGGATGAAGGTGCATCCACTTGTGTCATGTCATCTGCTTGTTGGAAGGCTATTGGCTCTCCAACCCTAACTTCGTCACCCAATGCCCTTGAGGCATTTGATGGAAGTGAATTGAAACCCTTTGGTGTTCTCGCCAACTTTCCAATCACGTTACAAGGAAAGACGGTCAATGTCGAAGTAGAAGTAGTTGACGCTAAACTCAATTACAATCTTCTACTCAGTCACAGTTGGACTCACGCTATGTTGTGCATTCCATCCACCCTCTTTCATCTTCTAAAGTTTCCACATGAGGGAAAAATCATTACTGTCGACCATTTGTCGTTATTTACCTCGTCTTCTGAGAACAACGTTCCATACGTGGATTAGATTCCTTCTCCCCTCGACAGCATAGGGCCGGGACATTTCAAAGACCCCGCCCTCATGGGTATCTTTCCCCTTCCACCACCAAATACCGTTCAAGTTAATATGATCTCTCGGTCGGATGACACATGGATCGCCCCTTTACCTGAACAGGTTGATTCATTTGGGGATTCGATGCCACTTAGTCCAATTGAAATCAATTATTGCGAGCTTGTACCTACATAAGATTCTCCCCCTTCTGAAGATGCTCCTTTGAGCATGTATCTCGAAGTTTATTCTCAATCCCCTGGCTCGGTGATACAGATTCTCCTGATCCTTTGAAAGAAATTTTTCCATCCAATGAGGCTATCATGGAAACCATGTCTCTCGAAGACCTACCGTGGAGCGATGGGCATCATCGTTCCTCGTTTATCCTGGCCTTAGGGAAATGTCTAATTGTCTTGAGCGTTTCGCCTCTCAAGTTCCTTCTCCGCCACTTCAAACGCCTATCTTGACTAATGAAGTCTTCACTGAAGGTAACTTGAGTAACATCACCCAGACGATGACTATCGACATTTCCGTGAAACCGGGAATTGTCGAGAACATCCATGTCAGAGCCACTTGCTCTTCCGATGAAGTACAAGTGTACACTAGTCTCTTTCGTGAATTCCATGATGTTTTCGCCTGGTCTTACGAAGAGATGCCTAGAATCGATCCCAGTATTGTGGTGCACGAGATTCCCACCTACCCCAGTGTGAAGCCTGTTCACCAGCGTCTTCGTCCAGTGCATCATCGGAAAGACGCCGCCATAAAATTTGAAGTTAAAAAACTTCTTAAAGTGGGTTTCATTTATCTGATTCCTCTGACAGAGTGGGTTTCTAACATTCCTCCTGTGGATAAGAAGCAGGGAAAAATTCGCGTCTATGTTTACTATCGTGATATTAATCGAGCCTGCCCTAAGGATAACTATCCCACCCCTTTCATCGATCAGATCATTGACGATTGTGTGGGGAGTGAGATTTTTTCCCTCATGGACGGATTCTCTGGCTATTATCAGATCAACATTCTCCCATCTGATCAACATAAGACTGCTTTTATCTGTCCTTGGGGAACGTTCACGTATAAGAAACTCCCTTTCAGCTTGAAGAATGTTGGGGCTATGTTCCAGTGTGCGATGTCTTATGCCTTTCATGATATTCATCATATTATTCAACCATACCTAGATGACCTTCCGGCTCATTCATCTATGCGAAATGACCATCCGGACCATCTCCACCAGATCTTTCTTCGTAGTAGACACTACAACATTCGGCTCAATCCGCATAAATGCGTCTTCTGCGTCGATTCCGGTAGACTTTTAGGGTTTATCGTATCCAAAGACGGAATTCGCCTTGATCCGCTTAAGGTTGAGGCTATTGTTAATCTCCCCTCTCCATCCTCATTTCACCAGCTCTAGATTCTATAAGGGAAAGAAAATTTCTTACGAAATTTTATCCCGAACTATGCCGAAGTAGCCAAAGGGTTCACACGACTTTTAAAACAGGATGTCCCTTTTTGTTGGGATGAGATTGCTCAACAATATTTTGATACGCTTAAGATGTTGCTTGTCAACGCTCCTCTATTATGTCCTCCAGATTATCATCATGACTTCACCCTATATCTAGGTGCCGCCTTCAGTACGATCTCCATGGTTTTGGTTCAAGATGATGATGACGGTAACGAGCATGTTATTTACTACTTGTCTCGAAACCTTCTCGACCGTGAAATGCGTTATACACATGCTGAGAAGTTAGTGCTAGCTGCGGTCCAGGACGTCCAGCATTTTTGTCATTATATCCTTTTACGGACGGTAACCGTGATTTCTGATTGTAACCCCATGACCTGTATTCTATCTCGACAGTTTCTAGGGGGCAAGTACTTGAAATGGATCATTATCCTCCAAGAGTTTGATTTTCAATTCACTACCTCCAAATCAAAGAAATCACTCTTTTTCGCTGATCTAATTTGTTCTCTCCCCACCGAATCTGCTCCTTATTCCGAGGATCATATTCCAGAGGAAAATCTTTTCTTGATTAGCACCCTCAATCCATGGTACGACGATATCATCGTGTATCTCCAGACTTCTACTTTTAGGTTTGAGTTGACTAAATATTCCCGACGCCACATTCGGCATCAGTCGCAACCTTATCGTATTATCGGAGATACCCTTTATCGTGTTGTAGTCGATTCCGTGCTCCGATGATGTCTGACCCTCGAGGAAGCTGAGAAAGTTTTAAATGACTGCCACAGTGGCACCTGTGGGGGTCACATGTCTAGTTATGCCACCGCATAGAATATCCTTCATGCTAGCTATTTATGGCCGTCCATTTTTAAAGACTACATTGTAGCAGTACGCAAATGCCATGCGTGCCAGATATATCAACGCAAGATGCATGCACCACCTGTTCCTTTACACCCTGTCATTACCGTTGGTCCTTTTGCAAAATGGGGCATTGATTTTATGATGTGTAACCCTCGCTCGGCCAGGGGGCATGCCTATATTATCGTCATCGTCGATTATTTTACAAAATGGGACGAAGCAATGCCTACACTAGCTGCAGACGGTAAGACAACAATGCAATTCATATGCAATCATGTTATTACTCAGTTTGGTATCCCTCAAGCCATCATTACCGATCATGGTTCACATTTTCAGGACCATATGATGGAGGAGCTGACATCTAAGTTGGGTCTGAATCACGACAGCTCAATTCCATATTACCCTCAAGCTAACAGCTAAGTTGAAGTTGTAAAAAAAATTCTCGTTACAATGCTTCAACGAACAATTGGGATCCATAAATCAAATTGGCATCTCATGTTGTTTTCATCTCTATGGGCTTACCAAACGTTGATTAAGAGTGCAACTGGATTCGCCCCGTTTCAGTTGGTGTACGGTCTGGAATCTAATCTTCCGATTGAGTGTGAAATTCCTTCACTCAAATTAGTTGTGGAATTAATACCTAATACTTCACCTGAGGAAGAGTGTCTCCTCTATTTAGAGAGATTGGATGAAACTTGTCACTTAGCTGCTTTGGTCATCAAAGCACAAAAGAAGCGAGTCAAAGCTCACTTTGACCAAACAATTTCCCCTCGTTATTTTATCGAAGGCGACCTCGTCCTCCTGTACGACCAAGCTCATAACAAGCTGGGGGCAGGTAAATTCCAACCCATGTGGCATGGGCCCTACATCATCAAACGTGTGTTACAGAATGGGGCTTATGAGCTTATTGATTATGAAGTTTATCCCTTAGCACAGCCCAGAAATGGGTTGTATCTGAAAAAATATTATTCTTGAGTCATTCATGCATGATATGTGTACATAGGTGATTTTTTCATTTTTGTGCATGTTTAGGTTTGATGTGATTTGTAAGCTTTTTTCTGCTTATTGGGTCTTGTTGGTTATGCAGATGTCTATTTCCCCTTATGTTGGTTTCACGGATGGTGCTTCCCACAATACCAGGAGCTTATCTTCGGCAGCCTAGGTAATTTATAATCCTGTTGGTGAGTTGATTAACCTACAAGGTATTTGTCTAGGAAAAACTACAAATAACGTCGTTGAATATAGTGTAGTTGTGTAACTATTAACTGAGGCAGTTAACCTCGGCATACGTGCATTGCTTGTAAATGTAGATTCACAACTTCTTGTTATTCAACTTAACGATCATTATTCGGTCTGAAACCCATGCATTTTGAGATTGTATTTATGTATTCGTTTGCTTGAAAGACATTTTGATTTCATCACATATCAACATATACCAAGAAGAATGAATACATTAACTGATGCAGTGGCTAACATTGTATTAGATAGACATTTGCACAATTTATAAAACATCGTCATATGTAAATAGACCCATGTAGAAAATAGATGTATATATATCGATTGTTTGCAGCGTGTGCATCATAAAAACCAAAAAATATATATGTTTGTTTCAGTTACATCGTGATACAACATGTCTCTCAAAAATATGCATAAATAAAAAGCCTAGGTGCCTAATCAGCGTGGTGCTCATGATAGCACGTCACCGTCCGTACCAACTGCCTCAACAAGTGGTGGATACGACTCGGCACCCCTACGATATGCCTAAGGAACATCATCAAGGAGAGAATATTTTGGGATCCCACGGGCGATCCCCTCCATATTTTGAACTATCTCCTCCCCCTCACCGCCCTCACCATGAGGATCGAAATTGCGAGGAGTTCGCCTCGCTATCGGCGACATACCTGTAGGCCTCTCTGGGCCAACATCTGCATACATATAATATTAACTGTGATAACATGCATATATACCAAAAAATCATAAACTCATGAAAATAAAAAATGAGTCTCACCTAGCTCTTCGTCCCAATCCTCTCCCTCCGGGAGGGGGAGATCTGGATCACTGGTGAAGTCTGTACCAAAGTAAGGCCAGTCCTCCAGGAAAATTAGTTGTCGGTGGAGCCAATCAAATAATTCTGGCCTCCAGGACATCTGTTGGCCACCCCCTGCTCTAGGCATCAGCGCAGCCCATCGGGCCATCTGTGGTTCTCTGGGTGGTGGCATCGGGACAATGACCTCCTGACGCTGGAATATCGGTATTCGTTCCAAGAATAATGATACCAAAATGGATCCATATCCAAAATGCGTCATTTTAGTCTTCTTGCACTTGGTTAGTTTCCGCTTAATGTTAATAGTCACGGCCTCTACCCAGTTGTAGAGAGTCGAGGTCAGGCAGTCTACGGCAAGAAGCAGTTGTGTCTTTGTGGCCTCATGCGGTGCTTGCGATCCTGTAGCCCGTGTGATAGTGTGCAGCACTACTTTTAGTGCCAGATCTAGGATGGTTTGGATGTCAAACTTTCCACTCCCTGTGCCTTTGCATGCCCCTCAGCACACTCTGTCGATCACCATCCCCATACTCTCCCCAGAGGTACGGGTACCGGTCAGCATAGGGACTGCACCCCTCCACGACAATCCTGTGATAAAATACACATCAGAGACTTCGAGTTCAAGTTCTTGATCTCGAAGCATGAATTTTTCTTGGTCTTCATCCCAAATGCTTATCAGAGACTGAAGAAATTCTGGTTGAGCCAAGAGGCACGGTGTTAGGAAGAATTTCTTTAGCCCAAAGTCTCTGAGGGCATCCATGCATCGATCATTCTCCATGGCAAGTTCATCTTCCTCACTATGTTTCCTCTCTTTCCACTCAATCACCATTATTTTTTCTTGGTACCTGCACACATTGTTCATATGAGCATTGTTAGTCTACTTGGGCATTGAAATTTGCAAACAATTGACTGCATTTTCCTTAAATTTATGCAGATTTTTGGGTTGCGCGGTTGGCGCGACTGTTTCAAAAACAGTCGTGCCAATGGGCGCGCCTTCTGTGTAAAAAAGTGGCGATTGGCGCGAGTCCATGCCCGAAACCTGCGCCAACCGTGATGCCCTAATTTTGACAAATCCTCTCCTAAGGAATCAAAATGACAAATACAAGTAATGAAATTTAGCTTAAAAGATGGAAAATGGTGTCAGCTCTTACCTAGGACTGACGAAATCAAGATCGATTCACTGGATCACTCGCAATCGTCACCATAAGATCGCAAAGAAAATGGGTCACTGTTGCTCCACAAAGAGGTAAAAGTGAAAAGTAAATAATTTTTACCACTTATGGCATTTTATAACTTTTCAGAATCTTAAATTAGGTTTTAAAACATATTTATCGATTATTTTATCATATTATTTTTGAGAATAAGGTTTTACACACGTCTTTTGTGCAGCGACAGGTTTTCACATGGTTATGACGAAGAAATGAGTTATATTTTATACTTTTTCGGACTGGGTAAAAACACGAAAAAGTCACTACTGGAGTCACCTTTCAGCTCTTTTCTGACTCTCTAAAACTGAAAATATTGTTGAGACGCTTGTTGTTTTGAACTCGTTAAATGGCTGCAAAATGATATCTACCCAGTACACGTTTATGCCTTTTTCGGGTTGGGATAGATTATTTACGAAAAAGGAATACCTTAGCTTATCGTAACTAAGAGGTTCTCTCAGATGTTGTTTTCTACCTTTTCGGATCTAAGAGACTATTTAGGAAAAGGGCTTTATTGGAGTTTTATTTTCCGCTTTCTTTTCAAACTCTCTAAACATGAAAATATGTTGAGTTCTCCCTTTGTCAGACTCATTAAAAAGTGATGACATCGGACGTCGTCATTATGATGTTACTCGAGTTCCTCCTTCCTAGGGCTCGTAAAATGTACTAGGTTGGATTTGTCCAAAGGACAAACTTACATTGCAAGCATATGCTATCCCCTTCAGGCTTGTTTTCAAAAATAATTGGGGTACTTGCCAAAAATGGTGGGGGAAAATGGAACCAGACTTTAGTCGGTAGTATGTCACTCTTGAACATGGCACTTGTCTGCATTCATGTCAAGTTGGGGACATCTCACTTCGTCATTTGTTTGCCTCCATGGTTTTGGGTAATCTCTTTTGACCGCTCATCTTTTCTTTTCCATGTCACCATGACCTCAGATCCCTTGATGTCAAATACTGCCAAATCCAGTGTCATGCCACCGATATCTTCAAGAGAAGTTTTGCCTCTGCAATTTTCAACCTCCCTCTGATTCTCTGTTGGTATTGATTTGAAAATTATCATATTCCTCTGTCTCATGTCGATGATGTGGGAAACATCATGGCCCTCCTTCGACCAGGTCGCTTCCTGTCAACTTCAGCTCATTTTCCAGGAAGCTGATCCAGAGACTCCCTTTAGGTGCCCTTGAGCCTGCATGCCTTAATGGCAGGTTCTTTGCATCCGATGCAAGGTTCACATCATCAGCCTTCGATCGGATGATTCTGCGAGTGTTTGACGCCAGATCACTGTTCACATTATGTGGATTGTACCTTTTGTACCTTGAGAGCCATTGTCATTATTGGTGGTTTCTCTCACGTCTGTTAACAACTCTCATTATTGGCTGGTAATCAGACAATGTTCCTGCATGTTCGACTTCAACTTGTCTATTCGCATGCTCAAACTTGTACTTTTTTCGGGTCGAAATGGAGCGCAAGACCCTGGGTTTTGTCTGATGAAATCCAGGCTGCGGGTTCTTTGTGGATTACTATGACTTGTTACATGACTCTTCTTATTGGATGGCTGCGACCATACCTGAGTCTTTTTGTTGATCCTTATTAATGGATGGCTGCATCCATACCCCGGATCTCACTTTTTATGTACTCTATTATGGATGGTTGCGCCCATGCCACATATCATGTATTAAAGATATCAGTTGTATTTGTACTTGCAGGTTTTCTGACAGCAGTGTTTAGGTCGAATGCGTTCTCATAAAGAATTTCACCCCTCCCTCTCTCTCGGACCTCATGCTTTAGGGGGCATCTGTTACACAGCATTTTGTCACTGTCCTTGCAATCCCTCATCCCGCATATTGGAGGGTCATTCTCGTGACTTGTGAACAGTTTCATACTTTACAAACACCTTCTTTGCATCCTTCTGCATAAGGATATCATTTCTCATGTTGGACATTTCCTCAAAAAGCACACAAAACCTATGTTTTGGCCTTGGCGCAGATAGCCAGTTCACCCCTCACGCCAATGTGGGTGATTTTCACTAGACCTCACGCCACCTAGCACTCTGTCTCAGTGCAGCCCCCACACCAAGCTGTTTTAGGAATGTTTTTTAAAATTTAGAGGCAGAATTTTCCTTCTAACCACCTTAGGGATGAGTCACTAGAAGCAAAGGAGCGAGGAGTGAGCCACTCTTTTCGACAACAACGGCATAGGACCTTCGGTAAGTCATCTATCGAATCTCCATCCATTCTTTAACTAGGAATCAATATTATAGCTTGTCTTGTTTGTGGCTAGACCCACTCTAGGGCTAGTGGGATTGCCTCTGTTCGCAGAGGGGATTTACCTCACCAACAACTTTGATTTGTAGTCTGAAACTCAGTGTAACTCAGTGGTTCTGATTCTAGAGTGAAAGAAGCTTCAATATCACAAGTGGTGTCCTCAGCCAATTCATGAGAAGGCTTGTCATTCATACTTTTGACAACTCCCTTATCTTCTTACTTATAGTTTTCTATTATTTTCGCAAATGAGGAGAGACAGAAGGTTAAGGAGTACTGATCAAGTAGTTCATTATCTTCTCCACGCTCAATATCAAAACTGAAAGATTGTTGATTTCTAACCTTTGGAAACTTTTCTCTCAGAAATTGAAATGAAGCAAAACTCAAAGGCAAAAAGATTTCACTTACTTTGAAATTTTCTTAATTCTCTTCACTTTTGTCATGATCGATATGTATAGGCTGAGTGTTATATTTGAGTAGATTTAATTGAACTTCCTCCTCTCGAAAACATGCCAATGATTGCCTTCAAGAGTCAAGCTCAATTTCGAAAACATTGTCATAATCATACTAATTATACTTGGGTAAATCATCAATGTAAGTAATTTCATCGAACATACACATTAGATCAGCAGATTTCTTCTCCTCGGATTGATCTACAAATCCATTTTCACGATTTTCCATAAATGAATACAAACAACAATGTTTTTCTGATCTATGGTAACTAGAATTAGCAGGAAAATGGTTAGGGCCAGCAACCTCTTCTTCTTCTGCAATAAGTGGGACATGGTGTTGTTGAACAAAAAATTCATCTCTCATGGTGATATTTTGCATCATTTCATCCATTGTACTTACCAAAATATCGAGCTTCCCTTTTGAAGATGTCAAGTGCTCTGTTAGGTCCCTATATTACTATTTTAGCCCCTTATTGTTATTATTGTAGCCCCCTTATTGTTATTATTGTAGCCCCCTCTAACCCCAATATTGTTATTATTGTGCCCTTACATTGTTATTGTTAGGTCATCTAGGATTACATTGTGGCCCCATGGACTCCTATATATAGAAAGGAGGTTTTGTCATTTGTATCATCCAAGAAGTGTTCATTCATGTAATGTATTGGAGGTTTCCCCCTCGAAGTGGCTTATTTCTAAGGCGTTGATATATCTTTTCTTCTATTTTTGGAGCTGGTTTCAAAGCATTTGGTATCAGAGCTTTGGATTCTAGGGTTTTGCTGCTCCAAATAGGTCATCGTGGAATTTTCGCTATAAATTTATTTCTACGAAGGTTCAAAAGCTGAAATTTTTAGAGTACGAAGCCGAAATTTTGAGGAACATCGTCACAAAATTTCATAGCTTGGTTCGCAATATTTTCGGAGATATGATCTGTGGAAGTTAGGTCTTTTTGCAGGCTCCTCAATTTAACCTAAACAGGTCATCGCGGAATTTTCGCTATAATTTTTTTTCTACGAAGGCTCAGAATATGAAATGGATAGAGCATGAAGCCAAAATCCTGAGGAACATCTTCGCAAAATTTCAGATCTTGGTTCGTAATATTTTCAGAGATATGGTACGTGGAAGTTAGGACTTTTCAGGCTCCCGAAATTCATCTCAAAGAGGTGATCATGGGAAAAACTTCATAACTCTCTCTCTGAGCATCAGATTGGAATTCTATAAAAAATAGACACAAGCACACGGAATTTAG
Source organism: Pinus albicaulis (assembly GCA_034641835.2). Lineage (NCBI taxonomy): Eukaryota > Viridiplantae > Streptophyta > Pinopsida > Pinales > Pinaceae > Pinus > Pinus albicaulis. Next base: position 88,300,931 of record CM076570.1, read on the forward strand.
TTTCCTATCTATCAATTTCAGAGCCGAAGGAGGAAGCAGTGACACGTGGCAAGTCATACAAGTTTTCTCTACTGAACCAGTCCATAATTAGGTCATCGTAGGAAATTGGGCACAACATTGTCTTCAAGAATCCAAATCAGGTCAAACTTGTGGCATTTGAAAGAGGATTCAGAGGGCTACCTCAATACCAAATTTTAGATATTGAAGATCCGAAATCATAGAGATAATTCAGTTTCAATATCGCGCTCCTCAAAAGCAAGAAAAAGGTGTGTATTTTTTTCGAATTACATAAGTCTTGTTTAAAAAAAAATAGTTGGAATTTATTCCAAGGGCATATTGAAGAATATATATCAGTATTGGGTTCTAAAATGGCCCCTAAAAATAATTCAACACCCATTAAGCCTTCAGAAGGCTCTACTATGACTCATGAAGACGAAGAAACACAACATGAGATATCAAAATTACAAGAGCAAGTGCACCAAATTTCGCTATCGTAAAGAGCAACAAAAAATGAAATGGAAGTTTTGAAGAAAGGCGTGGAAACTAAGATGGATGGTTTGAAGAAAGGCGTGGAAACTAAGATGGATGGTTTGAAGAAAGGCGTGGAAGCTAAGATGAATTGTTTGGAAGCTAATATGGAATGCATGGAAGTGGGCATGGAAGCTAAGATGGATGGCATGGAAGCTAAGATCGATGAAAAAATGGAAAACATAAAAGTAGACATCGAAGGTTTGACAAAGTTGATACAAGAAATGTTTCCTAATGGCAAAAAGATAGTAGAGGAAACTCATGATGAGAACAAAATAAATGTTAATCATGATTTCATAAACTCTAATGTTGGACGGAAGAACCACCATATTCCAAATATGGATATGAGGAAGTTTGATGGCAAGGATCCTGTAACATGGATACTACAAATGGAGCAATATTTTGATCTCAATAATGTGCAAAACACACAAAAGGTATGCATTGCAATTTTACATTTAGAACAAAATACATTTGTATGGTATCGATGGCTTTGCTCCCATAAAAAAATTGTCACTTGGTCAATTTTTACGGAGGAAATGATAGCACATTATGAGGATACAAAGAGCAACACCTTCTTTAGCCAATTGATAAATCTCAAACAAAAGGGTTTAGTGGAGGAGCACATTGAGGATTTCCAAAAATTGAATATAAGGGTAACTGATATTCCAGAGGAACACAGGATTGATCTCTTCATAGGTACTTTAAAGGATAACATCCAACATGAAGTTCGCATTTTGGAACCTGATTCATTGGAGAAGGCATTCAGGTTGACAAGAAAAATTGAATGTAAAATTATGGCGACAAGGAAGCCTACCACTCACTTCTATAAAGAGGGAAGTGTTGCTACTCCTAGATTTACACAACCTACAAGGTTGACACCACAAAAATTGGAAGAAAAAAGAGCAAAAGGGCTTTGCTACAGTTGTGATAGAAAATACACTAAAGGTCATAAGTGTGCTGAGAAGAAATTATTTTACATAGATTGTGAAGAGGAAGAAGAAAATGAACAAGAAGAGGATATACACCAGGAACCAACCCTAGAAGAGGAATAAATGAGTCTGGCCATATCATGTAATGCATTGGAAGGAATTACCACTCCTCAAACTCTCAAGATAGAAGGACATATCAAGAAGAAAAAGGTAATAGTGTTTATTGATTCAGGTAGTACCCATAATTTTGTTCATTGTAAGGTAGCCAAGGAATTGAATTGTTTCCTATACCCAGCACCAGAATGTCAAGTGATGGTTGCAAATGGAGGAACTATAAATTGCTCTGGAAAATTCCATAATATCAAGCTAACCATGGGGGTATATGTATTGAATAGTCCAATGCTTTCCATTCCTATGTGAGGTGTTGATGTTGCACTAGGAGTATAATGGTTACAATCTCTGGAGACAAAAGCTTTTAATTTTCAAGAACTTTTCTTGAAATTTTTTTCAGAAGGAAAGGAAGTCGAATTACGGGGTATCACAGGGAAGTCGGGAAAGACAATAAGCTCTAATGTCATGACAAATCTTCTGAAGAAATAACAATGAGGTGTAATTGCACAATTATGCTCACTAGAAGTTCCAACATCAAAATCATCTATTTCTGCAAATCTCCGAAAAGTCTTGGACAATCATTCCAAGGTGTTTGAAACTCCCAAAGGACTCCCACCTATTTTCGATCATGATCATGCTATTCATTTGATTCCAGGAAGTTTTCCTCCAAACATCAGGCCCTATAGATATACTTATGTCCAAAAGAGCTAAATTGAACGTATGATTGCAGAAATGTTAGAGGCTGGTATAATTCAACCTAGTCAAAGTTCCTTCTCTACTCCAGTAGTATTGGTGCACAAGAAGAATGGATCATGGCACATGTGTCTGGATTATAGGGAGCTCAATAAGCTCACCATTAAAGATAAATTTCCCATTCTTGTGATTGATGAATTATTGGATGAATTACATGGCACAATTTATTTTACCAAGTTGGATCTTCATTCAGGTTATCATCAAATTAGAATGAAGACTGAAGATATTCCGAAAATAGCATTTCGAACTCATGAGGGTCATTATGAATTTTTTTTCATGCCTTTTGGCCTTACCAATTCACCTTCTACATTTCAAGGGTTGATGAATTCCATTTTCAAACCCTTACTTAGAAAATTTGTGCTAGTATTTTTTAATGATATACTAATCTACAGCAGGTCTTGGAAGGATCATGTTTAACATGTTGACAGGGTGCTAAAACTATTGTAGGAGAAAAAATTATATGCAAAATCATCCAAACATTTCTTGGAGTACAAGAGGTGGAATATCTAGGTCATATTGTAACTCACGAGGATGTTAAGGTAGACCCTAACAAAATTAAAGCCATTAAGAAATGGAAAGTCCCCACAACTATAAATCAGTTGCGAGGATTTCTCAGTTTAACAGGGTATTATTGCAAGTTTGTTAAGAATTATGGGAGAATAGCAGCACCTCTAACAACATCATTGAAGAAAGATGCATTTTCATGGACTCCTGAAGCAACTAAGGCCTTTGAACATCTTAAAGAGGCAATGTGCCTAGCACCGGTCTTAGCTACGCCAGACTTCACAAAAACCTTTATTGTGGAATGTGATGCCTCAGGAAATGGAATTGGTGTTGTTTTAATGCAAGAAGGAATACCCATTGCTTTTGAAAGTCGTCCAATCAAAGGAAAGTATTTACAGAAACCTATTTATGAGAAGGAAATGTTAGCAATACTGCATGCACTAAAGAAATGGAGAACTTACCTAATGGGAAGACACTTCAAAGTAAAAACTGATCATGATAGTCTGAAACACTTTTTGGAACAAAGACTATCTTCAGAAGAGCAGCAAAAATGGGTCACAAAGATGTTGGGTTATGACTTTGAAATAATCTACAAAAAAGGAAAGCTTAATGTTGTTGCAGATGCACTCTCAAGAAAAAATGAAGAGGTGGAGGCATTGCTTTGTGCCATTTCTATTATCCAACCAGATTGGATAACCGAAGCAAGAGATGAATGGAAGAAGGACAAAGATGTATGGACACTCATTCAAAAGTTGCAGCAAGATCCTAGTACATCTGATACATTTAGTGGGAAAAATGATTCCTTATGGTACAAAGATCGCTTATATCTTTGTAAGAATTCCCAACTAAAACAAAAGATTCTTCTGGAATTGCACACTTCTCCTTTAGGAGGACACTCAGGATTTTTAAAAACTTACCACAGGGTGAAGAAAGAATATTTTTGGGATGGCCTTAAATCTGATATTCAAAAGTTTGTGGCGGAATGTTTGGTTTTCCAGCAGAATAAAGTGGAAACAATTAAGACCCCGGGACTTCTACAACCTTTATCCATTCCAACTCAACATTGGGAGGAGATTTCAATGGATTTTATCACAGGTTTACCTAAGTCCGAAGGAAAGAGTGTCATCATGGTGGTAGTTGATAGACTTACCAAGTATGCACACTTTTGTGCATAATCTCATCCATTTAAAGCAAGTACAGTTGCTACTACATTTATGGATAGAATTCAAAAGCTACATGGAAGCCCAAGGGTTATTGTGAGCGACAGAGATCCCATTTTTACTGGAAATTTTTGGAGGAAGTTATTTTCTTGTTTGGGTACTCAATTAGCTCATAGCTCATCTTATCATCCTCAATCTGATGGTCAAACTGAGATAGTAAATAAATGTTTGGAAGGATATCTTCGTTTTTTGTATCTGATAAACAAACACAATGGGTCAAGTGGTTACCTCTCGCTGAATGGTGGTATAACACTTCCTTCCATACTGCAGCAAAAATGACCCCATTTGTGGCACTTTATGGATATCATCCACCATCGATCACATCATCTTTAAGGGAAAATTCGAAGGTTCAAGTAGTGGAAGATCACATTGAGCATCAGCGAGAAGTTCTGCAACTCTTAAAGGATAACCTGAATTTGGCACAAAATCGAATGAAACAACAGGCAGATCAACTTCACAGCGAGAGAAGTTTTGATGTAGGAGATTGGGTATTTTTACGGCTACAACCATGCAAACAAATGTCCCTCAAGCAAGCTAAGAAGGATAATAAATTATCGCCAAAGTACTATGGTCCTTACAAGGTGTTGCAAAAGATTGGTACTATGGCATACAAATTGGAGCTTCCTGGTTCTTCACGAGTGCATCCAGTTTTCCATGTTTCATGCTTAAAGAAGGTTATAGGTGAAAATCTTCCAGTTCAAACAATATTGCCAGAACTTGATGAGGAAGGAGAAATCATATTGGAACTTGAAGCGGTCACGGAAACAAAAACTCGACAGCTACGGAATCGATCAATTTCAGAGTATCTCATCAAGTGGAAGAACTTACCCACTGAAGATTCTACATGGGAGGATGAGAATTTTATACAGAAGCACCCGGAGCTACTCAAGTGTTGAGGACAACACTTTTTTGAAGGAGAGGGGCATGTTGGGTCTATATGTGCGTGCTCCTGGTCCCAACCCCTTATTTTTATTAGTGTAGCCCCCTTATTGTTATTATTGTAGCCCCCTCTAACCCCAATATTTTTATTATTGTGCCCTTACATTGTTATTGTTAGGTTAGCTAGGATTACATTGTGGCCCCATGGACTCCTATATATAGAAAGGAGGTTTTGTGATTTGTATCATCCAAGAATTGTTCATTCATGTAATGCATTGGAGGTTTACCCCTCGAAGTGGCTTATTTCTAAGGCGTTGATATATCTTTTCTTCTATTTTTGGAACTGGTTTCACAACATGCTCCTTCTCTATGTTCTCCCTCTCTTCTACTTCCATCTTTGACCTTTTGACCAACATATTAGCTTTCACATATATCGTCATGATATCACAGTCCTGTATTTATTTAAGTGTTGTATTGCTCCTTTCTCTCAATTTAAACACCATTTCCAGATCAAAGGCATCAAGGTAGTGTAAGAGAGTTGAATTGGGAGGTGGTTTTATATTAGAAGGGATTGAATGGTATACTTGATTGAACCTGGCAAGAAAGTGTAGCATTGTTTCTCCTGGTTGTCTTTTCAAATGATTATATTATTCTATAATCATAAAATGATTCCTCTTCATCACCCATTTATCAAGGAAGACTTTCACAAACTGATGGAACTTGAAAATGCAGCTGACAAGTTTTTGAACCATTTCTTAGCTTCGCCTTACAAATATAGAGCAAACATCCTAATACTGACATCATCTTCTTCAACCTGAAAAAGGTCGAGAAATTTTTCAAAATTATGAATGTGTTTCTTAGCAGTGATGTTACCATATTCTCCATCAAACCTGGGCAAATGGTTGTAATATTTTTTAGGGAAATCATGGAGTATAAGAGGTAAGATGAGTGGCTAATATCTATCTGGAATTTTACAAGGTATAGGATTATGTACAAAAGTTGTAAGATTAGTCTTGATCTTTTGAGGCTCATCAAGCTGAAGATGGTCAACATAGGTTTCAGAAGAAGGATCTTGACCAAGATCAAAATCGTAAGTTGAATTTGTATACACAATTTTCAGAGGAAAGGAAGCAAATACAGGTCTGGGATCTTTTCTCAAATACATTATACTTTGAAAAAAAAAATTACACTATCAAGAAAAGAGAAAAACTAATTCACGACAAAGAACATTTTGTCTTGGATGGAATTCCAAGTTGAATACCTAATCTTCCCATGTTTTCCTTTCATGTTTCCGTTGGTAAGTTTCAACCTCTAGTGGAGCCTTTGGATTTGATTTCGAACTGATTTGGAGTCACCAGGTGGATAATTTTAGCCTTCCTGTGTGTGAGCACTATCCACCATCAGCAATCAGATCTGATCCTTTTTGTGCTTTCCCAGAGAAGATCTATCACTTCGTTCCCTAACAACGGCGCAAAAAATTTTAGTCTCCACAATGTCCCAAGGCTGAGAAAGGATATCGATGGATATAACCTCAAAACAAGCTCTTATTTTGGTAGCTACCCCTACCAAACCAGAGAGGGACCTCTCTATGAAAATCACAGCCAAAGGTTTGACTAGATGAAGAATGGATTTTAGGCTAGTTAGGTCATCTCTAGGCTTTTGAACATTTGATGGTTTTTATGCTAGATCAGGGATGAAAGCAAGGTAGCTAGGTAAAATTATCAAAGCGTTACAGCTGCAACTATATGAAGGATAAAGATAATAATGCTTTGGTGATGGGCTTAGGGTTTTTTCAGTGTAGTGTAGGGTTTGAAAATGAAGGAGGATCTTAATGAGCATGTGTCATGAGTTCATTAAAACAGAAGGAAGAAAAAATAAAATGATATTCCCAAACAAAACAGAGCTTTATGAATAATTCTTCTTATCAAACTTTTAGGAAAATCATTGAGGAAAGAAAGGCATGGAAAGGAAACATGTATATCATTTATAAAAGACTATAACAGAGAAAATACAACATCAAAAACTCACTGCACATTAGTTCCTAGATAACTACAATTGGTCTTTTTATTTTCTAAATAAAAGCTGAAACACAAGCTACAATAGTCTCACCCTCTAATGCCCAACCAAAAAAATGACTAAGAAATCCATACATATAGACAAAAAACCATTTCCCCTCTCTCAGGGGTCGAATCCTAGTGTGGAGGAACTGATCACATGATTCCCTCACCTAAAACCTAAATACTAGGGAGGTTAACAATACTCTCCCCAAGATAGAAAAACTAATACATTTGACCATAAAAGACATTTACAAGCATGTATCCACCTCATTTTTACTCTAACCTACATAATTACACATTATTCAATCATCACAACATCAAAAATGACAAATTACATCAGTGGAGGTAAAATTTGGACTTATTCAACTGAGAAAAGTTATTTTCAAGAAAAAACACGGCAAAATCAGGCAAAAACATAGCGTGCCAGGGGAAAAGGCAGTGAAATTGATAGAAGTGGCTTTTGAAGGCCTTCCCAAGGTCCAAATCCTAATATGAATGATGCTAGAGAAATATCTTCTTGTCTGCTACATGATAGAGTCCTCAATCACCGAAAAATACTGCTCCTAGCCCCTCAAAATTCCATTCTCCCTTAGGTACTCCAAAAACGCAACGAGTTGTTCAAAAAGAGGGTAGAAAGGTGTTTTTTAGTGGTTTTTGGCCCTTTTCACCTACCATAAATTGCTGAATTTTTTCTCCCAAGGGATAGAAGTGATGTAGAAGTGATGATAAATCCAAAAATTCAAACCATTTTTCATTTGGAGGCCCCCATAAAAAGCGCAACGTGAGGCACGCTATGTTTTTGGACCAAGGATTGTGCAAAAGTTGTCAAAAAGTCGAAACTTTTCAAAAAAAATATGCAAAAATAGGTCTCAAAGGTAGGTCCATATCTCTCTAACCATAACTTTTTTTAAAAAAATTAGAGAGGTTTTTTGTCTTTTGCATTTTATTAATAAAAACCTAATCCTCTTTTCAAAAATACATTCCCATTTGGTCATAATTAAGGTTGAAAGTTGATCACTCAAAATTTGGAAAAACGCAATGCCACCAAGGAAAAGCGTAGCGTGATATTGAAGGGAAATTTTGACTGCCTTCTTGAGCTCCAAATAAATATATGAAGGTACTAATGGAAAGCATAGGATTTCTACTACACAATAGAGTCATCAAGAACTGCAAAAACATTCTCCAAACCCCTGAAAAACTATCTTGAATTCAAGCTATCGAGAAGTGTAGAAAACCTCCTGTAGCAATTGCATTTTTGGCATTTCTCCCAAATCATAATACCTGTGTATAAACTGAGGGATGTTTTTGTTCCTTGGTCTATTATGGACAAAAATTATTTTAATTTTGTAAAATTCATCTCTATTTGGTCATAAACACATTTTGAAGAAAAATTGTCCATGTGTGTAATGTAAACCCTAGGTAGCCCATATCTTAGAAAGGTGAAGCTACGATTTCTTGGACTTTGGTGGGCTCATACCTACTGATCTGACCTCCTTTTTTATATGGCTTATTTTCTCCCTCCATGTTTGAGATTTTACAAAAAACCCTAGTGGGATGAAAGGGAAAAATAGGGTTTTATCTGGAAAACAGGGAATTAGGGTTACTTGCTTTAGGTGATGGAATGTAGGGGTTAGAGAGGAGATATGTAGGTAGGAAAATTTAGGGAGGTATATAGGAGTATTAGGAAGCTTAGGGAAGTGGAAAATGATGAAATTAGTGAAGGGAATTGTGTAGGAAATTTAAACATAGTCCTAACCATAAAACTACCAAAAACGCAACGTAGGAGCGAGGGTTAGGTATAGGGATTAGGGAAATGAGGGAGAAGGGATAGGGAAATATTTTGGGAGGTTTGTAGGGTGTAGGGAATGGTAGAGAGTATGTATGAGATTAATTTTTTTTCCTTGCAATTCAAAAAAATGGTGCTCACCCACCAAAAACATAGAGTGGGGATTGTGGGAGGATTTCACCAACGAAACACTGAAATAGATGTTGATAGGAGGTATCCGGAATTTCAAATTACTTTTCAATAGCTGATGAAACCTTAAATTTCCCCTTAAAACCTTTGAAGATGGATTTTTTTCTTGTAGGAGTGAAAACACATCGAAGGCTAAAAACCGCAGTGTGGTGGTTGAAAATGTAGCGTGGCTGCTTGGAGAGGGTGCCAATCACCTTTTGAGAGTGTCCTTTGATGCCTTTTGTGATGAGATGGTATTTTTTGGTGAGTGAGTGCTCAATACCAATGAAATGAATTAAAGAAATTTCTTGTATGGTCTTTTTTAGCTTGTGGAAATCAAATTCTCTTCATAGTGGTGTGGTGGCCCACGATGTCTTTTTCATCTTTGACTTAAAAAATTTGCTGCTTTGGAACATTAGAAACATATTACATCCATATTTGAAATAAAATTACACTTAAAAAGAACTTTATTCAGAATTTTCCATATTCCATGACGGATTTTATTGGTGAAATGGCATATTTTTATGAATTAGACCATAATGACCTAATGTTGACACTTGATGAAATGAGATGAATGAAGGACCATAGTGGTATGACTAAGATGATAATGGAGACATTTCAGTGATGACTCATTCAACTGAATGATGGCAATGACCTAAGCATGAAATTTTTTGAAAGGAGTAGTAATCAGACCTAGGCACACTAGCCAGTGACCAAATTTTTATTTGAAAACCTACTAAAACCATAAAAATTTGACTTGAGACCCTAACAAAAACCTTGTAAAACCACATTTGATCACTGGTGATAGGCATAATTGAGTGACACTAACACAAGCCATTGTCGTGCACTTACTGTTTACATTGGGGAGATTCATTAAGAGAAAATATTGCACATGAGGTAGCTCGATCCTAGAAGCGCCCAACTTCCAGGTGACACTACCACCTTGCCCATCTGCCATGACATAAACACGAAACAACAATTCCAAAAACAAGGCCTAGGATACTTCCTCCCTTCCATCCCATTTATTACAGCCTTTACCTCTCGGCCCAAATAGAGATTCAACAGCCATAATCCAGATTCGACTAACAACATAGACCAAGATTTGAATGGAGACCGGACAAGAGCTAATACCACAGAGATAGATCCTGCTCCCAAACCAAATTTGAGACAAAAACATTCTACAAAGATGGTATCCGTAGGGGTGAAGACCATGGAACCCACATAGGAACAACCTAGGAGCGATTCTGCTCCAAGTCATGCAACGAAAAAAACCCCAAACCTTCCCAAGAAAAATCAGAGAGCCAAGACCCATAAATGAAAGAGAAAACAACCCATCCCCAATTCCAAGTGCAACTAGGCCAAGATAGTATGGTGTCCCTGGGGCAGACTAGATAATTTTAAACCCTATATAACCCCATCCTGGAAAGGATACTCCCAAACAAAAATAAACATAGACATATCCATGTAAATGACCTTGATTTGGAAGGGATACAAACACATTCAAATACATGCAGCCTTTCTTACCCTCAGACCCAAGAAATTCTAGACCATACATTCCTAATTCCATTAAACAGATAAGTCGTTGCATGGAAGAGAGGAGGGAATGGTGGATCATATACCAGATTACCCATGGAGGGAGAAGCCAAGACCTCCACCTCATCTACTTCCGCGATAGTCCATGATGTCCTACACCAGCCTTCAGCACTCTACCATGATGAACCAGACAATTTCCAAGTTCACTCATGTAATATTCCTAAATTAGCCACGAGCTAGTTGGAATATTAATTTTTTTTTTTGCTTTCTTTTTTATGGATAAGAGGATATGGAGATCCATAAATCTCCTTAATACGAATAAAATAAATGCCAATGTGAAAGGAAGACATCTTGGCAGCTTAATTGAGCACCCTTAGGTGTGAAAAGGGGTTGGAACACCTTGACTGTGTCAACCTTGACCAAATCAACAGCGTTGTCATGGAGTAGTGGCATTCAATGAGGGACAACGCAATTTTAGATGGAGACTCTTTGCATGGAAGTAGTGTCATAAATGAATGGGGCTTAGGGTTAGAAATCTCATCAATTATATAATGAAGAGGATGTCAGCCATATTTCATTATATTGATGTATTTTGTATTTATGAATATATGATATGTTTAGACATATAGCTTTCTTTGGTTGTTTAGCTGAGATTGCAAGTGTTGTTTAGCACTAGGTGTTCCTGATCGGGAATCCCACCTCTTCCATTGAGAATCTCTCGGAGGATTCTTGCACTATACTTCCACATTCGGGCATTTGGCCAAGCTTTAGTCTCATGTACAACGCAGTTCTATTTAGAGTTGGGTTGTGTTGCAGGGGTGTAGTAGTGGAGGAGAGAGATCTCCGATTTCTGAGCTAGTTTTCCATTGGAGGGATCATCCTTTCATCTGAAAGATTCTGAGGAAGACTTAAGGGCTTCATTACATATTTTGGCACCACGCCAAGTAGCAGTGATCAGCTACAGTGAAGTTTCCCTCACGGACTGCGTTATTTTGGAGAGTAGCTGCAGCAGTGGGTTTATTGCCCTATTTGGAGTGTTTGGGTTTCCTATGTGGGGATCAACCCTTCATTTAAAAGATCTGTTGGAGGAGGATCAGCCATCTCCCATTAGTGATTCAGTTGCAGAGATTATTCAACCCTAGGGCCAAATCTGTTATATTTTGTATAGTGTGTATTTCCAGAAACCTTTCCTGGGTTGTCTTGGAAATCTGTTTTGGAGCATGGATCTCTAGCCTTAGAATTTTTTGATCATTATATCATCATAAATATATTTTTATATATTTCAGCTTCTATTCTCTCATAGACAACAAATTTTCATGCATTCTTATATTTCATGTGTTAACAACATTTCAGACCTAGGTGTATGCTTTCATGGGAGGCTTGTTTGCCCAACTTGAGTGATCTTTTCCTCAAGATATTGTACATATTTTGTTTTTATATTCATAATGGAATGGATCTACTATTGTCTCATGCTTTTATTTATTTATATTTCTGTATATTTCCAGTTTTATGGACCCTATTCCTACTTTCCCCATTTGGGAAGATTACAGTGGTATCAGAGCATAATCTTGGCTCAGCCTATGAAGACATTGCATCTATGTTATCAGAAGAAGAAGAAGCTTCTCACAGAAAAGAGAAATATTACATAAGAGACAAAGGCAAGTCTCCATTATTTGGAGAAATGGAGGGAAAGAAGTTTTCAGAACTTCTTCTCCAAGCTATGCATGAGCTTATGTAATATTCCAAATCTGGAGTTTTCTACAACAATAAGAATATATTAGGATATTATAAAGTTTGAGATCATAAAATAGGCTCATATTATGTGTTAAAAAACACATAGCCCTCAAATGAGTGAAACAACAGCAATAGAAGAATGCCTACACCTTCCCAAGTGGGGAAAATGCAAGAATTATATCCTGGGAACGTTATTTATGAAGATCTGCGTTATTACTGGGTGAAATAAAAACATTTTCCCTTATAATATGATTTTAGGGTCTCACATACAAAAGGGGATCATAAATAAATCCCTTTTGATATGTTAAACAGACCTCCTGGCTACCTCACAGCTTAAAAATAGCCAAATCCTATGACTTAAGTTATGCAGAAAAAGACTGAAGCATGTACAACATTATTTTATGAGGGTTTATATAGTAACATGGTAAAATAACATGGATCTGGAACTTTATGGAACAATATGCCAAGAAAATAGAGATCTGGCCTCCTTATTGCATTAATAAGCTAACCTGGCAAGGGGTTCATATAACATATGTACAAGAAAGAGAAGATCTGAATATTTAGCTCAGAAAAAGAAGTATTACTACAAAATTACAGAAATATAGCTGAATAATACAAAAGAGGGATGAGGATCCCTTCCTCTAGCTTTCCAGAAGAAGGGTTGGCCCTTTCCCTAGGAAACTAGCTCAAAAACAAGGGTCTTAACCCTGCTGCAGCAAATCCGCATAAAATGACGCAGTTCCTTCAAGGGAATGCACTATAGGAGATTAGAACCACTTTGGCCTACTGCCAAGATCTGAAATGAGCTCAGAAACCTTCCTATTTTATTTCTCAAGAGGAGGAAAGTACCTTCTACTGAGAAACAGACCCGGAAGTGGTGTAAGAATCCTCCACTGCAACACCCTACAACTCGGCAATATTCTACTGCAGAAATAATGTTTTCACTGAAGAATGATGCTTGGAATTGAGCCTGGATGTGGGGAAATACTGAACAAGCTCTCCTAAGAGACCTCTCAAGGGAACAGGTGGGATTCCTGCCCAGGAACACCCAGTGCTACCTTGCTAAATAGTAAGGGGAAGCCAAGTCTAAATAGACAAGATCAATAGATCGAAATAAAAAGCATGCCTAACAAATGCCTCTATCCTCTTCATATATAGAAATTGAACCTATCCTCATTGGGTCCCATTCACATGTTCCATCAAGCTTATGCATGTTTTCCTCCACCAAAATTGCGCTGTCCAAAGGAGATTCAATGTATCTAGACAGCTTAGTTGACTTGGTCAAAGTTGACTGAATCAACATGATCCCATCTTTGTTCACACCCAAGGGTGCTTAAATTAGCTACTTATTCTTACCCCTTTTCACATTAGGGTGTTATTAATCCTTCTCAAGAGGTTAATGGGCCTCCCTACCCAATTATTCATCCTCCTAGTGATAAAACAACTCTAATATTCCATTTAGATTGGAAGCTAAAATTTTGGAATATTACAGTCCTCCCCTCAAAAATTTTGCTTGTCCTCAAGCAACTGCATAAGGAGAGAAAAATCCCCCCCTCCTCTTCTTGTGGCCTCCTCATCAGAAAGTCTCCACCACTTCTCAACATGATCTGCTACAAATATGTCCTTCAATGTCTCCTCCCAAGCATGCAAAACCATATGGCTTACATCATTGAAAGGTGGAAGATGTAAGTGGAAACCTCCCTAATTTCTAATGGCCTCCTCAAGGTAGGAGTGATGAAGAACATGGGGAATATTTTTCCCAATGAGTGACTCCCACACCCATGCTATCATCCAAATGAAATGAGACAATCTAGTTAGCTCAAAAAGATCCTCAACCCTCGGTTCATACAATGTATTGGGGCTGCATGGAGATATTGGATCCTCCCAACCAAGTGGTTTCTCTCTCCATCTATCATAAGTGTGGGGTTACTGCTGATCTTGGGCTGAAATATCATGACCTCCAAGAGTGACCCAAGCTACCCCATAAAACAAATAAACCATGAAGTGCCTCCTCCAAAAACTCAAACTCTCCAAATGGCTTCTCCCATATGAAGAAGAGAGATGTAATTTGGAAATCATGGGCTGCCAATTGCTCCTCTGGAAACATGCATCATGTACAGTAGGGAGAATCAACCTCCCAATGGGCATCTTTAACTTATATCCCACTCTCCAATCAAATATTCCCCCGAACATAGAGATATCAGCAATAAATGGAAGCAAAAACCAATAGAAACAAGTTGTCACATGACAACCGGAAAGTGGATCAAGGTCCCATACAAGAAACCAATGCAGTGCATTCCTTGCCTGCATCAAATCAAACAAAAACAAGTGCTTTTCTAGCCACTTGTTTGTTGCCACAATCATTTTACAACATATAATCATGAAAGTACAAAAGGGTGTCAATGGTGTACACCAAAAATCATGTGGCTTTCCCCACAAACCACCAATGAGATAGCCAATCTCAATGCTAAAAATGGCTTCAAGTACATCATTATACAATATGCAAGAAGGAGTAACCCTCCTTGGTACAATATGCTGCTCATAAAAAGACAAGAAGCACAAAACATAAGGTGAAATTGTACATTCTCCATTATGTACTTGAAGACTTGAGCTGAAATGGCTCAACTGAAAATGCTCCCTTACTCCCAATGAGTAGGAAGGTGGTTGTGACATCCTCTCCATCATCATCTAGGCTATGCATATCTCCATATGCTGAAATATTTCTTGCTGGATGCCCTCCCAAGTGAACTCCTCTGCCAAGGAAATATATGCATCAAAATGCATGGAAAAGAAGTCCTCGTGTGCTGCACGTAGCAATTTCTCCTTGAGACTAGAAGCTCTAGTCAAGAAGACTCTGTCATGGGAATAGATGACCATATAATCCACCATATATCTGTCATCTCCATCAGGATCATCAAGAATCATGCAAGCACAAAGATCCTTGGAGTACTCTACCAAGAGTTGAGACCTCCAATAGGGATCAATCCTCCTAAGGGATAGCGCTGGTGATCTGCAATTTGAAGCTCTACATATGATGTTGTCCTTTCCTTTGACATCCCTCATGCCAAATTCATCAGCCAAATTGCTGCCATGCCCATCATGCAGCTGCTCATGCTCAAAAGGAAGTAGTGACCTTTGGAATTTGGCCTCCCATGAAAATCTCTCCTTCAAAAGGAATCTCCCGATCTTGGCCAAAGAAAACATGAGTGGCCTCCATCTACTCCAATGCATGGAAGATTCCTTCCTCCAAGGAAGTACCCTCTGTTTCTCCAAATCTATGGAGCAACTCCCTTGCACCATGAAGGTGCCATCCTCCATGACTGCAGCAACCTCTGTCAGCGCAGTACAGGTAGTGAGAGTGGGTGGTGCTGAAAATGGGAGGATGTCCTCCTCCTCCTTGAGTCTATCCCAAACTCTCTACGTTGCACTGGACTCCTCCAAAGTTTTCACCTCCCCAGAATCCAAGAGTGGTGAACCAAATGGCAAGATTTCTCTTACCAACTCCAAGTCTGGTGGTCTCCCCGGTGGAATGCCTCCATGTAGTGATACATCCATGGCAAGAGAAGACTGTCTATATGGTTGAGAAACCTTGCCCTTGCCCTCACAGCGCAAACCAGTCTCCTTCCTCCTTGCACTAGCTCTCTAAAATAGATAGGGGTGTGTTCTCTTCATTAAGTGATGATGTCCTTCCTCCCTACCTTCTCTTTCCATCAATATCATCTCACAATCAAGCTTCTCAATGAATTTACTTTGCCTCCCACATGTGAGATCCTGGGGAAATTCTTGCAATGTCACAATAAATCCCCCTGTTGGAGCATGTGCTCCTCCTTCCTCTGCATGAGGCACTAGATGTGTTCTAGATGTGATAGCGCTGTAACCCCCATCCTTCTCTTTATCTTCAATATGAATAGGAGGTAACTGCTCAATAAGAGGATCAAAGGACCCTTCATGCCCTCCTGTCCAAGGCTATGAAATAAATATCTTGCCTTCAGAAAGGTGTCATGCAAGATATGATCTCCTCCAATAGGTTTCTGAAGTGGTTTTGAGTTTGCAGGTTCCCCCAACTTATGTAGAAGTTTCATTGGCTGGATTGTTTCATTTTTTGCATAAAATATTTCAACCAACCTTTTAGTGAAATTTGCAAAAGAAGAAGCATTAACATTTTTCAATGCAAATGACTCAAACTTCCACCAAGCATAGGCCTTACCTTCAAAGTACAACGCTGCAACTCTGATGGCTTCTTCTTCAGAAACTGGGTGTTGCTGCAAGTAAGTGCACAACACCTCCACCCAAGCTTTGGGTAAGCAAGTTGGGGATCCATCAAAGGTAGATAGAAAAAATCTATCCATGTCATGCAGCTGGCTCCTCTCCACCTTGATCTTGCAAAACTCTTTGAAAGTAATATGATCTCTAAACTTTTTAGTTTGAGATTCATATTCTTGTAGGAATTTGCTACGAGTTCCCTCCTCTGGAATTTTCTCTTTTTTCATCTCTTTCATAGAAAACCTGGGCATCTGACTGTGCTGTGCATAATAGGGTGTAGCTGAATGCTCACACCTATCATGTACCAATCTAGATCTAGCTCTAGATCCAAATTCATCAGGAGATTCTGTCTCTCCTCTCATCTTCTTAAGATTTTCATTGATGCACTGCACAGATTTTGGAAGAAGCTTTGTAAGCTTGTCTTCCCTTTTTCCTCCACATAATGGAGTCTTCATTCTGTTCATCTCTCCTTCTCTGGATAGCTGCATGGCTGAATTCCACAGGCTGAGCCAAGAAAGATGCTTTGATACCACTGTAATATTCCAAATCTGGAATTTTCTATAACAATAAGAATATCTTAGGATATTCTAAATTTGGAGATCAGAAAATAGGCTCATATGATGTGTTCAAAAACACATAGCCCTCAAATGAGTGAAACAGCAGCAACAGAAGAATGCCTACACCTTCCCAAGTGGGAAAAATGCAAGAATTAGATCTTGGGAACGTTATTTCTGAAAATATGCGTTATTACTGGGTGAAATAATGTTGCTTTCCCTTATCATATGCTGTTAGGGTCTCACATACAAAAGGGGATCAGAAATAAATCCCTTTTGATATGTTAAACAGACCTCTCGGCTACCTCACAGCTTAAAAATAGCCAAATCCCATGACTTAAGTTATGCAGAAAAAGACTAAAGCATGTACAATTTTATTTTATGAGGGTTTCTACAGTAACATGGTAAAATAACATGGATCTAGAAATTTATGGAATAATATGCTAAGAAAACAGAGATCTGGCCTCCTTATTGCATTAATAAGCTAACCCTGCAAGGGGTTCATATAACACATGTACAAGAAAGAGCAAATATGAATATTCAGCTCAGAAAATTTAGTCTTATTGCAAAATTATAGAAATATAGCTTAATAATACAAAAGAGGGATGAGGATCCCTTCTTCTAGCTTTCCGGGAGAAGGGTTGGCCCTTTCCCTAGGAAACTAGCTCAAAAACAAGGGTCTTAACCCTGCTGCAACAACTCTGCATAAAATGATGCAGTTCCTTCAAGGGACTATGCTATAGGAGATGAGAACCACTTTGGCCTATTTCCAATATCTAAAATGAGCTCAGAAATATTCCTAGCTGATTTCTCAAGAGGAGGAAAGTACCTTCTACTGAGAAACAGACCCGGAAGTGGTGTAAGAATCCTCCACTACAACACCCTGCAACTTAGCAATATTCTACTGCAGAAATAATGTTGGGACTGAAGAATGATGCTTGGCCTTGAGCCTAGATGTGGAGAAATACTAAACAAGCTCTCCCAAGAGACCTCTCAATGGAAGAGGTGGGATTCTCGCTCAGGAACACCCAGTGCTACCTTGCTAAATAGCAAGGGGAAGCCAAGTCTAAATAGACAAGATCAATAGATCGAAATACAAAGCATGCCTAACAAAAGCCTCCATCCTCTTCATATATAGCAAGTGAACCTCTCCTCATTGGGTCCCATTCACATGTGCCATCAAGCTCATGCAATTTGTCCTCCACCAAAACTGCACTGTCCAAAGGAGATTCAATGTATCTAGATAGCTTAGTTGACTTAGTCAAAGTTGACTGAATCAACATGATCCCATCTCACTTCAAACCCAAGGGTGCTTAAATTAGTTACTTATTCTTACCCCTTTTCACATTAGGTTGTTAGTGATCCTTATCAAGAGGTTAATTGGCCTCCCTACCCAATTATTCATCCTCGTAGTGATAAAACAACTCTAATATTCCATTTAGCTTGGAAGATAAAATTTTGGAGTATTACAGCTTAACAGAGAAATTAAGGGAATGAGGAGGGAAAGACATAAATATCCCTCAATAATATTTTCACATGAAGAAAGCTCCAATTCTTCATATTATGGGTGTGAGCATTCAACAATCAGATCTACAACGCTCTACCATGCCTATGTTCATAGCAAGAGAGATGGAGGAAGGAGACGTACCAAAGGAGGATATTCTTGGTGACTATCTTCAAGAGTATGAATCTCAATATCAGAGGTTCAAAGATCATCTAAACTTCCAAGGGTTTTGAAATATCAAGGAGGATAGAAGGCCTAGCAATCATAATAGAAGCAAGAGGTGCAAGCAGCATGCTTTAGATAGATTCTTTCTACCAACTTTTGATGGGTCACCTAAATGTACAGCTAGCGCTTGGGTGAAGGAGCTAGACACCTATTTGTAGCAGCACCAAGTTTCAGAAGATGAAGCCATTAGAGTAGCAGTATTGCATCTTGAAGGTAAGGCTTATGCCTAGGGGTTTTATGAAAATTATTCCTTGAATCATGTAAATGTATCTACTTATGCAAGGTTCACTAGGAGGTTAGTGAAAAGATTTTATGCAAAAGATTCTAAAACATCCTTGATTGAGCTATCCAAGCCTAAAAAAAAAAACCTTTGCATGAGTTGGAAGGATCTATAAACCCAACTCCATTCCAGAATGCTATTGAGGGGGTTAAAATCTTGTAGAATACCTTGTTAGAGGGAAGATCCCCACTTCAGAAAGAGATCTCTTCTCAAAGGGAAGATATGGAGATCTCTTTTTCAAAATAGGAACTAAACAAAGAGCCTCTTAATGATGATGAGGCAACCTCCATTCATGAGGAAGGGGAAGAGAAGGCTGGAGGTAACAGCGTTGTGACATCAGGAGTAGATCTAGTACCTCATGGAGAGGTAGATGGAGTAGTTGCTCCAATGAGAGGAGCTCTTGTATCATTGCAAGAAGTTCCAATGGATCTCATGTGTGGAGAACAAGGCACAATCCATGAAAAACATGTACCCTTATTGATAGATTGTGAGACCTTACAGAAGAAAGGAGAAGGTAGGGAGGATGGCCAACATCATATGATTAGGAGCACACACCCCTATTTATTTTGGAAGGTTGATGCGCAAAAGAGGTAGACTGAGTTGCGCAGTGAGAGAAATGACAAAGCAGTCCACTCATATATGTAGTCTACTCTTGATATTGATGTCTCTTTGCATGGAGGCATTCAACCTAGGAGGCCACCAGATCGGGAGATGATGAGGCATGTCTCACATCATGTTGCACCATTCATAGATCCAAGAGGTCATGGTACAATGCTGAGAGTCTTGGGTAGACTCAAGGAGGAGGGAGACATTCTCCCAACATCATCGTTACCCACTCTCATCTCAGATATTGCGCTGAGAAAGGAGCAACAGAGGGAGGATAACAGCCTTCCAATATGTCACTTTGGCATGGGAGATGTCAAAGAGGAGGACAAATACATGACATATGCTTTCTATGAAAGATCATCATCGCTATCACTATGGAGGATAGATCCATATTGGAAATCCCAGTTGTTGGTGGATTATTCCAAGGATATTTTTACTTGTATGATACTTGATGACCAACTACATGAGGAGGTATATTCAGTCAGAGATGAGGTCATCTAGTATCATGGTAGGACCTTCTTATCTAGAGCTTCCATGCTCAAGGAGAAGTTACTACAAGCAGCGCATGAATATTTTCTCTTCGGCCACACTTATTCGATGAGAGCATACCACACCATCTGGAGGGGTACACTTGGGAAGGCTTTGAAGAGGAGATATATTAGCATTTGAGGAGATGCATGGATCATGTGGAGATGGAGGAGATACATAACTCTTTTGGGGATTTATCACAACCACCTCTTTCCTCTTTGGGAATGAGAGGGGATTTATCTATGATCCACTCCATTTGTATGAGAAAAGCATCTAGTAAGGATCAATTTTGGTTGCATAATTATTTATATAATGAATATGTGCATTCCTTAACCATATATGTTCAGGCCATTGCTCCAAGAAGGATAATTCTTCCTTAAAAACTTCATTGCCAACTTTGGGCCATAAACTATGTTGAGCATGGCCACTCCCTAAGAGGATATAGGGAGATGATTTACCATTCAGGGTGCACTCCAAAGGCCCCAAACATTTCTCACATTTTCAAAACATGTGAGAAGGATATGGCAGCAAGTAAGTGGAGGGTAAAACACTTTCCATATCATTATCTTATGAAGTCAAGAGATATATTGCGTTGGTTCCATATGTGGGACTATGATCCACCTCCATTATTGCATTTGGTTGTTTATGTATCACTAGTTTTGATGCCATGTATTGATGATGTCCTTATTATTTTTATGGTAATGAGTGGAAGGAGGATGGAAGGATTGGATGTGCCCTTTGGGAGAGAGATTCTCCATGGTTATTATGTTTCATATTTCTGGAAGAGAATTGGACCATCCATGATTGCTACATTGGGTTTCTTGTTTCCTTATGGGATAAGCCATTTGGGTAACTTGAGAACTTGGGAGGTGCCTCTCATAAGCATATGGGAGGATTTTTTCTATGAATTACCACTATGGAGGGTGATTCATTTTGTATGGATGATATCTTGGAGATTGGAGCTCCATATGGGAATAAAGTCTCCCCACATTTTCAATTATGTCCTTGCAGTTTCTTGGGGACAAGTGACACTTGGGAGGGGAGGATTGTAATATTCCTAAATTAGCCATGAGCTAGTTGGAATAATAATTTTTGTTTTTTCTTTCTTGTTGATGAATAAGAAGATATGGAGATCCATAAATATCCTTAATATGAATAAAATCAATGCCAATGTGAAAGGAAGACATCTTGGCAACTTAATTGAGCACCCTTAGGTGTGAAAATGGGCTAGAACACCTTGACTGGGTCAACTTTGACCAAATCAACAGCGTTGTCATGGATTAGTCGCATTCAATGACGGACAACGCAGTTTTAGATGGATACTCTTTTCATGGAAGTAGTGTCATAAATGAAAGGGGCTTAGGGTTAGAAAGCTCATCAATTATATAAGGAAGAAGATGGCAACCATATTTCATTATATTGATGTATTTTATGTTTCTGAATATATGTTCTATTTAGACATATAGATTTCTTTATCTATTTAGCTAAGATTGAAAGTGTTGTTTAGCAATGGGTGTTCCTGACCGAGAATCCCACCTATTCCATTGAGAATATCTTGGAGGAGTCTTGAACTATACTTCCACATTCAGGCATTTTTCCAAGCTTCAGGCTCATGTACAACGCAGTTCTATTTAGAGTTGGGTTGTGTTGCAGGGGTGTAGCAGTGGGGGAGAGAGATCTCCAATTTCTGAGCTAGTTTTCCATTGGAGGGATCATCCTTTCATCCGGAAACTTGTGAGGAAGACTTCAGGGCTTCATTACATATTTTTACACCAGGCCAAGTAGCAGTGATCAGCTACAGTGCAGTTTCCCTCAAGGACTACGTTATTTTGGAGAGCAGCTACAGCAGTGGGTTTATTTCCCTATTTGGAGTGTTTGGGTTTCCTGTGGAGGGATCTGCCCTTCATTTATGAGATTTTTTGGAGGAGTATCAACCATATTGTATATCATATCATCCATCTCCCATCAATGATTCAGTTGCAGAGATTATTCATCCCTAGGGCCAAATCTGCTATATTTTGTATAGTTTGTATTTCCGGAAACCTTTCCTGGGTTGTCCTGGAAATATGTTTTGGAGCATGGATCTCTAGCCTTATCATTTTTGTAGCATTATATCAGTAGCAATATATTTTTATATATTTCAGCTACTATTCTCTCATAGACAACGTAGTTTCATGCATTCATGTATTTCATGTGTTAACAACATTTCAGATCTAGGTGTATGCTTTCATGGGAGGCTTGTTTGCCCAACTTAAGTGATCTTTTCCTTAAGATCTTGTACCTATTTTGTTGTTATATTCATAATGGAATGGATCTATTGTTGTCTCATGCTTTGATCTATTTATATTTCTGCATATTTCCAGTTTTATGCACCCTATTCATGTTTTCCCTATTTGGGAATATTACAACTCAACAGGAAACTTACCAAATGCCGAGAACCAAACGTAATATCTCGACCACCTCCTGTGGGAGTATTAATCTCTTGCATGCACAAAGCCACCACGCCTTCTGCTCAAAGCATGTGGAGGGTGGTGGGACTGTACCTCGAGGCCCTCTTCATTAATTTTACATGATAAGAGTGTTGTCCAACTCACACCCTGATCAGGGGCTTATTATTATTATTATTATTAACAAAATTTATTAATTTATATTAAATAGGGTTAATCTTATTAAATATTAAATATTTTTAATTTATTAATAAAAATTAGTAATTCATATTACATATTGTTAATCATATTAAATATTAAATATTGTTAATTATTATTGTTATCATTTTAAATGATTATTTTTACTACAAATTAATTACTATTGTTATTATGATTACTATTATTAATTAATATAACTATAGTTATTAGTTAATAAGATCATTATTAAATTATTAATAATAATTAGTTAATATCATTAATAATAATTAATTAATAATTTAATACAATGATATCATTATTTAAATTTAATATCGTTTTTAATTAATAAATATTAATAATAATTGTCCATGGGATCTTGGATAGATGGTGATTGGGTGCTCTGTTAAGGCACTCCTTAATGTAAAGTTATCAGTTCAATTCCCCGCCCTGATCGGGGTGATATATTGGACATGATGAAGATGTGATGAAAATATAACCATGCCAAGCTTTAAAAAAAATATTAATAATAATTAATTCATTCGTTTAATTCAATAATAATAATAATAATTAATTAATAGTATTATTAAAAAATATAAATATTGTTTCTTGTAGTAGTAATGATGATGATGATGATGATGATGATTGGATGATTGGATGATTGGATGATAATTTATTATTAATAATTAATTAATAATATTAATTAATTAATTAATTAAATTTTATATTTTGTAAATCAAGGTTATATTCATTGATCAAAAGAAAAGAACATAGATAGAAAAATGCAAGTAGTCTCATCCTGGTCAGGTTTGTTGGCTAATGCTAGCACCATATGACAAAGAAACAGTAGAAAAACTAAAGGAACGGTCCAAAGCTTAACAGACCAAAAGCACCAAAAGATTAGTAGAGCTAAAAGAACACTTGTGACCACGCTCAATCATCAGAAGTGATTGAAGTTGGATTGTCTGGCCCAGTCCCTAGAGGGAGAGGGGGATGATAGGTACACTACACATGTTTCGCGAAGTGAACTAACCACGTTTCCAACTTCTCCACCTTTTCAATAAGCATGTTTTGACCCTGCCAGACCACCACAATCCTTTCTTGTACATGGCATTGAAAGTAATGCAATTGATTTAGTGTAGCAATGATAACCTCGTGTTCTTCCTTTATGGCCCTATCATAAGCTTTCAAGCAATCCAATATAAACTTAAACAAATCACAACAGACGTTGGAGTGAATCAGTCGGAACGCAGCACCTACACGCCTCGACCAACGATTCTAACCCCGCACACTTGCTCCATCCTCACGCGCCACGGTGCCCTACTTACCACCACTAGTACATGACCACCTCACCCTGCTCTTGCACCACCCCTACCACCATAGGCTCTTGGCACCGCACAGACCACACCCCCAATAGCTTGACCACCCTACTTTAGACACTCAAAACTATGACCCTCCAGTGCCACCTTCGCCTTTGTGCTACCTCCTTCTTGGTTGGACAAAACTCCCCTCTGTTTGGAATAGTAAGGGGAGTTACGTGGCACAGGTCTCATGATGAGGGCCCAAGGATACACCTCAAAGACGAGCAGCAAAACCACCCAACAAGCCAAGAACTGTAGCAAGGCCAAAGACAACCCTGACTTAGCCACCAGACGTCTACTCCACAGCATTGACAACCACTTTTCTCCAATCCAAAGAGATACAGACAAACCCATAGATATGAAACACGCAAACCAGACTAATATCTCTGCTAAAGGAATCACCAGGGAACATAGATGTAGACAGAGGAACTTCACACCAAAGCGTTGACACACAAGACACAAAATCGAGCCAATTACCAGCCACAACAATTATCTCTAGACCACCCTTCCACTACCAAGCCCAATTTTTTCTTTCCTAACAGTGGATTTCTGGAATCCAGGGAGAAAACATGGAAGGAGGAATACCTAAGAGATACCCAATGAACAAGAAACTTGAACATCTTCCCAAACACAAATAACACGCAGGGAGAAATTTAGCAAGCAACGCAGGAGTAGGCACTAGTATCAACCAAATTACCATGCAAAATTCACTTAAGATACTGAAGAAGGAGAGACATCAGGTTGTGGGAGAAGAACTTGACACTTTTGTGAACTGTTCGTGGTGGAGGAGGTGATAATGGCGAAACCTCCAACTCTTCCATATTAACCTACGACCTAAGAAACCAAACTGACTAACAAATCTCATACCACAAGCATCCAACCACTATACTATGACAACGATATAACATTCCCGCACCCTGATGAGCGCCATAAACTTGCTAACCTCTCCAGCACTCAAACCCAAAGAGAATGAATGAGACTGATACTTCACACTCTGTGTTGTTAAGTTCAAAGTACACTATATGTAATGGGAGGACAGGGAGCATGTCCTCCTTCCCATCCGACGAATGTACCCTCTCATCA
The DNA here is from genome assembly GCA_034641835.2 of Pinus albicaulis. NCBI lineage: Eukaryota > Viridiplantae > Streptophyta > Pinopsida > Pinales > Pinaceae > Pinus > Pinus albicaulis. Next base: position 88,326,158 of record CM076570.1, read on the forward strand.
CACACGCATCTTGTGGACCTCGGTGTTCGTCACCCCCATCAGGGATAATTAATTAATTAATTAATTAAAAATAATTAATAAATTTTTATATTTATTTATTAAAAAATATAAATATTTTTTTTATAATTTATATTAATTATTGTCAATTAATTAAACCCAAGGGATTTATATTAAACCCAAGGATTAATATTATGAACCCTATGAATAATATTATACCCTAGGAATATGAACCCTTATATTAATAAACTCATGGGATTGATATTATAAACCCAAAGGATTAATACTAAAAACCTAAGGGAATAATATTAAACCCAATGGATTAATATTATAAAACCAAGGTATATAAACCCTAAGATTAATATTATAAACCCTTAAATAATCATGGTTGACCATGGTTTATCATGGTTTGATTTTCATATTGAGAAAATCTTTGTCACAACGCAATGTTGGGCCATGGTTGACCATGGTCACCATGATTGTTTTTCATACAGAGACAATATTTGTCATAATGTGACATTGCACCATGGTTGAACCATGAACCCAAGGGATTTATATCAAATCTAAGGATTAAAATTATAAACCTTATGAATAATATTATACATTAGGAATATGAACTCTTAGATTAATAACCACAAGGGATTGATATTATAAAATAAATGGATTAATACTAAGAACCCAAGGGATTATAAAAGCCAAGGGAATAATATTAAACCCAGGGGATAAATGTTATAAGTCCAAGGTATATAAACCCTAAGATAAATATTATAAACCTTAAAATAAGCATGGTTGACCATGATTATAAACCCAAGGGATTTATCTTAAACCAGAGGATCAATATTATAAACCCTATTGAGGTATTATAAACCCAAGACATTAATATTAAACCCAAGGGATTAATATTTTAAACCCAAGGTATATAAACCATAAGATAAATATTATAAACCCTAAAGTAAACATGGTTGGCCATGGCTCATTTTCATATTGAGAAAATATTTGTCACAACGCAATGTTGGACCATGGTTGACCATGGTTGAGAATGATTTATTTTCATATCGAGACAATGTTTGTCGCAATGCGACATTGGACCATGGTTGATTTTCAAATTGAGAAAATCTTAGTCACAATGTGACATTAGACCATAGTTGACCATGATTATAAATCCAAGGGATTTATATTAAACCCAAGGATTTATATTATAAACCATATGAATAATATTACACTCTACAAATATAAAACCTTATATTAATAAACCCACCGAATTGATATTATAAACCCAAGGGAATAATAAACCCTAGAGATTAATACTAAAAACTCAAGGGAATAATATTAAACACAAGGGATTTATATTATGAACCTTAGGTATATAAAGTCTAAGATAAATATTATAAACCCTAAAATAAACATGGTTGACCATGGTTTACCATGTTATATTTTCATATTGATACAATATTTGTCACAATGTGATGTTGGATCATGGTTGACCATGGTTGATTTTCATATTGAGACGATATTTGTGATAATGTGACATTGGACCATGTTTGACCATGATTATAAACCCAATGGATTTTATTAAACCCTGGTATTAATATTATAAACCTTATGAATAATATTATACCCTATGAATATGAACCCTTAGATTAATAAACCCAGGGGATTGACATTATAAACCCAAAGGATTCGTTCTAAAATAATCTTTGTCATGATGTGAAGTTGGACCATGATTGACATTGTGATTAATTCTAAAACCCCAATGTATTATAAACCCAAGGGAATAATATTAAACCTAAGGGATTAATATTATAAACCCAAGTTATATAAACTCTAAGATAAATATTATAAACCCTAAAATAAACATGGTTTGTCGTGGTTCGTCATGGTTCATTTTAATATTGAGAAAATATTTGTCACAATGCAACTTTGGACCATGATTGACCATGGTTGAGCATGTTTTTTTTCAAATTGAGACAATATTTGTCACAATGCATCATTGTACCATGGTTGATTTTAATATTGAGAAAATATTAGTCACAATGTGACGTTGGACCATGGTTGACTTTGATTATAAACCCAAGGGATTTATATTATAAACCCTATGAACAATATGACACCCTGGGAATATGAACCCTTAGATTAATAAACCCAATGGATTGATATAATAAACCCAGGGGATCAATAATAAAAACTCTAGGGAATATAAACCCAAGGGAATAATATTAAACCCGAGGGATTAATATTACAAACCCTAAGATAAATATTATAAACACTAAAATAAACATGGTTGACCATGGTTTACCATTTTTTATTTTCATATTAAGACAATCTTTGTCACAATGTGATATTGGACCATGGTTGACCATGGTTGATTTTCATATTGAGACAATCTTTGTCAAATTGTGACATTGGACCATGGTTGACCATGGTCGCCCATGATTATAAACCCAAAGGATTTATATTAAACCATAGGATTATTATTATAAAGCTTATGAATAATATTATACCCTAGGAACATGAACCCTTAGATTAATAAATCCAAGCAATTGATATTATAAACCCAAGAGATTAATTCCAAAACTCAAAGGTATTATAAACCCAAGGGATTAATATTATAAACCCTACTTAAAAAATATTTACATTATCAACAACCCCAACCACATGGCATTATCAACCACATTAATATTTACTTTATTTATTTATTTTATTAATTTAAGATTTATTAAATAAATTTTTATTTATATAAAATTTATAAAACAAATTTAAAATATATTTATTTATTCTTTTTACTTTACGTAGAAAATTAAGCATATCATATATAAATGTAAAAATCAATTATATCCTGTAAAGTTTTAGAATTCGATTATATGAACATAGTGAAAAAGGGGGAAAAGAAGAAAATTTAATTAATGTAGAATGAGCATCAACTAAAAAGGAGATAACTACCAAACCAAATTTGATAGAAATTTAAAAGTCAAGCATAATTTAAAAATAAAACTCTAAATAAAATTTTGGAATTAATATTATAAGCCCAAGCAATTAATATTAAAAACCCAAGGGATAATAAACTCAAGGGAATAACATTAAACCCTAAGATTAATATTAAAACCAATGGATTTATATTAAAAAACTCAAGGGATTAATACTTAAAACGCAAGAGATTAAACCCTAGGATTAATATTATAAACCCTATGAATAATATTAAATCCCAACAATATGTACCCATAGATTAATAGAGCCAAGGGATTGATATTATAAACCCAGAGGACTAATGAACCCAAGGGAATAATAAACCGTAGTATTAATATTATAAATCCAATGGACTAATAAACCCAAAGGTCTAATAAACCCTAAGTTTAATATTATAAACCCAAAGAACTAATAAACCCTACGATTAATATTATAAACACAAAGGACTAATAAACCTAATGAATTAATACTAATCCATTGGGTTTGAGATCAGTATTAATCCTTTTGGTTTATTAACCCTTTGGATTTATAATATCAATAAATTGGCTCTATTTATCTAAGGGTTCATATTGTTGGGGTATAATATTATTTATATGGTTTATAATATTAATCCTATGGTTTAATCCATTGGGTTTTCAATATTAATCCCTTGGATTTAAAATTAATGATAGGGTTTAGTGTTATTCCCTTGTCTTTATAACCCATTGGGTTTTTAATATTAATCCATTGGGTTTTTAATATTAATCGCAAAGTTTGTAAAATTAATCTTAAAATTATTATTAATCTTAAGTTTAATGTTTATTTTAGGGTTTATAATATTCACCTTATGGTTTATATCCCCTAGGTTTATAATATTAATCCTTTGGGTTTGATATTATTCCCTTGTGTTTATAATCCCTTGGGTTTTTAGTACTAATCCCTTGGGTCTATTAGTCTTTTAGGTTTATAATAGCAATCCCTTTGTTATATTACTATAAGAGTTCATATTCTTAGGGTATAATATTATTTGTAGGTTTTATAATATTAGCCCCAGGGTTTATTAGTCCATTGGGTTTATAATATTAAGAATGTGGTTTATTAGTCCCTCGGGTTCAGTATTCCTTTGGGTTTCCAATATCAATAATTTGGCTTTATTAATATAAGTGTTCATAATATTAATCCCAGACTTCATAATATTAATCTAAGGGTTTATAATTTAGTATTAATTCCTTGGGTTTATAAAATCAATCCCTTGGCTCTATTATTCTAAGGGTTCATATTCCTAGGGTATATTATTATTCATATGGTTTATAATATTAGTTCCAGGGTTATAAACCCTAGAGATCAGTATTAAAAACCCAACGGATTATAAAGCCAAAGGAATAACATTAAACCCTAGGATCAATATTAAAACCAAAGGATTAATATTAAAAATCCAAGGGATTTATATTAAAAACCCAAGAGATTAAACCCTAGGATTTATATTATAATAATAATAATAATAATAATCTAATTTTAAGGTCACGGCCAAGCCAGACACCAAATTGGTGTATGAGGCCCCCCATTGTTTGTGGGACAAGGGACCCACCTTCGCACAGTGATTTGACTGCGAAGTCTACGAAGGCATACATACTCTACCCCCCTATGGTTTTGAACATGTGACCTGCTAGGAGGAAACACATACTCTTAACCATTAGGCCCACTCAAGTTGTATGAACTCTATATATAATATTAAACCCCGTTAATATGAACCCTTCGATTAATAAATTCAAGGGATTTATATTATAAACCCATAGAAATAATGAACCCAAGGGACTAATAAACCCTAGGATTAATATTATAAACCCAAAGTACTAATAAATCCAAGGTACTAGAATAAACCCTAGCATTAATATTATAAATCCAAAGTACTAATAAACCCAAGGGACTAATGAACCCAAGGGAATAATAAACCCTAGGATTAATATTATAAACCCAAAGTACTAATAAACCCTAAGTTTAATATTATAAACCCAAAGGACTAATAAACCCTAGGATTAATATTATAAACCCAAAGGACTAATAAACCCTAGGATTAATATTAACAAAATTGTTTATAATTTTTATCCTAGGGTTTATTGGTCATTTGGGTTTATATATTCTTAAATTTATTTAATAAATTATTAAATAAATTATTCAGATATTTTAATTTATGAAAAAAAATGGATTATATTATATTAGATTAATTTAAACTAAATTAAATTATAAGAATTTATTGAATTATTACTAAACTATTATAATTATTACTTAATTATAATAATTTAAGTTATAAAACATATATAATATAATTTAAATATTCATATAATAATCTAATAAATTAAACAATTTAATAAATAAATGGTTGGTTTAGAAATAATAATTATTTATAATTAAATAATTGTATAGTTATTAAATCTATTTAATAATTTTTTAAATAAATTATTGAATAAATTACTTAATAATTTATTAAATAAATTTATATAATTTATTCTCACATTGTGACCCTTTAATAATGGTTATAATAATAGTAGTGTTGCATTGTGAGACTATTGTTTTTATTGTGACAATTTAATGTATTTATCAATGTTTTGATATATTTATTTATTGTGATCTCTTGTGGCTTAATAAAGATGGTAATTTAGTTAATATATTTGAGAGAAAATTTGATGACATAATCAAGAACTTATTTGGCTGAGCTCTTCAAAAAATTTAGTTCCCAGGACTGAATCATTTGTAATGGTATTAACAAGTGGTCTCTCTCTAGTCAGATGACGTATTTCCATGGGTTGGGTAGCAGTGTCATGGATTATGCGATTTATGACACCCATGTCCTCAACCATATTACAAACTTTGAGCTACTTAACGGGTATGCGCCTGAATTTGACCACAGTCCTTTGTATTTATCCCTCAATCTTGTTATGCATACCACCCACATGCAGGAGACCGGTGAAAGAAAAAGGCACATTTTCTTCGATAGAAGTAATGTTGACCTTTTCTTAATGGATTTAGAAAGGGATTTAGGCTCCCTGACTTATAATAAAAACATTGATCAAATTTATTACCATTTTACTACTACCCTTTCCACTACCATTAGTAAGTTCTCTAATGAGACTTTTTATAAGCAGAATAATAGAACTTCCAACCCTTGGTATGACAAAGACTGTAAAATTACCAGGAAAGAGATCAGAGATGCCCCTAATGAAATCATTAAGCTCTAGAATATAAGTATATACAAAGATCTCATCAAGAGGAAGAAGAGGTCATATATTAATAAGAGACAAGAGCATCTTCTCCACCTTTCTAAAGTTGCACCCAAAAAAACTTTGCGAAATTTGCTTGTTCGTAAAACTAAAGATAAACATTCTATCCTCTTAGAAAATTGGGACAACTATATTAAGAAGTCGTATGACTCTCTAGACACTGTGTGCACCATCTTAAACATTCCTATTAAGGAATATATATTTTCTCTCGAAGAAGTTGAGTCTGGGATTAATAAACTTGCTAATGGGAAAGCTAAATATATTGAAGGATACCAAGTTGAGATCTTTAAAATGGGAAGATCTATCCTCATTCCTCATCTCCACAATATTCTCAATTTGGTTGTAAATCATGGCTTACCTAAGCTTTGGACGCAAAGCCTTATTGTGCCTATCTTTAAAAATGGGGGCAAAAGTGTTCCCTCTAACTACGGGATCATTATGATCAGTCACATCCTAGCCAAGATATATGGGTTCATTTTGGAAAATAAGGGCACCGAGCTCGTTGTTATAATTTATGCTAATGATATCGTTCTTCTTGCAAAAAGCCATGATTACCTAGACAAGCAGCTTAAAACTCTTCATGTCTACTGCTCCAACATGGGTATGACATGTAATAATGACAAGAATAAAGTCATGATCATTAAATCCAAAAATATAACCCATGGTACTTTTGTCTATGATAAACATTGTCTAAAGCAGGTTTCTTCTTATAAATATTTATGTATTGAATTTCCTCATCAACTCAACTAGAATTATAGCAACGAGAAAAAATTATTGGAGGTTGGAAAGCTTATTAAGAGCTTGAAAACAATTGTAAGTCGGACGATATTTTCATTTGGAGTAAAAAAAGGTTCCTCTTTGAGACTCTCGTCACCCTTGTTGTCTTATATGGATGTGAAGTTTGGGGTTGCGGTATATCTAGAGAGTCATGGAGAAAGATTGAGATGATTCAAAAGAAATTCATAACTTCAAGATCAAGGTAAATAATCCCTATCCTATTCTCTTGATCGAAGCTAGCTTATCCCCCATTGAAAGTACATATATGTTTAGATATTTGATGTATTAGAAGAAGCTTTACAACATGAAATCCAAGAGGCTCCCAAAAATTTCATCTAAATTTAGTCAGAACCCCCACCTGTGCCTCAACCGCGGGTGGCATAAGGATGCCCAATATTGGCTCAACCATTGAGGATTCATGAGGAGATCATCATGGGAAGCAAGGATAGCGTCAAAGATCCTATTACCTCCAATTTTAAGGATAAGTTGTGGGATGATAAGGAGTTGGAGGGTAAAAGGAAGTTAAGATACTATAAGGAGGTGGTCAACCCCACCCTTTATAACCAGAATTATCTATCTATATTGACCAACACTGAGAAGAAAATGAACATCATTAGGATAAGAACTAATTCTCATGAGCTTCGAAGTGAAACCGGGAAATGATATACTCCTAGGACTCCCTAGGACAATATAATCTGTCATTTTTGTGATACTAAGATGGTGGAAGATGAAAAACACTTCCTTTTAGACTGTCCGACTCTTACTCACATCCACTATAATTTCCCTATCATCATCCACACCTCCAATATTCTTGACTTATTAATCCAACCCAGCGATGGCAATCTTGGAGCGCTTCTTTCCCTTCTCCTTGATCAGAGAAACAAGATTTTGAAGAATCACAATTAGAATCTTTTTATTTTCTTGAGGTTTGATAGACCACATTGGTCTTAGTGGACATTAATCATCATCATCATCATTAATAGCTTCTAATTTTTTTAAACTTTATTTTTTATATTTAATATAATATTTTATATTGAATATTTCCTTAATTTTTGTATTCATATTTTAATTTCATTTATTTTTTTATTAATAAATTTATTAAAAATTGGACAACTAGTTTGGAAATACCTCTTTTCACTAGTGGTGACGTTAATAATCCCTCCATTTATAGGACCAAAATGATAAATCCCTTGTTTGCAAACTTATTTCGAAGCATGTTAGAAAATAAAATCAGTAAGTGGGCAAAAGAAAGAGATAAATGTGCTAAAGGACATGCAGGTTTTAGACCTAAACATTCCATAGTTGGCCATGGTATAACTTTAAGACACATCAGTGAAAAATTTTGGGAGAAAAAGGAAGAAGACTTTTGTTGCTTTGCTTATTTCAGAAAATCCTTTGACATGATTCCTAGGGATAAGCTTTGGCACATAATGGAGGAGCTTGGGGTTCTCAGGCATTTGAGAGCAGTAGTGCATAGGCTGTATGAAGAGGTGAAAGTCAAAATTAGAACTTCAGTAGCCATTTCTGAAAGTTTTAGAAGCAATATCGGGGTCAATCAAGGTTGCTCATTGTATCCTACCCTTTTTTGGTTATATATCGACAAGCTTGAATAGTGGCTAAATTCGCAAGGGGGTGACAATATTCAGTTGGCAATTTTTTTATAAGTCTTCTTTTGTATGCAGATGACCTTATTCTAATTGCTAAATCTGCTCTTGGTTTGCAAGAGCACTTACTTTCCCTTGAGAATTTTTGTAGAAGGGTGGGGATGCAAGTCAATATTAGCAAAACGAAATTAGTGGTTTTCTCTAATAAAAGAAAACATAACCAACATAAGTCCTACTTTGAAGGAAACATAATGGAAGAAGTTGCAGATTACAAATACCTCGGAATTGAATTTTTAGAAATCTAAGATGGGATGGTTGTAGAAAGAAAAGAACTTTGAGGGATGGAAAGCATTTTATGCTTTTCAAAATAGGTGTAGAGTGGCAAATTTATGGGATTGGAAAACCACTCTAAATATTTTTTGGTTTTTAGTGATTCTGGTGATTCTCTACAGTTGTGAACTGTGGGCCACCAATACATCTGACATGCTATGGAAACAAATTGAGAAAATTCAGAAGTGTTTGATTACAAGAAAATTCAAAATTAAAAGTGCAGTTCTTTATGATATCTTGTTAAGTGAAACAGGGGTTTCTCCTATTGAAGCAATTTCCATGGTGCGAGTCATAATATATTTAAAAAAATTGAGCAAATGGAAGAGGGAAGATGGCCTAAGGTTGTGTTTAATGACATATTGTGCAAAAGAAAGAAAACTTGAATGTGGAAAAATAACAAATGGTATAGTAAATGGGGTATTTTCTTGAGCATGTGTCCCAAAAATAGTAAAGAGATAAAATATTTTGTTGTGGATAAGTTCCACAAACATACTTGGGAGAATGGTCTAGGGAGAAAGAAAAAGTAACTATATTGAAGAGTTTAATCTCACTCATAATCATCAACAAAAAGCGTACATAGGGGCCAAAATTTATTGGAGAGCCAAAATTATTATTGCTCAACTAAGGACTAATTCTCATCAACTTCATCATGTAACAAGGCGCTAGAAAAGGCCAGCGCCAAAATAAGTGTGGGAGGAAAGAGTATGTATTTTTTGCTCTCCCAGAAAAGTGGAAATAGAAAAGCATTTCATTTTAGAATGTGAGGCCTTCAAAGATAGCAGGGTAAGTTATGTAGATATTCTATCAACTAGCTCTTGGGATAATCTATTCAGCGAGGGGTTTGTCAAGAAACTGGGAGAGTTTATTGTGAGACTTCACAGGAAAAAGGTTGAATATAAGAGCCAAATAGAGAAGCAATTTGTCCCATAGGCTATCTTTAGCCTCATGGACGTTAAAATAATTTATTTCTTTCTTCTTTCTAATTTAATATTTAGAAATATTTTATTGCTATATTTATTTATAAATTTGTTAATCTACTTTTATTATTTTTTTCATTTTTTATATATTTATTGCTATTTTTATACATTTATTGAAATTATATATTGCAAAAAAATAGTATTAGTATATATATATATATATATATATCAAAATTCTTCCGAATAATCACATTATTATTTGAAGAGTCGACATGTTTAGAACTACTCAGTGTAGTTCATCATTAAGAGAATTATGATTGAGCTGATCCAAATCCTTCAATATAAATATTGCAGATGTGCAACGATCATTGACAAAAATATCACCAGAAATTAATGAAAATGAACGTTAATACAATAAAATAACATTAAACCTAGTCAATATAATTAGAAATAAATATTAAAATAATTAAATTGAAAAAATAATAACAAATGTAGAAATTAATAATAAAATTAGTAAAAATAACAAAAATGAAGTTAAATAAATGGAAACCGTAACAAAAAAGAAAACCCAAAAAATAATTTACCAATATTTTAATAAAGTAAAAAATAGTAACCAAATTAGAATTATAACAAGAGTCAAAATGAAAAACAAAAAAGACACCCATAAAACTAATAATAATAACCAAATAATGAGGGTAATAATAGTAACATAAAAGAAAAGAAAAAGCAAAAAAGCAAACCTACATTGTCAATGACCGTTGCACATCTGGAATATTTATATTGAAGGATTTGGATCAACTCAATCATCATTCTCTTGATGATGAACTACACTAAGTAGTTCAAAACGCTAGAATATTTATATTGAAGGATTTGGATAAGCTCAATCACCATTCTCTTGATGATGAACTACACTAAGTAGTTTGAAACGCGTTGGCTCTTCAAATAATAATGTGATTATCTGGAATAATTTTGATATAAAACATATTTTTTAATGTTAGTTAAATATATAATATTTGAATATTTATTTATTTATAAATTGATTTCATTTATTTCTTTAGTTTTTTTATTTATTTATTAATCTATAATTTAATTTATTAATTTTAAGGGTGGTTCTGGGTGGCCACCACACCCACAGGAAAATCTAGGCAGATCAATCGGAAGGGATCTACCCATCGTCCAAACAAGCAAGGCCTAACCCCAAGGGCATCGAGGAGAGGGATAATAATAATGGATAAATTTATTATCCATTAAGTATTGATTAGATGGTGATCATGGGTTATGTTAAGGCACTTCTTGATGTGAAGTCATCAGTTCAACTCCCCCATCCAATTGAGGTGATATGTTGGACATGATGATGTAGTTCCACCCAAACTTAGAAAAACAAATTATAATTTTATTTTTTATGAATTTATGAATTTATTTTTAAATTGACATATATGAAAAAATTCGACTTGTCTTTAACTGCTAAAGGCTTCAAGTAGTCGTTGCTAAACAAATTCGACCCAAACATCAATGCCAGAGAAGACACTTCATCCTAAATTGTCAATGGAGAAAACTTTAATCACCCCAAGGTGAAAATATAGCAACAGTGTCGTATTTTTATATCAGCGCGTGAGATGAAAATTTATTCAGAAGAACACACAAGTGGGACTACATAAATTCACAACTATTGATGATTTGCGTTCCAAAGAGTTCCATGCCAAGGTGTGAAGTGGCAAACAATCAAACAAATGATTATTTCTTGGAGGAATGCTCTTTGAGTTTCTGAAAAATTTGTGGGGATCGACCTTTGTTTTGGCCTTCACAAGTCTATCGATTGATCCAAATAATTGACATAGGCAGACTTCCTTGGAGTTTCATTCGGTAAAGGAAGTGCTTCCTTGAGAGTTTCATTCTCTTTTTCATGCCCCAACTTATTTCTAACTTGTGCACTTTACGTAGGAGGTCAAGAGTTCAAATATTTTAATATGAAGAAAGTCGTTGAATATTAATGTGTGCGAGTTGTCAAAATTATACTATGAAGGTGCACTTTTTTTTTACGCTTGAAAGGGAACCAACTCTGTACCATCCCCACATATACATGGACCTTTAGTCTCAAAAATTAGAGCCATTCCTACCCTGAAAGTATTATATAATTACCCATTTATACGCATTTCGACCTTCATGCATTTGATATAAAGCATTCTCTAATTTATGTTTGAGTCGGTATTGTTGTGGAAACTATTTTCTCATGATAATGATTAACTTGAAATTGCATTTTGTGAAGTGGTTAATTTTCGTGATTCTGTAATTTAAACAAATTATTGTAAATAGAAGTTCCAACAATTGTAATAGAACCAAAACTATTATTAGTGTTCTTGAAGTAATAATTGATTTAGGCTTTGTGCTATTCTCACTTTATATGGTTTTAAAAGGAAGAAAAGGAGGACAAATCATTGACAGTTGGTGACAATGAAGGTGACCATCTATTTTTCGGGACTAATCTCTTTGATTTTTGTGGTCTATTACATTGTCTCTTTCAAAACATCTTCCTTGTAAATGAATATCACTTAATGAACTTTGTTGGACACCTAATCCGTCAAGGGTTAAGGTGTGGGAGTTGAACGGTCAAAGGGAGTCCAAGAGACGTTGGAATATGAATCTAACAATTACATCAAATTATCAGAAATGTACATCTATGGTTAATAGAAAATGGAATTCATTGTTTTATCATTTATATATGTTCACATTCCATGTGTGTCTAACATGGTATCAAAGTGGGTGAATTCCTGCCCTACTTAAGTGTGAGCCACTATGTGTGTGGTCTTTCTTTGCATGTTAGTTCTAGCCTCTACTCATCAGAATTGCTGCCATACATTGTCTTCTTGTTTTGTGGTCTAGAGTGTACTAAGCACTCTAATATTATGTGTGTTACCTTTCTAATTTGACCGTTTCTTCACAAATTCTTTAAGTGTGATGTATTTCATACATAATGCTCTCTGCGCACTTGACACACCACCCAGTCCTGCCATCCTTGTCAAGTAAAAACATCTGACCACCCATATTTCTATTCACATGTTAGTTGTTTCCTGGAATCTCTCCTTCTCTAGCTTGCATAGTTCGTAAAGGAAAAATTAGCGTTCTCCCTTAGATCTACAGATTCAAATGTTTTATGACTTTGTCAGCAAATTGTACAGACATTAAAAGTTAGCAGAAATATATTGCAACGTTTGGGGCTCTTTGGTCTCATGGATAGCCTGGATGAGAGCCACCACTCTGAGCTCTGGCATGTATTTTTCTAAAAGAAACAACAAAAAAGGAAAATAATAGATGTTTTATGTTTCCACAAGTCCCAAGTGTAGCTCAGATCCATCTTCCCATTGATTGTCCATAACTCCAGACAATGTTGTGAAATCAAATTTACTTTGTCGAAATTCTGATTATATGTTTCTTAACCCATTTTAGAAATAGCTAAATACACCAACGCTCTATTACAAAATGCTACAATGGGAAACAGGAGCAGAAATGGCACAATGGCCTTAACTAACTGTAGAGATGCTAGGGATGAAATAATAAATTTGTGCAATGTTGATACCAGTGTTATTGAAATAAATGATTCTGGAATCATATTTTGGTCCTTTCATGTAATTTCATCCAAACCCATTGTTCTACTGGGAACCCATTTCAACCTTACTATGCACAGTAATTGATGCAGGTAAATTTCTAATACCCTTTTAACCAAGACCTTTTACTTCGACTGATGTGTTCGAATTACATTTTATCAAAAACATTAATGAACACATGCAGATATAATCAAGAGGAACACATGCCAACAATCATACGACAAAGATGCAAGAGGTTTAATAACGAAATTCATCCAGTGTGGACTACGTCTTCGAGCCTCGGTGTCTCGGTGGTGTTGGCCGCTTCATTCAGTGTTGTAAATAGTCAATATGTACATGGATGTTGCTACTTATCATACAAGGAAATAATCCATCAACATGAGTGGAAAATTCTCTCCACGAGACATTCCGCTGCAAGGACACTCATAAACTGACCTAATATTAACATGACATCATCTCACATGGATGATGACTATGAGTATCCCGGCGAACATGGCAACAAAGGGATCTCAATCGAACATACATGGTGACAATGAGTATCCCGCCAACATGGCAACAAAGGGATCTCAAAAATAAATAAAACAAATCCATTATAGAAATTACATCTCACGTCAAGAACAAAACAAGATCCCACATCATACATTAAACAAGGATCTATATAGCAAAATGCATCTCATAGAAAAGATACAAAGAAGTACATGATCACACTGCATATACCTCACACTGAAGTTGACTGGAGAATAGGTTGCTCTGCTTCTGGATCTAAAATCACCATCGCAATCGTGGCGTCAAAAGGCATGAAATAAACTGCTCACTCACTGAATGCAGACACTGACACTTTACTTTGAAAAGTGGCCGAAAAACATAAGGCTCAGATGGAAAATATGACTGCACTGCTAAACTCATGTCGCTAAGAGGTGTAGGATCAACTATCAATTTGTTGAATTTTGACACTATCGAAATCTGGGCCTTAGGGAATCTTTTAGATTCCCCCTAGATTCCTCAAAGATGTTGCTCCATAGGGAATCTGGAAATATGCAACTCAAAACAGGAATCCGATCTCACCATTGAGATCCTTGCAAAATTCTAAGAAGAATGAGTATAAAGTTGACATCATTCTGACACCAGAGAATTTCAGCCTCCAAGGAATCTGAAAGATTCACTCAAGATTCCTGAAGATACTCCTCCACAGGGAATCTGCAAAAACGCTGCACAAAATATGAATCCAACCTCACCATTTTGTTCCTTGCGAAAATCTAAGAAAAATGACTATAAACTTGAATGCATTTTGACAAAAATAAATTTTACCACCTTGGAATCAAAAATATTCTCCAAGCATCAAAAGGATTATGTCTCGAAATCTGCGCACCATCATGCCTCGAACTGGGTGTCATCCTCTGCTCCGACATGGCCTGGATGCACTGGTGAAAAGTTGAATTTATATAAAATTTCATGGGTGGATTATACAAGGTCTTTGGTTGGCACGTAGGCAGGTTTCCGCAATAGTGGGGAGGAGGTCGGGTGGTCAAACCCCACCTCCTCCAAAACTGGCGCACAATCGTTTTGTAAAATAAATAATAGTGAAATGTGGGGTGGGTGGGTCCGCTCCACGTGGCCCGACCCGACCCTACCCAACCTTCGTGCAACAAATGTATAGCGATTTGTTTAACGTATATAAATGGTGGTGATGTCGCCCGCTCGGGGGCCGGGTGGGTTCGACCCCCGCTGGCACCGAAATATGTGTTGTTTTTTTATAACATATATGTGTGTGTGTGTGTGTGTCTGTGTCTGTGTGTTATATATATAATGCATGTCATGGACAGTGACCGAGGGTGGCGGGGCGGTGTCTGCCACGAATACATATATATATATATAGATATATATATATATATATATATATATATATATATATATATATATATATACATATATATACATACATATATTAAACACATTTTTATAATAACCGATTTTTTACCAAAGGAGTCAATTTATTGGTCCCACAACTTCGCCCAGGATCTGGCCGAAGCTGGCCAGAATCCGATGGCCAGATTTCTGTGAAATTGTGTCCTCCTTAAGCCTGCCACCTCATCAAGTCAACCCAGAAATTTGACTGCTTCTAACTTCTCCATACGGACTCGAAATTGAGTGTCGTTTGCATCATTGGAATCAGGAAGACGAGAGATCTACACTCTGGTCCTGGTTCGAAAGAATGTTGAGCACTTTGATTTTTGAGATTTCATAAACCCTCTTTGTTCTGTGTGTGTCTCTGGAGCCACCTGGATCATTCCTCCCCACTGAGGAGCTTTTGGTCCTCCAAAAGCATCAACAATAATCTGCAATTGTAGTGTACAATGTCTACAACACAAGTGTCCTAAAAAAGGTCACCCTTCCATCTCCTTCACCTTTGTTCTTCGGAGCCTTAAGCGATGAGCTAACACTTGCATCCTCTGCAAACCTATAGTACAATATCCTGCAAATTGCATGCTCATTTATAACCATTATGACCCACACATTCCCACACTTTCCAGGCATTTATAACACATACTCAGTGGTCAAGTATACACCAAGATGGAATTAATAATACCCCAGCTATTACAAGGCCAAAAACATCATTGTCGCATTTCGAAGTGATGGAAAACACATCATCACTTTTACATAAAGAAATGCATCACATGATTTACAAGACATGGCCATGACACACTAGAAAAACCATTTCAACAAAGTGAACCACAATGAATGTGGTTGATTTTCTTGTTGAACATTTTCACTAACTGGTTTCTGCACGGGCGCTTTGTCCTTAAGACATTTCTCTGGATGGAGCCTTGAACATGTGGTTCTTTGATGGCCACTTTAGTTGCAATGGCTGCAAAAGGTCTTCTTCCTCCAGACCTGCTTAACCAGCTTCTTTTTCTACTATGGAGAAGGCTTCTCATGCCTCATCCTCCTTTGTGTTGCCATTCTTTTCCAACACTCAGAAATGACATGGTTACGTAAACCATAAAAATGAAAAGTCTTCTTATGTTGTGATTTACATTCATGTTTAGCAACATTCTTATAATCAAAATGAACTCGAGAATATTGAGACATGTTATACCTTGCTTGGTGGTCTCTGGTGCGATCATGGTGATGAGAGATTGCCTCAACTCTTTCACTGCAACATGCACTACCATTGGATGATGGTAAAGTGTTCCCATCAATCCTCTTCCCTAGTGAGTTCAACAATGTTTGTTTTCCTTTGATTTCCTTCGAGCATCCTCCTTCAGTGTATCGCAAACCTGCGTAGCGAGGTCTCTGCACAACCTCCAATGTCTAGGTTATGCCTTGGCCACGAACGCCAAGTCATCCTCCTTGGTACCCCATATTGGTAAGGAGCCTCATTCCGGTTCCGGTAATGGGTATTTCCACACTTCCAACAGAAATGATATCATGTGAAGACGAAACTGAAGATAAATCAACATTGTTTACCTTAGTTGTCGATTTTGAAACAAGTGAAGAAGGCTTCTCTAAGCCTTCGTTGCGCTTCACTTCCTTGAAGGCCTTTGTCGTAGCTGCTTGTAGCTGAAGCCGCAATCACTGCTTTTCCTCCTTCTCTTCCTATAGGAGTGTCTTCGATGCCTCATGATCTTCTTGAAGACTTTCATTGTTGCGCTTCAATTCCTCCAATGCCTCTGTCGTGGCTTGTAATTGAAGCTGCAATCGATGTTTTTCCTCCTTCTCCTCTTGTAGAATTATTTTCAACTCAGTGTTGTCCACTTCTTGTTTCTCATAAGCTTCATACAACATGTCTTCTTTCTTGGACACCTTGAGCATGGTATCGTACATGTCCTTGACATCCTCCATTGTTGCGCGTTCAATGGTTCACGCTTGCAGTCCACATCAGCAAGAAGACCGCTCTGATATGACTTGATCCGGGTAAATTTTTTATACCCTTTTAACCAAGACCTTTTACTTCGGCTGATGTGTTAGAATCACATTTTATCAAAAGCATTAATGAACACATGTATATATAATCAAGAGGAACACATGTCAACAATCATACGACAAAGATGCAAAAGGTTTAATAACGGAGTTTGTCCAGTGTGGACTACGTCTCTGGGCCTTGGTGTGTCGATGGTGTTGGCCGTTTCATTCAGTGTTGTAAATAGTGAATATGTACACGGACGTTGCTACTTGTCATACAAGGAAATAATCCATCAACATGAGTGGCAAAGTCTCTCCACGATACATTCTGCTGCAAGGAACTCGCACTCATAAACTGACCTCCTCCTATCAGCATGACATAATCTCACATGGATGATGACTATGAGTATCTCACTGAACATGGATACAAATGGATCTCAATCAAACATTCATGGTGACAATGAGTATCCCACTAACATGGAAACAAAGGGATCTAAAACATAAATAAAACAAATCCATGATATAAATTACATCTCACATCAAGAACAAAACAAGATCCCACATCATACATTAAACAGGGATCTATACAGCACAATGCATCTCATAGAAAATAGACAAAGAAGTACATGATCACACTGCATATACCTCACACTCAAGATGACTGAAGAATAGGTTGCTTTGCTGCTGGATCTGAAATCACCATTGCAATTGTGGCGTTGAAAGGCATGAAATCAACTGCTTACTCACTGAATTCAGACACCGGCACTCCACTTTGAAAAGTGGTCGAAAAACATATGGCTCAGATGGAAAATCCAACTGCACCACCGAACTTGTGTCATTGAGAGGTGTACGATCGACTGTCATTTTGTTGAATTCTGACACTGTCGAAATCTGGGCCTTAGGGAATCTTTTAAATTCCCCTAGATCCCTCAAAGATGCTGCTCCACAGGGAATCTGGAAATCTGCAAATCAAAATAGGAATATGATCTCACCATTGAGATCCTTGTGAAATTCTTAGAAGAATGAGTATAAAGTTGACCTCATTCTGACATTGGTGAATTTCGGCCTCCGAGGAATCTGAAAGATTCCCTCAAGGTTCCTGAAGATTCTCCTCCACAGGGAATATGCAAAACTGTTGCTCAAAAGGTGAATCCAACCTTTCCATTGTGTTCCTGCTAAAATCTGAGAAAAAATATTGTAAACTTGAATGCATTCTGACAAAAAGAAATTTTACCTCCTTGGAATCAAAAAGATTCTCCAAGCATCAAAAGGGTTCTATCTTGTAATCTGTGCACCATCATGCCTCGAACTGCGTGATGTCCTCTACTCCGACCTGGCTTGGATACATTGGTTAAAATTCGATTTTATATAAAATTCCATGGGCATATTATACAACGTATTTGGTTGGCACGTTGGTAGGTTTCTACAATAGTGGGGAGGAGGTCAGGTGGTCAAACCCTGCCTCATCCAAAACTGCACGCAATCGTTTTGTAAAACAAATAATAGTGAAATGGGGGATGGGTGGGTCCACTCCACTCAGCCCGACTCGACCCAACCCAACCTCCGTGCAACAAATGTATGGCAGTTTGTTTAACGTATATAGATGGTGGTGGTGCTACCCGCTCGGGGGTCGGTCACGTGGGTAGGGCGGGTTCGACCCCACCGGCACTGAAATATGTGTTGTTTTTTTTTTATAACATATATATGTGTGTGTGTGTGTGTGTGTTATATATAATACATTCCATGGACACCGACCGGGGGTGGCGGGGTTGCTGGCACGCCACCCCAAAAATATAATTATTTATTTATTTTTTAATAACAAACACATTTTTTAAATAACCGATTTTTTACCGAAGGAGTCAATTTATCGGTCCCAAAAAATCGCCTAGAATTCAACCGGAGCTAGACGGAATCCGGTGGTTGGGTTTCTGCGAAATTGTGTCCTGCTTAAGCCTACCACCTCATTAAGTCAACCCAGAACTTTGACTGCTACTAACTTCTCCATACGGATTCAGAATTGAGTGTCACCTATGTCATTGGAATCAAGGAGACGAGATCTACGCTCTGGTCCTACTTTGAAAGCATTCTAATCAATTTCATTTTCTGAGCTTTCATAAGCCCTCTTTGTCTTATGTGTGTCTCTAGAGCCACCTAGATCCATGCAATGTTGATGGTGTTATTGAAATAGATGATTCTGGAATCATATTTTGGTCCTTTCATGTAATTTCATCCAAACCCATTGTTCTATTAGGAACCCATTTCAACACCTTACTATGCACAGTGATAGCCTCATCAGTATTGTTGTTCATGAGAGTCGATGGGAACTGAATAACTTACCTACGAAAAGATGTAGTGGTCCATCCTTGTGTGTGCCCACTAGCATTAATGGCTCGAGGCTTCAAATACTAGCTAAAGCATTCAAGCAATAAGGATCATGTGCCATATTAATATTATTAAATTTAAAAATTTTGGATTAATACAATATTAAATTTTATATTATAATATATATTAATATATCATGATATACATTAACACTAGATATATATGGGAGGGAAGAAAAAAGACATCAAGTGATAGAGCTGGAGATATGGGAGGAGCCACAAGGGAGAGATGGAGATAAACTAAAGGAGAGGAGAGAGAAGGAATGAAGAGAGAGAGAGGGAGAGGAGTGAGAGAGGTAGAGAAGGGTAAGAGAGGGAGAGGGAGACACAAATATGGAAGGGGGAGAGAGATAAGGAGAGAGGGAGGGAGATAGTGAGAGCATTGGATGGTAGAGAGAGAGAGAGAGAGAGAGATGGGGGAATATAGAGGGAGGTAGGAGATAAAGGAAGAGAGAGGAAGGACGAGAGAGAGGAGGAGAGAGGGAGGGATAAAGAGATGGAGTTGGAGGGGGAAAGAGGGAGGGAAGAATAAAGACATAGAGGGTGAGAAGTGGAGAGATAGATGGAGTGACAAGGGAGAGATGGAGGGAAAGTGTGCATGTTTAGGGGTGAGATAAAGAGACAAAGAAGGAGAGATGGAGAGAAGGGGGGAGAGAAGGAGGGAGTGAGGGATATAGTAACATAGTTGGAGAGAGAGAGAGTGTGTGTGTGATGGGGGAAGAGAGAGGATTTGAGGGCAAAGAGAAAGGGAGAGAGAGAGAGAGAGAGAGAGAGGATTGGAGGGAAAAGAGTAAGGGGGAGAGAGAGAGAGAATTGGAGGGAAAAGAAAGAGAGAGAGAGAGAGAGATGGGGGGAGAGAGAGGGAGGTAGGTGCTATCACAAATAAAAATCATTTTGATTAGGAGATTCATTAGCATAAGTTTCATTTTCTTGTCAAATTAGTTCATGAAATTGATGAGATTTTATGAATGGGTCATTATCCTAGGCTTAGAGAGTCCCACTTGTCATGTCATCATGGTCAAATATATAAAAATCCACCTAAGTTCTCCATGCATTGGCTTAAAACTTGGTTGTGGCCACTTGTATGTGTTATGAAACTAGCTCCAAAAATAGAAGAAAAAAGAGATCAACGCCTTAGAAATCAGCCACTTCTAGGGGGCAACCTCCAATACATTACAAAAATGAACAATTCTTGGATGATTCAAATGACCAAAACCTCCTTTCTATATATAGGAGTCAATGGGGCCACAATGTAATCCTAGTCGACCTAACAATAATAATGTAAGGGAACAATAATAACAATATGGGAGTTAGAGGGATACAACAAAAACAATAAGGGGGTTACACTAACAACAATAAGGGACTATACTACTAATATAGGGACCTAACATGCTCCTCTCCTTCAAAAAAGTGTTGTCATCAATGCTTGAGTAGCTCTCGGTGCTTCTGTATAAAATTCTCATCCTCCCATGTAGAATTCAGTGGGTAAGTTCTTCCATTTGATGAGATACTCTGAAATTGATCGATTTCATAGCTGTTGAGTTATTGTTTCCATGACTGCTTCAGGTTCCAATACGGTTTTTCCTTCCTCATCAAGTTCTGGAAATATTGTTTGAACGAGAAGTTTGTCCCCTATAACCTTCTTTAAGCATGAAACATGGAAAACTGGATGCACTCATGAAGAAGCAGGAAGCTCCAATTTGTATGCCATAGTACCAATATTTTGCAACACCTTGTAAGGACCATAGTACTTTGGCGATAATTTATTATCCTTCTTAGCTTGCTTGAGGGACATTTGTTTGTATGGTTGTAGCCGTAAAAATACCTAGTCTCCTACATCAAAAATTCTCTCGTTGCAATGTTGATCTGCCTGTTGTTTCATTCGATTTTGTGCCAAATTTAGGTTATCCTATAAGATTTGGAGAACTTCTTGTTGATGCTCGATGTGATATTCCACTGCTTGAACCCTAGAATTTTCCCTTAAAGAAGATGTGATGGATGGTGGATGATATCCATAAAGTTCCATAAATGGGGTCATTTTTTTTGCAGTATGGAAGGAGGTGTTATACCACCATTCAGCGAGAGGTAACCACTTGACCCATTGTGCTTTCTTATCAGATACAAAACAACGAAGATATCCTTCCAAACATTTATTCACTATCTCAGTTTGACCATCGGATTGAGGATGATAAAATGAGCTATGAACTAGTTGAGTACCCAAACAAGAAAATAATTCCGTCCAAAAATTTCCTGTAAAAATGGAATCTCTGTCACTTACAATAATCTTTGGGTTTCCATGTAGCTTTTGAATTGTTTCCACAAATTCAGTAGCAATTGTACTTTCTTTAAATGCATGAGACAATGCACAAAAGTGTGCATACTTGGTAAGTCTATCAACTACCACCATGATGACACTTTTTCCTTCGGACTTAGGTAAACCTGTGATAAAATTCATTGAAATCTCCTCCCAACGTTGACTTAGAATGGATAAAGGTTGTAGAAGACTCGGGGTTTTAATTGTCTCAACTTTATTTTTCTGGAAAACGAAACATTCCACCACAAAATTTTGAATATCAGATTTACGGCCATCCCAAAAAAAATCTTTCTTCACCCTGTGGTAAGTTTTTAAAAATCCTGAGTGTCCTCCTAAAGGAGAAGTGTGCAATTCCAAAAGAATATTTTGTTTTAGTTGGGAATTCTTGCAAATATATAAGCGATCTTTGTACCATAAGGAATCATTCTTCCAACTAAATGTATAAGATGTACTAGGATCTTGTTACAACTTTTGAATGAGTGTCCACATTTCTTCGTCCTTCTTCCATTCATCCCTTGCTTCGGTTATCCAATCTGGTTGGATAATAGAGATGGCACAAAGAAATGCTTCCACCTCTTCATCCTTTCTTGAGAGTACATTTGCAACAACATTTAGCTTCTCTTTTTTGTAGATGATTTCAAAGTCATAACCCAACATATTTGTGACCCATTTTCACTTCTCTTCTGAAGATAGTCTTTGTTCCAAAAAGTGTTTAAGACTATCATGATCAGTTTTTACATTGAAGTGTCTTCCCATTAGGTAAGGTCACCATTTCTTTAGTGCATGTAGTATTTCCAACATTTCCTTCTCCTAAATAGCCTTTTGTAAATACTTTCCTTTGATTTGAAGACTTTAAAAAGAAATGGGTCTTCCTTCTTGCATTAAAAAAACACCAATTCCATTTCTCGAGGCATCACATTCCACAATAAAGGTTTTTATGAAGTCTAGTGTAGTTAATACTGGTTCTAGGCACATTGCCTCTTTAAGATGTTCAAAGGCCTTAGTTGCTTCAGGATTCCATGAAAATGCATCTTTCTTCAACAATGTTGTTAGAGGTGCTGCTATTCTCCCATAATTCTTAACGAACTTGTGATAATACCCTATTAACCTGAGAAATTTGTGCAACTGCTTTATGGTTGTGGGGAATTTCCATTCCTTAATGGCTTTAATTTTTTAGGGTCTAATTTAACACCCTCGTGAGATATAATATGACCCAGATATTCCACCTCTTGTACTCCAAAGAAAAATTTGGATGCATGACCCTAGCTTTGCAGAAGCCTTCAATAGTTTTGGATGCATGAGGTTCTGCCATAAATTACAAGGTTTTCATTCCCAAGTTTCAAAAGACTTTGCAGTGAATTTCATGGGTACTACATCAAATGTGGGTGTGCTGAGTTTTGTGGTGTCACCTGAAAAAATTTACCAAGCCACAAAGATTCTGAGGATGGGAGAAGAGTGGTTCAAATCCACTAAGTTCAAATTACAGAACTATGATGAATTCATGAAACCTGAACATATTGGAGTAGATATGACATCTAGAATCCCAAGGATCTTCCTTAAAGAAAAATACTCCAAACTACTACTTGTAATTCAAAAATACTTCACATGTGAAGGGAGTTTCCATATGGTTTATCAATATAAATTCAGGCTCTTGCTACATTCCACTAGTAAGCAATCTCTAGACCTTCCATTTTTCTTATTTGGGAGCCTAGGCAAGATGTCAAAAAAAGTTCAAGCTAGGCCAGAAGGTAGTGAGACTTCAATTTTTCATCATGGGTTGATT
Source organism: Pinus albicaulis (assembly GCA_034641835.2). Lineage (NCBI taxonomy): Eukaryota > Viridiplantae > Streptophyta > Pinopsida > Pinales > Pinaceae > Pinus > Pinus albicaulis. Next base: position 88,349,987 of record CM076570.1, read on the forward strand.
AAGCTACCGGTGTTGAAGGAGTTGAAAAATCTGAACAGAGATTGGGCCACATTCCTATTTCTCAGTGGTTATGAAGTAGATACTTTAACACCCAAGAAGACACCTAATTCAAAAGCCAATCCTTCAAGAAAGAGTGACAAACCTATAGATGAAACAGAGGGTGTAAATGAGGAGGAAATAGAGCCCATTGTAAGAGCCCATGGATGTTGAAATAAAGCATGCACAGGAAACAGAAGTTCCACAGCCTACACCTACAAGTAGCAAGCCAAAGATCAGCAAGAAGGGCCCTAGAAGGATAAAAAGAAGCCAAACACTTGGGAAAGGCAACCTTGACAATATTCTTCAAGCCATAGACATAGAAGGGACTCCAACGGTCAAATTTGTAGATATCAAAGGAAGCAAGAAGAAAAATAAGGGTCTCACTGCTAAAAAACTTGATTTCTCAGGAGAAGATGTAGGGTTTATGTTCCAACCAAGAAAACCACTCACCAGGCTACAACTTGCCAAAGGTGTCATGGCTAGTAAAAATAAAGAATTTAAAGACAAAGTCAAGCAACCTATGGCAGAGGATATCATTGATTTGTCTCCAGCAAAAGAAGAGATCATTGTGCAAAGGAAAGGAAAAGAGAAGGCAGTTGAAAAAACTAAAGTGTGGATTCTAAAGGAGCAGTTAAGAGAAGCCAGAGAAGAAGTGATTGAAAAGAAGTTGGAATTAGAGGAAGCCAACTTAGATAGAAAAATTATGGAGGAATTCAAAGAGAAGGTAAATGAGAAAATCAATTACTATCATGAGTCATTGACCAATGCCAAGAAACTGTTGAAAAGAACCCTTCCTCTACGCAAGGTAATGAAACATACAAGGAAGAGGAATATTTGGTTGTAGGAAGAGAGAAAGAAACTTAAAAATAAAGTGAAAGAGCTAGAAGAGCAGATGGAGATGATACAGTCAGAGCTCAAGAAGAAAGGTTTAAAAATTACAGTCATAAATGAACTTGTGGAGACTGAAGCCCTTGTTGCCAAAGGTGAAGCTTCTAAAGCTTGAAAAGTGGATAAATTACCTTTTTTACATTTTTTTCATCATTTTGAATCATCATTCGTAGAGCACAGGCAAATTTTGAAGAAGGAAAGCACAAATTTCAAACCTGCTGCCAATTAGGCAAGTTCATAGTGTATCTCAAGCTTGAAGCCTAGAATTCACTACGAACTCGTTGCAAAACCTTTTTTGCTATAAATCATATGTATTTTCATGAGGAAGGAAAGTAAAAGTTTGTATTTAGCTATTTTGACTTAATAAATCACCTCAATCCACAAAGGGATTAAACAGGTGGTGGAGATGGTCAAAATCAAAGTGCTACAAACTTTCGCTGCAAACCTGCCTTAAGTCCCCTGTTTTTGTAGGAAGAAGTTTTTGGAGATTTCTCAAATTTTGATGCTCAATTTGGGATAAGCCAACCATGTGAAAAGGTCAGGGGTCATCAGAGGAATTTTTTCATGGGGACATGGTATTTGATAAAGCTTTTCAGTTTTCCAGCTTACCATGAACACACTCATCAACCATCATGACACTACCTCCTAAAAATTAGGAAGACAAGTCTCCTGACTTGGTGGGAAAAATTATGTTTTCGTCATGGTCAGTGCCACCCAAGCACATGAATTTTTTCAATGTAAATATGCAGTCTTAATTTTTTGAGGTAATAAATAGGTTATAGAGTCCTATTAGGTGTCTAAGTCTTAAAATTAGTAGATGTCGGTTTTTATCTTTATATAATTCGCTTATGGTTAGATTAGGTGTCATCAAAGAGACTCGATGGTCCAACCTTGTTGGCATATCCAATGTAAATATTCCTAAGTCTATTAATAGGCATATTATCGAAGGGTAGAGGGTTGATTGATGTTGACTATAGAACTACTATTGTAAAAAATTCTTATCAGTAATATATAATGGTTATTGGTTTTTCTTGACTTGAGATTCATTGGTATTTTCTTGAGCATTTGTCTTATGTATTCTATTATTTTATCTTCATTAATATGATGTTTGATTACTCATAATTCATGTATATCATGCTCTAACTTCCTTTAAACATTAGACTGATGTGTATCTGTGTATGTTATCTTTTCATCAAAACATATATATACCTCAACTTCCATAAGAAGATTTCCAAGGACATTGAGTTTCTTTACACTGACTCCACATTCCCAATGGTAGTGATTTCTCCCTAATGAAGATAAATCACCCTAATGCCTAGACTTCTCAACATGGAATCAAAGCTAAGGTGTTGAAGTCAAAGGAAGGGCATCTAATCAAAGAGACACTCAAGGATCAAGTATCAAGAAAGGCATCAAAGCAAGTCGAAAGTTATCAAAGCAAGAGATCAAGATCTACATTGAAGAATCAAACCCTAGTTCAAAGAGGCAGTCTGCAAGAACAAAAATTTTGGATCTTATAAAAATACCACAAATATCCTCATCAATTTATATGAAAAGCAAGGTAGCTCGAAGTAATTCAAAGTTGAATATGACATCATATTGGAGAAGACAATGATGAATTTGGACTCCTAGAACAGTCACACAGCAGTTCAAATCTTTGTTTTGATGGACAGTTTCGAATGTCATATCATAGTATATAGTTCGGACTAAACATAATTGAAAGAGAGGGCTTGTTTAGATTAAATTTTGGATCTCCATAGTGAAATAATTTATGATATAATTTCGGCTAGATGATGTATAACGTCACGGTTTGGTGATGTGAAGTAGATTACATTCAGAAAAGTATTACAGTGTCTTGCTAATGTTGCAGAAAGGACAGTTTGGTGTTAATACAGTAATATAGTGCCATCTAAATTGTGTCAAAAATTCATTGCTATTATATTGTGCTAAAAAAGGAAATGGTCTCAATGTGTAATAAGAACCGAAAGGAGGAAGGAGAAGATAATGAAGAAAGCTAGCTATAAAGGCATTGAAAAAGGAGCAATATCCTCTCACTGAAGAAGGGTTCTTCATTTGAAATAATATCATCCAAAAGGGAGCACTAATACATCTTCTTCAAAGTGATCAAGTTGAATATTTCATCTTCACTTGTCAAGTAAGTATCTTTCATTCTTTAATCAATTTGGTAAAATGGCTTCATGTTTGCAAGGAGATCTATAAGCTGGTTGGGTCATCAAAACTCCTTGCATGGAAAAGGAGCATAAACATAATCCTTGAAGAAAGTGAATTCATTGAACATGATAATGGAAAGGTCTCCTTTGAATATATGGAAAGGGATCAAAGGGATCAAGAGATTCTTATGTAATAAATTGAAGATCCCTCATCCCTATGTAACAATATTGGAGACATCAAAGAGATATATGTGATAAGATGGAAGAACTATTCTCTGCAGATGCAGTAAAGAAGGTCATATCACAAAGACCTATTCTACCCAAATTGAAGGGATATCTTCATGAGATCTTAATTGTGAGATCTGGGAGAAAGAATAAAAATATAATCATCAGTATTCTAACTAATGAGCAAGGTAAAAAATGTCCATGGGATAATAAATTTACCTCATTCAACAACTTGTGGTTTCTATACTAGATAGAAGAAGACAAGTTGAGGGTAAATGTGTTAAAGGTTAAAGGATTCAAAGAAAAAGGAACAACATCAAAAGAAGAAAGAGAAGAATTTCATATCACTGAAAAGATGGAGGAAGCTAAAGAGAACAAGTCCAAAGGAAGAGGGAGTACGAGATATTTACTATGATTAAGATAGTCTCCCTCACAAAAGGTCTTTTCATGGCTCCTAAATATTTTATAGGATGTCACTATGATAAATAATAAGATGCACTGTGGCATCATGGAAGCATCATAAACAAGATCTTGTGACATCATTGTTAACACTAGAAAATCGTATAAGCAAAGACGACATTATTTAATGTTAGGCAGAAGGATTTACAGGGTTGAGAAACATTAGAGAATCTGTAAAGTATTTAAAAATCTCTAAGGTCTGAGGAAAAATCAAATTTGAGCAAGTCATAAATGTTTTTGCACGCATAATCCTTCGAGAAGAGCGCCTTTGCACGCCTTTTGACCCGAAATGTGTGCAATCCTGGGAGTGGCGAAAGTCACTTTCCGGGACCACAAAAAGCACACTCTAGGACAATGATTTCACACTTGAAGTCGCCTAAGGATAGCCACCAAAGCCTCCTTATACATCAAGGGAGCACACAATGGACTATTTGTGGCACACAATGGAATAATCCCCCTCTCTTGGGTCACCATCCACAATGTACCAAGAGAGGGAAGGAGGATTTGAATTCTCCTCTATAAGGCCACCAAGAGATGAAGAACTGCAGAGCACATTGTTATGCTGGCCATAATTTCCCCAATCAATACCAGTAGTGTGTGATCCAGAGCTGATATAGAGGGGACTCAATTGTTGGCCATCCAATAAGTTCACTCCACCATAGTAGAGAGAGGGAGACTTTGCACTGAAGAAAGCTTGGAAGTAAATACATCCTTGCATCAGGACTTAGAACCCAAGTTCTAAGGGCCCTTTGGCAAGAGGTTTAAAGTTTCATTCTCATTTCCTACCAGCACTCAATAAGAGGGGCCAAAAGAGCCATCGTTTGGATTATTGCAGTTGTTCGACTCTATTAAGAGCTTTTGTTTATTTGTTTAGTTTTTAGTTTAGTTTTAGTTTGAATATGCGTGCTATTTCTCTATCTAGTATGTTTATGATTCTAGCTTGTTCCACTAACTTGCTTTACTCCACTTATTTTTCTGCCTGTGACCAATAACTTAAGAGGGTAAACCACACCCCTTAAGTTGGTGTGATTTCGTACATTCGTGCACCAAACACACTATCACAATCACCATGGGAAATCATAAAGGATAGAAAGAATAAAATCCATGGTAGTCAAATATGAAGGACATAGCTCTTGGGAACCTCATTGGACATTCAAGGAAAGGAATGAGTCATCCAAGATAAGACTCATCATACATAAAAAGGGAAACATTTGTCAGATAAGGATATGCAAGATTCTCTAATGCAATCCTCATCAGAAGGTTCACTAATCTAGAAAGGAAAAAAAGTGTTTCATCAAGAACTCCAACTTGTGGAATTCGTGAATGATGGTATGATGACATAGGAGATGAAGAAGATCAAAGGATTGGAGATTTTTCTCAATCAAGAAAAATGTTGAAAGCGACCTAGATGAATTGAAGGTAAATGAGGTATGTATGCTTGTATTTAATATTATAATTCAATGTCATATGGCTGCAGGTAACATGGATCACTACTTATATCTTGAGAATCATGATCAAAGGGAAAGAATCTCCTCCTTTTAAAGGATGTAGGAATCCATAGGTCACACTAGAAGAAATCAGCATAATATGTCCTCATATGAAGTATGAGGTGGTTGAATAAAATCAAGGAACTCTAATTGGAAGATCCTGGGAATGAAATGTGTGAAGAAAGGAATTAAGGGACCATGATATACGCAACCATGGTAAAGGAAATCAACAGCCAAGAAGACCAAGAAGACTTGACTAGGAAATATCCCAGAAATATATGAAGACTCTAATGGAAGTCTGAAAAATATGGAGACCCTTGACAATGGATATCTTTGGGAGATGTGTCAACATGTGTGTAGGATGTTGATACCTACAGGAAGATGTCATGATCAAAGACCAACACAAAGGTAATTTTGATTTAAGTTTTCATTTCTTATTTTAAAAAATATTTGCATGAGATTATGTAGGACTTCCAAAAGGAAGTGGATGTTTTCCATAGTTGATAACCATGTGATAGGATGAAAGATAATTGAAGAAACATGGTATGAAGAAAGCAGCGTGACATGAAGCAAGGCTAGATGAAGGCTGATGGATCACTTTTTGATTAAAGGAATGATGACATGACTCATGGATGAAAGGGATGGATGGTTTGTGCCCTATGAAAAAGTCCCAAAATATGAAGACTCCATAACAAAGAAAAAATCATGACATCGAAGGAAGGAGTTCTTAAGAGAAACTAGTTGGTCCATTATTTCCACCTGAGGATATATTGTAGGTCCTTGATTAAGAGGGAGCTTGGAAACAAGTTTCTTACTTAGTAGAAACTTGGAAATTCCTAAGCCAAGAGAGATATTAGGTACATTCCTTATGTACGAATGAGTACATCCCTTTATTGGAATATGTCCTTCCTAATTGAGAGGGAGAGATAGACACATCATTCTTGTCTTCACTTAGGAAGACAGAATGGAGGATTGGGTAATCATCTGGCATCCGATACTCTTTGAGGATGAGATAGGGCATCCAGGATAAGAGTATTCGTAGAGGATTGATATTCTTTGAGGATTGGGAATCCAAGAGAAGAATAGTCATGGTGGAACATATCTCGAGTAGGGTATGTTCCAGGAGAGAGAATGATTAGGGTGTCTATAAATCATTGGTCTCGCCAGCGTTGAGCTCAAATCTTGTGGAAATATGGAGTTGTTATTCAAGGAATTTCAATATGACAATGTTGGCTGATATGATGCTATACAGATGGGTTACCAATTTGATTCTTCTTATCAAAAATTCTTCAGATTGAGAATGACCAAGTACCATTATGAATACATCCCTAGTTAAGAGGGAGTGCTAAACAATTTAACTATGTTTGGTCTTCATAATGACATGTGATTGTGACTTGTATAAATGTTGTAATAAAATTATTTTTGTAAGTCTTTCTTCATGGGTTTAATGAGCAAGCGATTTTATAACATTAGTATTTATCATTTAGAGTCAAAGAATTAATGTTATGTATGAAGAGATCTTCTTGAGCCTATGTCAACGCATATGAGTCTACAAAGTGTCTAGTAGCCCTCCAAAGACAAGCACGGTTCTCCTGTTCCTATGTCAACCTTAAAGATAAATAAAGGAACTCATGTTGGCTCATAAAATAGAAACATCGGTTCACAAGCTCAGGTCGGCTCATTTATGAGACAAACTACTATAAATGCACAGATAGGATACTCGCATTTCCTTGCACTAGATGCATTGATTTTATTGTAGATGTTGATTTCTAATATTTGATTGCTTGCACTAGATGCATTGATTTCAATGTAGATGATTTCTAATCCTATTTGATTGCTTGCACTAAATGCATTCATTTCAGTGTAGATGGTGATTTCTAATCCTATTTAATTGCTTGCACTAAATGCATTGATTTCAGTGTAGATGTTGTTTTATAATCCTATTTGATTTCTTGCACTAAATGCATTGATTTTAGTGTAGATGGTGATTTCTAACCCTATTTGATTGCTTGCACTAGATGCATTGATTTAAATGTAGATGTTGATTTATAATTATATTTGATTCTTGCACTAGATGCGTTGATTTCAATGTAGATGATTCCTAATCCTATTTGATTGCTTGCATTAAATGCACTGATTTCAGTGTAGATGGTGATTTCTAGCATCATTTTCTTGCACTAAATGCATTGATTTCAGTGCATATGTTGGTTTCTAATCCTATTTTCTTACTTGCACTAGATGCATTGATTTGAGTGTAGATGTTGATCTCTAATCCTATTGATTGTTTGCATTAGATATGTTGATTTAAGTGTAGAAGTTGCAATTGTTATAGGTCAATTTGGGCATCATCCCCCATGACCTGGTCAAACTGGACATCAGCACCAAGACCAATGAAATAGGGTCTATCATCCCCTTATATTTCAGTTGTTATATGCCCTAAGAGAAGAACATTTCATTCATGGCTTCTATTGTGATATTTCCAAGGTTTGAAGTATATTTTATATCACTTATTGACTCACCAACACAGTCTCTAAATGGACTAACTACATTGTAGCGCCAAATCATCCATTCAAGGGTGCACTGCAGTGAACTTCCCGAAACTCAAGGGTGTGTTGGTCACCTGGGAGCAGAATTCTCATTGTTCCGGGGAACTCCACATGGATAGTGCCTTCTAGAAGAGTCCATATGTGTCAAGCTTCGAATCCAAGTGTCCATTTAATACCTCTGAACTTGGGAACATGTCTTGCATATTATTATAAAGTCATTTATTGAGAAACTACCATTAGTTTCCCTATAAATTGAGCACTCATCCTAGTGCTAGAAAGGGAAGAATTTTGGTAAAGTTATGTTGTTGGATTCTCATGTGATAAGAGAGTGAAAGTTCTGACATGTTTTTGATATGATGTTGGATGTGATGAGGCTGGAATGAAGTTGGATTAGGTTAGCAACAAATCGATCCATTGGTTGTAACCTCCCCCTTCTACTCTTTAATAAATATTGTTGTTCATTTTCCCATACATATTTCTCTATTTCTTGTGCAATGAATTCTTGAATGATATATGTATTTCATATCTAATCGATTTGATTTGAGTAAGATAAGTAGATATATGTATATTTCACATTGTTTGTTGTTCTATGTTTGTGTTTACAAGAATCGATCTAACGAATTGAGTTGGATTGAGAGCGATGACAACAACGACAGAAGGAGAAATGATTGCATCACAAGTACGCTCCTTTAATTTTATGTATATATGCTTGTTTTAGAGAAAGTGATAGTAATTCTTTCCTCTATTGTTCTAAGTGACTAGCACCACACTTAGGGAATTTGGTTTATCCGTAGATCACAGTTCCACATAAGAAATTAGCAACTCCGCTGGGGAGTATCCTATCGTTCCTGGTGTTTTTACCTCTGTTTATCCTCAGCAGTAGCATCTACTTTTAGTTATTAGACATTTGAATGAAATAATTTCATTAGAAGTTTGTTCTGTTGCTTGGTTTTTCAATCCCTGTTGTGCCGAACGCACTATTGGTCAAGACACAGTGCACTGTCTCCCACTCAGGGGTGTTCTGCAATGCACTGTCTCCCCTTAGAGACTGTGTTGCCCCCTTAGCCAACCAAATTCCATCTAAATTTATCATTTCTATCATTCTCAGCCACTTTTTTGTTGTATTCTTAGATGTTTGATACTTTTGGTTTTCAAGTTCTGTGGTTATTATTAATTGAAGAAATCTCTGGATTATCCACAGTATCATAAAACAATGGTCGATGTTTCGAATTCCAACGGGGATCCATCTTCAGGACAAGATGTGAATGAAGAATGAAAGAAGGTCTCACAGATGAAGGTTTTAAATAGTGAAAGATGAGAAGAGCCAACAAGAACTGATAAATATCTTATTAATTTATTTAATCTAATAAATTTTGATAAATTTTAATAGATTTAATTTAATAAAACTATTTTAATAAATTATAATAATTATAATAGTATATATATAATATCACCTATTATTAATTCATTTTAATAAAATTATTATTAATTCATTAAATTTAACCTTTACATTATTAATTTAATTAGACTATTTTAAATTAGTATTTTATAGAAAAATAATTTAAAATTTTAGTAACATTTAGGTTTATCACTTAAAAATTAGAGCTATTAATATAATCATTTAAACTATTTTTATAAAAAAATTAAAATTAAAAAAATAAATGAATTAATAATTTTTTTTATTAAAATGAATTAATAAGTGGTATTATTATTATATTTTTTTTCTAAATTAGTTTAAATCTATTATAAAGGAAGAGTAATTTACATCATGGCCGAAGCCTTAACTTTGCCCAAAAAAAGTGGCATGTTCAGCAAAAGAAACTAAGAATTGACTGCCCACTAGGGGAAACTAGTCCAGACATTGTGCTCATGTGCTGCCCACGCAAGGGTATCAGCCTTGGATTCCACTGTTCTTTGCATAGATTATAGACTGTCTTACAAAAACTACTTGATAACATTGCAAAAAATTCAAGATCTATCCCATAGAATTGGGCCTCGCAAAGCAAAAACCAAACACATTTTGAATGATTAAATATCATGATGAGAAGGTGGTTCTTCAGTAATGAGGCACCTGTAGGCCTCCATGTCGTCATCCTCCTTTGGCTTGTCCGCACTAGAGGTTGTGCTCTGCTTGGAGTGCCCAAACCCGCGGAGATCCTTCTCCTCATCACTAGAAGCTTTCTCTTTGTGCATATCCTCCTGCCGCTTCTTCTCGGCTACGTCCTGAGCCGTCGCAATAGTCTTCCCTCTTGAATGTGCGCTGATGTCCTGAGCCAGCTGGGGTTCCTCCTTGAACACAACCGAGATGGATGCAATGACACGGGGGTGATTCAGGGAGAAATTGAAGTAGAAATGAGCTGTCTAGGGCATATTTGAAGCGAGGGTAGATGGAGTGGCAGGCGCGGGAGAATCCATTCTAAAACTGGCCGAGTGGGATCTCCCCCTACCACTTCTCGTGTTCGGGTACCTATTCACAAAATAATCAAAGGAGGGAGATGAGGAATCAGAGTTGGAAGAGGAGGGGGCATGATGAGGACAACTTCTGGTGCTTCCCCTTCTACACCTCATGCGTTGGCGCAGTCTCGGCATGGTGTCTTGCTCAGCGTTTGGAAAATGAGGATGCGGGGAAGCAGAGCGAGGAGTGAACAGAGTGGATAAAAGGTCCAATGTGGAAGAGTTCATATTGCAGAGGCTATTTTGAGATAGGTGAAACCCATTTCCCAGCTCAATGCAGCAAGATATTAGACACCGTCTACCAGTTGCAATGCGAGAGCAGGGTCTCACAACGATAGGGGAGCAGAAGCTCTGCAGCAGAGGAGGAGCGACTGAATTTCCTCTACCTTCATCCATCTTAAAAACCAGAGCGAAATTGCCTCAATGCACACCCAACTTAATTAGCCCATTAATGTGATCAAAGTGTTGATGCAGAGAAATCCTTACGGAGGCGCAGGTAAGAATGATGGCTGGATCTCGGCCTTCGTTCGGCTTAAATGCAGTTTGGATGACAGCAATGCGTTGGAGAATTTCGCGCATGGAGATGGCTTGGGTGGCCAAGTGTCCCAGCCACTTGCCTACCCAAAGTCCCATCAACTTAATCCACCAGCTAGACACCCGCATCCGGGAAGTATTATTATTATATTAACAAATAGGTGATATTATATATATACTATTAAAATTATTATAATTTATTAAAATAAATTTAATTATAATATTTTTAATAGTATATATAATATCACCTATTTATTAATATAATAATAATACCACTTATTAATTCATTTTAATAAAAAAAATTATTAATTCATTTTTTTAATTTTAAAATTTTTATAAAATTAGTTTAAATAATTGTATTAATAGCTTTAATTTTTAAGTGATAAACTTATATGTTACAAAATTTTTAAATTATTTTTATATAAAATACTAACTTAAAATAGTCTAATTAAATTATACATGGTTAATTTACTGAAGAATATTTAAACTAGAATATGATATAACCTTAAATGTTACTAATAATAGTTTTTAATTATTCTTACTTAATAAAATTAATAATTAAATTAAAAAAAATAGTGTACTTAATTAATATAACATTTATTTAAACAAGTAAATAAATGTTAATAAAAAAATAGTTATTATTTATAATTATTATTTATTAATTCTAACAATCAAATAAATTTTATCATTATTAAATATAATTTATTAATTCAATCCTAATTAATCTAATATTATAATAAAAATGATTTTTTATCATTATTAAATATAATTTATTTCTATTTCTATTTTTATTTACTAATAATAATTATTAATTAATTATTTTTTATTAATAGAGAAATAATAAAAATTAATTAACAAGGATAATTATTATGAGTGAATGATTCAATTAGTGTTTTGCAATGACCAAATCCTAAATTTTTTTAACGATTTTGGAGAAGAAGAAAACCTACGATACTATATCTGGGATGAGGATGAACCTTGGGAGCACATTTGTCGAATTAGAGGCTGCCAAATGTCACTAATCTTGTATCCTCCATCCCTGTTAATGTTATGCGGATGTTTTATAATCTAAAGCATTTCTTAACTTTCGTCTTTGATAGTGTTCCTCTCTCGCAATGATTTTAGCATCCTCAAGACGCAAATGATGTTTAGTTTTTTAGGAGTGACCAGCAAAAGCCGAGGTGCGAGATCACTCATGTTTAATATCGGCACCATGCTCTTTAAGACGTTTTTGAAGAGAGCGCCCAGTTTCACCAATATAACTCTTCCCACATGATCAGTCAATCTTGTAAACACCTTTAAGCTGCTCATGGCTAATACTATCTTTAACTGACCGCATTTTTTGTCTTGTGGTTCCTGATGCTGAAAATTACGTGAAGATGTCATTCCTTCCCAAAACCTTGACGATCTTATCAATAACACCCTTAATGTATGGTAGAAAAACCCTACCAGAACTTTCTTGAAGACCATGGCGCTTCATGGATATGACCGCACCTTCAGCTCTTTTTATGGCTTTTATGATTTCTCTCTCTTTATATCCTATACCCAAGAAAACAGATGTCAAGTGAGTGATCTCCTCCTTCAGGTGCTCCTCATCGGATATCCTAAGGGCTCTTACAATAAGAGTATTAAGGACGCCAAATTTCTGAGCAGGATGATGGTAAGACTCAGCATGAAAGTAGTTGTCAGTATGGGTTTTCTTCTTAAACACCCGATGCCTCGATGTTCCATAATGATAAAATTCATTTGATTATTAAAATTAATAAATAATAATTATAAATAATAACCATTATTTATTAACATTTATTTACTTTTTTAAATGAATGTTATATTAATTAAGTAAACTATTATTTATTTAAATATATATATATATATATATATTATTAATTTTATTAATTAAGAATAATTAAGAACTGGTCACATCTAAGGTTATATCATATTCTAGTTTAAATATGTAGAAATTATATAACTTATGTGTTATATATCCAAGATTCTCCTGATCACACACTATTTTAACTTCATGCACAATACAGAATCTATTCCACCATTGATCCTCACATGCGGAAATTAAATCAATTGCAATGCATACATGAAACCATAAAAATTCACACACATTAACACAGTTGTTTAACGGGAAAACCTGAAGCTAAAAACCCCAACTATCTGTATATAATATATGTCATAGAGATCATGTAACAATCCTCATACAAAGCTGAACATGTCAAGATCTCAGTACAATACAATCGCTACACACTAATCAAGCTCGATCTTGCAAATCCATGCACCGATCTCTGCCACCTGCTAGCCTGCCTCTACTGCGCAATCCTTGCTGAAGAATGGCTCTGAATGAACTTGAATCCACCTGGCTTGCACTGTGCAATCCTCATTGGCATCTCCACTGAGTGTTGGATGCAATCAATGCATCATTATAGTCACAACTGATAGTCACACTTGCTCTTTCACCTACCTCTCCACTGGTCTCCACTGAAACTGCCATGCACTGTAGTTAACTGATGTATTCTTCAGTTGATTAATGAGTTATTATTTAGTGAATTAATTAACTAATTAATTCACACCACTCTCACTAGTGTATCAATCATTTAGACTAGATACAACTAGCTCAACTGAGTCTAACTGAGTTAAACTAAATACAACTCCACCAACTACTTCTATAACTCCACCAAACTCTGTCACATGAGTTCTAACTGAAGTCCTCATGCATTAGCTCCAGTAAACCCTCAGGAATAGCATAATTCCTTCTGTCAGTTGTTGTGCCACATCTATGCACTTAACTGAAGTGCTCCAAGAGAATAAGATAATGTTTAGAGTCCAAATATTATTAAGAGCTAATAATATTCGACATATCTATTTTTAGACTGGAAATATAAAAATAGATTCCACCCAATATGTCTAAAAATAGAAGTCCATCTATTTTTCCAAATTGACCAACCATCCACAAATAGTATCCTGCAACTCATAGAATATGATCGACATGTCTAAAAATAAACATAGTCTAAAAATAGACTTTGCACCAAAAATAGCCTGCGGGCCCACTTAGTGAAGGCGATTCTTTTCACTAAGCTCATCATATTGTTGAATCTCAACACTCCCTCTCAACAAGATAGGTATTATCTGCCACCCCAATCCTGTCTCTATGGTATTCGAATTTGCTCCTGGTGAGCGCCTTCGTCAGAATATCAACATCCTGATCCTCCGTAGGAATGTAAGATAGTAACATGATCTTCCGCTGCACACAATCTCTGATATGATGGTACCGGATGTCAATATGTTTAGATCTATCATGAAATACTGGATTAACCGAGAGTTTAATGCAGCTCTGATTATCACAATATATCACAGTAGGATCTAAGTGTGAACCAAAAAACCCGACCAGGATCTTCCTCATCCATATAGCCTCACTTGCAACCAAATTTGCTGCCATGTACTCGGCCTCCGCTGAACTGGGTGCCACGGATCTCTGTTTCTTGCTATACCAAGAAACTACTGTAGACCCGATATTGAAAATCCCTCCAGATGTGCTCTTTCTGTCCGTTGGGCTCCCTGCCCAATCTGCATCCGTGAAGCCATGCAGCTTCACCTCATCCGACTGTCTGTACCATAATCCATATCCTGATGTGCCCTTGAGATACCTCAAGACATGCTTACCTGCCTTCCAAAAGAGCTTGGTAGGCTTAACCATAGCTTGTGAAAGCTGGTTAACAACATAGCATATGTCTGGTCGTGTATTGACTAGATACATGAGCGAACCAACCAACTGTTGATAAACAGTGGCATCCACTACCTCTATCGATGTAGCATCCTCTTTCCTCCAACCACCAGGAATAGGAGTGTCGATAGGCTTGCAGCCATGCATGTTGAACTTCTCCAGTATCTCCTGGGCATACTTACCTTGAGACACAAACATTCCACCCTTCCGCTGCCAAATTTCCAATCCCAAGAAATAATGAAGGAGGCCCAAGTCCTTCATCTCAAACTCCTTTTCAAGATCTGCCTTGCATGAGTGTATCAATTTTTCACCACCCGTTAGTATCAAATCATCTACATAAAGTACAATTATCAGCAACTTACCCTCCACCACAATCTGGTATAGGTTCGGATCTGCCTCACTCTTGGTGAATCCAAGTCCAGTGAAATAACTATCTATCTGTGTGTACCAAGCACGAGGTGCTCGTTTCAGCCCATACAACGCTCTTTTAAGCCTGCACACATGTGACTCACTGCTAAAGATTTCGAATCCTTTACGCTGCTCTATGTACACCTCCTCCTCAATGACTCCATTGAGGAATGCAGTCTTCACATCCATCTGATGAATGTGCCAACCCATCTGTGTTGAGAGAGCAAGGATGGTCCGTATGGAAGAATACCTTGCAACAGGTGCAAAGGTTTCTTCATAGTCGATCCCCTCGATCTGTGAGAAGCCTCGGGCAAAAAATCTTGCCTTTTAATTCTCGACGCTCCCGTCAGTAGCTTGCTTCACTTTGTAGATCCATCTCAAACCTACCACTGATTTCCCTTCCGGCCTTGGGACAATCTCCCATGCAATGTTTCTGACATTCGAATCATACTCTTCCACCATGGCATCTACCCATGCAGGGTCCTCCACAACTTCCTCGAAAGAAGATGGCTCCATCACGATACACTTGCTCATCATAGCCATGTATCCATTAAATCTATCAGGTGACTATCTCTATCTGTGCTGTGATGTAGGTGCTCCTACATTCTGCGCTGCATCAAGATTCAGTCGCTCAACTTCTGTAGTGCGCTTCCGCCCTCTGATGTTTGGTGCTACATGAGTGGTTTCTTCCACTCCATGAACCTCCTCTTGTGGCTGATCCACATCCTGAGGCTCATGTTTAGGAACTATTAGCTCCTCATCTGCATGCAAGTGTAGCTCCCTCTCAAGCGACAATTTCATGGCTTTCTCCTCATGAAATTTGATATCCCGTTGCACAACAGTCTTCCGACAATCTGGAAAATACACACGATAGTTGTGGGGTGTTTCTGTGTACCCCAAAAATATCCCAACCTCTGCGGTCGACTCCAGCTTCTTCCTGGCATCCTTCATCACATGAATGTATACAGGTGAGCCAAAAATCTTCAAATGAGAAATATCAAGATTCTTACCAAAAAAATCCTCTTCGGGTGTACTCATGCCAAGTACTTTATGAGGACAACGGTTTTGCACATAAACCGCAGTGTTGCATGCTTCAGCCCACAAGTGTATGGGTAGGCCCTGATCATGCAACATCGCCCATGCAGCACCCATGACTGTTCTGTTCTTTCTCTCCGCGACCCCATTCTGCTGTGGGTTATGAGGCGCTATGAGTTCTCTTCGAATTCCTTCGATGCTGCAAAAGTCTTTGAATTCGCCAGAGATGAATTCACCACCATTATTTCTCCTTAGGGCTTTCACCTGCTTCCCCGACTCTTTCTCAACCAGCGCCTTGAACTCACAGAACTTTGAGTATGTCTCGCTCTTCTTCTACATGAATAAGATCCAACACTTACGAGAAAATTCATCAACAAATATCACATAATACTTGTGATTTGCTATCAAAACTACTGAGAAAGGTCCACACACATCTGTGTGAATTATCTCAAGGATCATCGTGTCACGACTATCCTTCTCATGAAAATTTGTCTTCACAAATTTTCCCAAAGTAAATCCCTTGCACTGATCTAACTGCGCAAGTGTACCCTTGGGAAGCTCGGTAGAAATCTGCTACAAAATTTTCAAAGCGCCATGGTGAAGATGGCCCAATCTCCTGTGCCACAATTCGCCCTCATCCCGGCTCACCACTCCTTCTTCTTTGTCTGCCATTGCTGCACAGCCATCTACATGCAATTGATAAAGGTTCTTAACTCAAACCCCTATCCTCCGGGTTTCACCAGTTATTTTACTACACAAGAAAGCCTTCCCCTCGCTAAAAACAACATCATAGCCCTTGTCTTCCAACATTGCCACCGAGATCAGATTATTCTTCAATCCTAGAACATGCATGACATCCTTCCATATGAAAGGTTTACCAAAATCCCTCTCAAAGGAAATGGTCCTGATACCAGTCGCATTGTATCTACCATCATCGCCCATCTTGATGTGCACTCCAAGATCCTTCTCATCCAGATCACTAAACAAATCTTTGTCTTCGGTCATATGGAAAGACGCACCACTGTCAATAAATCACATTGATCCCATCACACTTGAAACCAAGCATGTGATCAGTGAAAAATCCAGCTCAAACTGCGAGGCTAAGGCCTCTCAACCTACAGATCCAGCAGCCTACTTATTTTTCTTCTTCTGTGGACAATTAGTGGCGTAATGTCTGTGTTGGTGACAGTGAAAGCACTTCACCTTGGACAAGTCTTGCTTCTTACCTTTCACACTAGATTGAAAAGGATTTTTTTTCCCCTTCCCTTTCCTTGCTTTGGCAGCCAAAGCACAATTTTCTTCATCTTCATTCTTCAATGAAGATCCATACCTGGTACCTTGCCTTATCTCCTCCTGCACAAGATCCAACCAAAGTCGCTCCCATCCCGAAAATTTCTCCCGACCATTGACAAAGTCCTCGTAGCTATGCCAACTCTTTGAAAGCCCAAGGAGAGCCAAGCTCACCAAGTCCTCTTCATCTACAGTAAACCCCACACTTCCCAGCTCATCCCTGCACTAGACAAACTTCATGAGGTACTTGGCTATACTTTCGCCTTTCTCCATTTTTATTTTCCTGAGCTTGTCTTTAAGCGCCAACTTCCTCTGGTCGCTTCTGCTTTGGAACAAATCTATCAAAGCTTTCCACATTAAGAATGGACTAGCTTTAATGTGAAGGCTGGACACTATGTGATCCTTCACACCTTCCAACAGAATTCTTCGACACTTTGTTGTCTTCTTTTGCCATGCGTCAAGTGCAGTTGCATCACTAGAAGCAGGTTTTGGAATTTCTGCATCTATGAACTCCTTCAACCCATTATCATCTAGCACCGCCTCCATCCTGTCCTTCCATGCAATATAATTTGAGCTGCCCTCAAGGGTATACTCCAATCACAATCTGTTGAAAGACATTTCAATGAATGCTCAACTTCGACACCAAGAAAACACTGCAGCAAATTCGAATTCCACTAGCACAAAACTCAACCGCTTCAATAATTGCAATCTACTCCAATGATCAACTTCTCTGATACCATGTAGAAATTATATAACTTATGTGTTACATATCCAAGATTCTCCTGATCACACACTATTTTAACTTCATGCACAATACATAATCTATTCCACCATTGATCATCACATGCGGAAATTAAATCAATTGCAATGCACACATGAAACCATAAAAATTCACACACATTAACACAATTTTTTAGCGGGAAAGACTGAAGCTAAAAACCACAAATATTTGTATATAATATATGTCATAGAGATCATGTAACAATCCTCATACAAATCTGAACATGTCAAGCTCTCAGTACAATACAATCGCTACACACTAATCAGGCCCGATCTTGCAAATCCATGCACCGATCTCTGCCACCTACTAGCCTGCCTCTACTGCACAATCCCTACTGAAGAATGGCTCTGAATGAACTCGAATCCACCTGGCTTGCACTATGCAATCCTCATTGGCATCTCCATTGAGTGTTGGATGGAATCAATGCATCACTATAGTCACAACTGATAGTCACACTTGTTCTTTCACCTACCTCTCCATGGGTCTCCACTGAAACTGCCATGCATTGTAGTTAACTGATGTATTCTTCAGTTGATTAATGAGTTATTATTTAGTGAGTTAATTAACTAATTAATTCACACCACTCTCACTAGTGTATCAATCAGTTAGACTATATACAACTAGCTCAACTGAGTCTAACTGATTTAAACTGAATACAACTCCACCAACTACTTCTATAACTCCACCAAACTCTTTCACATGAGTTCTAACTGAAGTCCTCATGCATTAGCTTTAGTAAACCCTCAAGAATAGCGTAATTCCTTCTGTCAGCTGTTGTGCCACATCTATGCAATTAATTGAAGTGCTCCAAGAGAATAAGATAATGTTTAGAGTCCAAATATTATTAAGAGCTAATAATATTCGACATATCTATTTTTAGATTGGAAATCTAAAAATAGATTCCACCCAATATGTCTAAAAATAGAAGTCCATCTATTTTTCCAACTTGACCAGCCATCCACAAATAGCATCCTGCAACTCATAGAATATGATCGACATGTCTAAAAATAGACTTTGTGCCAAAAATAGCCTGCGGGCCCACTTAGTGAAGGTGACTCTTTTCACTAAGCTCATCATCTTGTTGAATCTCAACAAAATATTCTTCAATAAATTAACTCTTACATTATTAATTTAATTAGATATTTTAAGTTAGTTTTTTATAGAAAATTAATTTAAAATTTTAGTAACATTTAAGTTTATCACTTAAGAATTAAAGCTATTAATATAATTATTTAAACTATTTTTATAAAAGTTTTAAATTTTTTTTTAATGAATTAATAAATAAATAATTATTAAAATGAATTAATAAGTAGTATTATTATTATATTAATAGATAGATGATATTATATATATACTATTAAAATTATTATAATTAAAAATAATAATGAATTAATAATAATTTTATTAAAATAATTAATAATAGGTGATATTATATATATACTCTTAAAATTATTATAATTATTATAATTTATTAAAATAAATCTATTAAAATTTATCAAAATTTATTAGATTAAATAAATTAATAATATATTTATCAGTTCTTTTCATCTCTTCTCATATTTCACTATTTAAAACCTTGACTTGTGAGACCTTCTTTCATTCTTCATTCACATTTTGCCCTAAAAATGGATCCCTGTTGGGATTCGAAACGTCAACCATTGTTTTATGATACTGTGGATAATCCAGAGATTCCTTCAATTGCCTGATACCTCTTAGAGACTAGCAAACTTTCCTGATTCTTCCTCCTTTGAAAAGTAAATTTGTTCAATGTCTCTTTAGTGTTTTTCTTTATCACTGGAAAATAAAATTCAAAGTATTTCATTTATGCATTAGATCAATTTATCTTCGAAAATAAATTGTTGTTCATTCCTCGTTTCCTGTAGGAAAATTGTAGTTCCATTCTTCATTTTCCTAAAAGATAAATTGTTGTTTCATTCCTCATTTCTCAAAGAAGAAAACACTTGTTTTATTGATTTATGCATATAATTTCCTTTCTTTCCTTTCTTGCATTCACATTAAGGGAGCTAAAAATAAAAATATGCATGTCCATATAGTGAATTGTGTGTGTTTCATAGGAAAAAGTTAGGAAAGATGCATTTAGTTTTTGTTCTTTGTTGTTTGCTCAAAAACTGACTTCTCTTTCCCTTAGTAGCTAGGATTTTCATTGAAAAAGCTAAATTGAAAAGTTTGCTTATCATTTAGTTTGAATTTTTAGGAATTTCCATTACATCATGCAGTGAACCTAAAAGAGAAACTTTTAAACAAGATCAAAATAAAATTTACATCAATTACCTAAGAAAGCATTGGAACATTAACAATAACATTTAGAAGGTATAGGCTAGAGACGTGTTTCGGCGTCGTTAAACATAGAAATTGTCACTAACTTGTCTGTGATACATTCCGAGTGTGATACCTCACTCCACGTACGTAAGTATATTGAAGCTCATTGTTATAGATCAATTTGGGCACCATTCCCAATGACCTGCTTAATTGGACATCATCTCCAGAACCAATGAATAGGGTCTATCATTCCCTATCATTTCAGTTGTTACAAGCCCTAAGACAAAGAACAAGACAAATCATCCATGATTTTCATCTTCAAAGGTTTCCAAGATTTGAAGTTTATAATATATCATATGAGATCTCACTAACGTTGCCTCTAAAGGGACTAAGTGCGTTGTATATGCAAGTAACCCCACTCAAGGGTGCTCTGCAAAGCACTTCCCGACACTCGAGTGTGTGTTGGTCACATTGGGAGCGAAATTCTCATTGTTCCGTAATATCCACTTGGCCAGTGCCTTCTAGAAGAGTTCACATGTGTCAAACTTCGAATCCATGTGTCCATTTGATACCTCTGAGACTGGGAACATGTCTTGCCTATTATTAGAAATTCATTGATTGTAAAACTACCTTCATCTCCTTTATAAATTGAGCACAGATCCTAGTGTTTGAGAAGGAAGAATTTGAGTAGATAAATGTTGGTGGAATTTCTATTGAGGAATTGATTGAGTGACATGCTTCTGGAGAGATGTGCATTATGATGAGGCTGGGATGCTGCTGGAGATGGTGTCACTAAATCAATCACTGGGTTGTAAGGCTCCCCTTCTATCCATTAATAAAGATTGTTGCTTACTTTCCCACATATGTATCTATATAAGCTCATGTATTTCATATTATGAATTCTTATTTGATGCATATGGTTCATGTTTTATTGATTCAACTAAATAGCTTGAATAGATATCTGTATTATTGCTATATTTTGTTGTTTAATGTTCATCTTTTCAGGAAATATTTTGGCGATCTAGCTCATATTTGAATTCACAGCAAGAGTGACAGAAGAAGAATAGGAAGTGCTTGGACTCCAAGTAAGTTCTTTGATTTTTTCTATGTGTCTATTTACAGTTAGGAAAATTAGTTTCAAAGTCTTTAACCTATTGTTCTAGATGAGCACTACATCTAGGGAAGAATGTTTTATCCGTAATTCATAATTCCGCATAACAATTTGGAGACTCCACCGGGGAGTTTACCCATCATCCTTAATGTATTTGCCTTTGATTTTCTCTGTTTATTCACCCAGTAGCATTTACTCATAAATATTAGGCTTTTTGAAATCAAAATTTTCATTAGAAGTGTGTTAAACAATTGAGTTTTTGTTCTTTGTTGCACTCAACACATTGTTGGTCAAGACACAGTGCTTTGCAGAGCACTCTCTCCCATTCATGGGTGTGTTGCAGAGAAATCTCTCCCATTCAGGGGTGCATTGCAGAGCACTTTCTCCCACTCAGGGGTGCTTTGCAGAGCATTGTCTCCCACTCAGGGGTGCTTTGCAATGCACTTTCTCCCCTTAGAGACTGCGTTGCCCCCTAAGCCAACCAAATTCCCTTTGAATTTGTCATTGCAATTTTATTCAGCCTTTTGTTTGTTGTGTTTTCAAGTGCCTATGAGGATAGTTATTTTTTCTTGTGTCAACCTCGTTAAAAAATGAAACAAGTGCCTATGAGGATGGTTCTTTTACTGTGTCAACCTCGTTAAAAAATGAAACGGATTATGAGAATAGTTATTTTTTCTTGTGTCAACCTCATTAAAAAATGAAACAAGTGCCTATGAGGATGGTTCTTTTCCTGTGTCAACCTCATTAAAAAATGAATTAGGTTATGAGGATGGTTATTTTACTGTTGCAACCTCGTTAAAAAATGAAACAGGTGATGAGGATGGTTCTTTTACTATGTCAACCTCGTTAAAAAATGAAACAGGTGATGAGGATGGTTCTTTTACTATGTCAAGCTCGTTAAAAAATGAAACAGATCATGAGAATAGTTCTTTTCCTATGTCAAGCTCGTTAAAAATGAAACAAATCCTCTCCTATAATGAACCTTCATTTCCATACAACTATTAGTAACCAGTAATCTACTTAGGTGAATGAAATGAAGCTTGGGGGGCATGGGCTCTTGCAGGGGGCATTCAAAACATTCTTACCAATTGCATGCAATCGACAGTTGAAGTTCAGGGCCAAAAACAGGTTCAGAGCTCCTATTTCTGAAATGGTAACTTTCAAATGGTAAAAATAAATAGTAAAACTCTTTTAATTAGTCATTAGATTATTTGCAAATAATATTTATTGCTGTGACTATGGTTTTATTATATTTTTATCATGAAATAGGTATTTTTAATCCATTTAATGTTGTTCTGAACAGGTTTTGCAACCGATAAGCAGATTAGTCTTGCAGATTTATTTCAAGACTGATTTGACCACAAAGCATAGTTTTTTATCCTTATTTTTTGAGCTTTGTTAAAAATGAAAAAGGATTTGAAGCGCACTTTTATCTCTTTTTCAAACTTCAATAAAAACAAAAAAGGAAACCCTTGGAGTCTTCTTTCAGCTCTTTTCAGACTCCGATAATGTGAAAAGATTGTTGAGCACTTGTCTTTTCAAGCTCGTAAAAGTAAATGAATTGATATCTACTCAGTATAAGTTTAACCCTTTTCTGGACTGAGATAGATTATTTACGAAAAAGGAATACCTTGGTCAAAAATGGCTAAAGAGGTTCTCTCGGATATTATTTTACACTTTTTCGGATTTTGTCGAAAACTTTACGAAAAATTACTTATGGAGTTTTCTTTTTTCCTCTTTTTCAAAATCTCTAAATATGAGAAAGGACCGGGATGTCACTGTCGTTAAGCTCGTTAAAACATAAAATAGCGACGGGCTTGTAAATCATGGCAAGAATCGAGTTTCATTCATCGCTAGACTCGTTAAATTATTAAATAGTGATACTTTATTCACCCGAAGGGTTGAATTATAGATCAAGAAAATGTTATCCTCCTCAAGATTGTTAAAAAATAAAGAGGTACTAGTCGAAAAATGACCGGGGAAAATTTGGGAAAGTGAACAGAACTTTTTATGGTAGCAGGTCGCTCTTGAACATGACTGTTGAGCCTCAAAATTGTGCTTTCTTTCACCTCATTTTACCTCATTTTCCCTTGTCCATTGCTATCCTAGACCCAATTGATCAATGAATATAGTTAAAATTACTTCTAGAATGATTTACATGACTGACCTGCTAAGTTTTGTGATTTTTGCCATTGTAAAGCATTTTGACCGGAACTAGCTGCAGAATGCAGACATTCCGTAGCTAACCGGCGATTCTGCAGCTGCCTTCACGTTTGAGTATGTTCCAGGTGGCCTCTCAAGGAAAACTGCATATGGGCATAATCCACGTCATGTCTACATGGTTCGTTGCTCATCATGGAGGAAGAAACGAATTCTGGGTACGGTTTTGGAACGTGGGAACACATTTAGGAAAGCAGACTTCTATTAGGACTGTCTCAGTCCAGATGTATTTTTCCTCTTCACGCAGCCACTTCAAGAGTCCTAATGTGATTCCGATAAGGAAAGACAGTGTTCCTAAATTGTTGCAAGTCTTGTTATGTGCATTTTCTTTATAAACACTTGGGAAACCGAGAGCTATGTTAGATTTGATGTTAGATTTTATGCTAGATTTTGTTTAGACTCTGTGCTACATTTATGAAGACGCAGAGTGTTATGTTCAAGTTATTTCATCTTTAATGAAGCATACAGTGTTGTTGTGAAGGCGTTGATTTAATTTGGAGTTGAATTCCGTCAGGTGGTAGAGGGCCCCTGCCTCTTGCACGGATTTATTTTGTGTAAATTAGATAAGTCTTCTAGCTGCCTTTACATTTTGAATTTGAATTAATAGTTGTTTTAATTAGCTACTGTAGTTGTACTCATTCTAACTCTTCCACAAGAAGAAGCTCTTCCAAAAGACTATAATGATGAATGGGAAATGACTATAGTATTGTAGGATTAGAAGTTGAATTCATAGTTGTTTTTAATTAGCTACTGTAGTTGTACTCATTCTAATTCTTCCACAAGAAGAAAGCTCTTCCAAAAGATTATAATGATGAATGGGAAATGGCTATAGTACTGTAGGATTTAGTTGTAATTTTTGTTGTTCACTATCACAGTTACACTTGTTCTAATCACTCTTCCACAAGAAGAAACTCTTCCAAGAAATTCTTAAGAAGTTCAAGACATAACCGTGATAATGAATGATTTAGTTGTGTGTTTGCACTAAATATCATCTTTGTTCTTGCTCTTAAACGCTTGCCCAAGACATCATAATGACGAGTAGGATATGGATATGATATCTTAGTTTTTCATTGCTTTCAGTCCTTTATGTTTGCATTTGCACTCAATTACACAGTCAGAATTGTTCTAGCTCTTCCAAAAGAAGGAATTATTCCAAAATATCAATAATGATGGACAAATAGATTGTGTAATTTCATAGAATAATGCATGATAGCATAGTTAGGATGCTCCGGAGTTTCATTGCACTTAATTCATGATTCAGTTATTTTATTTTGGGTTTGATAATGACTTGTAGTTTAACACCGTTTTAGGTTAGTGACACCTTAGGTTTGGTTGTAGTTCAACTCATTGCATTTGCACTCCACATTCAATTGTTATTCACTGCACATTAGATTATTTCAGTTGTTAGGATTAACAAAACAACCTTCATTATTCACAAACATCTTCTTGTTCTAAAATCCATAATTGATCTATAACCATATGAACAGAAGACAACATCACTTTAAGGCCTGAAGTAACTCTGCAATTTCCTCATCATTTCATAAACAGAGCTCTCCCTCAAAAGACTACTTTGAAAAAGAAATCAATAACTCTTGAGTAAAGGTTTTGTGACATTCAATTAAATTGCAGAATAGAACTAGGAACTAGTCCTAGAATAGAAGATCTTAGAATGGTATCAATGTTTTTCCTCCAAATCTGTTTCAAATCTCTAATTAAGGACAAAAATGTTGTATCATTGTAAGACTAGTTGTTTAACTGTTTAGTTAGAAGATTTGCATACTTAGTGATCATTTCTCAAGTTTAGTTTGTGTTTTGAATCATTTGTTTGAAAGTCATTATCAAGCTTTGCTTTTATTTAGTCATAGTTTAGATTCAGCTTCAGTGTTTCCAATTGCATTTGCCATTTGTTATCCATCAATTAGGTTTAACTCTGTTTTTAATCATCAGCTCATTTCCATCAACTTTCTAGGCATTTTCCTTGTGAACATAAAACCACCAAAAGACCAAAAACATCATAAATCACCACAAAAGACCAAAAACATTACAAAACACTACACACAATGCATTAGGAAACAAACACCTAGGTACATACAGTATACTTCACTTCAGCAGTTTACAAATCCTGGTTGACAATTAAATGAGCTCATTTTAGGAGACTAGATTGAGACCAAACATTTTGGCGTCGTTGCCGGGGAAGTGAAAACTAGGTAACCTTTGTTTCTTAGCATCCAAAAACAATTTTATGCGTAGGGAGAGAGATTCAAGGGGAAGATTTATAAGCAGCAGAGGCAGAAGTTTGATTTCTAGAGTACCACTTGTTTCATCTAGATCCAGAGCTAGTACACCTTCAACTCAAACCCATCTTCCATCCTCCCTTGATCCTAGACTTCTAGAAGATCTAAGGTCAACTATTCCATTAGAGAAACCTTCCACTTCATCCACTGAACCTGCCATAGAAGAAGATCTAAAGACTCCTAGTAGGGATACAAAACTTTCCACTTTCACAGGAGAATCAACCATGGCAGAAGAAGGAGGAGGAGGAGTTTTTAATGGAGAAAACACATTATTTGGAGGAAGAGGTAGAGGTAGAGGAGAAGGAGGTAGAGGTGCAAATGGAGGAAGAGGTAGAATAGGAAGCTCTTTTGGGTTCCCTATACTTGATGAAGAAACCAATACAACCATGAAAAACATTTCACCCTCTGTCCTTCCAAACTTCTATGGACTTAAAACTGAAGATCCTGAAACTTTCTTATTCGAATTTGAAGTGCTGTGTAGGACTTATGACTACCTACAAGATGCTCAAAAACTAAAATTATTTCCTTCAACTCTGAAGGGAGCAGCATTGAAGTGGTTTATGAGTCTAATCAGTAGTTCTATTAGAACATGGGAAGACATGAAACAAGCATTTCTAGAGAGATACTTGGATTATTGTATGCCGGTTAATCATAAGGAAGAAGTGTTCAAGATGTTACAAAAAGAGATGAAAACTTAGAAGATTTGTTGGAAAGATTTAAATACAACATAAAAAGGGCACAAATGGAAAACCTAGATCAGGACACTTTAAAAGCTCTTTTGTTGAAAACAATTAGGGATGAATGGTTGGATATCCTTAACATGATGGGAAAAGGGGATATATCACAACTCACATTACCTGAAATATCCGAGTTATGTATCAACCTTTCCAGAGGGAAATCTAAAACTGTCAAAGGTCCAAGAGATCCTGCTCTTGCAAGGGCAAGTAAATCTGCTTCTGGGACAGTAAGTAGATCAGAAATAGGACACATGCTTGATGACTTTAAATCTGACATCTTAGGGAGTCTTAGTGAACAAATAGACACCCTTAAGATACAAAACAAGCAGAAGGTTGAATCTGATGCTTTAGCAATCTTTTGTCCCAAATGCAGAAAGAAACATGCCCTAAGAGAGTGTCCTTTGGATGTAAAAGTTATAGAAACCTGTGTCATTTTTTCTGAGAAACATGAGACCAAGAATTTTCCTTCTCTTCCTGGTCTCAAGGCTGTTTTTCAGGAAGAAACTCCTACAGATTCCACAGAGTCTCTTAATTTTGTATCTAGAAGACCTTGGTAGGGACCTCAGACACAAGGATTCCATGATCAAATGTATAATCAACCTCCACCTTGGAATTCTTGGCAGCAACCTTGGCCCCAATTTCAAAATCAATCTCAATCTTGGGCACAAGGAACACAAAGTCCCTATGGAAGATACTCTCCATACTATCAGTATCCACCATCCTATCCACCATATCCACATTTTTATCCTCAAAATCCTCAACAACATCATCAGAACCAACCACATCAAAATCAACCACTTCCATTACCATTCCCTCAAAAATCCAATCAATTGCCAGCTCAACCCATATCAAACCCCAATAATAAAAACCCTTAGAATACATACATGATAGAAGGTCAACAGTCTCCAACTTATTTAATTACTCCTCTAGACCTTAGTAATGTTCAACTTAGGTCTGGAAGGATACTTGAGAAGAGGAAACCTTCTGTGATCATACAAGAACAAGATAATTCTGAGGAAGACTCTCTACGGGTGAATAAAAGTCTTGAAGAGGACATATCCTTTCAAGACCCACACATTGAAAAACTAAAACAAAAAGATCCAATAAATCCAACTCCTGTATTAGAGCAACCATCCACATCTACGTCTATACCTCCCTTTCCGGAAAGATTACAAATTGATAGAGGTGTAGAAAAACAGATCATGGTGCCTAATTATGATTTCTTAGATGAATTGAGAAATGTTTGCATTAAAATTCCATTATTGCAAGCCATCAAGGAAATCCCAATTTTATCCAAAACAATAAAGGAGTTGAGTATGAAGACAACAAGAAAAAGAATAAGAGAAACCAAGAAAATTCAACTAGTAGGAAAAATAGCAGACATTATGATGGGCAAGATTGCTATTCCAAAGTATCTTGACCCAGGAAATCCAGTTGTCAAAATTCACATCAATGGAATTGAAATTCAAAACACACTCATTGACTTAGGAGCAGCAATAAATATCATGAGTAGACAAATCGTGGACAAACTGAAACTTCCTAATCTTCTCTTTACACCCACACTATTACAATTAGCAGATAGATCTGTGATCAGACCAGATGGGGTAATAGAAGACATTCCAGTGTCCCTAGACTCTTGGGAGTACCCTGTGGATTTCATGATCCTAAATCCTAAGAATAATCTAGGAGGCCATCCTGTTATACTAGGAAGACCTTGGTTGGCTACAGCTGATGCTTTTATTAGTTGTAGGTCCGGTGATATGTATATTTCTGATGGTAGTTCAACTAAGAGATTCACTTTATATCCTCCAGCTAGGACAATTACAGATCTAGATGACACTCAATGGATAGAGGATGAAGAAGATTTACAGCCACTCTTCACAATTTCAGAAATTAGTGAAGATAATCAAATTCTGAATACTCTAGAAAACTTTGAATCCTCTCTAGAACAAAAACATGAATCATTTCAAGAGGGATCCAATATTGAGTTTTTGTCATCTAGGCAGATGTCTCTTCATTCTATGGACAAATTTGGCAGCTCTACAAGTGAAATTTTTCCAGGCAAAACTTCGAACATAAACAAGAACCTAGAAAAATCTCAACAAGAAGAGTTAATCAAAGTATTACAGAGACATTCTTCTGCATATGCATGGGAATACACTGACATGAAAGGGATAAGTCCCAAGACTTGTACTCATCACATCTATATATAGGCAAATTTCAAACCAATCAGACAGCCTCAAAGACGGATGAATCCAAATCTTAGGGAAATTGTTAAGGAAGAATTGCAAAAATTGTTAAATGTTAATTTCATCTATCCTATTTTAGATAGTCAGTGGGTTTCTCCTTTGGTAATTGTGCCAAAGAAAAATGGAAAATGGAGGGTGTGTGTTGACTACCGAGAACTGAATAAAGCTACTCTTAAAGACCATTTTCCCTTACCTTTCATAGATCAAGTATTAGATACATTAGCTGGCAAAAAGTATTTTTCATTCCTAGATGGGTTTAGTGGTTACAATCAAATCCAAGTAGCACTTGAAGACCAAGACAAAACCACATTCACCTGTCCTTGGGGTACCTATGCCTACCGAGTATTGCCATTTGGATTATGCAATGCACCTGCAACATTCCAAAGGGCAGTATTAGGAATTTTTCCGGATCTAATACATGACTGTGTAGAGGTGTACATGGATGATTTCACAGTTTATGGGGACACATTTGAAGAGGCTTTAGAAAACTTGGAAAAAGTCTTAAAAAGATGTCAAGAAGCAAACCTTTCTCTTAGTCATGAAAAATGTTTTATGATGTTCACTGAAGGTATTGTTTTAGGGCACCACATTTCGGGGGATGGGATTAGAGTTGATGAAGCGAAAGTTGAAGTTATTTCTAACCTATCCATTCCAAGTTGTCAAAGAGATGTAAGAAGTTTTCTAGGATTTACGGGGTACTATCGGAGATTTATAGAAAACTTCACAAAAATAGCATCTCCTCTCTTCAAATTACTCACCAAAGATTGTGAATTTAAGTGGACTTCTGATTGCCAGTTAGCTTTTGAAACCCTGAAAACCAAAATTTCTGAAGCACCTATATTAAGGGGACCTAACTGGAAGTTACCTTTTCATATCTCGACAAATGCTTCCGATACAGCTCTAGGAGCACTATTGGGATAGAAATATTTGATTCCCTATGCCATCTATTATACCAGTAAAAATTTGACTCCTGCAGAGTTAAACTATACTGTAACTGAAAAAGAGTTTTTAGCTGTTGTTCATGCCATAAACAAATTTAGACACTATATAACAGGCTATGAAACTTTTGTTCATACTGATTATTCTGCAATTAGATACTTAATGAACAAATCAATCACTAATGGCAGAGTTATAAGATGGTTGTTTCTCTTACAAGAATTCAACATTACTATTTTAGATAGGCCTGGAAAACAAAACACAGTGGCTGATTTCCTATCTAGAATCCAAAATATCAAAGATGACACTCCGGTTGAAGATCAATTTCCTGATGAATATATTTTTGCAATCTCTACTCAAACTCCATGGTTTGCTGATATTGCCAATTATTTAGTTTCAGGAAAATTTCCTTCAATTATGAATGCAAGGGATAAAAGAAAAATCATTAATGATAGTGCGAGATATTCATGGGTCGCTAATGAGTTGTACAAGACAGGTTCAGATTTGATCATTAGAAGGTGTGTTCGTGAAGATGAGATGCCTGAAATTCTCAAGGCATGTCATGATGAACCTTGTGGCGGACACTTTGCAGATAAGAGGACAACCTATAAGATCCTTAACTTAGGATATTATTGGCCATCCTTGTTTAAAGATGCTAAGGAGTATGTCAAAAGGTGTGACAGTTGCCAAAGGGTAGGGAAACCTTCTCCTTCAGGTGAGATGCCATTACAACCTCGGGTACACATTGAACCTTTTGAAAAATGGGCTTTGGATTTTGTAGGACCTATTAGTCCTCCATCAAGACAAAAGAAATATATATTAGTTTGCACTGATTATGTTACTAAATGGGTAGAAGCTAAACCATTACTTGTTGCTAATGAATCATCTGTAGTTAATTTTCTTTTTGAGGATATTTTTACCCGTTTTGGTGTCCCAAGGGAAATTGTTACAGATCAAGGAGCTCAATTTACATCAAGGCTAGTGGAGCAAATGATGGAGAAGTACAAAATCAGACATAGAAAAACAACTCCTTATCATCCACAAGCAAATGGTCAAGTGGAATCTACCAATAAATTCATTGAAGGAATCCTAACAAAGACTGTTCATCTACATAGAAGAGATTGGGTAGATAGGCTTCCTGAAGCCTTGTGGGCCTATAGAACTACATGGAGAAACACAACAAGCCATACTCCTTATGAGCTTGTTTATGGAAAGCAAGTTTTGTTTCCCATAGAGTTCCAAATTCAAACATTCAAGATGGCAGTTCAGCTAGGACTTGATCTAACGGAGGCACAAAAGCATAGACTGGAGCAAATTAATGAATTGGATGAGATCGGACAAGATGCAGTTCAGAAAACAAGTCTAGTCCAACAGCAAAGGGCTAGATGGCATGACAAGTACATCAAAGAGAAGAAATTTAAAGAGGGTGATTGGGCTCTCTTGTTTGATTCAAAATTCAAGGATTTTCAAGGGAAATTTCAGACACATTGGCTTGGGCCATATGAAATTGTTTGAATTTTTGATAATGGGGCAGTAAAAATCAGAACTATAGATGAAGAAGAGGTCACTTTTCTTATGAATGGTCATATACTGAAGCTATACCACAAGCCACTCTCAAGAGAATAGTTTGTCAAGAAGTTCCAAGAAAGCAATGATGTGAAGTTAATGAAGAAGAGTCTCTCTTCTTGATCAACTTGATTAAATTTTCTGAAGCATTTCTTTTTGAAAAAAAAAAATAATAAATAAAGGTATAAACATGAAAACCAATCATTGATTGGCATGTTTATACAGAAAAGATAGGGTGAAAATCAGAGTCTCTCTGACACTCTAACTTTTCCCATTTTTGTTTTTACAAGCAGCTGTTACAAAAATCATAAGTTCAGATCCATAGTGCTTATGATCCATTTCATTTCATTTCACTCCATTCACTTATTCATCCATGCTCCATTTCATTCCACCATTCATATTTCACTCCATTCTACATTTCATTCATCTCATTCCATCCTCCATCCATCTCATTTTCATGTCAAAATACAAAATTTGATGTCTTGCTGTAAGTGAATAAAACATGTCATGAATTGCAGTACAGTCCTTATGTTCTTTCACTCCATTTCATAAAATGAATCCATTCCATTTCATCATCCATCTCCATTCATAACATATAACATTTCACCCATATTCCAAAAACACTCCATTTTCATGATCAAAATGCTCTACAGGAACATTCTGCAGCTCAGTAGACATTCTGCAGCTGATCAGCCTTTCTGCAGCCAGACAGTCTTTCCGCAACTACAAACCCTGAAGGCATCAATCAGCAGACATTAGAATTGCAACAAAATGACCCAGTGTATCCATGAATCAAAAGCATCAAAGAAGGATAATGAAGATTCTTCCAAAGGTGAACAAGAAGACAAAGACTACAAAAATCAAATGAAAGGCAGAGGTAACAAGTTTAAGTTATAATGGCATTTCATAAAATTTTAGTATAGTTTTAGTTATGGATTGTTCGAAAAGGTTGTTTTAATTATTTTTATTGATCAAGACCAATAAACCCTCCACAGACTTTGGATTAAAATCTCCCATTTCAAATTTCATGCCCGATATCATTTAAGCGGTTAAAATGGTCGAGGTATTTGAATTCTTCACGTCTCTTAACCAAATCATTCAATGATGATTCTCTTTTTCGTCGTAAAAATCTCTGCCGTCTCTTCAATCATTAATTCATTCCCTCCACCTCACTCCACTACTTCATTCCGTGACCACTGCCATCACTCCATTCTGTAGCCGGCATTTCATTCCATAGACAGATATATTCTTATCACCGAGAGCAGAGCCAAAGGATATCATTTTGAATAGCATTGAGCATTGTAAACACAGAGCAGAGCAGAAGGGTAAATTTGGAGGCATAACAGCATGAGGACTTGAAGCCACTTGATTCCGTGGGCAGACAAAGTATCACTGTGAGCAGAGATTGAGCATTTTCAATTTAAACACAGAAGTGTAACAGTGTGGAGTTTGAAGTCTTTTGTCACTAGAAGACAGAGGTGTTACAGTGTTGAATTCGAAACCATTTGCTACCAAGAGCCAGAGGTATTGCAGTGAAGAATTTGAAGCCAGTTGTCACTGTCAAACAGAGACATATCAGTCCAAAGTTCAATTATCAACAGAGGCATATCAGCCCGAAGTTTTGAAGTTGTTACCACTATTAATCAGAGGTATGTCATTCCAAATTTTGAAGCCATTTCCATTCAGAACTTAAAGCCATTTCAATCCGAAAGTGAAAGTCATTGTTTTTGTGGGTAGAAGAGTGTTAATTTGAACATTGAAGAAGCAATCATGGGTTTCATTGTAAGGACTGAACCAGTGGGTTGAAAATATTTAGAAGGCTACCCTCAATGCAAAGAAATGTTACAACAAATAGGATGGCTTCAATTTTTGGAGAAATTTAATGGCTTCCACAAGGAAGTCACTAAAACATTTGCAAGATCATTTCAAGGAACCGAAGTTGAAGTAGGAGATGTCAAATTTACTGTCACTGAAGTTTTCATTGCAGAGGCTACAGGATTGCTCAGAAATGGAGAGAGATGGTTCAAAAATAGAGAATTCCACAATGAATCCTGGAAGAAAATTTTAAAATCACCAGGTATGGATGTCAGTGTATTTAAGAAAGGAATTCCCAGTTCTGCATTGAAAAACAAATGGAGAAACATACTACTTCTTCTACAAAAATTTATTACATGTGAGGGTAGATATGGAACATTTTATGTCTACCACATTGGACTAATGATGCATTTTCTGGGGGAAGACTTAAACCTACCATATTTCTTACTTCAAAGTCTGAAAAAGATGGCTGCCTGTGTTCAAAGAAGGGTTCAATTTTTAGAGACAACCCTATATCATCATGGTTTGGTCAAAATTTTGATTGAACATCATCTAGCTAAAACAAATGATACATGGGACGATTTCTTGATAAGAAATCATTTTGAAGAGCCAAAAGAACCCTCACTAGAACCACAACCTACAAGGAGAAGTAGGAAATGGAGGGCCTCAAAAGTTGAAATTGACAAAACAGTCCAAGAGAGCAGTGAGGAAATCATTTTAGAAAAGTTGACTCAAATCAAGAGACAGCTTAAGGAAGAAAAGGTAATCAGGAAATTTGCCATGGAGAAAGGAGAGGGATCTTCTCAGCCTAGAAGAAGCCACAGACTAAAGGGGAAACTGAAGAAAACACTAATCAAACAAACAGGGGTAATCAATATAGAAGATGAAGAAACATCCATTGAAGAGGATGTTGAAGAGGAATTTTATGAAGGAACCCCTGAAATTGACCCTGCTCAACAGGAAATTTATGACTATGTAGAAACTTTGGAGAGAAGAGCTTCAGAAAGCAGAGAGAGAACCCCCAGTCCTCCACTGTCTGAAATAGATATATTAAGAAGGGATAGGTATGAGTTGGAATTACTGAATAGACACATCAAAAATGAGAATGAAATTCTCAAGGATCAAGTCAAGCTCAAAGCTGATATGAACTCAACCTTATCCCTGCATATAGACAAAGTGGAGAAGACCAATGAGAAGTTGAAGAAAAGGAACAAGAAGCTAATCAGGGCACTCACCAACCTAAGGTTCAAACTTGTTATCAGAAAACCCAGAAGATCTCTAGCTTCTAGAAAAAGGAGAAGAAGAGGATTAGATGTCCTTGCAGAAGCCTCTGAGTTCATAGGATAATTTGCATGAGGACATGCAAAGAGACAGCAGTGGGGGTATGTTGAGCCTCAAAATTGTGCTTTCTTTCACCTCATTTTACCTCATTTTCCCTTGTCCATTTCTATCCTAGACCCAATTTATCAATGAATATAGTTAAAATTACTTCTAGAATGATTTACATGACTGACTTTCTAGGTTTTGTGATTTTTGCCATTGTAAAGCATTTTGACCGGAACTAGCTGCAGAATGCAGACATTCCGTAGCTAACCGGCGATTCTGCAGCTGCCTTCATGTTTGAGTATGTTCCAGGTGGCCTCTTAAGGAAAACCGCATATGGGCATAATCCACATCATGTCTACATGGTTCGTTGCTCATCATGGAGGAAGAAACGAATTCTGGGTACGGTTTTGGAACGTGGGAACACATTTAGGAAAGCAGACTTCTATTAGGACTGTCTCAGTCTAGATGTCTTTTTCCTCTTCACACAACCACTTCAAGAGTCCTAATGTGATTCTGATAAGGAAAGACAGTGTTCCTGAATTGTTGCAAGTCTTGTTATGTGCATTTGCTTTATAAACACTTGGGAAACCGAGAGCTATGTTAGATTTGATGTTAGATTTTATGCTAGATTTTGTTTAGACTCTGTGCTACATTTCTGAAGACGCAGAGTGTTATGTTCAAGTTCTTTCATCTTTAATGAAGCAGACAGTGTTGTTGTGAAGGCGTTGATTTAATTTGGAGTTGAATTCCGTCAGGTGGTAGAGGGCCCTGCCTCTTGCACAGATTTATTTTGCGTAAATTAGATAAGTCTTCTAGCTGCCTTTACGTTTTGAATTTGAATTAATAGTTGTTTTAATTAGCTACTGTAGTTGTACTCATTCTAACTCTTCCACAAGAAGAAGCTCTTCCAAAAGACTATAATGATGAGTGGGAAATGACTATAGTATTGTAGGATTAGAAGTTGAATTCATAGTTGTTTTTAATTAGCTACTGTAGTTGTACTCATTCTAACTCTTCCACAAGAAGAAAGCTCTTCCAAAAGATTATAATGATGAATGGGAAATGGCTATAGTACTTTAGGATTTAGTTGTAATTTTTGTTGTTCACTATCACAGTTACACTTGTTCTAATCACTCTTCCACAAGAAGAAACTCTTCCAAGAAATTCTTAAGAAGTTCAAGACATAACCGTGATAATGAATGATTTAGTTGTGTGTTTGCACTAAGTATCATCTCTGTTCTTGATCTTAAACGCTTTCCCAAGACATCATAATGACGAGTAGGATATGGATATGATATCTTAGTTTTTCATTGCTTTCAGTCCTTTATGTTTGCATTTGCACTCAATTACACAGTTAGAATTGTTCTAGCTCTTCCAAAAGAAGGAATTATTCCAAAATATCAATAATGATGGACAAACAGATTGTGTAATTTCATAGAATAATGCATGATAGCATAGTTAGGATGCTCCGGAGTTTCATTGCACTTAATTCATGATTCAGTTATTTTATCTTGGGTTTGATAATGACTTGTAGTTTAACACTGTTTTAGGTTAGTGACACCTTAGGTTTGGTTGTAGTTCAACTCATTGCATTTTCACTCCACATTCAATTGTTATTCACTGCACATTAGATTACTTCAGTTGTTAGGATTAACAAAACAGCCTTCATTATTCACAAACCTCTTCTTGTTCTAAAATCCATAATTGATCTATAACCATATGAACAGAAGACAACATCATTTTAAGGCCTGAAGTACCTCTGCAATTTCCTCATCATTTCATAAACAGAGCTCTCCCTCAAAAGACTATTTTGAAAAGAAATCAATAACTCTTGAGTAAAGGTTTTGTGACATTCAATTAAATTGCAGAATAGAGTTAGGAATTAGTTTTAGAATAGAAGATCTTAGGATGGTATCAATGTTTTTCCTCCAAATCAGTTTAAAATCTCTAATTAAGGACAAAATGTTGCATCATTGTAAGATTAGTTGTTTAACTGTTTAGTTAGAGGATTTTCATACTTAGTGATCATTTCTCAAGTTTAGTTTGTGTTTTGAATTATTTGTTTGAAAGTCATTATCAAGCTTTGCTTTTATTTAGTCATAGTTTAGATTCAGCTTCAGTGTTTCCAATTTCATTTTCCATTTGTTATCCATCAATTAGGTTTAACTCTGTTTTTAATCATCAGCTCATTTCCATCAACTTTCTAGGCATTTTCCTTGTGAACATAAAACCACCAAAAGACCAAAAACATCATAAATCACCATAAAAGACCAAAAACATCACAAAAAACTACACACAACGCATTAGGAAACAAACACCTAGGTACATATAGTACACTTCACTTCAGCAGTTTACAAATCCCGGTTGACAATTAAATGAGCTCAGTTTAGGAGACTAGATTGAGACCAAACAATGACAATTCACTCCATCACCGTGACTGTTTGGGTTGGGTAATCTTCTTGACGGTTCATTCATACCTATGGTTCATCATACCTTCACTTCAGTTTTGGGTCAATGCTGCCAACTCATCTCAGTGTCACCGATATGTTCAAGAGAAGTCATCCAGTGAATACTCATCCTTCTGCAATACTCATAAACCTTCATTCTCATGAAAATTCATCCCTCAACATTGCTATATCAAGTCATACCTTTGTCTCCGAAATTAGTAACTCTCGTTTCGCAATAAGGTGGCTTCCTATCAATAAAAAATAATTATCCAGGAAGTTCACCTAGAAACATCATATTCCAGTACCATGAGGCTTGTTACAACATCGACAAGATCCTTGCTTCCGGAATTTTGACCGAAATATTTTGTTTGGCATTTGACCTTAAATCATCTATTCACGCCTTACAAAGTGTACTACAGTACCTTGAGAGCCATTGACATCAATGGTGGTTCTCTCACATTTTTTTACATCTCACATTATTGGTTGGTAATCAAACGATGTCTTACCATGTTCGACTACAAATCATATATTCGCATAGCTAGATTTGTACCTGAATGGTCGAGTGAAGGAGATAAGAAGACCCTGGATCTAGTTTCAACCAGCCGGGCTACGATTTTAGGATTGTTGTACACATCATCTGTATGATGACCTTACATACAGATCGTCATCCGAACATGGGCCTATATCTGTAGGCATGTCTGTATTGGGCAACATTCCAATGTAGACGACTTTCTGAATTATGTACATGTTATTAGAAAGTTTATGTGCTGAGCATGGGAATGCCTTCCCTTAGCAATTATGATCAAGAGGATATATCATGATGTAATGTATTGTAAGATTGATGCAGGTCGCCACTCCGCTTCATCTCCAGCCCATCACAGTGTAAAGCATCTCAATCAAAATATTGTTATTATTATTCTGACTTCATGCTTTAGGGGGCAATTGTTATAGTTCAATTTGGCATTAGGGGAATTTTGAGGTCTAAAATGGGCCTGTTAAGAAAATTGTACAAACAAAATAAACTTTATAAGAACCAATAGGATTCAAGATGATGATGTCAACCATGGGGGATGATTCACCATTTTATTAAAAATATTAAAAAACAATAAAATAATAAAAGTACCTTTTCAAGTTGTATTTTCAACTTAACTCCCAAAAATTTTATTCAAATTTCGAGTGGGAGTACTCGTTGGATGAAAAATTCAATTCCTCATCCAAGGAGTACCCATGTTGCATACTTTCGATGGACCTTGCTACACGAAAAATGAGAAATACACTAAAAAACGTGATTGCAATCATGTTTTTCATGTATTTATCATTTTTCGCGTAGCAGGGTCCATCAAAAGTATGCAACATGGGTACTCCTTTAATGAGGAATTAAATTTTTCATCCAACAAGTACTCCCGCTCGAAATTTGATTAAAAACTTTGGGAGATAAGTTGAAAAAATAGTTTTCCTTTTTTCCCTCCAAAATTTGATGATGTAATCAAATCTTATTTTATTATTTCCACTATTATTTTATAATTTCCTTAGGAGGCCCATTTTAGACCTCAAAATTCCCCTAATGGCACTATTCCCAATGACCTAGTTAACTAGACATCATCTCCAGAACCAATGAATAGGGTCTATCATTCCCTATCATTCCAGTTGGTACATGCCCTAAGACAAAGAACAAGACAAATCATCCATGACTTTCATCTACAAAGGTTTCCAAGATTTGAAGTTTATAATATATCATATGAGAGCTCACCAACACTGCCTCTAAAGGGACTAAGTGCGTTGCATATGCAAGTAACCCCACTCAAGTGTGCACTACAAAGCACTTCACGACACTCAAGGGTGTGTTGTTCACATTGGGAGAGAAATTCTCATTGTTCCGGAATCTCCACTTGGTCAATACCTTCTAGAAGAGTTCACATTTGTCAAAATTAAAATCCATGTGTCCATTTGATACCTCTGAGACTGGGAACATGTCTTGCCTATTATTAGAAAGTCATTGATTGTAAAACTACCTTCAGCTCCTCTATAAATTGAGCACAGATCCTAGTGTTTGAGAAGGAAGAATTTGAGTAGAGAAATGCTAGTGGAATTTCAATTGAGGAATTTATTTGAGTGACATTCTTCTGGAGAGATGTGCATTGTGATGAGGCTGGGATGCTGCTAGAGATGGTGACACTAAATCAATCATTGGGTTGTAACCTCCCCTTCTATCCATTAATAAATATTGTTGCTTACTTTCCCACATATGTATCTGTATAAGCTCATGTATTTCATATTATGAATTCTTATTTGATGCATATGGTTCATGTTTTATTTATTTAACTGAATAAATTGAATAGAAATATGTATTATTGCTATCTTTTTCTATTTAGTGTTCATATTTCCAGTGAATATTTTGGCGATCTAGCTCATTTTTGAAGCTACAGCAAGAGCGACAGAAGGATAATATGAAGCACTTGGACTCCAAGTAACTTCTTTAATCTGTTCTGTGTGTCTATTTATAGTTAGGAAAAGTAGTTGCAAAGTCTTTAACCTGTTGTTCTAGATGAGCACAACATCTAGAGAAGAATGTTTTATCCGTAATTCATAATTCCGCATAACACTCATCCATGTACCTTCGAGTTTATAGGGCAGTGTTCTAGTAAGAAAAATATAAGGGGGTGCTCTCATTGTGCGGTTTCGCATTAGACAACGCTAGTACAGACTTGGGCCTCCACATACATTCGGGTATATTTGGGAGAAAAAAATTAGGTTTTTATCCATCCATAGGTAACCGAGTCGGTTGCCTTGTAACTTGTGATACACCAACGCAACATTCGGGGATATTTCCTACCCGTACTTCTTGGTTCGCCAGGAGGTATTCTGCAGTTCACAATTACTTGGTAAACCTTTTTCCTAGAATTACCCTTTTATTTTATTTTTATTTTTTTGTCATAAATTAAATCAGTCATCATGGAAGATGAACATCCATTTCCTCATCATTCGCGTATAATATCACTTAAACCACCTTTACCACCAGAAGCCATTTCTAGTCGGTGAAGGAGACATCGTTCTACCGAAACTAGCACTATCAGTACCTCTGGTGTGACATCATCCTCACATATACCAGAGTCGTTTCGAGTTGTTTCTACAAATCCTGGTTCATCCACTGTTGTTGAGATGGAGTCCTCACAACTACCTGTGTTCATGATCAATCCAATCAGTGATACCATACCTCCTGAACCTGACATTGTTCAACTGGAAGTTGATCTAGATCTTGTCGTTCTTTTACCAGAGCATCTAGGTCCTAAAGTCGAACAACCAAAATTTCTTCCTGTATCGGTCTCTCCATATTCAATTGTAGCCATTGAGTCTCCCATATCGTGTAGTCAACCACCTAAAATATACTTTGGGCCTGAAGGAAAAATCCTTCCACCTGGTTTGATTTCGATTGAAGAAATAACACAAGATGAAACACCTTCGACTCCAACTCATTTTGGATCACATTTTTATCTTTACGAGACTTTTCCTCAAACACCTCACACTGCTTTCTTTGATCTTGTGTCAATTCGAGTTCCTGTAGATCCTGTAGGGTATACATTGGGTCGTATGACCATGGTTGAGACAACATCTTCGGTTGTACCATATATTCCAATTGCGATAGCACCTTCTCTTGCTACCTCGTCGATGTTCACCACTTCAGTAGAGTCACATCTATATGGTGGCCCTTCCGTCCCACCTGGTTACCAATATTTATCTAGAACCTTCTCTGGTGCATCCTCAAACCCATGGACTTCACCAATGTCATCATCTGGTATTCTATCTGGTACATCTCTAATGACTATTGAACGGCTTGATCCTTTATATACATCTTCAGTGCAATGTCAAGTTGGTCCATCTGGGCATATTCTATCCAGTATAATTTCAACTAGATTGTCGGCATTTGGATAAAAATATATTCCTTCTTATTATACTCCTCATGCTGGGGGGAACCTATGGTCACCCATTTTGACAGTACTCCATCGTTATATGGTCATCTTAACGTCGGAATGATTTTTTTCAGTGGAAACCTATTCTGCCTGTTCAACCACAAATGATTGTGAATTCTTATCAATCGGTTCAACCTGTTGCACCCACATATACTCCACTTGTTCATACATACTTACCCCTATTATAGGCTCAAAATGATGTACCTCAACCATCTCAGGCGAGTCCTTCAACCCAATAACCTGAAGTATTGGGCCCTCAGATTACAACTCCTTCGGCTGGTTTACAACAACCTCCTGTTTCCAGAATTATTTATTTACAAGATGGATTACCATATTATGGGATGTCACAGCCACAACTGGGTTTTACCTATTCATAACTGAATCCAGGCTATTCTCGTTTGGGTTATAATCTTGGTGGACAGACACCTTGGCAGCCACAAGTGAAAATGCAACAACCCTCATTCCAACAACAAGTAGCTTACCCAAGTTTTCGTCAACAAAATCCTCAAGAATTTTCTTATCAAAACAACCCCTATCTAGGTTCCCAGCAATAAATTCCTTATGCTGATGCTCAAAGGCCTGTTTCTTAAGAAATTCCATCGTACCCTGGCTATGCTCAACCTAACCTAAATTAACAGTTTCCCTTTATTTCAACTTTAGAATTACCTGATTTAAACTGGCTTACAAACGATCCAATCAGCTATGCTCCTTGGTGGCCGGTGATACCACATAAATTTCCCTCGGATATTCCTAAGTTAAATGGGAACCCTGGGGAAGACCCGTCGATGCATGTTATGACTTATCATTTGTGGTGTTCATCCAACTCCTTAAATGATGACTCTATTCGACTATGTCTTTTCCAGCGTACGCTCATTGGTCCAGCCGCGAAGTGGTACATTGAGTGACCACGAGATTCATTTGATAATTTCACTGCCTTAGTTACTACCTTTATAACCCACTTCCAGTTACCCATATGATATGAAACTGGAACGGAACTCTTGACCAATTTTAAATAGACTAATGCTATTCAAATTTTTGATCATATTCATGAGTGGCGTCATCATCATAGAATGGTCAAGACATGTGTTCTTGATCAGCTCCTTGTTGAGTGATTCATTAAGTCTCTGTTACCATATATAACCCAAGATGTGTCTAAGGGTGGCATCTTCACTGAAGAGAAGTTCATTTCTCATGCCCAGTACTTATATTTGATTTATACTCAGTCTGGCACGCTCTACAAGAAAATTCCCAATGCGTCGTGATATAATTTTACAGTTCCTCCTCCATCTAAAGACTCTCATGTCGACAACTGTATG
Source organism: Pinus albicaulis (assembly GCA_034641835.2). Lineage (NCBI taxonomy): Eukaryota > Viridiplantae > Streptophyta > Pinopsida > Pinales > Pinaceae > Pinus > Pinus albicaulis. Next base: position 88,392,296 of record CM076570.1, read on the forward strand.
ATCGATACTGCAAGCACACATCACTCTATTGCAACTGATCCTGCAATCTCTTCTGAAATTCATTCCGTGTCATCTGACAAAGGAAAAAGTGACAAGCAACCCGGAAGTAAGAAAAAGGGGAAATAAAAGAAAAATCAAACTTCAACCCCACAGGAATGATCATCTAATCAACAAACTAAAAATCAAAAACCTCGTTACCCTTGCATAGTATGTAATGAGGAGCATTTTTTTTTATATTGTCCTCACTGCGCTGAAGTCTCGAAATTGATTAAGACCTCGCATGCATCCGTTGTGTTGACAGATCCATTTTTTAATCCAAACACAAATTTGGTTAATACGAATGCAGCTTCTAGTTCCCAAGTGCTTATGTTATCTGTTACGAAGCCAACAACTAATGTTTTGGTGTCAACGCGAAATAAATATTATGGTAGTCAGGCTACTGATAAACCTACTACCTCGACCACGAATCTGTCTACGTAATCTATTTCGCCAACTGTTAGTCCTGAGTTAACAATAAAGCCACTGAAGGGAGTCGTTCATAAATCGACATTCAATCCTCAAGCCCGAGCTGCTCAAAATTATAATATAGTTGAATATTTGGCTCAATCCCCTTTAGCTATGTCAACGCTTGAGGTAATTCAAAATTTTCCCTCCCAGAAATAGGCTTTGTTGTCAAAAATTGGTGGAATCGATCCAACATATTCAAATCTTGTAGTCTTTAATCATACGGGCTATGTGCCACAATTACCAGAAAAATTGACATTCTCCATCCAATTCAATGTTCTCAATCACCTCATTCATCATACTATTATTGATCAGGGAGCATCTATGTGCATTATGTCTCTAAATTGTTGGAAGTCACTTGGCTCTCCGTGCCTATCTCAATCGCCTACAATGTTGAAATATTTTGACGGCTGTACATGTAAGCCTTACAGTATCATCAATAACATGCATGTTGAACTAGGGGGAAAACGGTAACTGTTGATCTTGAGGTCATTGAAGGACCCCTTGATTACAACATTTTACTTGGAAGGCCATGGGTATATGTTATGACTGCGATCGTCTCTACATATTTTGGAATGATCGTGTTTCCCCATAAAGGTGTAATTACAGTCATCAATCAACTCTCCTTCTTTTCCTCCAGTTCCCAGGTAGCTGGAAGTATTCCGTTAGTTCACACACCCCAAATAGCACTTCAGAACATTGGTGTAGGAATCTTAAAGGATTCTTCCCTAATCAGAACCTTTGTGTTACTGCCTGTTGGAAAGGTAAATCCTCTCTACAGACAGAGACGATCCATCTAGCCCTAGAGTGGGTCTAGCAATAAGGGAACAAGCTAAGGTGTAGGTTCCTAGTTAACACATGAAATAGGTTGGGGTAGATTGTCCTACCTGGAATCCAACGCAATTTTCGTAGCTATATTAGTGGTGGCCTCTTGATCTCTGTCCCGACAGGTCGCAGTCCTTCAGTAATGGTACTCGTATTCTTGCACAAAGATCAAAGGCAAGAGAAACATACAAGACAATAATTGCATTTGTAGCTAACTAGTCATTCAAGGAGGACTAAACACATTGCGTAAAATAAACCATATTAACACAAGATGGGAACCAGAAAATACTCATGTATATATAAATAGAAGAAAGAGATTACAACCGAAGCCTTAACGTCGCAGCCTCCTTCAGTGGGTTCAGTCGAAGCACATCTCGAAGGATCATTGGGGAATTGGGATGAGGCGAGGACACACGCCTAAGCTCTCTCTCGACAAAGGTATCTTTCTCTGTTCTATCTCCTTAGCAAAATGTTCAACAATTATCTTCAACCTCTCAACCATAATTGTTCAACTAGTGTATCAATGGGAGATAGCTTTATTTATAGAGGAAGAGGAGGAGGTTTGGATCCCTACAATGGTGGAAGGGAGGCCTTATCCTTTGGGAGTTTTACCCAAAAGGTGGAATCAAGAGGCCAAAGGAGAGTGGTCATAGTTATTCAGTCGAACCACTTAGGCTTACTCTCCCACGAAGTAGTTATCATGGAAACTTCGCCTATATTTTTAAAAAACATTCCAAAAATAGCTTGGTGTGGGTATCTCACTGGGACAGAGCGCCAATGGGCACAGGGCCCAGTGTCAATCTTCCTCATTGGCACGAGGGCATAACGGTCTACCAACGCCAACCCAAAAACATGTGTTTCTGATGGTCTGCTCGAGAAATTGTTAACAGAAGGAATGTTGTCCTCATGGAAAGGGATGCAATGATGGTATTTGCAAGGCATGACACTTCTTATTACTCACATAAATGGTCCTCCAATGTGTGTGATGGGGATTGCAGGGACGGTGACAAAATTTTGTGCAACACCGCTGCCTGCGACGTTGACAAAAATTGCAAACATAGAGACTTGCTACATGATATCTTCCACTCCATCTAGCTTAAGGAAGATTACAGGTGATTCTGAAGTTGTTATGTTGGATGAATTTATGTCACCCAGCCCAATTGAGCTGACATAGAAATCAATCTACATGGCTTGGGCAACAAAGCTAAAATCATCGTCGCTGGTTTTTTGGGTAAATCGTTCTTTAGATTTTAGTACTCCATCTGATCCTTTTTCATCAATTTTCTTGACTGATGAGAGCATTGTGGAATCCATGATGCCAGAAGGAGAACCATGGGAATATCATCATCATCGTTCCCATCTTCAGGGTTACAAAGAAGATAATCTTATTGAACTATATCACCCATTGATTAAAACATTATTTTCGAATTCTTTTCCCATTGATGCAATCAAATCCAAGTGAAACTTATCAAATATTGAAGAAACCATTTCTATCGATATTTCGACCAAACTCAACATGGTAGAAAACATTCATGTTAGTGTGTCTTTTTCTCCATTAGAACTCGAAACTTATCACTCTCTATTTCATGAATTCTGTGATATATTTGCTTGGTCTTATGAGGAAATTCTAGGCATAGATACTAGTATCTTTGAACAATACTCCATTATAATGTACCCTGATGTCAAACTAGTACGTCAATGCCTTCGTCCTGTTCATCTGAAGAAGGTTGCTGCCACTAAAGAAGAAGTTGAAAAAATTTTGCGTGTTGGTTTCATTTACCCTGTTCTGTTAATTGATTGGGTTTCCAACATTTTTCTTGTCATGAAGAAACAAGGGACAATCAGAGTGTGTGTCGATTATCAGGGTGTCAATCTTGCTTGTTCAAAAGACAACTCTCCTACTCCCTTTATCGACCAGATTATTGACGATTATGCTGGTTGTGAAATATTTTCATTCATGGATGGATTTTTCAGTTACAATCAAATCAATATCCGCCCAAAGGACCAATATAAGAAATCATTCATCTATCCCTGGGGCACATTCTCTTATCGGAAACTACCATTTATTTAAATAATTTTGGGGCAACAATTCAGAGAGCAATGGATTATTCTTTCAATGACATCACACAAATTGTTCGACCTTATCTAGATGATTTACCCGCGCATTCACAAAACCAGACAGATTACCCAATGCATTTGAGATTTATCTTTCTATGCTGCTGACACTACAAAATACGCCTCAATCCACGTAAATGTGTGTTTTGTGTTGGTTCTGGTCATTTCCTAGGATTCATCGTCTCAAAAGAAGGAATTCGAATCGACCCACTGAAGATCTAGGCCATTATTGATTTGCCTGCGCCATAAAATTTTCTTCAGTTACAGAAAATTCAAGGAAAGGCTAACTTCCTAAGGAGATTCATACCCAACTACGCTGAAATAGCTAAAGGATTTACTCGTCTCTTGAAAAAGGGGATTCCCTTCCATTGGGATAAGTTTGTGCAAGCTTCTTTTGATGTTGTTAAGGATACATTTGTTCGGGCATCATTAATGTATCCCCCTAATTATCAGAGTGATTATTTCTTATATATCGTCGTGACTAATACGACTATTTCTATGGTATTGGTCCAAGTATAATATGGGATAGAACATCCAATATATTATTTGAGTCGTAATCTCAATGATACAAAAGTGAAGTATTCATACATTGAAAAGCTTGCCTTGGCGGTCGTTCAAGTTGTCCAAAGATTTCACCATTATATCCTGTTCCGAAAGACCATTGTCATTTCTGATTGCATCCCCATGACTTACATTCTATCACATCAATTGTTGGGGGGGAAATATTCAAAATGGATTGTCATTTTTCAATATTTTGTTTTGGAATTCATAAAATCCAAGTCAAAGAAGTCTTCAGTTTTGGCTGAGCTTCTTTGTGACCTTCCCTCTGATAGTACTTCTACTACATTGGAACCATCAATTCCTTATGAGTCTTTGTTTCTAATCAGATCATCTAATCCTTGGTATGGGGATTTTATCATTTATCTACAAACCCATACTTTGCAGCCTGATACCTCTCGCTCTCAACAGTGACGTATTCAATATCAATCCAAAGATTATCTAATCGTCGGTGATACACTTTATCGTCATCATGTCGACACAATTTTAAGGAGGTGCCTCACTCATGAGGAGGTCGAAAAAGTTCTAAATTATTTTCATGTTGGGGCTTGTGGTGGACACTTGTCTGGATATGCTACCGTGCAAAATATACTCCGCGCTAGTTACTTTTTGCCTACCATATTTCATGACTGCATCCTCGCAATCATAAGTTGTTATGCGTACCAGATATTTGATCGTAAAATCCGCAAACTGCTAGCGTCGATGCATCTTGTTATCACTGTGGGACCATTTGCAAAATGGGGCATTGACTTCATGACCTGCAACCCTCATTCGCCTGGGGGGCATGGTTATATTATTTTCGCAGTAGACTACTTTACCAAGTGGGCCGAATCGATGCCTACATTATATGACACAGGCGAAACAACTGCATTATTATTTTTCAATCATGTCATCTCACGGCTTGGTGTTCCACTGGCTATAGTCACAGATCATGGTAAGCATTTTCGCAATCACATGATGAATGATTTGACTGCCAAATTAGGACTGTCCCATGATAGTTCTACTCCTTATTATCCACAATCCAATGGACAAGTTGAGGCTATTAACAAGATTCTTAAACGAATGCATCAACGAATGATAGGAGTTCATAAAAAAAATTGGCATTTGATCATGTACTCAACTTTTTGCGCATACTGAACCTCGATGAGAAATGCAACTAGATTTTCCCCCTTTCCATTGGTGTATGGTCTGAAATTTATCTTGCCTATCCAATGTGAAATACCATCGTTGAAACTCGTCGTTGACTTGTTACCTAACACCTCTTCTGAAGAAGTGTGTCTTTTTAACCTCATCCATCTTGATCGAATGCATCATGAAGTTGTATTGGCCAAAGAAGCGCATAAGAGACGTATAAAGGCGCAATACGACAAGAATTTCCAGCCTCGCATCTTCTCAAAGGGTGACGTGGTCTTAATTTATGATCAAGAATCTAATTTAGTGGGTACAAGAAAATTTGAGCCGTTATGGCATGGCCCCTATATTGTCAAAAGAGTTATTGCTAAGGATGCCTACGATGATCAGGAGATCATGTGTCATGCTAAAAATTGAAAGTTCTTGGAACTGTAGTGAACCTGAGCGACCAGAAAGGTCTCGTCGTTGCGATTTCGGCGCCGCGAACGGTTCGAAAAATTGATGTCGTATGAGGAAGATATCATGATCTGTTCACTTTCCTAAAAAACTAAAATTTTTGTGACAGGGTGACTAGGATGCCCATTCAGCATGCAGGTACAGTCAGTAGGTGGCATATATCAGGAATATTCCCTTTTCCCAAATTCAATCAGATCTCGCCACGTAGCACATCCAGAGCCATTGATTTGGATGTACGAAGTTGGTTTCTGGATCGTTGGATGGAGAAGTACAAGTTTTAGTTGGCACCATTTGATGGGCGAAACGTGGCACCAGGAGGCTTATAGAAAATTTTGGTGGAGACAGGGGGGGTTCAACCCCGCGACCTCCAACATGCATGCAAAGTCCTCTACCATCTCTCCTATTACTTGGTTATTAACTGTATAGTCTTCCGCGTTAATTTATGTTGTAACGTTTTGAAGGTTGGGGGGGTGACCGCCAAAGGTCTTAACCTATTGGTGGCCCCAAGGTTGTTGGTCACACAAATTATTAAACTGCAACATCAAACAGTTATGTAACCAACGGCTTCAAATCTTAACTTTAACCATGTTGTTTGCGGTCACATGTAACGTTGTGACATAAAACTTCAACATAACGGTTATGATACATCGTAACTTTCGGCGGAAGGTAAGCATTGTCACATGCGTGTTTAAATGGCATATAATGCAACGGTTATTTCAAACAGTTTTAGGAACTCCAACTCTGGGTTCCATGCCAATGCAGCAGAGTTTCAAACATTTAAACCGTGTATATTTAGGGAGGGGGTCAGTATGTGACCACCCCGCCCTAACCACATGCAGTCAATTCAAATGGTTTAAGTGGCAGGATTTTAGTGCGCCTCTAAAAATTAGGCGGATTTTACCAAACTAACTACATTTAACTGCACTTCTCCACTTTTAGTTGAGTTTTTCTAGCTAATATTGGGAAAAATGCTTTGGGAGGTCAATTTTTGACCAATTTAGGTGAAACAAGAGTCTACCTAGACTAATTTGAGCATTCTGAAGCCACTAGTGCAGAAAAAACATCCATTAGAGTCTTGTAAACACATTTATTTGTAATTTTTAGCATAATGACAAAGAGGGACATGCCATTGGGAGTTGGACCAGCAGATGTAGCCCAGGAGGGGTGAACTGCTTCATCATGTCTGCTATGTAAAACTTATGTGTGATGTTTATTCTCTTTTATACACTGTTGTACAGTGTTATTTGGGCTTATTTTCATGCTTAAAAATCACAAATTCATCTATGTTTCATGGTTTAAAAAATCTTTCCTTAAGCAAACAAATGGAGACAAATTGTACATGTTTTTATTACTGAAAGGACACTTAGCACAATAAACTAATACACTCCTTTCAGATCAGGTTGCTATCAGAGCTAGATTTTAATCTCTGATGTTTTTGTGTGCAAAGATTTGTTTAACTGTTTGTAAGGGTTTTCAGGCTTACTAGACTCAAGCTTAAGAGAGGAGAAGGCAAATTGGTGGAAGCAATAGGTTCTCAAAGTGAGCTACAACAAATGAGGGCAATTTTTCCACATTCTTCACCACCTGGTTCACCTCCAAAAGAAGCAGAAGAAGCTATAAGCATGCCTCCAGGAGAAGAATAAATCCATGAAGAGGTTGATCCCAAAGAAGAAGAAAGGGTGTTCAGTAAAGCATTCCTTGAAATGACTGAAATGGTGAGAGTCCTTTATCAAGAAAGGAATGAGAGAATAGAAGGATAAGGATCCAAACTTCACAAGGAAGTTCAAAGATTATCAGGAGGTCAAAAATATGAAGAGAAATCAAAGAAGAGTAATGGAGGAAATGGAGACAGTGGAAATTCACCGTCATCACCCTCATCTTCATCCTCATCATCCTCTACTTCATCTTCAGTACATCAGCCATACAAGTCAAAGAACACTGGTAAAAGTCCTTTTCTAAAACTTGATGTTAAGTTTGAATTGCCAATGTTTAATGGTGAAGTCAATGAAGAAAATCTTGATAATTGGATTAGGAAATTGGAGGTCTATTTGAGAATTGATAACCTTCATGATGATGATACCAAAATCCAACTAGCTTCATTGAGGATGGAAGGTGCAGCTCTTGTTTGGTAGGAATCCAAGACAAAGTAGGAGATCAAAAAGCATGGTAAGATTATTCTATCATGGACTGATTTCATTACTGCAATAACACAACATTTTTATCCATTAGCTCACATGCAAAAAACCATAATGAACTGGAAAAATTTTAGACAATTGAAAGGACAAAATGTACAAGACTACACCCAAGAATTTAGGAGAAGAGCTCTCTTTTTAGGGGTAGATTTGCAGAGTCAATATACTTTGCTCAAGTACATAGGAGGCTTACATAGCTACCTAAACATATTATTCTCATGTTTAACCCTACAAGCTTAGATGAAGTTTTTGTTCAAGCTACACATCTAGAAGCAAGAGGGAAAAACATTACTGATGAGAGTAGAAATAAACCTTTAAAGGGGAAAAACAAAGAGAATACCTCAAAAGGTAAGGGAAAAAAGAATGCATCTATCAAGAAAGAGGGAGAAAAAGTGGTTTGTAAACATTTTTCAAGAGAAGGCCATGAAGAGAAAATTTGTTGGAAATTACATCCTGAAAAGAGACTCAAGTATAACAATAACAAAGGGAAGCGGAAAAATGCAGCTACAACTCCACATGACTTAGGAGAGGATTCAGGTGATGAAACTAAAATTATAGTCATGGGATTGAAGAACATGAAGGGGAAATAAATTGAAACAAAACCCAGTACTATTACATCAAACTGTCACTACGAGCTCCAAATGAAGAAGAGAGAATTGAACTGTTTTATGTAAGGGTCATATCCAAACATACCAAGATTGACACACTGTTTGACAATGGGTCACAAGAAAACTTAATCTCTAAATACTTGGTCAAGAAACTTAATCTTGAGACCATTCCACATCCAAAACCATATCCACTTGGTTGGATTTGTAAGGATGCAAATTTACAGGTTTCAAATAAGTGCATATTGTGCTTTGCAATAACTGCACATTTTGTTGACACGGTTGAATTAGATGTGGTTCTGCTTGATATTACAGGTGTTGTATTGGGCAGTCCTTACTTGTATGACAGGAAAGAAATCTTCCAACGCCATGAGAACAAATACCATTTATTCAAAGATGGAAAGGAGTAAATTTTTAGAGCACATCGCAAGAAGACAAATATTGCAATGGTAAATGCTGGACAGGTAAAGAGGTTGGTGAATTCAAGTAAGAATTTTGTTCTTATAATGATTAAGCCTAAAGCTAATGTGAATCATGAGTCATTTGAAGATTGTGATCCTAAGTTGAAATCAGATTTATATGATGTATTTGATGCACATCATGAGATGTTTCAGGAGCCAATAGGATTGCCTCCAAAAAGGGAGATTCAACATGAGATTCAGTTACAACAAGATTGTCCTCTTCCAAACATCAGAATGTATTGCATGTTGATAAAGGATAATGCTGAAATAAAGATGCAAATCAAGGACATGTTGGATAAGGGACTCATAAGGCCAAGCAATTTGACATGCGGTTCACCCATAGTCTTGATTCCGAAGAAAGATGGGACTTCGCACATGTGTGTAGACTTTAGAGCTTTGAACAAGACAACGGTAAAGAATCGATACCCACTCCCAAGGATAGATGAATTGCTTGATCAGTTGAAAGAATAATTTTTTTTCACTAAGTTATATTTACAAAATGAATATCATCAAGTAAGAATTGCAGAAAGTGACATATGGAAGACTGCATTCAAAACCAAACAAGGACTCTTTGAGTGTTTGGTTATGTTGTTTGGTTTGTGTAATGCATCAACAACTTTCATGCATGTTATGGATAATGTTTTACGTCCATTTATTGATGACTTTATGATTTTTTATTTAGATGATATACTCATTTTCAGAAAAACAAGAGAAGAACATGTCTTTCATGTGAAAAGAGTGCTTGATGTTTAGAAGAAAGAGCAATTATTTATTAAGATGTCAAAGTGTGAATTTGGAAAGACTTCTTTGGTTTATTTGGGACACATTGTAGGAGGAGGCGAGTTGAGAATTGATTTTTATAAAGTGGAAGTCATTGAGAATAGGCCCACTCCCAAAACAGTAACCGAGGTAAGAAGTTTCTTAGGCGCAGCTCAGTATTGGAGAAAGTTTATTGCTAACTTTTCTGCCATAGCAGCTCCTATGCATGTAGTGACAAGTGTGAAGAAAGGCTTCCAATGGGGAGGCAAAAATCAGCAAGCTTTTGAAGCTTTAAAAGACAATATCATTTCTTCTCTGGTCCTTGCATTACCAGATTTGAGACATCCATTCGAGATACAAACCGATGCTATTGATTATGTCATGGGCGCAGTACTTTTGCAGCATGGTAAGCCTATCGCTTTTCATTCGGAAACATTCCATGGTGTTGTAACTAATTATCCCACATATGACAAAGAGTTTTATGCATTTCTACAAAGAATTAAGAAGTGGAAACACTACTTGATGGGTAAAGAGACAATTATACATACCTATCACCAACCATTACAGTACTTGCAGTCACAAACAAAATTGCAGCAATCATGACATTTCAGATGGATGGGATTTCTTCAACAGTTTCACTTGGTTATAAGGTACAAGAAAGGTATTTTCAATAAATATTTTGATATGCTTTCAAGGCCAATTATAAGTGCTTCTACTTTACTTAAAAATGATTCTATTGTACATGAGAGTTACATAGAACAGTATGCATCTGATGCTGATTTTCAAGATGTGTATGCTAGTTTGAGTGAAGGGAATCAAGTTGAGGAAAATGATTATCACATGCATAAAAATTTGTTGTTTCATTTGGGCAAGCTGTGTATACCACAAGGAGAGAGACTTAGTGTCATGAGAGAGAGTCATTCGTCTCTTATTGCTGGACACTTTGGGGTAAGCAAAACAGTGGCACATCTACAGAGGTATTACTATTGGCCTCGCATGATAGACAATGTGTCACATTTTATAAGAGGTTGTTCTATGTGTGCAATAATCAAGCCTAGCAATAGGAAGCTTGGGTTGTACATGCCACTACTGGTACCATCAAGGTCATGGGAGAGTGTCTCCATGGACTTTGTTGGAGGTATACCTATGTCAAGAAAACAGCATGATTATCTTTATGTATTTTTGGATAGATTCAGTAAAATACTTATGCCATGTAAGAAAACCATTACTTTTGAACAAACTGTTGAACTTTGTTTTCAACATGTATGGGTTCATTATGGTTTGCCAACTTCTATTGTTATTGACATGGATTCCAAGTTCGTTGGGAATTTTTGGTCCAATATTTGGAAGATGATGGACACAAAGTTGAAAAAGAGTATTTCTTTTCATCTGCAAACTGATGGCCAAACCGAGGTGGTGAATAGAACTGTTGTGCATCTATTGAGAGAATATTGCAAAAAACATCCCAAGTTGTGGGATGAACAACTGCATTAAATTCAGCACACTTACAACTGTGCCAAGCACTCTTCTACAAATACTTCACCTTTTGAAGATTGCTTTGGGTATTTGCCGAAATTTCCATTAGACTTCATCTTTGAGAAGGATATTGCAATTGATGGGCATAGTGATATTGATAAGGCTCGAAAGTTCAATGAGAAAATTTAGATTATTCATCAACAAGTTCAAGAAAATTTTGATAAGATTCAAAGAAAATACAAGGAGAGGCAAGACAAACATAGAGTTGATCACAAGTTTCAAGAAGGAGATGAAGTATGGTTTCACATAAGAAAAGAAAGGATGCAAGGAAAAGGTAAAAATCTAAATCCAATTCACTATTGTCCATTCAATATCATCAAAAAAGTTGGTAATAATGCATTTCAACTTGAATTTCCTTCATATATGCAAATTTATTATGTTGCCAATGTGGAAATTTTACGTTTGTATGAGCCTCCTTTGATTGATGATCAAGGGAGTGATATTCAGCTACCATCTATAGAATATTTCTCGCCATAATTTGTAGACGAGCTCAAGGAGGATTCCATCCTTGACTGGAGGACACGTACTTCTAAGAGAGGAAGTGTCGATTATTTGATAATTGGGCTCAAGGGCAACAAACCAAGTAAGGCAAGGTGGAGGGAAGTTGAAAAGGTGAGGGAGTTGTACCCTCATCTTCTGAACAGGTAATTAAAGTATTTTGGGGTCCAAAAGCTTCCCAATGGGGAGGTTTGATTAGGAGATCATGTTTCATGCTCAAAATTGAAAGTGCTTGAAACTGTACCGAACTTGAGCGACCAAAAAGGTCTCGTCGTTGCGATTCCGGCGCCGTGAACGGTTCGAAACCTGATGTCGTATGAGGAAGATATCGCGTCCTATTCATTTTCCTAAACAACTAAAATTTTTGTGACAGGTTGATTGGGATGCCCAGTCAACATGCAGGTACAGTCAGCAAGTGGCATATATCGAGAATATTTCATTTTCCCAAATTCAATCAGATCTTGCCACGTGGCACATCTAGAGCCATTTATTTGGATGTACGAAGTTGGTTTCTAGACCATTGGATGGAGAAGTACAGGTTTTAGTTGGCATCATTGGATGGGTGACACATGGCAAGCCCAGAGGTTGCCACGTGTCCCCATGAGGCTTATATAAAATTTTGGTGGAGTCAAGGGGTCGACCCCGCAACCTCCGGCGTGCGTGCAAAGTCCTCTACCGTCTCTCCTATCACTTGGTTCTTAACTGTATGGTCTTCCACGTTAATTTATGTTGTAACATTTTGAAGGTTGGGGGGGGGGGGACTACCAGTGGTCCCAACCCGCTGGTGGCCCCAAGTTTTTTGGTCACACGACTTATTAAACTGCAACATCAAACATTTATGTAACCAGCGGCTTCAAACCTTAACTCTAACCACGTTGTTTGAGGTCGCATGTAACGCTGTGACATAAAACTTCAACATAACGGTTGTGATACACTGTAACCTTCGACAGAAGGTAACCACTGTCACATGCGGGTTTAAATGGCATATAATGTGACAGTTATTTCAAATAGTTTTCGGAACTTTGACTCTGTGTTCCATGCCAATGCAGCAGAGTTTCAAACATTTAAACCGCAGAGATTTAGGCGGGGGGTCGGTATGTGACCACCTCACCCTAACCACATGCAGTCAATTCAAACAGTTTAAGTGGCGGGATTTTAGTGCGCCTCTAAAAATTAGGCGGATTTTACCAAACTAACTGCAATTCTCCACTTTTAGTGGAGTTTTTCTAGCTAATATTGGGAAAAATGCTTTAGGAGGTCAATTTTCGACCAATTTGGGTGAAACAAGAGTCTACCTAGACTAATTTGAGAATTTTGGAGCCACTGGTGTAGAGAAAATAGCCATTAGATGCTTGTAAACACATCTATTTTAAATTTTTAGCATAATGACAAAGAGGGACATGCCATTGGGAGTTGGACCAGCAGATGTAGCCCAGGAGGGGTGAACTGCTTCATCATGCCTGTTGTGTAAAACTTATGTGTGATATTTATTCTCTGTTATACACTGTTGTACAATGTTTTTTAGGCTTATTTTTATGCTTAAAACTCACAGATTCATCTATGTTTCATGGTTAAAAAACTCCTTCCTTAAGCAAACAAATGGAGAGAAATTGTACATGTTTTTGTTACTGAAAGGACACTTAGTATAGTAAACTAATACACTCCTTTCAGATCATACGAGTTGTTAGATTATGATGGAATTCCATTGGCACAGCCTCGAAATGGGTTGTATCTGAAACGTTACTATGCTTAAACATGAGCGTAATGAACTATTGTATTATATTGTATATATGTTGTTTATTTTCATTTACTGTCTTAGTTTGTTTTTCTATAAATTTCTTGAATTTATTAATCCTCTTTACATTTCATCGCAGATGCTTGAATCTTTGGAACCATTCATTTTGTATGTTGATGGTGCTAGTCGTAGTACGCAGAATCTATCCTCTGCAACGTGGGCCATTTTCGCTCTGAACGATGAGTTAGTGAGTTTTCAAGGGATTTGTATCGGTCGATCTAAAAACAATATCGTTGAGTATAGTGCGTTGATTGAACTTCTCTCTGATGCCATTTCATTTGGTATTAACCACATCATCATTATGTTAGACTCCCAACTTGTGGTACTGCAACTTACTAGTGTTTATACTGTCAAAAATCCAACACTACATCGTATGTTCCTAAGAGTTTGACTTTTGGAAAGACATTTTGATTTCATTCAATATTAACACATTTCTAGAAACTTGAACACATTAATTGATTCCTTAGTGAATTATGTTATAGACATACATTTGTAACACATGTAAAGACATATTTTCAATTCACATCACATAATTGAATAGGATTGTGCAATAAACATAGGAAAACACTGAAAACGAATAAGTAGATAGTTATAGGTTTTTACAAAATTTGTGCCCAAGACACATTGGTCATCTGACCTCAAAATGTATGCAAAATTTCAAAATTAAACTAGTGATGCTCATGATAACAAGCTATTGATCTAGCTATCCTACACAATAACCGCATCCAATGGTTAGGAACGCCAATAGTATGGTGCTGCAGTCTCATGGGTAACTCTTCAATCCAGAAATCTGGAATCGTGAGAGTCAATCCCTCTATGTGTTATTGTAGCTCAGCAAAAATCTCAGTCATATCCAAATCCCGAAGGACTGCTCTCCCGATAGCCCTCTCTATTGGCTCATCTGCTCTCTACTCTGGTCGACCCACTAGTCGAACTCGACCTACATCTGCATACATCAAAACTTTAGTTTAGTCTTGGGAAACATAAAAATACAAAACATGTATAAACCTTAGAAAAATCAAAAAGCATGGTCAAAACATTCTTACCAATTACACCCCATTGAGCGTCGTCTGGTAGAACCAAGTTTGGATCTCCTCAGAAGTCTACGCCTGCATATGCATAATCATCGATGGCGACCATCTGTCATATGAACCAAGTGAAGAATGCAGTTGAGAATATGATGGTCGATTGAACAGCATGTATAGCCATCAGTTCTACACATCTCTGCATCCTTGGATATCTAGGGCCAGATATACCCAGTGTAACATGCTGGGGTTGCATCAATGGAATCTGCTCTAAGTCGAAGGAAATCGGGATCGAGCCATAGTTGAAATTAATCTTCCTTCCTCTCTTTGCCTTGGTCAGTTGTTCTTTCATCTGAAAGAGGACAACTTCAGCCCAGTTAAATATTGTTGGTTCCAAGCACTCCAGTGCATACTGCATGTAAGATATGTTTTCCACATGTAATGTAGCGGTACTGGAAAGCTTTGCGATAGTGAATAATATGGTCCTCAAAGGTAAATCACGTACATCATGGATTTTTATTTTCCCATCCTTACTAGGTTCAGTCCCTAGATTGAAATATTGCAATATATAATCTCTCACTGGCTCTCCTCCAAGAGCAGATCCTGAAAGAGAAATGGGTGTACCTCGCCTCAATAATCCTATGAGAAAATAAATTTCCTCCACTAATATTGGGACCACTTTGTCTCCAATGTGAAAATATTGTATCGTCGGATCCCATGAACAAACAAGGAACTCCAATAGTTCCCTTTGTTGCCTCATACCCGAGAATCTGAAGTACTTTAGCAACTCGCGGTCTCTCGAGGCTCTTACTGTACCCGGATCATTTAGGGAAATCATGTTTTGTTCCTCATGTTCTCTTTCCCTCCATTTAATCGTCATTTTTATTTGATGAATACCTGAAAGACAATCATAAGACTCATTAGGATCCTTTTCATGCAAAAAACTAGGGAAAATTTGGGCACACGGAAAGAAACAAAAATGGAAATTGTGCCCAACACACCCAGGTCAAGGGATAGTCCATTGCATATTCACTTTGCCTTCAATTCCAGTGCACTGCAACGCACCTTCCGACATTTAAGGGTGTGTTTCCCTCTGAGCGAAATATATTTACCCTAAGGGGCTAAAAACCCTAAAAAATTTAAATGAAATGAAACATAAATGCTACTAAAGGAAAGAGAAGGTTCATAGCTCTAACCTAGATCGAACAGTGAGGAAAATTGTCCACATAATCTATCGCAATAAACTACTAAAGTTTGGGGGAAAAAATTGGTTCAGAGCTCCAATTTTCAAATGGTAAAAATGAATGGTAGAAAACTCTTTTAATTAGTTAAATTAATTATTTAAAACCATATTTAATGTTGTGGTATGGTTTTTATTCTTTTTTTGCTATGAAATAGGTATTTTTAATCCTTTTGATGGTGCTCTTAACAGGTTTTACAGCTAATATAGCAGATTAGTCGCGCACACTTATTTAAGAATGATTTGGCCACAAATCATACTTTTATCCTTATTTTTTGAGCTTTGTTAAAAATGTAAAAAGACTTGAAGCACACTTTTATCTCTTTTTCGAGCTTCTATAATGAAGAAAAAGGAACCCCTAGAGTCTTCTTTTAGCTCTTTTCAGACTCCAATAATGTGAAAAGATTTCCAAGAACTTGTCTTTTCGAGCTCGTAAAATTAAATGAAACTACATCTACTCAGTATAGGTTTAACCCTTTTCCAGACTGAGATAGATTAGTTATGAAAAAGTAAAACCTTAGTCAAACATGGCTAGGAGGTTCTCTCAGGTATAATTTTACACTTTTTCAAACCTGAGTGACAAATTTACGAAAAAAGACTCATGGAGTTTTATTTTGTCATATTTTTCAAACTCTCTAAATATGAAAAAGGATTGGGTTGTCACTGTCTTTAGGCTCGTTAAAACATAAAATAGCAATGGACTTGTCGATCATGGCAAGAATCGAGTTTCATTTATCACTAGACTTGTTAAATTATTAAATAGTGATGCATTCGCCTGAAGGGTTCAATTATAGATCAAGCATATGTTACCCTCCTCAATCTTGTTAAAAAATAAAGAGGTATTGGTCGACAAATGACTAGGGAAAATTTGGGAAAGCGAACATAACACTTTATGGTAGCAGGTCACTCTTGAACATGACACTTTCACTCCATCATCGTGAATTTTCGGGTTGGGTAATATTCTTGACGGTTCATTCATAACTATGGTTCATCATACCTTCATTTCGGTTTTGGGTCAATGCTACCAACTCATCTCAGTGTTTCCGATATGTTCAAGAGAAGTCATCCAGTGAATACTCATCCTTCTGAAATACTCATAAACCTTCATTTTCATGACAGCCATCCCTAACATTGCTATATCAAGTCACATTTTGTCTCTGAAATCAGTAACTCTCGTTTCGCGATAACGTGGCTTCCTGTTGACATCAGCTCATCATCGAGGAAGTTTACTTAGAAACATCATCTTCTAGTACCATGAGGCTTGTTACATCATCGAAAATTTTCTCACTTCCAGACCTTTGACCGAAAGATTTTGTTTGTCGTTTGACATCAAATCATTTATTTATCCTTTCAAACTATAATGTAGTACCTTGAGAGCCATTAACATCAATGATGGTTCTCTCGTGTTTGTTAAAAACTCACATCATTGGCTGGTAATCAAATGATGTATTCCCATGTTCGAATAAAAATCATATATTCGCATGGCTAGATTTGTACCTGAACGATCGAGTGAACGAGATAAGAAGACCCTGGATCTAGTTTCATCCATCCAGGCTATGATTTCAGGATTTTTGTACACATCATCTATATGATGACTTTACATATATTTCATCATCCGAACATGGGCCTATATCTGTAGGCATGTCTGTATTGGGAAACATTCCAATGTAGACTACTTTCCAAACTATGTACATGTTATTAGATAGTTTATGTGTTGAGCATGGGAATTCCTCCCTCAGCAATTTGTGATCAAAATGAAAATAGCATGATGTAATGTATTGTAAGATTGATGCAAGTCACCATCCACTTCATTTATGGCTCATCACATCGTAAAGCATCTCATCCAAATACTATAATTATTTTGACTTCATGCTTTAGGGGGAAGTTGTTATAGGTCAATTTCGGCATCATCCCCCATGACCTAGTCAAACTGGACATCATCCCCAGGACCAATGAAATAGGGTCTACCATCCCCTTACATTTCAGTTGCTATATGCCCTAAGAGAAGAACATTTCATTCATGGATTCTATTGTGAGATTTCCAAGGTTTGAAGTATATGTTATATCACGTATTGACTCACCAACGCAGTCTCTAAAGGGACTAATTGCATTGTAGTGCCAAATCCTCCATTGAAGTGTGTACTGCAGTGCACTTCCCCACACTCAAGGGTGCGTTGGTCACTTGGGAGCGGAATTCTCATTGTTCCAGGAATCTCCACATGGCCAGTGCCTTTTAGAAGAGTCCATATGTGTCAAAATTTGAATCTAAGTGTCCATCTAACACCTCTGAACTTGAGAACATTTCTTGCCTATTATTAGAAATTCATTTATTGAGAAACTACCATTAGTTTCTGTATAAATTTAGCACTCATCCTAGTGCTAGAAAGGGAAGAATTTTGGTAAAGTTATGATGTTGGATTCTCATGTGATAAGAGAGTTGAAGTACTGATATGATGTTGGTATGATGTTGGATGTGATGAGGCTGGAATGAAGCTGGAGCAATTTGACAACAAATCGATCCATTGGTTGTAACCTCCCCCTTCTACTCTTTAATAAATATTGATGGTCATTTTCCCATACATATGTCTCTATTTCTTGTGCAATGAATTCTTGAATGTTGTATGTATTTAATAACTAATCAATTTGATTTGAGTAATATAAGTAGATATATGTATATTGCATGTTGTTTGTTGTTTTATGTTTGTGTTTGTAGGAATTGATCCGGCGATTTGAGTTGGATTGAGAGCGACGAAAACAACGACAGAAGAAGAAGCGATTGAATCACAAGTAGGCTCCTTTTCTATTCTGTATATTTGTTTGTTTTAGAGAAAGTGATAGGAATTATTTCCTTTTTTGTTCTAAGTGACTAGCACCACACTTAGGGAATTTGGTTTATCCGTAGATCACAATTCCACATAACAACACTCAAAAAAGAGGTTTGCACCTCGAGAGATTTGATCCCTCTTGGCGCTTGATAGATCTGGAGTTAAGATGGATCTAGGTTGGTTTTACACCAACTAGGGTTGTGAAATAGGGTTTCATTTTGTTATAAGCCCTAGAGGAAAGGTTTTTCTATGTTAAAATTCACACATAATGATATGAGATCATTAAATATGTTTCCCTATTTATTTGGTTGGTTCATAACCAAATTTTCTCCTTTTCTACAAACACAGAAAGGTTTCCTTGGAATTGAAATGGCAACCATTCCAAGTAATAGTCTTCCCTTTCTTGTTGCAAAAACCTCATTTATTACAATGTTAAAATCCATTAGTGACAAATTCGTGATTTTATTCTAACTATACTAAGAATTTAATGTTACAACTTACTCCATTTTCTAATTTTATCCTTAATCGTTCCTTAAGTAAGCTTTTGATCCTTCATGTTGTTTGTTTCATTCTCCCCTTCTTCCTTTGTAGAGGATACTTCAAGAACGTGGTGACCATTCAAGGTAAAGTTCTTTTTCCAGTTGTTGGAATGAAACCCCATAATTTGCAAGATTTTCATAGTTATTATAGGTTATTATCCCAATAGTAACATCCATTGTATTTATGTTTTTGTTGTAACAAGTATTTACTACTCGAATTACTCCATAATACATAATACAACAGGGTTATCTGTCATTGGACTTTCTTTAGGATTTTTAATTTATAATTTTTCGAAATATACTTTTTCCAGGTGGGAAAGAATATATATATATATATAGAGAGAGAGAGAGAGAGGCTTTATGCCTTTATTAAATTTTGTATCCCTTGAATTTTATTTTGTTTATTGTGACTGCCTCACTGTTGTGACTTTCCCAATTTGAGGGGATTTTTCATGTTAAAAATGTGTTTCTTATTCAATTAACACTGTGTAAAAAAAATTTAGAGACAGGATTAAATTTTTTCAATTTTGGTTGGCTTTTAATTCTTTGAGATGGCCAACAGACGTGATTTCCTTTGAGCAGATTGAGGCTACCAAGCATAGAATCCCATAATATAACATATTGTTTTGTTTATATGAATGAATAGAAATATACTACCAAATTTACAAAAAAAAACATTGTATACATTTTTTGATTTTAGTTTATTACTTAAAAAAAAAACATTGTTTTCTAAATATTTATTTATCATATTATATACATAGATGGTTATTTAACTAAACTAATTTTGCCTTTAGTTGTCATAAGTGGCGTTGATCATTTCTTTATCATATTATGTACATGGTTATTTAACTAAAATTCCAATTCAATGCATATTTATACATATACATTTTTTATCATTTGTATTGTTTCTTCTATTTGTTCCCTCATGTTCCATAACTAGGGTTTTGTGCTAGGGTTAATAATTAAGTTTTTCACTTTGGTGTTTTCTTCCAATATATTCATTGTAACTTAACGCCTTCACAGTTATAGTGTGCACGGGTGCGATTAGGTGTTTGTGTATGGTGTTTGTATACAAATGTATAAACAAAATGAATTCCAGCCTAATTTGGGTTTGTTTTATTTTATTAAGAATATTTGTATATACTACAATTTTTTCCAATGTCTTACTTTCTTTGTAATGATTTTGTTTATGTAAATGTAATGTTTAACATTTAACATTTTTAATTTAATGTTGGCCTTATTTTAAAATCAATTATAATAATAAATACAATATAAATTTAAAATAAAAACATGTTTACAAAAGCTTTAAAAAAGGCATGGTAAATAAATAAAACTTCTTTTTATATTTACTCCATAAACCTCTTTATATTTATGAAAACTCATAAATAAAATATAAATAAACTCAAAGGTATGGTATATAAAACCTCTTTTTATATTTACTCCATAAACCTCTTTATATTTACGAAAACTCAAAAAAGAGGTTTTATTTAGGTGAAGCCTATGACCCAAGTACTATATATAAATATATATATATATATATATATATATATATATATTAACATAATCGGTTGCTAATTTTTATTCCAAAAAGGTGGAGGAAAAACTCCGTAGTTACAAAATGGGTTGCTTGCAGAGCAGAGAAGGAGGTAGCTACAATAAAATGCTACATTGCCTTTGTTCCTAGTTTTCGTGAAAAGCTGAAATATAGATATTGCATAAATTTGGACAAACTAAAATAGAAGAAGAGAGAATTTAAAAGACAAGCTTAATCAACATTGATATGGCTGATATGACGAGCTGTGGAGTCTTCAGGATGGTCTTCATTTCCCATGTTCCTCAAGTTGTTGGAGCTGGAGCTTGGAGCAGTGTGCTTCTCCAACATGTATTTGAGAATTTGTATTGACTCTTCGGCATGTGCACATTGATTGGAGAGAGCGTTAAACTGGTTTTGGAGCGAGGTGACCCTGTGGAGAAATACATTAACATCACCTTCATGCTTTTCATCAAAAGTTTTAACCGTTGTTTTCAACTTTGCTTCAAGGATCTTTTGTTGGGCTCTTATCTGCTCGAGCTCGACTTGTAGATCCGCACAATGGAGGCAGTCTTCACTACGTGCCATGTTGAAAAGTAGGAAGAGCACTAGAGCAACTCTGCTACTAATAAAATCGAAAAAATGTTGAAGAGAGCCAAGAACATGCAATGTAATGGCTAAAGGCTGGATGGGCAGATTCGCCCAGAGTATGCGAGGATGCCGACACTGAGGAATGCGGTAGAGCGACGTCAAATTAGGGGGAGAAGGCATAGGATCGGGGGGATAATGAGTCGAAGTCACTGTGAGCAGCTGGGGATAGGGGAAAGAACCCGAAATGAAGCAGGGTCAAAACTGTTGAGTGCATGCAGAGCGCAAGAGAGAGGAGAGATAATGAGTTAAGGGGAAGGGGGGAGGAAGATATAAAGGACAGGGAGGGCGGGAGAGATCATCGTGGGGGGAGAATCAATGCAATGGATTCACGGGCGAGGAGTGGAGGCCGGTACGAAGAATCCTGAGAGGTGCTGTGAGATCAGATATAAATCTCAAGTCTAGAGTTGGCAGGATCACGAGAGGTGTTGTGCGGTCAGAGAGAAATCTCGAATCTGAAAATGGCAAGATCATGGCAGAGGTTCAAGATATGAAACATCATTGCATTGGAGATGCCCCGAGATTCGTGCACACGCCCTGTTGGCAAGGAGATCTGCATCCTTGTTGAGGTTGCGAAGAATGTGGTAGAAGGAAGTGTCCTTCATGTCCACCAGGAGGGAATGGCATCTGCTGATGATTTGGAGAAGAGAAATTTTTGTTGATGGATAATTGTAGATCATTAAATTGATGATAATTTCTGAGTCTCCAAAGACCATGGAATTTGTGATGTTGAGATTTTTTAATTGTAACAGACCTTGAAGAAGGGCAAGGGCCTCCACTCTGTTGTTTGAAAGGGAGCCTAGACCCCATTCAAAGGATGTGAGAGTGCTACCATTTTCGCTTCGAATGATGCCTCCAGCCCCTACTATGCCTGGGTTGGATTTAGATGCCCCATCAAAAAATAAGGAGGGCTTGGTACATCTCATTATCCAGTCATCAAATTCCTCTTTTTTAAGCCAGATCTTCCATCCTTGGTCTGCTTTGTAAGGTTGTTTCGAAGGAGTGTTTATGTTGTTGACATTGTTGTTCTTATCTAGGAGACAACCCAGGAAAACCATTTCCTCCACACAAATATCCTTGCTATAAATTTTTCTATGACTCGTAGCAGTGATTGTTTCTATATTAAGACTCCATGATTTGCTACAGATTTTTCTAAAGGAGGGTTCTTTATCCCTGAAGATTTTACTATTCCGAGTGAGCCAAATGTTCCACAGAGTCACGTAGGGGAGAGTGTCCCATATTCTCTGTGAATTTTTTTTCTTCTTTTTTCCCCAGGGATAGCTGCTCTTCCAAGAGAGAAGAGCTTTGGCTATGGAGCTATGGCAATCCCAGTTATGTTGAAAAAAGGGCGTTAGCTCATTCCAGTAGCGAGATGCGAAGGGGCACTCAATGAACAAATGTTAGGCAGTCTCTTCAGCATTTTGATAGTTTGGACATCTTGAAGGGCCAAGCACACCTCTTTTCTTAAGGTTCTCAGAGGTTAAAAAAAATTCTTTCAGAAGAGTCCAGATAAAAAACTTGATCTTGGGAAGTGCTTTAGATTTCCAAACAACCTTCTAGTTGGGCCATATTGCCGCAGGATAATGGTCGTTGTAGAGATGTTGACAAGCTGCTTTGATGGTGTATGCTGACCTGGAGGGGTCCCATCGAAATTCATCAACACTGTCTTTTTTAATAGGATCCAAGCCATGGAAATGAGTTTGAAGAATGCCAAGGTCGTTTTCTAGATGGGTTGATACTTTTGGGAAGTGCCAACCAGTCCAATTTTGAGTTTGGGCATCCCATTTTCAGAGCTGGCTTAATAGATGAAGGCCTATGTTGCTGAAGAAGGAGAGGATGCGCTGAGTTCCAGGTTTTTCCATGATGGGGGTCTGTCCCATAATACGATCTTTCCAGATATTGATGGTGTTTCCTCCCATGGGAACCTTGGAGAGATTTGGGGCAAGAAAGGGGATGGCTTTTTTACAAAGAGCCCAAATTTTGGAGCACGGCCTCTTTGGGATCTCTTGGTCAAAGAGATGTTGTCGGGTAGTATTGAGGTACTTGAATTCCATGACCTTTTTCCACCATGCTTGATTCCCATTAATAAGCCTCTAGACAATCTTCCCTCCAAAGGCTGTGTTTAGAATTTTTGGAGAACAAACTCCAATTCCTCCGTGCTCCTTATCCTGGATTACATGCCTCCATTTGACAAGGTTATATTTCCTTTTATCATTCTTCCCACCTTGCCATAGAAAGTGCCTGATGATAGCTTATATTTTGTGGAGAATGATGGCAGGGGCTTGAAGAAGGGTGAAATGATACAGTGGCAGGGATGAGAGCCCAGATTTTAGAAGAAAGAGGCGGCCTGCGGGATTGAGCCATGAAGAGCCCCATTGTTGGACCTTTCTTTTCATTTTTTCAATAGTAACATTCCATATTTCTGCCTTTAGAGGTCCAGCGCTTACAGGCATACCCAAATAATTGAAGTGCCCCCAATTCAGTTTACATGGGACACCAAAGATGTTGGCAATGCTTTGGATGGTTTGCCTAGATGCATTCCGTCCATAAATGAAAATTTTAAGATGGTTGATCTCGCCTCCAGAGTAATCCATGAATTTGTCCAAACCAAATTTAAAACGTTGAGAAATGATGTTGGAGGCTCCTCCCATTAGAAGAGTATCATCTGCAAACTAAGTGTGGTTCATATTTTTGACTTCGTTACCGAATTTGATGCATGTGATGAGGCCCGCACGCCTCATCTAGTCCAAAAACTTTGCTGAAGGATTTTTCCATGAGAATAAAGAGATAGGGGGAGAGGGGGCATCCCTGCCTTAAACCTCGAGAATATTGAAATAAGGGGGTTGGTCTGCCATTTATGAGTGGCAATATCCAAGGTCCAGAAATGCAAGAATTAATTAGAGCTAGAAAATTGGAATCAAACCTCATTTTTTGAAGGAAAACAAGGAGGAAGGAATGTCTGACCCTATTGAAAGCGTTGGCCAGATCCAACTTTAGAATGAAACATTTTTATTTGCGGGAGATGCTGGAATGAATGGCTTCTTGGACAAGGAGAATGGAATCAGTAATTTTCCTTTGGGATATGAAACCTCCTTGGTTTCTTGAAATGAGACTATGGAGATGTGGCTTGAGGCACATGGAAAGTATTTTAGTAATGAGCTTATAGGAGGAGTTGCAAAGAGAGATAGGCCTGAATCTGGAGAAGGAGGAAGGTCGGTTTTCTTTGGGAATGAGTGCAAGGTAAGTAGAATTGGTGTAGACCCCAAATTTTTTTTTTCCTGTTGAGCCCATTGTATCATTTTCACAAGGTATTTTTGGATGAGCTCCCAATAAACTCTATAGAAGTTGATGGAGAAGCCATCTGGTCTCGGAGATTTTTCTAGATGCAAAGCCTAGATAGCGCTTTTGACCTCCTCTTCTTCAATTTCTCTATTAAGAGCATTATTTATTTCTTCCGTAATATTGGTTGGAAGGTGTTGGAGAAGGTCGGAGTAGTCTTCATGGGCTTTTTTCTCTATAAGAAGCTCTTGGAAGTGCGAGGTAGCGGCTCTTTTAATATTTTCTTGATCAGTTTGAAGATGACCAGCTGCGTCAACGATAGAGGCTACGTTGTTTTTCTCTTTTCTTACAGTGGCCTGCTTGTGAAAAAAAGCAATGTTTTTATCTCCTGCTTGGAGCCACAAACCTCTTGATTTGATGCGCCATTTTTCCTCCTCTGCCCTGTTGGCACGATAGAGCTGCCAGTAGAGATATTTCTCCTGGAAGTGACACTCTTGGCTAGTGTCGTGGGTTTCAATTTTCATGTGGACTTAATCCAGATTTCCTTTGATTCATGTCTTGATATGGTCTGGTTCTCTGTAATGGGGTTTAACCCATTACTTTAAGACCATCTTGGTTTTTTTGAGTTTGGACTCCCATATGAAGGATGAAGAGCCTTCAACATGTTGGAGCCAAGTGTTGCGAACTAATTGATATGCTTCAGTAATATCATTCTAGAGAGGGTTGTATTTGAAGGGAATAGGCCTAAGCGAGCGATGATCTCCAAAAGAGAGGGTGATGGGATGGCAGTAGAGAATTTTGAAAGCAAGGAGAAATCAACCAAGATTCTTTCAAGTATTTCCATTATGTTACCTCTCCTTATTCTTCTATTTCTCCAAGTGTATCTACGGTTCTTTGGTGCTATATCCACCAGATCGTGGTCTTGCATTATTCTTTCAAGCTGATTTCTGGAAGAATCCTGATTGAAGTTGCCTCCTCGCTTCTCATTAGCATGTAGAATTAAGTTGAAGTCCCCTCCCATTATTATATTTTTGTTGCCTCCTTTTTCTATGTCTTCTTTTATGGTGTTCTAGCATTTCTCTTTGTCTCTATAATGATTCGGCCCATAGACATTGTAAACTATGATTGTCTTTTGCTCTCTACTATTTTCTAAAGTTATTTTGATCCAGTTCTGGTTTATTGGGCTGCCTTTTTGTGCCCAGATATTGTGATTCCAAAGGGTGGCTAGTCCTCTGGATGCACCCCTTGATTCAGAAAGGGTGCCTTCATAACGCTTTGTTTTGCTGATAATTTCCTTCATTTCTGTTCCTCCTTGTTTTGTTTCCTGCAGAAGAATGATTTCCGGTTTCTCTTGGTTTATTAGATCTCTTAGGGCTGTAATTTTGGAGGGTTTCCCTAGACCCCTACTATTCCATGAGAGAATTTTCATCATTGCAAGAAGGTTATCCAGAGATTTTCTTTCCCTCCTTGATCCTTTTTTCCTATATCCTTGTTGTTATGTCCCAGTATGTAAGTTTCTATGGGGTTCTAAGTTCCCATTGCTATATCATTTTGTGCATGTTCATCACGGTGTTGCTTTGTTGATTTCCTTCCTGGGCCTTTCTTTTTTTGTGTTTCCAGGGTTGCTCCATGTTCCTTTCCAGAGTTCCTAGTGATACGAATGGTGGAGGGGTCTTGAGAGGAGGAAGGGGGGTCAAGAAGGGATGGGGAGATGAGGGGAGAGTCTGGCTAAGAGAGAGGAGTAAGAGGGGGGGGATCATCATCAGGAGGGGAGATGGATGAGAAGGGGTTGGATGATTCTAGGGTGGATTTGAGGGGGGGGGGAGAAGCAGAGGCAGAAGGCTGATGGGAAGAATCCAGATTGCGGGTGGAGTTGGTCAAAGGGTGTTGGGGTGTGGAACCTGATTATATTGTTTATTTTGTATCACAACATTGGACCCCTATACCTTAATGGGCTGGCAACGCCGCCCGAAAATAAACGCTACTTGGGGGTCCAGGGGGGGTGGCTACGAATTTATGGAGCCCCCCCCTGGCAGGGGGTTTCGGGGGCAGCACCCCCGAAGCTAAAAACAAATGTAAAATTGCCTTGTAAAAATATAGTAATTTCTAGTCAATCTGGGTTGTCCATTAGGCGGATTATCTAACGGTAGAAGTTATGTTTAGTTTAGGGTTTTTTTCCTTAGAAGGCAACCCCTCACTTGTATGAGGGTATTGTATTGCGGCTATGTATTTTATCTGTATTCTCGGAGCGAGAAAAAGATAGGGAGACTGTGAGAGAGAATAGAGGATATTACAGCGGATCTGTTGTAGGTTGTGTCTCTTCATTTTCTAGATAATAGAAAGGAAGTACTGGCTGTTCGGGGTGGACGTAGCCCAAACTGGGTGAACCACGTATATCTGTGTCTCTATGGTTTTATGTGTTTTGTGTGCTTGTGTTTTCCGCATATTTTATGTGTTTCATTGCTCTATTATATATATAATTTTCTAACAACCGGTATCAGAGCCGAAGGTCTATTTGGCTGATAAACTCGCAGTAAAGAAGGGTTCCTAGTTCGAGTGGGAGAAATGGTGGAAGATGGTAAGTTTAGGGTCAAGAATTTAACGACCGAAACTTCCCACTGTGGAAGATGCAGATGGAAGATTATCTATATCAGAAAGATCTGTACCTACCATTGAGCGGAAAAAAAAAAAAAAAAACCAACGACTACGATAGACAGAGAGTGGGATATTCTTGATAGAAAGGCACTCGAAACAATACAGTTGTGCCTCGCGGCATCAGTAGCCTTCAATTTTTCGAAGGAAACAACAACAGAGGGTTTGATTAAGGCGTTGGAAAAACTATATGAAAAACTCTCGGCCTCAAACAAGGTATTTCTTATGAAATGTTTATTTAATATGAAGATGTCGAAAGTTGGATCTGTTGCAGACCATTTAAATGATTTTAATATAGTTACCAGTCAGTTAAGTTCTGTAGGGGTAAACTTTGATGATGAAGTTAGAGCTCTGTTATTTTTGTGCTCATTGCCAGAAAGCTGGAATGGTTTAGTTATGGCCATTAGTAAATCTGTCTCTGGATCTAGTACTTTAAAGTTTGATGATGTTGTCGGTGCTATCCTTAGTGAGGAAATGCGACGGAAAAGCTCCGGTGAGACATCGGGTAATGCTTTGAGTGCATAGTCTAGGGGAAGAAGAATGGAAAGAGTAAAGAGCTCAGGATATCACAGTAAATCAAGGAAAGGCAGATCCAAGTCCAGATCGGGGATAGTGTGTGTTGAGGAGGTAAATCCCCTCTGCGGACAGAGGCGATCCCTACTAGCCCAGACCGGGTCTAGCAACAATCAAACAGGCTACAGTGCAGGTTTCTAATCGTAAATAAACCAACTTGCGAGGAAGGCTTACCTGGAATCCAAAACTGCCGTTTGTAGAAGAGGTGGTGCTCCCGTTCCTTTGCCCTGGCAGATCACAATCCTCACGATCTTCGTGATCGGACACCTGCAAATGCAAGAAACAATACAAACGCAAGCATAAAATCCAGTATATACAACTATATGTCAGTCGAAGAGGACATAACTCATGAACATGATCAAGAACAAGAGTGGAACCATAACTGATAGTCGCTTATCATTAAAGAGTCAAAAGAAGAATACAACCATAGCTTCGACGCAGCACTCTCCTTTAGCGGGTCGTCAGCACAACATGTCTCGGAAAATCCTGTCAGGGATGGGACAAGCCTCTCTCTCCGGATACTTGGCAATAGTCTCCTTGCTTGGATTTGGCCTTAGGGAATCAAGAAGGCTTTTGCAGCATGAAAGCTCTTGGGAACTTGGAGATTCTGGAACTAGCTTGCTATGGAGATGGGCAAGCCTTTATAGGAGGAGGAAGGGAATTTTGGATCCCTATAATTATGGGATTGGCCCTATCATCAAGGAAGCTTCCATGAGAGGTGGCAAACCACTTCCTCTCTATGGAAATCCGTAGCCAAACCACCCAACTCAAGATAGATATCAGTCCAGGAATTTTTTAGGATGAAACTTCCGCCTTTTATTTTTTAAAAACACCTCTTAATATGGTTGGCGCGGGTGCGGCTCTATGACAGAGCACCAATTGGCACGCCCTCTTTGGAGGATTTTCCCCCTTGGCACGAGGGCTAAACTATGGAACCGCGCCAATGGAAAAAGAGCTATTTTTAGGGTTTTTTGCAAGGAGATGTCTTCAGGGCAATGAAAGCTCATCTTCAGAGGGATGCAATGAAATTATTTTCAAGTCTTGTCTCTGCTCACAGGTCACGGAATGAGCCCTCCAATGTGCGGGATGGGGATTGCAGGGACGGTGACAAATTGTTGTGTAACAGATGCCCCTTAAAGCATGAGGCCCGAGAGATAGGGAGGGGTGAAATGCTTTACGAGAACATGCCGACTGAAAACACTACCATCGGAAAACCTGCGGAGCGAAGTACAACTTATGTCTCAGATACATGATATATATGCGTGGTATGGGCGCAGCCATCCATAACAGAGTATACCATAATAGAGATCCAAGGCATGGACACAGCCATCCAGAGGGGATCGATAAATAGACTCAGGTATGGTCGCAGCCATCCAATCAATGAGTCATGTAAATAATCATAATAATCCACAAAATCGCAGCCTGGATTACAACAGACACAATCCAGGGTCTTGCGCTCCATCTCGACCCGAACAAAGTACAAGTTCAAGCATGCGAATATGTGAGCTGAACTCAAACATGCAAAAACATCGCCTGATTACCAGCCAATGATGAAAGCTGTTAACAGACGCGAGAGGAACCACCAATAATGACAATGGCTCTCAAGGTACTATAGGTACAATCTACGGCGTGCGAATCAATGAGCTAGCGTCGAACACCCGTAGAATCACTCGATCGGAGGCCAATGATGAAAAACTCACGTCGAATGCGACGAACCTGCCATTGAGGCATGCAGGCTCCAAGGTACCATAAGGGAGTCTCTAGATCAACTTCTTGGATAATGAGTTGAAGTCGACAGGAAGTGACCTTGATCGAAGGTGGGCCATAATGTTTCCCACATCATCGACACGAGACAGAGGAACATGATGTTTTTTGTGAATCAGGATCAGACGAGAATTAGAGAGAGGTTGATATTTGCAGAGGTCAACTTCTCTTGAACATATCAGCGGCACGATAGTGGACTTGGTAGTATTTGACATCAAAAGATCAGAGGTCATGGTGACGAGGCAAAGAGCAGGTGAGAGGTCAAAAGGGATTACCCAAACCCATGGAGGCAAGTGAAAAACGAGATGAGATGTCCCCAACCCGACACGAATGTAGACAAGTGCCATGTTCAAGAGCGACATACTGCTGACATGACAATGATGTTGGTTCCATTTTCCCCACCATTTCGATGAGTACCTCTTTATTTTTACACAAGCTTGAAGAGGATACCATATGTTTGTCATATAAATCGTCCTTCGGACGAATCCATCCTAGTACATTTTACGAGCCCTAGGAAGGAGGAACTCGGATAATGTCATTTCGACTGAATCCAATGTCATCAGGGTTTAACGAGTCTGACTAAGGGAGAACTCGGCATCTTTTCATATTTAGAGAGTTTGAAAAGACAGCAGAAAAGTAAACTCCAGCGGTCCCTTTTCGTAAATAGTTTCTCAGACCCGAAAAGGTAGAAAACAATATCTGAGAAAACCTCCTAGTCGCGATAGGCTAGGGCATTCCTTTTTCGTAAGTAATCTATCCCAGCCCGAAAAAGGGGTAAACGTATACTGGGTAGATTTCGTTTCGTGGCCACTTTAACGAGATCGAAATGACAAGGGCCTCGGCAATATTTTCATGTTTAGAGAGTCAGAAAAGAGCTGAAAGATGACTCCTCCTAGAGGAACGAGTGGTATAAAGGGTAGCAACTGGTTCCGGTAATGGTGGAACTGCTCGGAACAAGTAAAGGTTAAGAGGCTGGCTAACAAGACCACTCATCGCAATGGTTCCTCAGGAATGGGTAACACAACCAAGTGAAGGCATATGATCAGCCAAGTAGATAGTGACGATGGAGTGAGAAAACCAAGGCTCATCTGGCGAAACAGGCTGATAAGATGGCAATCACAAGGGGTAAAATGGGAATGGTTTCATTTTTACACAAGCTTGAAATCAGGAACTCTGCTTGAAGTTGGTTTCATTTTTACACAAGCTTGAAACAAAGATAAACTATGCTTGAAACCGGTTTCATTTTTACACAAGATTGAAACGAAAACAAACTATGCTTGAAAAATTAAGCATGCCCCCAGCATGGTGATTCAATTCGAGGTACATGCCCCCCAAGCTTCAGTCCATATGAAAGGAAAAAGGAGTGAATATTCAAGTTAAGAGATCTAAGAAAGACTCGACTGGGATTTTACGAGATCTGATCAAAGACTCGAATTGAACAAGAACGTGTTTCATTATTTTAACGAGGTTGACACATTAAAAGAACTATCCTCAGAACCACCTTGTTTCATGGTTTAAGGAGCTTGACACAAGAAAACGAACTATGCTCCGACAACCTTGTTTCATTTCTTAAGGAGCTTGACACAAGACAAGAAACTCTACTCCGACGACCTTGTTTCATTTTTTAAGGAGCTTGACACAAGACAAGGAACTCTGCTCCGACGACCTTGTTTCATTTTTTAAGGAGCTTGACACAAGACAAGGAACTCTGCTCTGATGACCTTGTTTCATTTTTTAAAGAGCTTGACACAAGACAAGGAACTCTGCTCAAAGCTCATCTTCAGAGGGATGCAATGAAAGTATTTTCAAGTCTTGTCTCTGCTCACAGGTCACGGAATGAGCCCTCCAATGTGCGGGATGGGGATTGTAGGGACGGTGAAAAATTGCTGTGTAACAGTGTGCTGGAAATGCGGAAAGAAAGGACACCTAAAGAAAGACTGTAGATCTCGGAAGGGAAAAGAAGGAGACACACAGCAAGAAAACAATCATGAAGAAAATATGATAGGTGATGTGTTACAATATGATTTGATTATTTCTTTCGAAAATGTTACTGATTCTTGGGTTGTAGATTCAGGGGCCTCATTCCATGCCACACCCGATAAGAAATATTTTCATGACTATGTTCAAGGAGATTTTGGACAAGTCCATTTAGGTGATGATAAACCCTGTAAAATTGTTGGAATGGGTAAGGTTCTTGTAAAACAACAGAATGGAAACCAATTGCTATTAAAGGAGGTAAGGCATGTTCCAGATCTGAAGAAAAATATGATTTCAACAGGGCAGTTAGGCGGTGAAGGTTGTGTGACAACTTTCACAGATAAAACCTGGAAGGTCACCAAAGGAGCGCTGGTAATAGAAAAAGGTGAAAAGGTTGGTACATTGTATTTATGCAATGGTATTTCTAACTATGTTAATGCTTTAACTTCCAAAGGAGCAGATGCAGCATTATGGCATCATAAGCTCGGACACATGAGTGAGAAGGGGATAAAGATTCTTCACTCAAGAAATTTGTTGTTGGGTTTGAAGAATGTTGATTTGGATTTTTGTGAGAATTGTATTTATGGAAAACAGAAGAGAGTCAGATTTCTCAGAGTTGGGAAAGAAAAGAAGAGCGAAAAAATAGAGCTTGTGCATACAGATATATGGGGACCTGCTCAGGTATCATCTCTTGGTGGCTCTCATTATTATGTTAATTTTATTGATGATGCAACTAGAAAAACTTGGATTTATTGTATTCAAAATAAATCTGATGTATTTGATACTTTCAAGAAATGGAAAGCTTTGGTTGAGATTGAGACAGGAAAGAAGTTGAAGTGTCTCAGATCAGACAATGGAGGTGAATATTGCAGAAAATAGTTTGATAGGTACTATTCAGAGCATGGAATTCGCAGAGAGAAGACAGTTTCAAGAACACCACAAGAAAATGGTGTGTCAGAAATGATGAACAGAACAATCATGGAGCGTGCAAGGTGCATGAGATTGCATGTAGGATTGCCTTTACAATTTTGGGCAGATGTTGTAGATAATATTGTTTATCTAATAAACAGAGGGCCTTCAAGTTCCTTGGATGGTGGTATTCCTAAGGAAGCATGGACAGGTAAAAAGGTAAACTACTCTTTTTTAAAGCCTTTTGACTGTGAGGCCTTTGTCCATATTAATAAAGAAAACAAAACAAAGCTTGAGGCAAAATCAAAGAAATGTACCTTTATTGGATATGGTGTTAATGATTTTGGTTATCGCTTATATGATTATGAAAATCACAAAATCATTAGGAGAAGAGATGTAATATTCAATGATAAGGTCTTGTATAAGAATCAATGGCAAGAAAAGAAACAAGAAAAAGAAAACAAAGAATACATAGTTCTTGATGAGATCATAGAAAACGTAAAGGTGCCTGAAAATAATAATAATCAACAACCACCACAACAGCAACAGGCACCTCAAACACCTGAAAGTGGTGTTAGAAGATCTACCAGGATAAGTAGACCCCCTGAACGGTACTCTCCATCATTATATTATTTATTTTTGACTGATTCTGGTGAACCTGAATGTTATGAAGAAGCAGTGTAGGTTGAAAGCAGGAAGAAGTGGGAGTTAGCCATGGAAGAAGAGATGGAATCCTTAATTCATAACCAGACTTGGGACTTAGTCAGGTTGCCTGCAGGTAAAACTACATTGCAGAATAAATGGGTTTACAAGCTGAAGGAAGAAGATGGAGGAAAACAAAGGTACAAATCTAGACTTGTGGTGAAGGGGTTTGCACAGAACAAAGGTATTGATTTTGATGAAATATTTTCTCCTGTTGTTAAGATGACTTCAATCAGAACTATTTTAAGTCTTGTAGCAGCACAAGATTTACATATTGAACATTTAGATGTAAAGACAGCATTTCTCCATGGAGATTTGGAGGAAGAGATATATATGAAGTAACTAGAAGGATATGAGGTCAAAGGGAAAGAAAAATTAGTGTGCAGGTTAAAGAAGAGCTTGTATTGCTTAAAACGGGCTCCAAGGCAGTGGTATCTAAAATTTGACAAGTTTATGTCTGAACAAGGTTATATTAGATGTCACTTTGATCATTGTGTTTATCTGAAAAGGCAAAATGATGGCATTTATATTATATTGTCATTGTATGTAGATGACATGCTTGTTGCAGGGTCTAACATGCAGGAATAAATGTGCTCAAAAGAAAATTGGAAAATTCATTTGCAATGAAGGATTTGGGAGCTGCAAAACAAATCCTCGGTATGAGAATAACTAGAGACATGAAAAATCGCAAATTAACAATGTCTCAGAATGAGTACATACAAAAGGTGTTGAAAAGATTTAATATGCAGAATGCAAACTAGTTAGTACACCTTTTGCTAGCCATTTCAAACTTAGTAAGGAGATGTGCCCCAAGACCCAAGAAGAAATGGACTACATGTCTAAAGTTCCATATGCATCAGCAGTTGGAAGCTTAATGTATGCAATGGTCTACACAAGGCTTGATATTGCACATGCAGTGGGAGTTGTAAGTAGGTACATGAACAATCCAGGAAAAGAACATTGGATTGCAGTAAAATGGATTCTCAGATATTTGAGAGGTACCACAAATCAAGCATTATGATTTGGTGGTTCAAACATTGCTCTACAGTGATATGTTGATGCAGATATGGCAGGTGACAGAGATAACAGGAGGAGCACTACAGGATATGTATTTACTGTAGGTGGAACAGCTGTTAGTTGGGTTTCAAAAATCCGAAGTGTTGTTGCACTTTCTACAACAAAAGCAGAGTATGTTGCTGCTACAGAGGCAAGTAAAGAAATGATTTGGTTACAAAGGTTTATGGATGAATTGGGTAAGAAGCATGATATGGGCACGTTATATAGTGATAGCCAAAGTGACATTCATCTTGCAAAGAACTAAGCATTTCATTCCAGGACTAAACACATACAGCTAAAGTACTATTTCATATGGTCAGTATTGGAAGATGGACAGTTCAAGCTAGAAAAGATACACACTAGCCAGAAACCTGCAGATATGCTAACAAAAGTTGTAACCAGGGAGAAACTGAGATTATGCTCAGTTTCAATTAGTCTTCAAGGATGACGATGAAGATGAGAAACAGCCAGGTCCAAAGAGGAGTCATTGTCCAGCAAATGAAGCAGCGGTGGAGTTGCTACAATCAGTCTCCAAGTGGGAGATTGTTGGGTGTGGAGCCCGATTATCTTGTTTATTTTGTATCACAGCATTGGATCCCTGTACCTTAATGGGGTGGCAATGCCGCTTGAAATTAAACACTGCTTGGGGGGTCCAGGGGGGGTGGTTGCGACTTTATGGAGCCGCCCCTGGTAGGGGGTTTGGGGGGCAGCGCCCCCGAAGCTAAAAACAGATGTGAAATTGCCTTGTAAAAGTATAGTAATTTCTAGTCAATTTGGGCCGTTCATTAAGCGGATGATCTGATGGTAGAAGTTATGTTTAGTTTAGGGTTTTTTTCCCTAGAAGGCAACCCCTCGCTTATATGAGGGTATTGTATTACGGCTATGTATTGTATGTGTATTCTTGGAGTGAGAAACAGATAGGGAGACTATGAGAGAGAATAAAGGATATTACAGCAGATCTGATGTAGGTTGTGTCTCTTCATTTTGCTAGATAATATAAAGGAAGGACTGGCTATTCGAGGTGGACGTAGCCAAAACTGGGTGAACGACGTATATCTGTTTCTCTCTAGTTTTATGTGTTTTGTGTGCTTGTGTTTTCCGCATATTTTATGTGTTTCATTGCTCTGTTATATATATAATTTTATAACAAAGGGATGGGCTTAGGGGGCGGAGCGGCAGGGGAGATAATCTTAGGATTTGGGGCATTTTTCTTCCTTTTAACATTTTCCCATTGTGGATCAGCTTCTGGGTTATCAACATCAATAACTTTTGAGCAACAATTAGCAAAGTGACCATATTCATGACATACCTTGCATTTGAACGGAATCTGTTCATAATCAAGCTGCTGAATATGCGTCCATTCATCCACTTTGAGCTTGATGGCCTTGGGGATTCCTTTTCCCAGATCTACCTCGACACAGATCCTGGCACATGCTTGCATGTTGTACTTTGGTTTGCTTCGATCTATGAATTTTCTGACTGCATTCCCAGTGGCTCTAACTGAATCATCCCCCCAACAATGCAGAGGGAGGTGGGGGAGTCACACCCAAACTGGAACGACGCTTGGGACATCCAGCTCTGGATCAAATTCTGGCATCCATTTATTTAGATATAGACCTCTAGACTCCATGAAATAGGGTCCATTTCTGAATATTAGATATTTTTCCTCCTTTGTTTCAAAGTGAAAGGTGAAATGCCCTTTCCCACATAATCGAATGGAGATTTTTCCATTGATTTTGTCAGACCAGTTCCGTTTGACCCATCTTTGTACTGTCTTCAGCGAGGGCCAAAGCCCAGTAAATTGACCGACGAGACCCCTTTTAGCAAGAGAAAGAGCTGCCATGCGAGGGATTGAAGGTGGAAGGGCAACCTCCTGCAACCCATCAAGCTTTTTCACGAATTTGGAGATCGTCGGTCTAGGGCAAGAAGGAGGCAAGGATTTGACAAGAGCAGAAAATGATTGGGCATGGATCAGGTTGGATGCCACCTCCAGGGAGGATTCCGGAGGGGCCATACCGAAGCTGAGGCCGCGATCAGCAGAAGGCCGAGGGGGAGCGCTACAGCGCAGGCTCAAAGCGCAGGCTCAAAGCGCAGCAACATGTCCGCGACAATTCTCGAAAATCCGTTGACCCAAATACTATTTTAATACCATGGGCCAAATACCATATTTATAAAATAGGTATTGTAAATAAATAAAAATATATCAAATAGGATTATAAATCAACATCTAATTATATATCAAGCATATGGGACAAATACCATGGTAAATAAAAGAGGTATGGTAAATAAATAAAACCTTTTTTTCTATTTACTCCATAATCCTCTTTATATTTATGAACACTCCAAAAGTGGTTTTATCAAGGTGAAGCATATGAGCCAAATTTCATGGGCCAAATTATTATTAATACCATGCCAAAAAAAATATTATTAACACTAATATTAATATTAAAATATTGTTATTATTATTATTAAATCTAATATTCGTATTAACATTATTAAATTTAATATATTTGGATTAATACAATATTAAATTTGTTATTTTATAATATAGATTAATATATCATGATATATATTAACTCTAGATATATATGGGAGGGAAGAACAAAGACATCGAGTGATATAGGTGGAGAGATAGGAGGAGACACAAGGGAGAGATGGAGATCAACTGAAGGAGAAGGGAGATAAGGAATGAAGAGAGAGAGGGAGAGGAGTGAGAGAGCTAGAAAGGGTAAGAGAGGGAGAGGGATGTGCAAATATGGAAGGGGGAGAGAGAGAAGGAGAGAGGGAGGGAGATAGTGAAAATATTGGAGGGTAGAGAGAGAGAGAGGTAGGTAGGAGATAGGGAGGGAGAGAGAGGAGGGACGAGAGAGAGGATAAGAGAGGGAGAGAGGAGGATAGAGGGAGGGATAGAGAGATGGATTTGGAGGGGTAAAGAGGGATGGAAGAAGAAATACACGGAGTGTGAGAAGTGGAGAGAGAGAGATAGTGACAAGGTAGATATGGAGAGAGATTGTGTATGTTTAGTGGTGACATAAAGAGACAAAGAAAAAGATATGGAGAGAAGGGGGGGGGAGAAGGAGAGAGAATGAGAGAGGGAGGGATATAGTAACATAGTTCGAGAGATAGAGAGTGAGTGATGGGGGAAGAGAAAGGTTTGGAGGGAAAATATAAAGAGAGAGAGGGGGGGGGATTGGAGGGAAAATAAAGAGATATAGATAGGGAGAGAGATAGCGGAAGAGAGAGGGAGGTAGGAGAGAAAGGGGGAGGGAGGAAGGATGAGAGAAAGGACTTGAAATATAGGAGGAGAGAGATGGGGGGGGAGAGAGAGAGTGAGAGAGTGATGGGGTAAGAGAGAGGTAGGAAGGAGAGAAATGGATAAAGAGGAAGGACGAGAGAGAGAGGAGGAGAGAAGTATTGAGAGAAAGGGAGAGAGAGGAAGGGATAGAGAGATGGAGTTGGAGTGGGAGAGAGGGAGGTAAGAATAAATACATAGAGAGTGAGAAGTGGAGAGAGATAGGGATTGACAAGGGAGAGATTGAGAGAGAGTGTGTATGTTTGGGGGTGAGATAAAGAGACAAAGAAGGACATAAGGAGGGATATAGTAACAGAGTTGGAGGGTGAAGAGAGAGAGAGAGGAAGGAAGGAAGAGAGAGGATGTGAGAGAGTGGATAGAGGGAGGGAAAGAGAGATGAAGTTGGAGCGGGAGAGAGAGGGAGGGAAAGAGAGATGAAGTTGGAGGGGGAGAGAGAGGGAGGTAAGAAAAAATACATAGAGAGATAAAGGTGGGGAGAGAGAGGGGGAGTGATAAGGAATATGGAGAGAGAGGGGTAGAAGACAATATGAGGAAAGCGAGAGAAGCGAGGCAGAGGGAGAGAAGGGGAAGAGAGAGGAGGAGGAGGAGGTATGGATAGATAGATATATTGGAGAAAGAGAGTGTCTGTTTTGGGGTTGATATAGAGAGATAGAGGGAGATAGAGATATTGATGGAAGGTGAACAAAGGGAATAAGAGAAAGATCGAGAGAGGGAGGAGGGACAAAGATATTGATAGATATGGAATGAGAGAGTGTGTGTGTTTGGGGGGCTGAGATAGAGATATGGAGGGAGATATAGATATATATGGAGGGGAGAGAGAGGAAAGAAGATTTCTTTCACTAGGTGCATTGATTTCAGTGTAGATGGCGATTTCTAATCCTATTTGATTTCTTACACTAGATGCATTTATTTTAGTGTAGATGTTGATTTCTAACAATATTTTATTGCTTGCACTAGATGCATTGATTTCAATGTATATTATTTATAATCCTATTTGATTTATTCTACTACATGCATTGATTTCAATGTAGATGGTGATTTCTAATACTATTTGTTTGCTTGCACTAGATGCATTGATTTTTTTGTAGATGTTGATTTCTAATACTTGATTGCTTGCACTAGATGCATGGATTTCAATGTAGATGATTTCTAATCCTATTTGATTGCTTGTACTAAATGCATTCATTTCTTTGTAGATGATGATTTCTAATCCTATTTGATTTCTTGCACTAAATGCACTGATTTCAGTGTAGATGTTGTTTTCTAATCCTATTTCATTTCTTGCACTAAATGCATTGATTTCAGTGTAGATGGTGATTTCTAACCCTATTTGATTGCTTGCACTAGATGCACTGATTTAAATGTAGATGTTTATTTCTAGTTATATTTGATTTCTTGCACTAGATGCATTGATTTCAATGTAGATGATTCCTAATCCTATTTTATTGCTTGCAATAAATGCATTGATTTCAGTGTAGATGGTGATTTCTAGCCCTATTTGATTGCTTGCACTAAATGCATTGACATCAGTGCATATGTTGGTTTCTAATCCTATTTTATTACTTGCACTAGATGCATTTATTTGAGTGTAGATATTGATTTACAATCCTATTGATTTCTTGTATTAGATGCATTGATTTAAGTTTAGAAGTTGCACTCAAAAAAGAGGTTTTAACCTCAAGATATTTTATCCCTCTCTACGCTTGATAGATTCAGAGTTAAGATGGATCTTTATTTTCCTTTTCACTACAGGTGTGATCCAACTGTTTATTTGTTTCCTCATGGGTTGTCCTTACAAAATATTTACAAATACAATTTATATCGTTGTTAATATTCATGATACTTCTCTAACAGTTACAATTTGAATCTCTATGTTGAATTGGGTTTCTTCTGTAATATAATTCCTCTTTTCTTAACTGCTAATATCACTCAAAGGCATAACATAAAATTTCTCAGTGCTTAACATTAGTACAAATTAATTATGTTTTCTACTCAAAATTAAAGCATACACTCAATACATAATACTAGCAACAATCTAATTCTTGTTTTGTGTTTTTCATTCTAATTAAGAACATAATAAACTAGACATAAAGTAACCAAATTTGATTTAAATTCTAATTAAAATATACAAGATTTAGAAATACCAACATGAAAAAAAATTCGTGGGAAATTAGAGATAAAATATTTGGCTCCTCCCAACCTTGATAAATCCTTTGTTAGTCCCCCCAAGAAAAATAAGCCTACAATTATTCTTCAGTTTGTTTCTTACTATTTATCTCCAATCTCTCTGATTCTTCTCTCTTCAGGAATAGTGAGACAAAAACCATTAAAATTATAGATATATTATCCATATACCACTCTTTGGGTGGTTATTTACTACCTCCACCTCACCAATAGGTGGCGGTAGTTAATTTCTCATTAATGAGCTTTTGTTTCCCACTTCGTAATACATCTTCATGCCTTCTAGGGAACATTTAATAGGCCAATATCATAATTCCAAAAATAAATATAATCGCCACGATTATATACCTAATACTTACTAATGGATAAAATAATAATTTCCAAAATAAATTGCACACGTTTTCCTCTTTCAACCATATGTACTTAACCAAACTAACTTTTTTCGTGTGTGCTCTCCCTCGATCAACACCTGAGCTTCCCCCATTTGCTACATCCTACTGCCTCGGCCCTCGGCCATGGCCCCTCCAAAGTCTGATCCGGGAGGGGTTCTTCCCCTTTCTTCTTATTTTTCGGTTACACCTCCCTCAAACAAGGTTGCCTTAGCCTTTTCCAGTATTATCTATTCCATGGTCAAGAATCTTGAAGACATCCCAAAAATTATTCTACCGCCTTCTCCATTTCCCTCTCTAAAAGGGGCTCGTTGGGTCAGTTTACTGGCCTCTGGCCCTCTCTTAAGACTATACAAAAATGGGTTGAGAGAAATTGGTCTCATTCAACACATGGAAAAATCTCCATTCACTTCTGTGGAAGAGGCTTCATCACCTTCCACTTTGAATCCAAAGAAGACAGAGACTTGATATTTATAAATGGCCCTTACTTCATGGACACAAGGGGCTTATATTTAAACAGATGGACTTTATATTTTGACTCAAATCTTGATGTTCCGAGTTTTTTTCATGTTTTGGTTTGGCTCCCACATCTCCCATTGCATTTTTGGGGAGATGATTCAGTAAAAGAAATCGGAAATGCGGTGGGAAAATATATAGATAGAAGCGAACCAAAGGAAAATATGCATGCATGTGCGAGGATCTGCATTGAATTTTAACTAGGCAAAGGTATCCCAAAATAAATAAAAATCAAGGTTGATAGCTAGATGCATATCCAATAATTGGACTACGAGCATATTCCATTTAAATGCAAGGTATGTCATGAATATGGTTATTTCGCAAATAGATGCTCAAAAAAAGGAAAACCAGAAACAATAGAAGCATAAGAACCAAAATGGGAACCAGTTAAAAAGAGGAAGCCTAGAAATAAGGCCTCTATTCCAACTGATCCCTCCTCTTCAGCCTCCCTCCCCGTGAGTGCTCTCCCTCCATCCTCTTCCATTCCCCTTTATGTTTCCAATCCCTTTGGGCCTCTTTAATCCCCTCCCAACCCTCCCTTAGCCCCTCACGTTTATGATCCTTTTGTATCTTCTCCCCCATCCCCTCTTTCCCCCTCCTCTCATCCTCCCCTACTCACCCTTCCTGCTTCCCCTCCTCTTCCCTTAAGTACCCTTCCCCCTCCCTTTGAAATAATTCTTACTCGAAACCAGTCCAAAGAATCATTAACCTTCACATAATTCCATAAAAATTTAGGGATGAATACCAATAAGGAATCAAGGAATGAAGTGACGGAAAAATAAATGGCAATGGGAACCCAACAACCAATGGACTCGTACATAGAAAAAATTTCAGGAAGCAAGGATAAAATTCATCAAGGATTTCGAGGGAAAGGTCCCTTTGTCCCAAACCACACTAAGTAATGAATATGGTCTCGTGGAAGTGTAGAGGTCTTGGAAATCCATCGAAATTTAATGTAGAAAAAGTCCTTCTAAATGTTGAAAAACATGATGTATTCTTTATTAAGGAGACGAAATAAAATGAGCAAGATATGAAGCTAATAATCCAAAAAATAAAAAAATTAGTAAGGTTTAGTACTGTAGGAAACTAGGGCCTCAGGATGAATATGTATAATGTGGAGTAAGGCCTAATGGAAGATATTGTCCCATCACATAGAGCTCCACTAGATCAAAACAGATTTAAGGAACAAAATCACAGTTTCCAAATCTACCTATACAATATTTATGCCCCCCACCCATTTCAGAGGTAAAGAATATTGTTGGATATCCCTGAAAGGAAACCTCTTGTTGGAGCATAATAAAAACATCATAATTGGAGGTGACTTACATATGATATTAAGTGTTGATGAAAATATGGGAGGTTTTTTCTTGTTGATCATTTTCGAGACTCTCTTGAAAACATTATAAGAGGCACAATCTAAATATCCCTCCAAAAAATGGAAAGTACACCTGGAGAAACAAGAGGCTCGGGCTAGGAAATATCAAATAATGATTGGATCAAATTCTGATTCAAGACAGTGTAATATCATAATTCAACTCAATTCTCTAAAAAATATTACCCTTAGTTGCATCTGACCACAGGACTGTGGCCATAAAACTTGGTGAGTTTGAAAATTTGGGACCAATCCCTTTTCGATTTAATCTTATCTAGATCAATCATGGATAGGTTAAATTGTTAATGGTAGTAGTATGGAAACAGAAGGTAAAGGGATCGCCAAGTTATGTATGGGAAACAAAAACAAAAAATGTGAAATTCAATCTAAAATTTGTTAGAGAATCAGAAATGTAGAAATATTCTCTTTTTCTTGATTATTTACTCGTGATCTTCTCTAGTTATTGTTATGTTCTTCTTATATTTCTTCTTATTAGTTCATCAAGAAAATATCAAAGCAAATACACATAGATCAAGGACACCATATGTAGGCCAGTAGCCAGGGAAAAACCCCCGTCGTGGGGAAAACCCAGTCAAGATAATTCTTCCTTTAAATAATATTTTTTGAGACTCTTAACCCTAGACATGAGCCAAATTTTCTCTCAACACCAATTCAGCATTATAGATCTTCAACCTAGAAGTAGCAACAACTATTATTTTAGTAGCTTCGCAGATTTTCAGCAGCAACAGCTTCCAAAATTCAAATATTTCGATCTCCCAAGAGAGACCACAAAACAGAGAGATTCCTTCACCAAAATTTCATTTTTTTCTTTCTATTTCAAATATACCCAACTTGCACTTCTTTTGCCTCCTTTTACAATTTCACACTTTTTCCCTTCATGTCGTGAGTTGCAGTGAATTGGTTAGCAAATGAATTCGACCTCCTTGCATTTATAGCCTTCTAATGGGTTCAAATTCCTTCCTTTGAGGCCGACTTGATGTGGAGGGATACTAGACCACTTTTGACTAAAAAATAAACCTAATTACGTGATTCAAAATCCCAAGGAGGGTCAATATAAATATGTAATTACTAACCTAGAAGTCAATAATTGGGACCTTATACTAAACATGACCCAAGCATGAAACCAATGCCTTAATAAGTCATTTAATAATAAAAATAAACAATATAATTTCTATTTCTTCAATTCTTTTGATGAGTACAATAAATATAAATTATGAAGCCCAAACCTAGTTACAAAATTCAACACTCCCTCTTAACTAGGGAGGTATTCATAATATACAATGAGAAGATAACAAACTATATGAAACTGTGAAGAAAATTTAGGCACCACAATTCCATGGGCTAGATTCCTGACCACAACAATCTTGTTGAAAATTCAACAAGAAATGTGTGTCTAATTTAATTTTCCCTTAATTAAATTGGACAATAAATTGTAATCTTATCTCATAATCACTTGTAATAGTTATCTGATTTTGATAGACTCAGTTAGGTCATGAAATTCGAGTTGAGGGTGGTTGGTGAGGCATGTAGAGTGATTCCATTTGTTTAAGAGTCCAATTTGCAGTTATTTTATTATTTTAATGCATGAGAAATTAGTTAACTCAATTAAGTGAGTTAAAGTTAGTCTAACTAGTTGTAACTGATTGTTGCACTAGTGAGAGGTCAAGTGAATTAAATTAGATTTAATTCACATGCAGTGATCTTCCAAGTGATTGATGATTTATTATTAATAGCTGCATGCATGTCAGTTCTGATGAAGACCCAGTTGAGACATAGATTAAAGGGATTTTATCTATCAGTTGTATTATTAGTAAATTGTCAACGTGCAATTAGAAAACCATAGGATTTACCATGATGTATTGCACAGTTTTGGAAGGTTTAATTTCCTAATTAATAGGGATCAATTGTTGTAGGAAATTGGCTAAGTGTTGGTCGATTTTATTCGAATCAGTGTGACACAGCTGGTAGAGTGAAACAGAATTTTGTGAGAAGAGTGCATTGTAATTGTTTCATGATTCCTTGGCTTTATACAATACAGATAGAGGAATTTTGAGCAGATTATTTTCCCTAGAAAATTTCATGTGTTGTGGATTTGATTATTTCTCTTACTTGGTGTGATTGTGCAATCCTGTTTAATTTCCGCAAATTAATTGTAGAAGGATTGAATTTCTTTCTCTAGAATATTGCATGATCGGATTGAATCCATTGGTATACATATTGTTTGTATAATTTATACATGGTATTAGAGC
Organism: Pinus albicaulis; assembly: GCA_034641835.2. Lineage (NCBI taxonomy): Eukaryota > Viridiplantae > Streptophyta > Pinopsida > Pinales > Pinaceae > Pinus > Pinus albicaulis. Next base: position 88,436,492 of record CM076570.1, read on the forward strand.
GCCATAAATCACTATAGTGGAGAAGAAATTGAGCTTGTGCTAAACAACATTCGAATTTGCAAAAATATTATTTGGTGCGATAGGTGGATCAAGATGGATTTAAATGGATTAAGATTGGAATATGCACTTGAGGGAAGTTCTAATTATATTGCATGGAAAGACAAAATGGAGGCAGTTCTGGAGGACAACGGGTTGAAATAATTTATCAACACTGATATTCCAAGGCCCGCAACAGCAGATGCCACTCTTCTTGATGCTTGGAAAAATAAGGTTACAAAGGCGAGGAGGATCTTATTAGAGGGAGTTCGAGATCACATTGTCTCAAGTCTCCATGGCAAGGCGAATCCATATGCAATGTGGAAGGCCTTGATAGATCCTTTTCAGAACAGTAGTGACCACAGAAAATTGGAACTGAAGGACAAGCTCAAGAAAATAAAAATGGAGAAAGGCGACACTATTTTGAAACACTTGACCAAGTTCATCCATGTCGAGATGAGCTTGGAAGTGTCAGGATTACTGTAGTGGATGATGACTTGGTGATCTTATCACTTCTAGGCCTTCCCAAGAGTTGGAATAATTATTAGGACTTTGTCAATGGGAGGAAGAAGCTACTAGATTGGGAGAGACTTTGTTCAGATTTGGTACAAGAAGAATTTAGGCGGAATACCAGGGATGGATCCTCATCCAAGACAAATGATGAGGAAAATTGTGCCTTGGCTGGTAAGGGAAAGAAATCATATTCCAAATATGAGACTGGAAAAGAAGGCAAGAAGTGTGACATGTCCAAAGTGAAATGTTTTCATTGTCACGAGCATGGACATTATGCCACTAATTGTCCACAGAAGAAGAAGAACAATAAGAAGGCTTCAAGATCTGCAGTGGGTGATGCTTTGGCTTCATAGTTTGACTTGGACTTCTCACTCATTGCATGCATGGTGTCTAGTGCGATGGGATGAATGTGGTACTTGGATAGTGGTGCATCTTTCCACATGAAGGGAGACAAATAACTCTTTAGTAGCTTGGAGGAGAAGGATCTTCATATGCACATCGAGATGGGTGATGATGGGAGTTATGGTGCTACCGGGATTGGTACAGTTACTTTCAAGAGACAATAAGGTAAACCTTTCTTATTAAAATATGTCATGCATGTACCAAGCTTGAAAAAGAATTTAGTTTCAATTGCTATGTTGGATGATAGAGGATATGATGTGGTTTTCAGTGAACGGAAATCATTCCTTTTTCACAAAGCCACAGGACAGGTTAAGAATATTGGGGTTTGTGTGAAGAACCTCTACAAAATTGATGTAGATGGTTGCACAGCATTGATGAGTAAAGCAGACAGAGTGGTGAGCCAGGATGAGGGTGAGTTATGGAACAGGATATTGGGCCATATACACCATAGTGCTTTGAAGGTCATGTAACAAATTTCTACGGGGCTTCCAAAGGGTACTCTTGCACAAATAGACACATGCAAGGGATGTACCATGGGGAAGTATAAAAAGGCCACTTTTCATGAGAAGGAGAACCGAGCAGCAGAAATCCTTGAGAGAGTTCACTCATATGTGTGTGGACCATTATCTACAGCTTCTCCAGCAAAGCACAGACATTATGTGATTTGTGTTGATGATTTTTCTAGAAAGTGTTGGATCTACTTCGTGCAAAAGAAAGACCAGACGTTCTCAAAATTTTGTAAGTTCAAAGAAATAGTTAACAAAGATACATGGAATCAGCTGAAGGCTCTAAGGAGTGACAATGGTGGTGAGTACACCTCCAATGAATTCAAGAACTTTAGTGCCAAAGAAGGAATTCAGAGAGAGTTGATTGCACATCATAACCCACAACAGAATGGGGTTGCAGAAAGAAAGAAAAAAACAATTATGGGTGCGGCACGAGATATGTTACATGATCAGGGCCTACCGTTGCATCTGTGGGTAGAGGCATGCAACACAACGATATGTGTGAATAACTGTAGTCCTCATCGGATACTTGGCATGAGTACACTAGAGGAGGATTTTTTTGGTAAGAAACTTGATGTTTCATATTTTAAAATTTTTGACTCATCTGTCTATTGCCATGTGACCAAAGATTCTAGAAAGAAGCTAGAACCAACATCATAGATTGGGATATTTTTGGGGTACACTGATACTCCCCACAACTATCGAGTTTATTTGTCGAGCATCAGGATGACAGTTGTCAGACAGGATGTAAAATTTGATGAGGAGAAAGCCATGTGATTGTCCCTTGAGAGGGAGCTTGATTTGCATGCAGATGAGGAACTCTTGGTTCCAAAGGATGAACCTCAAGATGTAGAGCAGCCACATGAGGAGGATCATGGAGTGGAAAAAACCACTCATGCAGAGCCATCCACCATGCATGGTAGGAGGTGCACCACAGAGGCTGACAGATTGAAACTTGATGAGGGAGAACATGTAGGAGCACCTACATCACAGTGCAGACAGAGATAGTCACCAAAGAGGTATACGAGATACATGGCTCTTATGAGAAATTTTATTGTGATAGAACCATATTCTTTTGAGAAAGTAGTGCAACAACTAACTTGGGTTGACGCCATGGTTGAGGAGTATGACTCCATCATATGGAACAGTGCATGGGATGTTGTCCCAAGACCAGTCAGGAATTCATTGGTTGGATTTAGATGGATCTATAAGGTGAAGCAGGCAGCAAATGGGAGTGTGGAGAAGTACAAGGCTAGATTTGTAGCCCGAGGATTCTCACAGGTTGAGGTGATTGACTATGAGGAGACTTTTCCACCAGTTGCACGGTACTCATCGATTAGATCTATCCTTTAAATCTCTGTGCAGATGGGTTGGTAGATACATCAAATGGATTTGAAGACTACATTTCTCATTGGATTTATTGAGGAATAAGTGTACATTAAGCAGCCAGAAGGTTTTGAGACATTTGACAGGGAGTCACATGTGTGCAGACTCAAGAGAGCATTGTATTGGCTAAATCAAGCACCTTGTGCTTGGTACACCAGGATTTACAACTATTTCACCGGGTTGGGCTTCACAAAGTGTGAAGTGGATGCAAACATGTACTAGATTGTGGTTGATGGTAAGATTTTGATTATCATACTTTATGTTGATGATCTTATTCTCATAGGTGATGAGCAGCTCATAACTTCTTGCAAAGAATATCTTGCAAGAGAGTTTGAGATGAAGGACATGGGACTCCTTCACTGTTTCCTTGGTTTGGAGATATGGCAGCGGGATGGGAAGCTATTTGTTTCTCAAGGAAAGCATGCCAAAGAGATTATGAGGAAGTTCCACATGGAGAGCTGTAAACCCATGGAGACTCCTCTTGCAGGAAACTGGAGGAAGGAGGATGCTACTTCAGGTGAGGTAGTGGATGATATTTTTTACACGCATCTTGTGGGTTCACTCATGTACTTGGTGAACACACGACCAGACATATGCTACGTATTTAACCAGCTTAGTCAAGTTATGGTTAAGCTGACCAAGATCTTTTGGAAGGCGGGGAATCATGTCTTGAGATATATCAGGGGCACTACAGAGTATGGATTATGGTACATACGGAAAGAGGGAGTGAAGCCTCAAGGCTTCATAGATGTAGATTGGGAAGGCAGACCATCAGACAGAAAGAGCACATTAAGAGGGATCTTCAACATAGGATCGATAGCAGTTTCTTGGTACAACAAGAAGCAAAGATCAGTTGCACTCAGTTCAGCCAAGGCAGAGTGCATGGCAGCCAGCCAAGCGGCATGTGAGGCCATCTAGATGAGGAGATACTCATTGGTTTGTTTGGTCATCAGATGGATCCGAAGGTGATACATTATGATAACCAGAGTTGCATAAAAATCTCGGTTAATCCAGTATTCCATGGCAGGTCCAAGCATATTGACATATGGTACCAACATCTCAGAGATTGTGTTCAAAGACGCATTATGTTACTTCAGTACATTCCCACAGAGGATCAGGATGCATATATTCTGACGAAGGCACTCGCCAAGAGAAAATTCGAATACCACAGAGGCAGGATCGGGGTAGCTGATAATCCCTTTCTTGTTGAGAGGGAGTGTTGAAAAGTCAACAAGAAATGTGTGTCTAATTTAATTTTCCCTTAATTACATTGGACAGTATATTGTAATATTATCTCATAATCACTTGTAATAGTTAACTGAGTGTGATAGACTCAGTAGCTCATGAAAATCGATTTGAGGGTGGTTGGTGAGGAATGTAGAGTGATTCTATTTGTTTTAGAGTCCAAGTTGCAGTTAGTGTATTGGTTTTATGCATGAGAAATCAGTTAACTCAATTAAGTGAGTTAAAGTCAGTCTAACTAGTTGTAACTGATTGTTGCACTAATGGGAGGTCAATTGAATTAAATCAGATTTAATTCAAATGCAGTGATCTGTCAAGTGACTGATGATTTACTATTAACAGTTGCATACATGTCAGTTCTAATGAAGACCCAGATAAGACAGAGGTTAAAGGGATCCTATCTATAAGTTGTATTATTAGTAAATTTTCGGCGCGCAATTAGACAACCATTGGATTGCCCATGATGTATTGTGTAGTTTTGGAAGGTTGAATTTCCTAATTAATAGGGATCAATTGTTCTTATAATTGTGCAAGCAAGGCAGGAAATTGGCTAGGTGTTGGTCGATTTTGTCCAGATCAGTGTGAGGTAGTTGGTAGAGTGCAGCAGAATCTTGTGAGAAGAGTGCATTGTAATTGTTTCATGATTCCTTGTTTTTATACAATACAAATAGAGAGGTTTTGAGAAGATTGCTTTACCCAGAAAATTTCATGTGTTTTGCATTTGATTATGTCTCTTACTTGGTGTGATTGTTTGATGGTGTTTAATTTCTGCAAATTAATTGTAGAAGGATTCAATATCTTGTTCTAGAATATTGCATGATTGGATTGAATCCATTGGTATACATATTGTTTGTATAGTTTCTACAAATCTGTCCATTTTGTCACTCATCTCTTTAGGCGCTGCAATGCCATGGACCAGATTCCTGACCAAGGAAATCTATCCATTTGGGACTAAGGTGGACTAAATCTTCCACCCTCTATAGGTACCATCAGGCTTACGTACTAATCACCAACCCAAGGAACTAGTGCACATTCACCCGATGCCACCCTCCCTACCAGAAATTAACATAAGGTGTCAGCCTTGATGTCTTTCCAAGAAATTTTTCACTTGCAAAGCCTCAAAACACATTTATCCAGCAGATCAAGAACATTTCCAAGCAATGTTTCACTCACAAAGCCTAAGGAAATGCTTCACTCACAAAGCCTCAATACACCTTGATCCAACAGATCAAGGAAGAACGATCTCTCCCAATCAAATTTATTGGTAACGAGCATGATATCAAGTCCTTCGATAGATTCACCTATGCAAACACAAACCCCAATCGTCATTAATTTCAAATTCATAATCAAAACAAACTCTGTGGTTTTGATGTTTCCCTCCAACTAGTTCTAGTATGACTATCAATGGTTTTTTTTCAAGAGAAGATTCCTCTTCCTACTTTACATGTGGCAACATATATTTTCATAACATATTCTCTAACCATAAACATTTTTATGCCCTCCCTCTTAAATAGGGGGAGTTCTTCTATCCAGGATCCCTCTTAATGTAGGGAGATTTATTTTGACTAGAATCCCTCTTAATGTAGGGATATTTTATTTTTCTTTAGGTGTTGGAGAATATTTCATGGTTTCCATTAGTTTCATCATACTTATTAGCTTCTCATCTTCATGATGTACCTGCACAATTTTAAACAACAAGTACAACCAAAACTATAGAAGCATGAAGTTAGACATATCAGAGTCACGGAAGCATTTTCAACTTTATACATATCAGATACCATAACAAGAGACATATACTCTTCAACATTTTTTCTATGGACTTTTTTCATAAACCCTAGACTACAATGTCTTTCATTCTATCTATGGTTCCAATGTTTCTTTCAAAGTTATAATATACCTTTATACAAAATTTAGTAAACCCTAGAACTAATATAGGTCTACAAGATATATAAAAACCTTTAAAATTCACATGTTAGACTTTCCACTAGGAATTCATACAAATCCTAGATTTCATATAAAAGATTAAATAAAGATTAACCACAACTCAGACATTGTCATGAATATATTTCACTATATTTAGATGCATACCCTAGATTTCAAATCTATTATCAAAACATATCATGAAGAGATTTTAGAATTCAAAAAACACATCATGAGTAACTTATACTAGGGTTTGATGTCAACCCTATATTTTCCATTTATAAATTCTCAAAACACAATATATAGATTCAAATCAACATACCTACTAGAGAATTTAATCATTACTAGGATGTATTTCTAGACCCTAGACCTTTCAATCATCATCCTAGATATTTTCAAACTTTGACTAAGGTTTGTTTCCAAACCCTATATTCTTAGGACCATTAGAAAATCGGTCAACCCACATATCTAGGAGATCATCATTATAATCACATCATATGTTAGTCAACATTAATACATCTAGACACATATATTCCTAGACTAGGCTAGGGATTCCGTCAAGAGAAAACATACCTAGGGTTCCATTCCTTAGACTTTCCATAATAAGGATTTCATCTATATACCTAACCAAAACCTAGGGTTTCATTTCATTGTCAAAGCAAACCCTCATTATATTAAACTTCAAAGGTTCTAGGTTTCGAACAATATCATTTCAACTCCAACAATTTTAGAGCTTACACGGTCATATCAAAATCCCAAACATGACATTATGACATTATCAATATATCAATCAAAATGGAAATTCTTTCATAAATAACACTAAAAAATTTTAGGGTTTCACATATTATCATCATATCCGTAGGTTAGGGTTTTCTAGAGAACCTCCTTAAGGTTCTATTTATATAAGAAATAAGAGGTGTGTAGGGTGGGTAGATTCATCAAGTGATTAATCATTTGAAGCAATAATCCTTTTAGGATTCAGTAGAGCTAGACATAGCAAAAATTAGTAACATAGAAATGGATATTTCAAGAAGAGTAACGAGACTATACATTTCAATTCATACCTTTGATTCTTTGACAAACATTTTGACTTGAGAGGTCTCCTTATTTGATCCTTGAACCCTCATCCATGATTCTTGAACATCTAGCAAATTGATTCCTAGACAAGGAATAGAGGTAGACAAGTGATTAGTATTTAATATAATCAAAACCTTGAATAAGTACATAAAGGAAAATAGAGAAAAAATGGGATAATTATCTTGAGGAGATGTTGCGGGCTCCCTCCCAAGCTTGAGGGAAAACCTAAGACATATAAAAAAAATAAATACATATTCAAGAAGATGTTAAACCTATACTACATGAAATATACAAATGAAACATAAGATGGAAGGGGCTTAGTATTTCAAGCGTCGTAAGTCATATCCAGGCTTTTATTTCTTGGGGGATGATGTCTCTTCAACCCTGTTTTCATTATCTATGTATCTTTTCCTGCTCCTGGGGTTGTCAGGACAATCACTCCTATAGTGTCCCATCTTGTGACAATGATGACACTCGATATTGGACATGCCAACCTTCTTCTTTGGCCCTTTATTCATGAATATTTCTTTATGATGAGAAACATAAGCATTTGATACTTATTCATTTTTGGTTACCATGGATACCTTTAATTCTTCTTGACTGAATTTTTTCCATAGCTCTTTAAAGGTGGGTGTTTATTTCCAACTATTGAGAGCTGAAGCAAATGAACTTCAAGAAGATGGTAGTCCCAGAATGGTTGTAATTACTATTTTTTTATCTAGTAATATTTAGTAAATGGTAAGAAGATCATCCCTTATACTTTTTATCCTCGCAGAGAAATAGGAAACAATATCCTCCTCTCTCATCTTATTATTTCTTAGTTCATTCTTCAAGCTTGCCACCTTTCCAATGTTCTTAATGGTGAATAGTTTTGACAATGCTTCATACATTTCTTGAGCATGATTAATGTTTGTTATGAAGGGAACAAGGTTTTCCTTTATTCCTTAAACCATCAAATCCATGCCTACAAATTCCAGTTCTATGTACTTCACCTTATCAACATCACTTGATTCTTTTGTAGGCCTTTTCATTTTTCCTTTGACTAGATCTAAGACCTTGTTCTTTTCAAGGATGATGTCAATACTCGTCTTCCAAGACCTATAGTTTGTGGCCCCTTCACGCTTGTTCTCTCCCTTGATAGTGTTAGACATATTTCTTGAAGAGAGTGAAGACTTCCTTCCTATAGTGAACCTTTTATAACTTAGTGAGACTACATTTTTTCTTCTTCTTTCACCAAAGCTCTGAAACCATGTTAGAGAATCAGAAAGGCAATAATATTCTTGTGTTCTTGATTATTTACTTGGGATATTCTTTATTTATTGTTATGTTATTCTTATATTTCTTATTATTAGTTCATTAAGCAAATATCAAAGTAAATAACATAGATAAAGGACACCAGATGTAGGCCAATAGCCAGGGCAAAACCCCCCTCTAGGGGAAAACCCATTCAAGATAATTCATCCTTTAAATAGTATTATTTGATACTCTTAACCCTAGACATGAGCCAAACTTCCCCTCCACACCAAGTCAGCCTTCCATATCTTCTACCTAGCAACAATAACAACCAGTCTTCTACCAGCTTCGTATATTTGTAGCAGCAGCAACTTTCAAACTTCAAATACTTCAATCTCCCAAGAGATACCACGAAACAAAGATATTCCTTCACCAAAATTTTGATTTTTTATTTCTCTTTCAGATAGACCCAACTCGCACTTATTTTTCCTCCTTTTCCAATTTCACACTTTTCCCTTGATGTCGTGATTTGCAATGAATTGGTTAGAAAATTAATTCGACCTCCTTCCATTTATAGCCTTCTGATGGGTTTTAATTCCTTCCTTTGAGGTCAACTTGATCTTTTTTAGGCCAACTTGATGTGGAGGGATACTAGACCATTTTTTACTAAAAAATAAACCTAATTACATGATTCACAAGCCCAAGGAGGGTCAATATAATTCTGTAATAACTAACCTAGAAGTCCACAATTGGGACCTTATACTAAACATGACCCAAGCATGAAAACCATCCTTTAATAAGTCATTTAATAATAGAAATAAATAAAATTAATTTATTTTTCTTCAATTCTTTTAATGAGTACAATAACTATAAATTATGAATATCGAACCTAGTTACAATATTCAACAAAATCATGGGCAAAAAACAACTACAAAGAACCACAAATAAGGAAATATGAACTTCAGAAGGATTTGGAGCAAGTATAGAAAAAATTAGAAGACAAAGAATAAGCAAAATAAAACCAAATGAAAGAAAAATAATTACACTAGAAAATTTATAGAAACAATAGACAAGAGGAGGAGGATAGAAAATAAACTTGATACATTCAAAGGAGAAGAATAAGTAGAAATCAAAGGGCGGAGGCCTTAAAAAAATAAGCTCACAATCATTTTAAAAATAGGCTAACATCCGAGCCAACAAACTCAAATCATCAAAATTTTATAAGGCAGATTCCTAAGAGGATAACAAAGGAAATAAACTTAGACCTACTTAAATAAGTTCAAGAAGAAGAGGCGCATGCAACAGTATAGTGTCTTCAACCAGATAAAGCCCTGGGGCCAAATGGATTCTCTATAGAATTTTATCGGCCATTTTGGTTTCTAATTAAAAAATATATTATAAGAATTATTAGACAGTTTTTCAGGAAAAAGAAATTGGGGGGTTTCACAAACTCAACCTTTCTCTCCCTCATTCCAAAATATATAAGGCCATCTTCCTTCAATCGATTTTGTCCAATATTACTATGAAACTCCTTATACAAAATCATTTCTAAGATTCTATACAACTGTATCAAAGCTCTTTTTCCCAATTTGATCTTTGAAAACCAAGGTGGATTTGTCCCCGACAGGAAGATAGTTGACAATATATTTATTTTCCAAGAAGAAATCCACTCAAGTATGGCTAAAAGTAACAATGCTTCGTATTAAAGCTTGACATGGCTAATTCCTTTGATAGAGTCAACCTATCCTTCCTATTTTTTGTTCTATTAAAATGTGTCTTCTCTCATGAGTTTATAGAACTAATAAATGCTTGTATTGTTGGCCCTGGATATCTCCTCTTATGAATGGAAGACAAAGTAGTTTATTTCAAAGCTCCCATGGATTAAGGCAGGGGTGTCCACTATCTCCCTTTCTCTACATCCTTATGGTTGAATCACTTAGCAGAAATCTTGAATTTTGTAGAAGAAATGGCACATTCATTGGCCTCTCATTTTGTAAATAAGTAAAAAGTGTTTGGTCAATTTAGTGTGTCCTAAATTGCTGCATTTAATTTTTCAATCCGGGAATCGTAAGCTGATGAAGTGCGGCGCACTATATGTGCAAGATAACCTATTTCTTAACTTTTTGTCGTTTTTGGTTTTTCTAAGGTGAAATGGAAATTCTAAGATGAAAACAAGTTTGGTTATGTTTTTTCAAGGAAGTGATTTCCCCTATAATGATTTACCAACTTGAAACTTTAAAAAGCAAATTGAAATTTACAATGACAAGACTTGAAAGAAAATGAAAATGTACTGCTGAAATGAAAAGGTGCTGCTAATCTAATAAATCAAAACAGTAAACTAGTGAGCATGAAAACCAAACTCTTCTTGCTGCCAACTAAACACAAAAGAAACTATGCTTAAGGAAACTCAAAATTGCAACAAAATAAATCTAAATCAGATTACATCAATTTATCTTCTGACCCTTCATCATTAGTCCAGCTATGATTTTCGGAAGTAATCATAAACGACTTGAGTAACTGATATTTAATTTGCAGAAAGTAAACTAATACTAAACCATACACTCATGATTCAATCCCTCACCATCAGTCCAGCTGTGGCTTTCGGAGGCAACTGAAGATGTCATGCATGATTTAATATATCTAAATTTGCGGAAAAGAAACTAATACTAAACTACACATTTCATAATGCAATCCCTCACCATCAGTCCAGCTGTGGCTTTCGGAGGCAACTGAAGATGCTATGAGCAGATTAGTATATCTAAATTTGCAGAAAAGAAACTAATACTAAACTACACATTTCATAATGCAATCCCTCACCATCAGTCCAGCTGTGGCTTTCGGAGGCAACTGAAGATGCTATGAGCAGATTAGTATATCTAAATTTTAACTACTGAAGAAAATAAACAAAACTGAAATGAACAAAGCAATACTGAAATTAAACAAAAGCTATGAAAAGAAAATTAGCAGGAGAACAATGTTAGTTCCATGTCATTAGTCAAAAAGCTATGAAAATGCCCGGGCTGCCTATCTAAAACCTGAAACATAAACACTGATCAGTGATTAAAAATCATAAAGCATGAAAGACAGAAATGAAATGGAAATTATGGAAGTGTATAAACAGAAATGAAACAACTGCAAAGTATGAACATATGAATGGATTATGATACAATGATTTCTAAAGAAACGAAATGAGAAATATACACTAATACACAAAACCTTAGCTGAGCAGGGGCCCTCTACACAGCCTTGGCAACGGTCCTCAAATACGAATTAAGTTGGAAAACAGAGTCTTCTCATATTAAAAAGCAGTCATTACAAAATGGTAATGTTACGGCACAAGTGCAGCGTAATCACTACAGAGCAGACTAATCAAAAGATAACAGAGACTACATTCACTAATATCGACTAACTTCATATGCGTATGCAAACGCAATATATATAACAACAAACTATAACTGTTTCCTAAAGTTCATGCTAGTGGAGAGTACGTAGACCACTACGTCCACGGATATAGGAGCATGGCCGTGTTGGAAAGTAAATCTACGAAAGGTGGATGCTTGAATTCGACTCTAGAACCCTGTACAGATGTCGATTTAACCTCCGCAGGCTTAGAAACGGCCGTATGGGTCTTCATGTGACACGAAACAGAGTTCGGCCGACATGAAACTCCATGGTTGACTTCCATGTGGACGCCTTTGACCGCGGCTTCTTTGGACGAGTTTGCTTGAACCAATAGGACACGAACCATGTCCACGTCATTCCTAGCCTGCCCATGTGGCTCGTTTCCCTTGTAGACACATGTAGCATAGAGTTTTACAAAATAGCTGCGGAAAGTTGCAGCAGCTGCGGAAAGTGGCAAGATTCCGCAGCTGAATGAACAAAATCTAGATCAAATAGCAAACACAAAAATATAATTAAAAACCATGTTAGATGCTCTTTTGCACATGATATTGAAAATTTTGGAGGTTTAGGTGAGTGAAAAAGGTATGGAAAATATGCAAATTTGGGACTCAACAAAAAGCATAAATCATTCCCTTTTCGCAGATGACACACTTCTTATGGGAGGAGAATCATGTATTGTGGCTAGAATATTTAAAAAATTATTGGATAGCTTCTTGGAGGTTCGAGGATGCTTGTAAAACAACCTCAAGAGCAGAATCTACGGATGGAATGCTCCCCCAAGGATACTACAACGAATCTCACAAATTCTCTATGTTTCTCTTCAAGCAAACTGTAATCACTTCATCCATCTGGGACTGCCTGTTTCTAAAGAAAGCATGAAATCAGAAATATGGAACAATTCAATTGAGAAAATGAAAAAGAAATACAACCATGGTATATACTTTGTCTTAATATAGCAGGGAGAGTAATTTTGATTAAATCAGTCCTTGCTGCTCTGCCTCTCTACCAATTCGCAATAGTTCTTTCCCACGCTGGTGTGCATAAAAAATTTAATTAAACATAAGAAGCTTCTTATGGCAAGTAGGAAAGACTGAATCGAAAAAATTCAGTCTGGTCATATGGGATCAAGTCACAACACCTTTTTAAAAAGGAGGTATCTCTATTCGACTATCAGAATTGATGTACATTGCTATTGGAGAAAAAATTATTTGAAGATTCATCACTGGGGAAAATGGTTGGTGCAAGCAAGTGTTGGAGGCCAAATATCTTAATGTTTTGCATTTTTCGCTTCTCTAAGAAAAAATACCTATCATATTATTTTCCCAAATTTGGAAACTAGTGAAGAAAGCTCTTCCTCTAATTAAAGACAACACATCAAGGCTCCCGAGAGATGGCAAGGTGATAAACATTTGGAGTGATAGCATGATGGGAAACCCCCCTATTTCCAATCATCAAGAGATACAGAGGATAAAGACAAGGATGGATATAAAAGTACTAAACACCTTCGGAAAAATATATAAATGGACTCACTATGATAACTCTTGGAAAGATTGGAAGCCTCCAGGTTTTCCTCTTGAACTCAAGCCATAATGGAACTCCCTCATTTCCTACCTTAAAGGTGCAGCACCTATAAAACTTGGACTTCAAGATTCTTTTATCTGGATTCCTACTGGATGAGAATATTTAGTAAAATATGGATACGAAAATCTTCAAGACCAACAAGTGAACCAGGACTGTCCCCTATGGAAATATGTCTAGCAGATATAAAATCTCCCAAAAATTAAATCTTTATCTGGACCCTCCTAAAAGGGAAAATTATAACAGTTGAAAACCTCAGGAAAAAAAGCATTCTTAGGCCATCCCGATTCGCAATGTGTCTTGATGAAGAAGAGAATATACAACATCTTTTCTTCAGATGAAAATTTTTAAAAGAATGTTGGAATTAGTCCACTATGTGTCTGGTGGGATCAAAATATTTGGATATCCTCTAAAGTCAATGGCGGCATAGGTGTAGTCCTCGACTACGATTAGTTGTCACCATAGTCAACCGAAGAAATTTGTGGGGAAATTCATATGTTTCCCTCCTCCCTGTCTGGGCATTATGTCGCACCATCGCATTAGCCTCAGATCCCTGAGGGCTGGATCATGGATCTCCAACCACTTATATAGAAACATGGGTACTCTCTCTAGAAAGAAGGTCACCAGAATTGACCCATACCTAAACTGTTTCAGTCTTTCGGTCTTAAACTCGGTTAGTTGGCTATTCATGTTAGCCAGCAACCCCTCGCACCAGTTGAAAATTGTTGGTGCCAAGAAATACACTACATACTGTAATTGTGATTTCGTTGCCTCATGTAACGCATGGGCTCCTTCCACTCTGGTGATACAATGTAGTATCGTGCACATGGGGGAGAACTCTGATGGAAGATATGTCTACCTTCCCACTCTCTGTCTTCCGTGCCCCAGGACAGTGTCTTTGGATGAGCATTCTCGTGATCTCACCCCCTGGGTGAGCCCCAAAGAGCAGGATTCTCTCTCCTGACCTAGATAATTCGGTGATAAATTATATTTCCATGACATCTATCTCAAGTTCTTGGTGCCTAATAATGAACATTTCTCGGTCCACATCCCAGATACTAATCAAGTACTGGAGAAGCTCCAGTTGAGCTCTCAAGCTAGATTTTTGAAAGAATTTCAACAATCCACAATTGCGTAAAGCATTGATGCAATATTGGTCCTGCAAGGCTTGGTGGTCTTCCACCTCATGGCCTCATTCTTTCCATTCGACCGGCATCTTCTCTGAAAGCACCTGCAAAACATGTCCAAATGGTCTATTGGGATCATTCATGAAAGAATTTTTAGAAGTTAATGGTGGATTTGGGATATTTTTCCAATTTAAAATCTTCCATGTGACTAGCGCAACTGTCCGAAATAATTCGGCGCTGGTGGCGCGACGCCCTAATGACCTGAGCGTGACCAGCGCGACCCCAATAGCTCAAAATTGCGTTGGTTGCAGGAGATTTTAAATTTTGAAATAACCTCCCTAAACTCCATAATTCTGAAAAATAAATGCTAAATGAACCAGATGAAAATAAAAATGAGGTTTAGAGCTCTTACCTAACGGAGACGGAATGACGAATGGTATCCTGGATCGGTCGCACCGCTAATTTGAAATTCGCAGGGAAAATGGACAAAATTCCCTTCTAAATATGGAAAGGTGAAAATGATTTTGTTTTTTGGTCTATTTATAGATTTATTTATTTTTTAAATCGCCAATATCTTAATATTTTTCCTCAATATCCGTGATCTTTTCTGTTTGTGTGTAGTACATGACTTTCACAATACTGATGATCGTTTCCAATGCAAACGAGTTGAATTTTATCTCTTTTTTCGGGCTCGTTAAACGTTTACGAAAAAGGAACCCCCCTCAAGTCAAGCTTCAGCTCTTTTCTAACTCTCGAAAAATGAAAATATTTTTGAGTACTTGTCATTTCGAACTCGCTAAAGTGAATGAATTGACGTGATCTCAGTATACGTTTACCCCTATTTCGAGCTTAGATGCACTATTCACGAAAAAGGAATACGTTGATCGAACATGGTCAAGAGGTTCCCTCAGACATAGTTTTCTACCTTTTTAGATTTGAGAGATGACATATGAAAAGGGACATGATTAAGTTTCCTTTTTGTTTCTTTTCAAACTCCCTAAACATGAAAATTTACCGAGTTTTCCTTTCGTTAGACTCGTTAAAAATTAAACGACGAAATACTTGTCACCATGACGAGACCGAGTTCCTCCTTCTTAGGGATCATTAAACTTACTAGGATGGATTCATTCAAAGAATGAAATTACATGCTCAGCATATGTTATCCTCTTCACATTGACTATAGAAGATAAATAGGTACTCGTTAGCAATAACGGGGGAAAATTGAAAGTGAATGTCTTATGTGTATTTTGGGCAACTTGTCGCTCTTGAACATGACACTCATCTGCAGTTCGTGTTGGGTTGGGGACATCCTAAATTCGTCACTTTGCCTCCATGGGTTTGGGAAATCCATTTTCCTCTCATATGATTATCAATTTTGTCAACATGACCCCTGATCCTATTTGATTCAAATCTGCCACCCTTCAGAGTCATGTCGCCAATATGTTCAAGAGAAGTTCTTTTTGTCAAACACCTTCTGCATATTTGACCTCCTCTAATACAATCCTAAATCACTCCTATCATCTTAAGATATATGTTTTTTCGTGTCGATGATGTGGGAATCCTTATGGCCCTCCTTCGACAAATCACTTCTTATTGACTTCAGCGCATTATACAGGAAAGTGGTTTAGAGACTTCATTCAGTACCTTGGAGCTTACATGCCTCAATGGAAAGTTCTTCGTGTTCGACAAAAATTTCACATCATTGGCCTTCGTTTGAATGATTATGCAAGTGTTCGACTTCAACACATCTATTCACACTTGTAGATTGTACCGTTGTACCTTGAGGTCCATCATCATTATTGGTGGTCTCTCTCGTGCCTGTTAACGGTTCTCATCATTGACCAGTAATCAGGTGGTTTCTACCATGTTCGACACCAACACATTTATTCACATGGCTATATTCGTATATTGGGTTGATTGAGATCGCGGTGAAGACCCCGGGTCACATCTAATTTTTGGTCCAAGCTGCGTGGAGTTATTGAGTATTCATGATTGTATACATGATCATATCTATACGAATGGTTGTGTCCATACCATGGATCCATTTCTATGATCTCTTTTAGACAGATGGTTGCAACCATACAGTGGGCTCATGTGTCATTTGATGCCTAGTGCATCATCAAGTGGTTAGGTATATTTATGCCAGAGATGTCATATATTGTACGTGTTTTATTTTGCAGGTTCTCCGAAGGTGGTCTGCATTCTTTTCCTTGGTTCATAAAGTATTTCAGCCATCACTCCCCGTTCTACCTTATTGCACAGTAATTTGTCACCATGCTCATTTTCCCGTCCCTAATCCTGAAATTCCCTGTGACGAATCATGTGCAATGTTTCCATTATCAAGAAATATACTAACACATCCCCTTGAAGATCCAAAGAATACTTCCTTGAAATCTTAATGGAGAAACTTGGTCAAATTCATAATTTTTTGGGTCAGTGCCCTTCTTGGTGCCATGACCATGTTGATGTCCTTATCCTAGTTCTGGCCTAGCTCTGTTAGCACCCTAATTTATTGGAAAACTATGTTGATCCCTTTCTAGTTGTACTTCCTCAAATGGAGGAGAATATTTGACCTATAGAAGCTAAAAGGTGGTGAGTTGGTTGTTGAACAAAGATGATAAGGTCGAGCTCTCTCATTTTAGAGCTTTGATCTCATCCATGGGGGATCATCCCTTAGAAAATGGGCCTTCCTCATCCTTTCATGGGCTCCCAACCTCCTTCTCCTTGCTATACATTCACATCCCTCATTTCCCCATATTTTAGAGCTTGGATGATCACTTTCATACTTGTCTAAACTATCATCCCTTTGCATGCTTTCATTGTGATTAAGCCTAAGTACACTGGAGAAGGAATTCCTTTGAAATGGGTGAAGGACTCATATTTTCACCTAAGGACGCCTCCAACATTAAAGCCTGGTTGCAAGCTCTCCTTTTGTAATTTATCAATAATAACATCTGATGTTTGCTTTCTATATGTGTCTACATGATTATGAATAAATTCTGGTACTCCTTGATCTACTAGATATCTAGTGTTTATGTTTATTATATAGTGTATCACGTTTTTTTTTTGTCTCCCGATCATCCACAGGTATTCATGTGCCATCAGTAGTAGGAAGTGGGCCTACAAGGATCGTGGATTGAGGTCACCATCAACAAATCCAAGGATAGCGATTGGAAAAAGGTAGTTATGTCTCTTTCCTCTTTGCGTTGTAAGAATTAGTTAAGAAATCTTATGTTAGAAAGAATTGTGTGCTGCTAGACCCACTCTAGGGCTAGAGAGATCACCTCTCTCCACTAATGGGATTTATCTTGACAACACACTTGATACATTTTTATATTTAATTTTATTGTTCATGATATAAATTTTGGACATATTTTACATTTTCGATAATTGAACTACATTTACTTTTATTGATTAATTTTAAATTTTGGATAGTTATTACATTTGGCATGTGATGTTATATAATGTTGACTTAGATGATCTTAGATTATGTTTTGTTTTTAAATTTTGTTGTTTTGTCACTTTTTATTTAAAATGAATCTAGATTGAAATTAAAAATTACAAACACATGTGGTACATGTCATGCATTTGAACAGGTGTGAATGTTATATAATTAGGTGTAAATTTCTATTAAAGGTGATATTTGGGTACATTTTGCATGATCATGTGTCATTTAAAACAATCATATCTATGGTTTTACATATTTAAGTTCATGAATATATGTAACAATGATTGAAGTACATTTGCATTTAGTTGTTACATTTTTCATACATGATGACATGTTGTTATAATGTTAACTTAGATTCAATATTAGATTAATTTTTTTGTTTTTAAAGCTCAAGTTGTTTTTTCATTTGTTATTTAAAATTAATCTAGATGGAAATTACAAATTACAAAACAAATATGGTACATGTTAAATGCATTTGAACATGTAAGAATGTTATATAATTAGGAAATGTCTATTAAAAGTGATATTTAGGTGTACATTTTGCACACATGATCATGTATCATTGAAAACAATTATAGATGGTTTTACATATTTAAGTTCATGAATATCTAACAATGATTGAATTACATTTTCATTTAGTTACATAACATTTTGCATACATGATGACTTGTTGTTATAATGTTAACTTAGATTCAATCTTAGATTAAATGTTTTGTTTTTAAAGCTCAAGTTGTTTTGTCATTTGTTTTTTAAAATGAATCTAGATTGAAATTGCAAATTACAACACATGTGGTACATGTTAAATGCATTTGAACATGTATGAATGTTATATAATTAGGACATGTCTATTAAAAGTGATATTTAGGGGTACATTTTTCACACATGATCATATGTCATTTAAAACAATTATATATGGTTTTGCATATTTAAGTTAATGAATATGCAACAATCATTGAAGTGCATATGCGTTTAGTTACATTACATTTTTCAAACATGATGACTTGTTGTTAAAATGTTAACTTAGATTCAATCTTAGATTAAATGTTTTGACTTTTAAAGCTCAAGTTGTTTTGTCATTTGTTATTTAAAATGAATCTATATTGAAATTTAAAATTACAAAACACATGTGGTACATGTTAAATGCATTTGAACATGTATGAATGTTATCTAATTAGGACATACATCTATTAAAAGTGATATTTAAGTGTACATTTAGCACATGAACATGTGTCACTTAAAACAATTATATATGGTTAAATACAAATTTAAGTTCATGAATATGTAACATCATTGAAGTACATAAATGCATTTAGTTATTGTTAGCGAAAGGAGTCACTCCTTGACTGCAAAGGAGTAAGACTTACACATCATAGTTCATTTCAAAGAAAAATATTTTGAATGGTGGGATGGCTTCTTAAAGAGTTTGAAATGATTTTAACTCTTTTAGACCTTCATGCATTTGGAAAGTTGTGGCAAGTATAAATTGTATGGACAAATTTTTAGTATAGGGGAGAAGATTGTGATAGATGAAAGGTGACAGATAGCTGGTACTCAGTCTAAGACATAAAATATCATAAATCAGTCACACATCTATAAGAGTGGCCTTTTACATAAACTCTATTTTATGTAAAAGAAACAACATTTAGAAAACATAATACATGCTTAAAGATTCTTATAAATCCTTCATGAAACCTTCACTAACATGCTCTACACAGCATATAGATGATTTGCAGGACACTGAACAATATATAATTAACTATTAGATCTTATAACAATGCTCTTACTCTTACTTGATAGTTGTTGCAACTCATTAATTAGATGAATAAAACAACAAGAGAAACATGCCATGCATTAGATAGTCCTTGGAACACAAAGTCCTCCAACATGAAGTTAAAAAGGAGTTTTATTTATTATGAAAAATTCTTCAGGTCGACCAAAATCCAGTGTTTAAAAATGATATTTATAGAGAGAATCAACAACTCCATATATCCTAAAAAGAAGGATCCACTCTTATTCTCATTACATAGGAGTTATATTATATTAAAGACATATCCTATAAAACTATAACTAACATGAAAAATGTAGATAGGAAGAAAAAAGGCAATTCGAACTGTGTTGTTGAGTTTGCTGGCAGCCTACCTACTTTTCTGCTGATATGTCTCTCCATGATCTTGGTTCTTTAAAACCCATGTTTCTTCATTAAATGTGTCATTTACCAACCCCAAAACCACTTATCAACCATCACTTGACATGTCCATATCATTAGCAATCCTTATCATCCTTGGATTAGCTCAAAAATTTTGCTGACAGCTGTCAAAAATCATTAAAAACAAACACTACTAGAACTTCTGGTAAAAACATGTAACTGCGCAAAAACCGTAATGCTACTAGAACTTCCAGTAATGCTTTGTTTCCTTTTAAAAAATGCACAACGAGATACTTGAAAAATTATGTGCGGATTAAAACATTCTGAAAATTGAGTTGTTCCAAAATATAACTGAATAGGAAAAATGATATTTCATTGGGACATCCTTTTACCTCTCCTCCATATGAGCTACAACTTCTGCAAGCTTGTTTAAATCTGTTTTTCTGTCAACTGTTGATTGTGACCTTGTAGTCTTTGTGGTTGTCTATTTTTCAATGGTTTTCTTTCTTCTTGAACCCACTAGATTCTGCAATTGAAGGAGTTACAGTTTGTAACCCTTCAGATTTCTGCTCCACATCTATAACTTCTGTCATCAAGCTCGGGTTATGTAGGGCTCTGGATCTAAGCCTGAATTTGTTGCCAACTCTTGTATGTCTTTTCCTGCTGCTAACAACTTGCCTTTTCTTGTTGCTAATATCATATCTTGTATCCTTCAGGAGCTCCTCATCTGATTTGGTGGGCTGATAATCCTTCTGAACCTTATGTTGAATGTTTTCTACTGGAACTTCCGGTAGCACCTGTTCTTTTGAATTTTTTGCAGCTGCAGTCTTTCCTCTTTGTGCTCTGACATATACCTTGGGAAAAGGAGAAACATGAGGCACAATCTTCATTGATTTGGGCTTGTTGATAGATTAACCTTCTCCTTTTTCCAAATTATCTTCAACTGTGTTTGGGGGAGTCTTTTCATTTCCCTTTTTTTCCTTAGCCTTCTTGTAGATATTCACCTTCTTTGATTTTCTTTTAGTGCTTTGACCAACTGATGAAGTAGTTGGTTTTTGCCTTTTTCCTTCTACTCAGCAGGTTGATAATGTTTCTGTGAGGCTAAAGGTTGCTGAGCATGAATGTTTGGTGTAGTTGTAGGTTGGCCTACCCTATAAAATAAGAAATTCTCCCAAGACTAGTTTCTTCTTTTGAGTTCTTCAACAATCAGCTCCTTGATAAGAGCTTGATGGTAGATGCTATAATCTGAAGTTTTTGCATGGGTTTGTATTCTAGCTAACATCTTAGTCAATATTTTCATTGAGAAGAAAGGTAGGTTGAGAGTCATCATAGCTACAATGTTAAACAAAAACCTCATGTGATACAGAAATACAATGTCTACCTCCTCTCACAAGTAAGGTAGATCTTAATGAGATTGACAGTTTTAGTCCATTCATCCTTGAGATAACTACTAGGAATCCCTTTAGCCCATTTAGGGTCTCTGTATTCATCCTTGATGAAGCTGTTCATATCTCTTCCAGTAATAACTTGATTTTTGAACCATTTCTCTACTTCTTGTGGGAGGTGGAAAGCTTCAACATTAGATTATGTTGATACATGTATTCTAAGGCCATAAACATTTGCTTCTTGTCCATTGAATGAGAGGGAAAACTCTTTGGCTACTCCTAGATGAGAGCTTCCTAACCTTGAACAAAATGGGTACCACCCATCCTGTACAAAAAACTCCTCACATTCGATTTGGCATCTATTAAATCAGCCCCTTGAGGTTCAATACGCTTAAGTTTTCCTCCTTTTTTAGTCATCTGGGTAATTGTATGCTAAATCAGAAAGGTGTCAAGATTACTGAAAATTACTTTACAGGTGTTGTTGAATCCTCAATGAAAAATATCTGAAAAATTAGTCTCCTCTTCAAGCAGCCCATTAGAACTACTCATTCAGTAACAATTGAATTTGAAAATTGATCCATTTCCTTTTCTTTTGGTAATTTTAAGAGATATGTTGGTTCAATTTTCCATGCATAATATTTTTCATAATGGGAAGTATCAGAAACCATATACCACACCTTGGGATATTCGTGATTAGCTTTAGTTTCCTGCTTTGTTTCAGATTCTCTAAAACAGGTGGTTGGAGTTGAACGATGTTTGAATTGGCAGTCACCTCCATTGCATATTTATGGAAAGCCTTAAATTTCGGCAGCGCTCATGCATGATTAACAAAATGGTCACCATATTAAATCATAGATCCAAGATTAATCTTGATAATAAATACGCACCTTTGACATGTGGGCACAACGACTTAGGCGAACAAATAGGACAAACAACAGTTGTTCTTTACAACTGTACATTGACACCTAGCTCTTCCATGTATGACCATAACTAACTCGACATCACTCAAACGTATAACCTTTCCTATCACGTGACATGGTTCATGATAAAAATTCTTTAGACCTTAGTTGATATTGAAAACATGTGGCTAAATCAAAAGAGGATGTGCTTTCTTTTCTTTTCTTTAATTAAGGGGAGGTTACTGGAACTTCCGATAGCATCGGGTAAAGGAAAAACAGAGTTAAAACAGACTGTCCGACGGGGCTAAAACAAACGCTACCGTAACTTCCAACAACATTCTAATTTTTTTTTAAATTTACAATGTTTTATCCTAAAAATAAAAAGATTTAAAACACACTCATGAATAAACATAGAACTATGCTAACATTGGCTCCGCATGGGATAGAGATCTCCCTGCAAGGCTCTAAGAATGTTTTACAGTTTTTGTGCCTTGTCATTGGGTTATGGAGTCTTATTATGAAACACACCAATATTTACAGTGAATTCAGGCCACCAACAGCCTTAGTAAAACAATTTTTTGAGAAAGCGCCCATTAAATGAGCCTCCAAACAGTTATGTCCCATCAAGATGTTGCAAATCAAAAGTATTGTTCTGCAAAATATTGGAGATTCTGAAAGGACCAAGCCATAATGCATCAAATTTTGAATGCTTACATGGGTCTTGATGTTGTGCATCCCATTTCAACACCAGATCTCCAATCTGGAAATATTTATTTTTTAGTCCCTTTATCAAATACTTGTTTTACAACTTACTGATATTTTCTTACCAAATCATATTAATGTTCTCGATTTTTCTGCACTTATATGATCTGATAAATTCTTCTGGTCATGTCATTTGGCTCAGCTTCATGATCTTGCATATATTTAGCTACAATAATGGCTAATTGGACTGGAAAAACAACCTTAGTTCCATAAACCATTTGAAAAGGTGATGTATTAATAGATTTTTTTTTGTCACCCTGTCAGCCCATAAAGAAAATTTCAGTTTAGAGTTCCAAACTTTCTTGTTTTGCTCCAATAGCTTGGTGATGATTATTACCAAAATTTTTCTTAGATGATTCAGAAAAACCATTCCCTTGTGGATAATAAGTTTTAGAGTGAGTAAGTTGAATACCATAATCTTCACAGAAATTTACCAATGGAGCAGCTTTAAAATCAGTTGCATTATCTACTACTAGCCTTGATGGACATCCAAATATGGTTATGATTCCCTCTAGAAAGTCAATGATGACTTTATGAGTATAATTCCTGGTAGGTATTGCTTCAATCCACTTGGTGAAGTAATCAGTTGCAACAAGAATCCAACAATGTTGTGCACTTGAAGGTGGATGAATTTCCCCAATGAAATCCAATCCCCATTGCCGAAAAGGTGCAAAAACAACTATGGGCTTGAGAGGCAAAGATTTCAAATGTTTTTTACCAGTGAACTTTTTACATTTTTCACATGCTCTCACCTCAACACATACATCAGAAAATAATTTAGGCCAAAAATAGCCAACTCTCAGTATTTTGTATGGAGTAGTTATCCAGTAATGATGCCCTCCACAAACACTACTCTGCATATCAAACATAACCTTCTTAGACTCATTTCCAAAATAAACAGTTATCCTTGATGCAAAATTTAATGGTTTTCAGCTTCAAACATCTCACTCTAATTTTATCAAAATTTGGAGGAGGTTTAAAATGTTGTAGAAAATAAATGATATACTTATACCAGTTGCACTCAACAAGCTTTACATCTACTACCATGTTGTCAATAGGTTCTTAAATTTTCCCTACTAGATTTTCAAGCATGAAATTCAAGCCCAAAACTATACAATTTTCTTCAACTAGTAGTTTGGATAATCCTTGACCTTTGATTAGTTTGATAGGCTTTATCTCTAAATCAAATTCAAGAACTTTAGTCACCCACTTACTTATTTTTCCATCAATATCATGTTGAACCAATATTTCTCTAATAATAGATGAAGGTACATAGGAAATAATTTGAGCATGTAGGATATAAACTCTAAAAGCCTTTGGAGCTTTAACTAATGCATATGCATGATTTTCCAACATTTCATACTTCAATTATGAATCTCTAAGGGCTCTGCTGAAAAATGTTATGGGGGATTCCTTATTTTCTACATATTTTTGTAATAAAACATCAGCAATAGTATCTTGAGAGGCAAATGAGAAGATTAAGAAAGGCTTTGAGTATCCATGGCTTACCAAGTGAGATGCTTCAATGATAGATTTTTTTATCAGCTCAAATGAATTTTTGGCTTCAAATGTCCAGTTTACTTTTTTTTCCTTCTTTAGCATACAATCAATATGCTTTACTACTTCAGCAAAGTTGGTAATAAATCTTCTTAAAAATTTGATCTTACCAAGGAAAGATTGAATCTCTTTCTTAGATCTTGGAAGTGTTAAGGCCTGAATTGCAATCACTCTTTTGGGATCAATTTTCACTCCATCTTTAGAAACTATGTGACCCAACATCTTACCTTATTTAAGAGTGAAATGAGACTTCTTTGGATTCAATGATATACCATGTTTTCTGCATTTAATAAATACTTGTCTCAAGTGTTGAAGGTGCTCTTGATCTGAAGCTGAAAAAATAGTAAAATCATCCAAATAGATTACCAAGAATTTGTCTTTTTCTAAAATGAATGCAAATTCCATAGCACGTTGGAAAGTATCCCCGACATTCATAAACCAAAATGGAACCTTTGCATACATGAATGTTCCCCAAGGAGTTGTGCATGATGTCTTCTCTCGATCTTCCGGCCAAACAGATACTTGGTTGTACCCGGAAAACCCATCTAACATGGAAATTTTGTCTGAACTGGTTACCTTTTGAAGAATATGCTCCATCTTTGGCAATGGATAATTATCTTTCTTGGAGCATTTGTTAAGAATCCTGAAATCTACACATAATCTAACTTCACCACCCTTTTTTCTTACTGGAACTATATTAGCAACCCAATCTGAGTATCTCAATGGAATGATGATTTTAGCATCCAAAAGTTTCTTCACTTCCTTCTCCATCACTGGTAACAATAGTGGATTGATTTGTCTTATTTTTTCCTAGAATGGCTTAGTACCATTTTTCAATGGTATTTTATGATAAATGATATTTGTATCATATTTCTTAAGATCCTAATATTTCCAGGCAAAAACATCAACAAATTCACAAAATAGCTTGTGGTATTCAACCTTTCTTTCTTCTGATAAAAATTTTTACAGCTCAACATACGTTGGCTCTAGTTCTATACCCAAATTTTAATCTTCCAATTCTGCATTTGTTTCAACTAACTATGGTTTAACTAAAACATCATTATCATCAAAAAGCTTCTCAAGTTGTATTATCCCCTTGGGAATATGATTGGTAGGCCTTTGTATGATAGGCTGATCAGCAATCTGTTTTTTCAAATTTTTGGTATCTAGATAATCAACATTATCCTTCATGAGATCTTCATCCTGATCAATTTTTAGGACAAAAAATTCTTTAACAGTGAAATGGACCTTAATAATTTTATTCCAAGGAGCTGCATGAAGGATAACTACTCAAAGTTATTGCTTATCATCCAAAATTATTTTACTTATGAAGGAAGATATCATAAAGTATACTCATACCATTTCAAGATACTCCTACACTTTACTGGTAAGATATCTCTTGATCTTCCTTTCTATTTACATAGAATTTTATCAAAAATGGCAGACAAAGTCCAAGAAAAATCTAAAGGGAGTGATACTTCATTGTTTCATCATGGTTTAATTAAACTGTTGGTTTTAGATGAACTCCAAATACTAGGCAGAGACTGGTCTTCATTTTTGTTTGTTAGTGGTTTTGAGTTGGATGCTCTTACTCCTTCAAGAACTCCTAAACCTAGGAGGATCCCATCACCCTTGGTAACAGAACCAAGTGAACCATTGGTGGTAGAACCAAGTGAACCAGAAAGGGTGGAAAAAATGAACCAGTCATGATGGAAACAGAGCATTTGCAGAGTTTTGATACACCCAATGTTCCACCTGCAAAACAGAAATCGAAAGTGGTCAAACCTGCAAAACAAAAACAAACTGTGAGTAAACAAGGAACCAAAAGGATGACAAGGATTCAAACAGTGGTTGTAGAAGACAAAGCAGTAGTTAAAGGAAATCTAGAAGACATATTACATTCCATTTACATAGAAGAGACTCCTATAGTCTAGGCTGAGGATATAGAGGAAGGTGGAAAGAAACTAAAGAAATCCAAATCTGCAAAGAAATTAGAATTTGAAGGAGAAGATGGAGGTTTTATCTTCCAAGCAAGAAAGCCCATGACAAGGCATGCTAGAAAGCTATTAGAGAGCAGTAAAGAGGTTCATCCAACCATTGAAAAATTCCAGCCACCACAAGATATCATTGATCTTTCATCACCTGCAGAGAAAGATACAGTTAGCAAATCAAAGAAAGGAAAAGAGAAAACAATGGAAAAAACAGAGGTTGAACTCCTTGAAAAAAAGTTGAAGCTGGCTAACCATGAGATTTTTGTTATGAAGAAAGAAGCTAGAAAACACAATGTCTAGAAGATTCAGTTTGAAAAACTGAAAGAGATTTGGGAAGAGCAGGTTGACAGTGTTTCCAAGACCTTAGATAATACACAACTGTTTATCAAATGGACCATGTCATTGAGGAAGGAGGTGAAACATGTCAGGAAAATGAAATTGCATTTGAAATCTAATAATAGGAAGTTGAATGATCAGGTAAAATACCTCCAGGAACAACTTGAACTAATTCATGAGGAGTTGGAGAAAAGGGGCCTTAAAATGACCGTAGTTGAGGAGCTATTTTCTCAACTCATCATCAATGAGGAAGAAACCCCTCAAGAAACATAGTGTGAGCTGGTTTATGATTTTGAAGTCTAATGGCATGTTAGAAACAAGGTTTTTACACTTAGAAGGTATATTTTTTAAGCTACACAAAATTCTGGGATTTTCACTGTTTTCAGTAGTTTCGTAGCGTTCATGGGCTTAAAAAATAGGAAAACGTTACGAAACTACTGTAGCTTTCCTTTTGCATTTTGAATCATTTTTTGGAGCTTCCAAGAGCTGAAAATGGTATGGAAGATGTATAAAGGCATAATGAACATCATGTAGGAAGAAATAATCAAAAATATTAATGTATTAAGGCATTTTTGTAACGCTGCGAAACTATCATACTTTTGTAGCGTACTGTTTTGAAGCTATATGAGTAGGTTTTTGTGCACTGTTGAAATAGATGGGTAATTTCAAAGGTTCGAGGGATCTTACCATGTGTCATCCAAGAGACCATGTGATGAAGCCAACTCATCAGCCAAAATCCTCGTTAAAGGTAAAGACTTGTGTTCCTAAAAAACAGGGTTTGTTTCCAGTTTTAGAGGAGGTCAATTAAGATGTCATGTAGTGATGAGTCCCATCACACCCTATTCGAACATGTGAGGGAACAGTTGTCAAAGATGTAATTTTTTTTTTGGAGATAAGTTTGTTAATGTAATAATGAACAGCTTGAGTCCTATTAGGAAAATGATTGTCAAGTAGGATAGTTGTCATTTTATCATTAAAATAGATGTTTTATTTTTATGCAAGGTGTCGGTAGGGTAAATTCGATGAATCTAGCCAGGAGGCAGATCATCTCATGATGTAACAAGTCTATTAAAGGACAGAGGGTCAAATTTGTAAATGGTTGGAGACTTTTTGGAAAAACTGCAACTTTATGTAATTGATTGTTTTTAGTAATACATAGACTTGTTTCTTGACCAACCTGAGATTCTGATTGAGTTTTTAGTGCATATCTTATCTATATATTTTATGTGTACCTTTGTGTAGTATTTTTCATCTTTAATACTCAGAATTCATTCATGTAATGCTCTGACTTCCTTTATAGATGAATTGACTGTGTTATTTCCTGTTTCATGTGTGTGTCCTTCTACTAAAAACTCTTGCCTGCCTTAGCTTCCATGTCAAGTGAACTATCTACTGAATTATTGCTTTGTTGACTACATAAGTGTAATGTTTGCATACTGATGTTCTTTTCAACCTAAACTTATCATAAACAAATCATTTCCGAGTAGAGTTAGCAATCTAGTTTATCACTATCAAATATCATTAACCCTTTTTGAGAGAGCCCTCTTAGACTGAAGAGGCTAAGATTCAGTCACAAGTTGGTTTGAAACAATTACTTAAAGTTTTCTAGTTAGCAGCCAATTGGGTGCAATTTTGTGATAACATTTTGGTGCGTCTGCCAGGAGCCTGAATATTATACTTTCTCGAAATTTTGAAGCTAAAATTCTAAAGGTAGCAGGAGCTCAGGAAGTTGTTCGAGGTTGCATCTACCTTGGTGACTCCATTCAAAATTCATATGACCAAATGTGGCTTCGAGAAGGAGATACACGAGGAGTAATCCTGAGCCAGATCCACCTACCATTGTGGACAATCCAAACACCATCTCCAGAGGTAGTCAAGGCATTTCTGCAATATCATGTACTCCATCACATACAAAATCGTTGTCCTCTGAAGTTTTAAGAAGTCCTGAAGATAAAATATTTGATGATAAAATTCAGGAAGTATTGTTTAGGTCTGAAAGTGAAAAAGAATTAACTGAAATTGTATTAGACCTACATAGGAGAGGTAGTGATACCTCAGCCTTAGTGACACAAAAAGATAAAGAAGAGTTTTGGGAAGCAGTCACTTCATAGTTACTATTAGAGAAAGAGTCTTTGGATATGTTGAAGGAGATTGACCCTTTTGAGATTTTTTTATGAAGTAAAACTGGTTTCCCTCTTCCTTATTGGAGTTCAATTATCAGTGGACAACAAAGACCAAATATCCCTCCTCTTAACAGTTCCTCTTCCTCTACTATTGTTGTCCCTAAAACTACCACAGTCCCATTCATCATGGTAAGAAATGTGCCTCCTCCACCTGCTACACCTGCTAGATATGCTCCTCTTGCCCTTCCAGCTGTCTTAAATGTCCTTCCTAGAAAATATTCTACTAGAATCAAAACTTGTGGAAGTGATGAAGAGATTACAGCTGA
The DNA here is from genome assembly GCA_034641835.2 of Pinus albicaulis. Taxonomy (NCBI): domain Eukaryota; kingdom Viridiplantae; phylum Streptophyta; class Pinopsida; order Pinales; family Pinaceae; genus Pinus; species Pinus albicaulis. The sequence goes on from CM076570.1 coordinate 88,465,887, forward strand.
AGAGCAAGTAGACCAGTTCAATGAATTTATAGACAGGGAGGAGGTTGACCATGAGGATGTCAAGATGAGATTGTTTGCTCAGAGATTTATTGGTGAAGTTAGGAAGTGGTTCAAAGCCCTTACTCCTGGAAGCCTACATAATTGGAATTAATTTGAAGATAGCTTCTTGAGGAAGTGGGGAAATAGAACCAATCATATACAAGCCCTCACTGAGTATAATAGTTTGAAGAGAGTTGTTGATGAAACTGTTCAAAACTTTTCAAAGAGATTTAATAAAGTGTATGACTCAATCCCTGCCCATCTCAAGCCTCCTCCAGGAGCAGCTCAGCTAAGATATGCTGAAGCTTTTGATTATGACTTTTATATACTACTGAGAGAGAGGGAATCCCCTTCACTTGTTGAAATGAAAAATGATGCGTTGAAGGTGGAGGTAAATATGATAGCAGCAAAAAATTCCAAGATGGGTAAGACTAAGTTGAAAGAAGAAGATAAGCTTCCACCTCTGATGACAAATTTGATTCCATGATGAAGACAATGGAAAAAATTATGGATAGGCTTGCCCTTGGTAATGCCTCTGCTCCTCCTGCACAACATGAGCCTCAGTTTAGAAATCCTCAATTCAGAAGACCTAAAAACCAGCAAAGGCCAAGGGAAAATAGAAATCAGCCACCTAACCCTCAAGTAAGGCCTCCTTTTCAGCAAAACTTAGTTGATGAAGAATATCAGCCTAAAATAAAAGAAGACTCAATTCATTTCTTAGATGAGAACATGTCAAGGATGTTTTTAACTAAGGAGGAACATGATGAGTCAGATCATGAATTAAAAAAAGGTGAGGAACCATCTTATTATCTTAAAGGGTATCAACATGCAATCTGTAATATTCCAAATTAGGAACAGCTACACTATTGGGAATATCTCAAGATATTACTAATGTGGAGATCCAGCAATACATGAACATGACTGGAAATAGAAGTGAATAACATCAACTTCAGAAAATACAATAAGATCTCATAGCCATCTTATACATAATATGGTAGCAGAAAGTGTACAAGATCTTGAGGAAATGATCACTCAATCTTAGACAAATCCATCATCAAAGACACAAGTACAATAATCATGTAATACACTGCTACATATGATAAGCCAAGTTATGACTGCGCAGTTTATGAAGGAGAACTGCTGAAAAATAATGTAAATAAATGGATACAGAAATTTATAGCTCAAATAAATAAGGGGGAGCAAGATCTCAACCCCTGGAAACTACAATACACAATCCTTAAAAGGATTGGTTGAAATATACACAAAATGGAAATTCTACAGAAATGCCGGAGTTGCTAGGTAGCAGCTGCAACTCAGAAACTGGAAATGGATGTAGATAGCTGATGATGCTGCAAATGATGGCTGAATCTCATCCAAAGGATCTCTCAGGTTAAAGTCTGATCCAATCCCTAAAGATCTCACCCTCCAAAATAGTGGAGCAAGTCCCCATTGCAATTGCACTCAGAAATAATGCAGTCTAGAGAAGGGACTGCGCTGCTGGTGAAGGGAAGTGCTTGGCCTGATGCCAATGATCTGCAATATTCTCATGAATCTCCTTCACTAACCTCCCAGAGGAATAGAAGCTCCCTCCTCTGAAATATGAGCCAAGGAAATGGTGTTGTGGAGTCCCCACTACAACACCCTGCAACACAAAGTTATCCTGCTTTAGGAATAACGTTGTGACTGAAGGAGGTGACTTTGGCCTTGAGCCAAGATATGTGGAGAATGAAGAAAAATCCCTCAAGAGGCCTCTCAAGAAGGTGAAGGTAATCCTAAACAGGAATTCCCCTGGCGACCTTGCTAAACAGCAAAAGAATGCACAATGTCTGCATAGACAATGAAATCAATAATCCAATTCATGAATAACAATGGCTGCCTTGCCCTCCTTTTAAACAAGCGAATGCTCTCTCTCCATGGGTCCCACTCATTAGGGTTTCCTCCACAAAATATCCTCTTCCCCATTCACACTGCGTTGTCTTCTAAAGTGATACACTCCTCCTATGGCAGCGTTTTTGACTTGGTCAAACCTGACCTTGTCTTCATGCACTTTCCCCTTTTCACACTTGAGGGTGCAAGGTAAAGCTACTCTGATGATCCCTTTCACATTAGGATGGATTTTATTCATGTTTTCAATAAGAATGGGTTCCCTTACCCATTTATTAAGCTGCTAGGTGATAAAAACAAAATTTTAATATTCCATTTAGCTGTGTGCTAAAATGGGAATATTACAGTCCTACCCTCCCAAATGTTTCTCGTCCTCAAGCAACTACAAGGATGGAACTGGAAAATCTCCACTCAAGGCATGGAGTATGAAATGAGTTGAGAAACATCTCCCCCAAGTGGATCCTCCATCCCCAATCAATCATCCATACAAAATGAGTTACCTCCCAGCATGGCAACTCCTGAAAATCCCCTTCCACCTTTGGCTACTGCTATATAGGTGGGCTGAAAATTTGATCTTGGTAGACAAAATAACCTACCCCATGCCGGCATCCTCTCCACTTAGGATAAGTGCAGAGTATATGTTGATCTTGGGCTGCAATAATGTTGCCCTTAAGTGGCAAGATGAAGACTAGACCTCCAAGGATCTCTTCTCCAACGTTATGAAACATGTTGTCGAAAATCATCTCATATGTGATGAGTTGGAAGTCACCATCATATGGCATCCAATCAATCATATGGCTCACCTCAAATGGAAACAAATGTTTTGATGTAGTGGCCACATATCCTCTCATTCTCCCATTAGAACATGCAATGCAAATAATGTGGGAGATCTCTCCCCCAAGGGACACATTCAACCAATGTGCCATTCCCCAATCATGCTCTCAATAATTATAAACACAACAGCAACATAATGAACCAAAATGAGAATCATGCTTTCTGTCATGTGTGGCAAGGGAGAAGGAAAATGGTTCCTCAATTGTAACCAATGCATTTTGACCCTCAACTGCAAAATAGTATGAAAAAAGTGTGTCCTCTCAACCACTTGCTTGTTGTCCAACTCTCTTCAAATGTATGGAGAAGGTAAATGATGTAGGGTGCAAGGTGAGTATGTCCTCCAAAATAAATTTCCTCCCCAAGTCCTCCTAGGGAGTGGTCACCAATAGTGCTCATGGCCTCAAGTAGACCATGGGGTCTAGAAAGAAGAATGGTCCTCCTTGGAGCAACACCCTGTACATATATGGTTAAGGGATGAATATACAAATCATCATGCAAATAAACAATACCCTTACCATAAGTCTTGCTCATGCAAATGGAGTGGCTCAAAAATGAGTCCCCCCTCATCCTCAAAGAAAAAAGAGGTGGTTGTGTTAACTCCTCCCAAGAGTTATGTATCTCCTCCATATGTACATGATCTATGCATCTCCTCATATGTTGATCTGCCAATATCATGCAAGCAAGATGATCATGGGAATACTCCACCAACAATCCGGAGCTCCAGCATGGATCTATCATCCATAGTGATAGCATTGATGATTCTTCATGAAGGATATATGTCACATGGTTATCTTCTTCTTTGACATCTCCCATGCCAAAGATGCAAGTTGGAAGGTTTTTATCCTTCCTCTGCTGCTTCTGCCACAGCATAGAATCTGAAATGAGATTGGATGAAAATGATGTTGAGAGAATTGTTCTCTCCTCCTTGAGTATACCCAATACTCTCAGCACTGTGAAGTTATCTCCCAAGGTTTCCACTCCTCTGAAATCACTGAGGGGTGCCTCAACTGGTGAAGCATCCATCCTCCTCTGCTGATCCAGTGGTTTCCCTGACAAAATGTCTCCATGCAATGAGACATCATCATCAAGAGGTGACTACATATATGAATGAACAAATATGTACATGCTTCCACTGCGCAATCCAATCACCTTATTAGGTGCATCAACCTCCAGAAATGAATAGGGATGTGTACTCCTCATCTCATGATGTTGGGTCTTCTCCCTACCTTCTTTTTGTGTCTCCATGGTTCCACACCTCCTCAACCATGGCACATGAATTGTGCCTTGATCTCCATACATGAGATCCTGGGGACTTCCTTGAAAATATGCAAGAATCCCTCTACCTGGAGCAAGAGTTCCTCCTTCCTCTACATGAGGCACTAGATAATCTCTAGATGGCACAGCGTTTTTGCCCTCAGCTTCCTCAACATAGATGGGCAACCCTCCAATAATGTTGTTGCAAATATGGAATCTCTCCCAAGGTGGAAGTAATTCCTGATCATCAGAGGCCAAGGAGTATCCCCTTTGCACCATGATAGTGTCATCTCCTACTCCTGCAACATCATACAATAAATGAGAGAAAATCTGCCCTTGCTCTCCAAAGAATAACCCAAGCAACAAAAAAAATTTCTTCTCCCTCATGCTCTCATCATACAAGACATGGGATGAAGACATAGTGAATGATATGAATGTTGCATCATCACTATGCATCCATAATCTTTGCTCCATGATGCCAGCATCCTGCCACATCTTCTCCATCCTCATACCCTTGGAAAGAGTGTATGCCAAGTGATGGCCAAAATCCTTCAAGAGTAACTAGCGCAGCCAAGCCTCCTGCTGCCTGGTATCATAAATCTGCAAGTAGCTTACTAGCTTATTGCTCACCATCCACATCCACTCAATCAATTTTGGATGTCTCCTTCCATCCTTCATCTTGGTACTCCTCCCATGAAGGCTACCATCATCCCAAATCATATTCCTGCATTTCATGGGATCTTGAAATGCAATATTCCCAAGGATCAATTTGACCCTATAAGGACCCAAATAGGTGGTAGGAAAAAACCTCCCATCATGATGTGCATGGCTCAAGGAATGTCCAACACAATCATGAGAGATGTTATCCATCCGAAGATTTCCTCCATCTTCTATCTATTCCTATGAGAAGGGAAGAACCTCCTCAAACTGTTGAAGAGTCTTGCACTCCATGATGTGTGGGAGTACACATCCATTGAAATCTCTCCTTGAGATCTCCTCTTCATGCATGGTCCTCCAAAACCCAAGAGGTCATGGATCTTCTACAAGTAGAAGTCTCTCTTTGAGCTATGGCATGCTCATTGAGAGAGTGTTATCTAGGGAGGACAAAGAGTTTCTTATCTCCAGATGTCTACTCCTTCTCACCGCTTCCTTCATGGCTTCCTGGATGAAGCTTTCCTTTGAGTGCTCATATGAGGATTGGTTCCTCTTTTTTCCATCAATACTCTTGTGCAGGGCAGTGCTATTCTACTACTCTAGATCAAATGCATGCAATGATGTAGACCCATCCATAGTGTTTGCTGAAATGACAAGGAATGGATTCTTAATCATACCTCGGTGAAATTTGGAAGCTCCTTGTAGGGCTACAAGAGTTTCCTCCTCATAAGTGTTGGCCTCCCAAACTTATGAAGATGAAGGTTGCTCCTCCATGGTCTCAACAGTGCTGGTACATGCCTCATTAGCTAGTGGTGAGGGATCCTCCCTCCCTTTTCCAAATATTTTGATCATTCTTTGAGAAAACTCAGCAAGAGTTGAAACCCTTGCATGGCTTAGATGGCTGATCCACCAAAAATTTGCTTCACCTTAAAGGTGCAGCGCTGCAATTTCTACAACCTCTCTGTCTAATACAGGATGTAGTAGGAAGAAAGCCTCTAGCTTCTTCACCCAAACCTATATTGCACATGTGAATGATCCATCAAATGTGGACAATAGAAATCTATTGCCTCTCATCATCCCATAGCTGTAGGGTCTTCTTCCTTCTTTCTGCTGAATAAATTGTGGAAAAGCTAGAGTCTCTTGGAAGCCTCTAGGTTTAGCTTGGTATTCAACAAGGTTCTTACTTAGAATTTCGAATTCTAAGTGCCCTTCATGCTTCTGGTCTTCTTCTTTGTGAGAGTAGGAAGTGCATTGTCCTTCCTCTTCTCTTTCTTCAATCTTCTTGACCTCCTTGGAGAGGTCTCCTCTAGATCTGAAAATGGATGAGATTAAACTCATCCTCTTCATCATATTGATCTTATTTGGTTGAGACTCACAGGCTAATCCAGAGATCATGCTTTGATACCACTGTAATATTCCAAATTAGGAACAACTACACTATTGGGAATATCTCAAGATATTACCAATGTGGAGATCCAGCAATACATGAACATGACTGGAAATAGCAGTGAATAACATCAACTTCAGAAAATACAATAATATCTCATAGCCATCTTATAAATAATATGGTAGCAGAAAGTGTACAATATCTTGAGGAAATGATCACTTAAGCTTAGGCAAATCCATCATAAAAGACACAAGTACAATAATCATGTAATACACTGCTACATATGATAAGCCAAGTTATGACTGCGCAGTCTATGAAGGATAACTGCTGGAAAATAATTTCAATAAATGGATACAAAAATGTATAGCTCAAATAAAGAAGGGGGAGCAATATCTCAACCCCTGGAAACTAAAATACACAATCCCTAAAAGGATTGGCTAAAATATACACAAAATGGCAATTCTGCAGAAATGTCGGAGTTGTTGGGTAGCAGCTGCAACTCAAAAACTAGAAATGGATGTAGATAGCTAATGATGTTGCAAATGATGTTTGAATATCATCCAAAGGATCTCTTAGGTGAAAGGCTGATTCAATCCCTGAATATCTCACCCTCCAAAATAGTGGAGCAAGTCCCCACTGCAATTGCACTCAGAAATAACGCAGTTTAGAGAAGGGAATGCGCTGCTGGTGAAGGGAAGTGCTTGGCCTGATTCCAATGATCTGCAATATGCTCATGAATCTCCCTCACTAACCTCCCAGAGGAATAGAAGCTCCCTCCTCTGAAATATGAGCCAAGGAAATGGTTTTGTGGAGTCCCACTACAACACCCTGCAACACAAAGCTATCCTGCTTCAGGAATAACACTGTGACTAAAGGAAGTGGCTTTGGCCTTGAGAAAAGATATGTGGAGAATGAAGAACGATCCCTCAAGAGACCTCTCAAGAAGGTGAAGGTAATCCTAAACAGGAATTCCCCCGGCAACTTTGCTAAACAACAAAATAATGCACAATGTCTGCATAGAAAATGAAATCAATAATCCAATTCATGAATAACAATGGTTGCCTTGCCCTCCTTTTAAAAAAGTGAAAGCTCTCTCTCCATGGGTCCCACTCATTAGGGTTTCCTCCACCAAATATCCTCTTCCTCATTCACACTGCATTGTCTTCTAAAGTGATCCAATCCTCTTATGGCAGCGCTGTTGACTTGGTCAAACCTGACCTTGTCTTCATGCATTTGACCCTTTTCACACTTGAGGGTGCAAGGTAAAGCTACTCTGATGATCCCTTTCACATTAGGAGGGATTGTATTCATGTTTTCAATAATATAATGGGATTTTATTAAGCTGCTAGGTGATAAAAACAAAATTTTAATATTCCATTTAGTTGTGTGCTAAAATGGGAATATTACACAATCTTTGAGATGCAGAAACAATACAACCTCAGAAACATAAATGAGCCAATCACTTTGAATAAAAAATAGCCCAAGCAAGATGCCCCAAAGGCTGTTGAGGTTAGGAAAGAAACACCACCTCCTCCTCATGTCAAAGAGACTGAAAATTTTGCTTTTGTTTTCAGTTTGGAAAGTGAGATCTCTAAGATTAAAATCCCAATACCTTTTGGAGAAATTCTTAAGGTAAATGAATACAGAAGTAGGATTGTGAAAATGTTGAATTCACAACCAGGAGCTGTTGATATCCTAAATATTCAAGAATATCATCCAACCATGTACTTGGGTCCAAGATTAGAGGATGAGTAGAATGAGGAGGTGCCTCCTTTTTATGTTATCCTTAGCATTCATGACATGACATTGAATAATTCCATGTTGGATTCAGGAGCCTCTCACAATCTTATGCCCAAAGTAATCATGGAGAGGATGGAGTTGGAAATTACTAGACGATATAAGGATTTGTTTTCCTTTTATTCAAAAAGAGTTCAGTGCATTGGGTTAATAAAAGATGTTGTTGTTGGTCTTACACAAGTCCCTGCCAAGACAATGGTCATGGACATTGTGGTAGCAGACATTCCACCAAAGTTTGGCATGCTGTTATCAAGGTCATGGGCAGCAAAGATAAAAGGTACAATGGAGATGGACCTAACTTATGCCACCATTCATGTTTTTGGTGAGCAAAGGAGACTCTATAGAGAAACAAGAATGGCTTACATGGTAAGTAGTAAAGATAAACCTCAGAAATTTCCAATTTATGCTCTTGATACGAAACTTGGATCTGTTATTCTTTTCAATGAGTTGATTGATGAAGCAAAGGATGAAAAGAAGGCAGAAAATTAGCAAATTGTAAATCAGCAAACAGTAAATCAGCAAATCAGTGAGGAGAAGGCAGAGGGTTGGTGATTGTTGCATTTTGATGGATCAGCAGGAAGAGAGGGGGAAAGAGCAGGGATTTGGATCACAAGTAAAGATGATGAAAGTAAGTTCTTTTCTTACAAACTAAATTTTGATTGCAGAAATAACATAGCTGAGTATGAAACTTTGATTTTGGGCTTAGAAATTTTGAAAAGAATGGGTGCTCAAAATATTTATGTTTGTGGAGATTCTGAATTAGTCATTAAACAAGTTGAAGGTGAGTATCAAACAAAGGATGTGAGAATGAGGGCATACAAAAATTTAGTCAAGGACATGTTGGAAAATTTCCAAGAACATTCATTTATAGTGAAGACTAGGGACCAAAACTCAGTAGTTGACTCCCTAATGTCTATGCAAGTCTATTTATCATTCCTATACATTCCACTGAAAAATAAGAGGTTGAGCTTTGCCATAGACCAACTATCCCTGAGAACATTATCCATTGGCAAGTTTTTGAGGATGACCATCAAGTAAAAAACTTTATTGAGCTAAAAGAAGAGTTTAAAAATACACAAGTAGATCAGCAAAACATGCTTTCTGAATCTAAGGTAAATTCTGAAGTGTTACAGCTGAAGAATAACTCCATACCCAAAGGCCTCATACCCCTTGAGAAGCTTTTTGATCAGAATAATGTGTTCAAGTCTCCTAGGATACAAGTTGATGATGAAGAGGTAGAGAGTTGTAACCTTGGTACAGTAGCTATGCCAAAAATGATTAAGCTTTCAAAGTTTCTTTCAGTTGATATGAGACAGAAATATTTTGAGATGATGAAGATTTTTATAGATGCTTTTTCTTGGAGTTATGCCGATTTGAAGAAGTATGATCCTACTATCATTCAGCATACCATTCCCATTAAAGAAAATGAAAAGCCTTTCAAGCAGAAGTTGAGGAGGATTAACCCACTTCTCATGCCTCTGATTGAGAAGGAAATCAAGAAACTCTTTGATGCCAAAATTATTGTTCCAATCAGATTCTCAAAGTGGTTTTCAAACTTGGTTCCAATCAGAAAAAAGAGTGGAGAAATCAGAATATGCATTGACTTCAGAAACTTGAATAAATCCTCTCAGAAGGAAAACTACCCTCTCCCAAATATGGACCAAATTTTTCAGAATATTGTTGGATCACAAAGGATGTCTATGCTTGATGGTTTTTCAGGGTACAATCAGATATTTGTGCATCCAGAAGATCGGGAAAAAACATCCTTTACCACGCCATGGGGCACATTCATGTATGCCAAGATGCCTTTTGGTTTGATGAATGCAGGAGCTACCTTTCATAGAGCAATTGAAATTTCTTTTGCTAAGGAGAGAGATAAGATGGTGGTTGTCTATCTAGATGACATAACAGTTTTCTCAAGGAGGGAAGAAGATCACTTGAAGCACCTAGAAAAGATTCTACTGAAATGTAGAAGGTTTTTCATTTCTCTCAATCCCACTAAAATAATTTTTTCTCTAACTTCAGGTAAATTACTTGGACATATTATTTCTAAAGATGGGATTAATATTGATCCAAACAGGGTCAATGCAATTCAAAAAGTGGATCTGCCTAGAAGCAGAAAACAGATTCAGTCTTTCCTTGGAAAGGTAAATTTTGTGAGGAGGTTTATTCCTAATTTTGTGGAGATTGTAAAGGACATAACAAACATGCTGAAGAAAGGATCTGACATCAAGTGGACAACAGAGGCAAATCACTCATTTGAGGAGATCAAAAAGGCACTCACCCAAGCACCAATGTTGATCAACCTAGATTTCTCAAAAGAATTTCTGGTTTTTACATTTGCATCAGAAAATACAATTGCTGGAGTTTTGTTGTAGAAGGGACAACAAGGTACTGAGCATCCCATTTCATTTTTTAGTAGGATATTAGTTAACTCAGAGCTGAAGTAAAACATCTTAGAGAATCAATCTTCTGCATTGGTCAAGGCCATTAAATATTTCAGAATTTATATTCTGCATTCTCATATTATAGCTTTTGTTCCTAATGCTGTTGTGAAAGACATCCTAACTCAAGTTGATCCTGATGGTAAGAGGGGGAAATGGATTGATAAATTTCTGGAATATGATATAGAGATCAAGCCCACAAAATTGGTCAAAGGACAGGGTCTAGCAAAGCTAATGGCACACTCAAAATTTGACTGTCTTGACATGAATTTAATGGTAGAAATTTCAGATGAAGAGGAAGAACTGATCCCCATTGAGGAAAATTACATCATTTCAGATTGGTACAAGTACATCGTTTTTGTATTACATCATCATAGAGCACAAGTTGAGCTGACAAAGTCCAAGGCGAGCTTTGTGAATTTAAAGTCATTGAGGTAGTGCATCATTGAGAAAAATCTGTATTGGAAGGATACCGGTGGTATTTTGTTGAATTGTTTGTTGGAAGAGGAGGTTGAAAAGGTGATTGAGGAGTTCCACAAAGTATATTGTGGAGGTCATAATTATTGGAAGGCTACAACAAACAAGATTCTCGTAGCAGGGTTTTATTGGCCTACAATGTTTAAGGATGTCTACAAAAAAATTGTTGCTTGCCATGAATGCCAGATTTTTTATGGTAAGAAGAAGTTTGTACCTTTACCCTTGATGCCTATTTATGTTGAGGTGCCATTTCAGCAGTGGGGGCTAGATTTTATTGGTGATATTCATCCATCATCTTCAAGCCAGCATCACTGGATTCTGACAGCAACTAACTATTTCACCAAGTGGATGGAAGCAATCCCAACTAGGCAAGCAAATGATTATGTTATCATTTCATTTTTTGAAAATAATATATTGTCTAAGTTTGGCTGCCCAATGAAGATCATCACTAATAATTCAAAAGCATTCAAATCTAAGAATTTGATTAGTTTTTGTCATCAATATCACATTTCACTTGGTCATTATACTGCATATTATCCACAAGGGAATGGTCTTGTTGAATCTTCTAACAAGAGCATTGTGAGGATTATTAAGAAGGTGTTGCAGGAGAATAAAAATTCATGGCATCTGCAGTTGAATTATGCTCTATGGGATGATAGAGTGTGCACAAAGAGGTCAATTGAAACTCCACCTTATGAGCTGATATATGGAGTTGAAGCCATTTTTCCTACATCTTTAGGAGTGCCTGTCATGAAGCTGTTGCAAGGATTGGAGGAAGAGCCAAATGCAATTCAGAGAAGCATCAATCAGTTGATAGCCTTGCAAGAGAAGAGGGAGGAAGTCTATAACAGTAATCAGCAATCTCAAAACAGAATCAAGAAGACACTTGACAAGAAGTTCAAGGAAGAAAATTTTCAAATCCAAGATGTGGTTTTGAAATGGGAGGCCAGGATTGAAGAGAAGGGGAAGCATGGTAAGTTTGAGAACATTTGGAAAGGTCATTTAGAGTAGCTACATTCCATGGGAAAAACACTTACATTTTGCAGGAAATGGATGGACAACCATGTGCTGGAGGGCTTGTCAATGGTAGGTTTTTGAAGCACTACTCCTCTTAAAATATTCTGATCATTTCATTCCATTGTATATATTCCATTTTATGTGTTTTTCTGCTAATAATGACAAGTTTATCATCAAGATTGAGCTTGAGGTGAAGGCCATTAGAGTTTGAAGAAAAAGCTTGGCAAGTTTCAAAGTTTTTTGTTTTCAAGAAGATGGATAGTAGCACTAGAACTACTGGTTCTTTGGTGTACCACTGGGGCACACCATCCCAAGTGGAGCCACTGTTATCACCCAAAAAATGAAGCATCATTTAACAAAGTCATATGGGTTCATGTGTCAAAGGTAGGGTTGTAGGATTCATTTTTTATATACTTGGTCAAGGAAAATTTTAAATTTTTCTTGTTTAAGCTTACCCTAAGGTCCAAACCCACTCACTTTCAAATCCCCTCACCTCACATCACTCATAATTTTCTAAGGGATTTCAATTCCCAAGATTTTTATACCAAAATAGTCGTTTTAGCCAAGAAACCACAGTTTTGTAGTGAAATACACTAAGAAATGTCACTTTTCACTACGAAATTGTTGATAATTTGGTAGCGAAAACACCCAGATTTACACTAAACAAGCTACGAAAGTGTGGTTTTTTGTTCGTCTTATCAGATTAGTTGTTAGGTGTTAGAATATCATTGGGAAAGGGTAAGTTAGATATCATTCAAGTCATTGAGGGATAACATCAAGGTACATGGTCAGGTCTGAAGTCATCATCACCATTTTAGGCATGTATGAGTCATCATTCTGTTATGAGTGGACATCAAACTTCAAAATATTTCCTAATTTGGTCATTTCTCATTCTTCATTTCTTCTTCACATGATATTGAGCTCTGGAGAGCTATTGCATTGAGCTAAAGTTGTGGCTGGTATTTTCAAAGGTTTATAAAGATCACTAATCAAGCGAGGTTGAAAACTATCAAGCGAGGCTGAGAAGGCATTAAGGAAATCATGGCAGAAAAAAGAAGGACAAATAAGGGTGGAAAATTCCTGAGATATGAACCAACAAATATGAATCCAATCAATGAATACCCAACAGCTGTAGAATTCTTCAGAAGGACAAGTTGCTTACAGTTTTGTGAAAGGTTACATGGCCGCCATGTACAGGTTTCCAAAGAATTTGCTTTAAACTTCAGTGGAACAGCTACCAAAGTGGGGATGCGTAATATTTCCATTACATTAGAGGTCATTGCAGTAGCAACAAGGATTCTAAGGGGACATGAGAAGTGGTTCAAAGGGTTCAAGTTCAACATGGAGCAGTGCAAAGAGTTTATGAAGCCAGAAAATAGTGAAATGGACCTTACTAATGCTATTCCAAGGATTTGCATGAAGGATAACTACTCAAAGTTGTTTCTTATCATCCAAAAGTATTTCACTTGTGAAGGAATATGTCATAAAGTATACTCATACCATTTTAAGCTACTTCTACACTTTACTGGTAAGATATCTCTTGATCTACCTTTCTATTTACATAAAATTTTATCAAAAATGGCAGACAAGGTCCAAGAAAAATCTAAAGGGAGTGAGACTTCATTGTTTCATCATGGTTTAATTAAACTGATGGCTTTATATGAACTCCAAAGACTAGGCAGATACTGGTCTTCATTTTTGTTTGTTAGTGGTTTTGAGTTGGATGCTCTTACTCCTTCAAGAACTCCTAAACCTAGGAGGATCCCATCACCCTTGGTAGAAAAACCAAGTGAACCATTGGTGGCAGAACCAAGTGAACCAAAAAGAGTAGAAAAAAATGAACCAGTCATGATAGAAATAGATCATTTGCATAGTTTTGATACACCCAATGTTCCACCTGCAAAACAGAAATCAAAACTGGTCAAACCTGCAAAACAAAAACAAGTTGTGAGTAAACAAGGAACCAAAAGGATGACAAGGAGTCAAACAGTGGTTGTTGAAGACAGAGAATTAGCTAAAGGAAATATAGAAGACATATTACATGCCATTGACATAGAAGAGACTCCTATAGTCCAGGCTGAGGATATAGAGGAAGGTGGACAGAAACTAAAGAAATCCAAATCTGAAAAGAAACTGGAATTTGAAGGAGAAGATGCATGTTTTATGTTCAAAGAAAGAAATCCCATTACAAGGCATGCTAGAAATATATTAGAGAGCAGTAAAGAGGTTCATCCACCTACTGAAAAAGTCCAGCCACCACAAGATATCATTGATCTTTCATCACCTACAGAGAAATATATAGTTAGCAAATCAAAGAAAGGAAAAGAGAAAATAATGGAAAAAACAGAGTTTGAACTCCTTGAAAAACAGTTAACGTTTTCCAACCATGAGATTGTTGTTATGAAGAAAGAATCTAGAAAACACAATGTCCAGAAGGTTCAGTTTGAAAATATGAAAGAGATTTGGGAAGATCAGGTTGACAGTTTTTCCAAGACCTTAGATAATACACAACAGTTTATCAAATGGATCATACCATTGAGGAAGGAGGTGAAACATTTCAAGAAAATGAACTTGCATTTGAAATCTACTAACAGGAAGTTGAAGGATCAGGTTAAAGACCTTGAGGAATAGCTTGAACAAATTCATGAGGATTTGGAGAAAAAGGGCCTTAAAATGACAGTAGTTGAGGAGCCAATTGCTCAACTCATCATCAATGAGGAAGAAACCCCTCAAGAAACATAGTGTGAGCTAGTTTATGATTTTTAAGGCTAATGGCATGTTAGAAACAAGGTTTTTTCACTTAGAAGGTATGTTTTTGAAGCTACACAAAATTCTGGGATTTTCACTGTTTTCAGCAGTTTCGTAGCGTTCCTAGGCTTGAAAAACAGGACAATGCTACGAGACTACTTTAGCTTTCCTTTTGCATTTTGAATCAGTTTTGGGAGCTTCCAGGAGCTGAAAATGGTATGGAAGATGAATAAAGTCATAATGAACATCATGCAGGAAGAAATAATAAAAAATATTGATGTATTAAGGCATTTTTGTAACGCTACGAAAGTACGCTATGAAACTGTCATACTTTCGTAGCGTACTGTTTTGAAGCTATATGAGTAGGTTTTTATGCACTATTGAAACAACTGGGTAATTTCAAAGGTTCAAGGGATCTTTCCATGTGTCATCCAAGACTTAAATACCACGTGATGAATCCAACTAATCATCCAAACTCCTCGTTAATGATAAAGACCAGTGTTCCTAAAAAACAGGGTTTGTTTCCAGTTTTAGAGGAGGTCAATTAAGATGTCATGTAGTGATGAGCCCCATCACACCCTATTCGAACATGTGAGGGAACAGTTGTCAAAGATGTAATTTTTTTTGGGAGATAAGGTTTTTAATGTAATAATGAACAGTTTGAGTCCTATTACGAAAAGGACTGTCAAGTAGGATAGCTGTCATTTTATCATTAAATAGATTTTTTATTGTTATGCAAGGTGTGAGTAGGGTAAATTCAATGAATCTAGCCAGGAGACAGATCATATCATGATGTAAAAAATCTATTAAAGGGAGGAGGGTCGAATTTGTAAATGGTTGGAGACTTTTTGGCAAATTAAAGACATGCCCTATCAAACTATAATTAACAGGATAGATGTAGATAGAAATAAAGAAGACAATTTGAATTGTGTTGCTCAGTGTGGGAAACCTGCCTAATTTTTTGCTGATCTATCTCTCCATGATTCTTGGTTATTTAAAACCCATGTATATTCATTAAATGTGTCATTTAAAAACCTCAAAACCACTTATCAACCTTCACTTGACATGTCCATATCATTAGGAGTCCTTATCGTCCTTAGACTAGCTCGAAAATTCTGCTAACAACTATCAAAAATCATTAAAAATAGATGCTACCGGAACTTCTAGTAAAAACCTGTAACTGCGCAAAAACTGTAATGCTACCGGAACTTCTGGTAATGCTCTGTTTCCTTTTCAAAAATGCACAGCAAGATACTTGAAAAATTCTATGCAGATTAAAAGAGTGTGAACATTGAGTTGTTCCAAAATATAACTTAATAGGAAAAATGATATTTCATTAGGACATCCTTCTACCTCTATTCCATATGAGCTACAACTTCTGCAAGATTGCTAAATATGTTTTACTATCAACTGCTAATTGTGACTTTGTAGTCATGGTGGCTGTCTCTTTTGCAATGGCCTTTTTCTCTTCTGAGCTCTTTTAGATTTTTCTTCTCTTGGAGGTTCTTGTTTGCTGGTCTGAGGGAGTTTTACCATTTTCTTTCTTCTTGAACCCACTAGATTCTAGAATTAGAGTTATATTTTGTAACCCTTCAGATTGCTTCTCCACATCTATAACTTATGTCATCAATTTTGGGTTATGTAGGGCTTTGGATCTCAACCTAAATTTGTTGTTGGCTCTTGTATGTCTTTTCCTGCTACTAAAAACTTGTTTTTTCCTGTTGCTAATATCATATTATGCATCCTTCAGGAGATCCTCATCTTATTTGGTGGGTTGATAATCCTTTTGAAACTTATGTTGAATTTTTACTATCGAAACTTCCGGCAACACCTGTTCTTTTAATTTTTCTGTAGCTGCAGTCTTTCCTCTTCGTGCTCTAACATATACCTTGGGAAAAGGAGAAACAGGAGGCACAATATTCATTGATTTGGGCTTTCTTTTAGATTAACCTTATCCTTTTTCCAACTTCTCTTCAACTTTGGTTGGGGGAGTCTTTTCCTTTCCCTTTTTTTCCTTAGCCTTCTTGTAGATATTCACCTTCTTTGGTTTTCTTTTAGTCCTTTTACCAACTGATGAAGTAGTTGGTTTCTGCCTTTTTTCCTTCTTCTCAGTAGGTTGAGAATGTTTCAGTGAGGCTGGAGGTTTTTGAGAAGGAATGTTTGGTGTAGGTGCAGGTTGGCCTTCCCAAGACTGGTTTCTTCTTCTGAGTTCTTCAAAAATCAACACCTTGATAAGAGCTTGATGGTAGATGCTATAATCTAAATTTGTTGAATGGGTTTGTATTCTAGCTGACATCTTAGTCAAGCTTTTCAGTAGGAAGAAAGGTAGGTTTAGATTCTTCATACCTGCAATGTGAAACAAAAACATCATGTGATACGAAAATACAATAGTATACCTCCTCTCACAAGTAAGGTAGATCTTAATGAGCTTGACAGTGTCAGCCCATTCGTCATTGAGATAACTACTAGGAATCCCTTTAGCCCATTTAGGGTCTATGTATTCATCCCTGATGAAGCTATTCATATCTCCTCCAGTAATAACTTGATTTTTGAACCATTTATCTCCTTCCTGTGGGAGGTGGAAAGCTTCAGCAATGGATTCTGTTGATACCTGCAGTCTGAGGCCATAAATTTTTGCTTCTTTTCCATCAAATCAAAGGAAAATATCTTTAGCTACTCCTAGATGAGAGCTTCCTAACCTTGAACAGAATAGGTACCACCCAGCTTGTACAAAAAACCTCCTCACATTCGGTTTGGCATCTATTAAATCAGCCCCTTGAGGTTCAATAAGCTTAAGTTTTCCTCATTTTTTAGTCATCTGAGCAATAAAGGTGTCAAGAATAGTGAAACTTACTTTACAGGTGTTGTTGAATCCTCAATGGAAACTATCTGAAAACTTATTCTCCTCTTCAAGCTACTCACGGGAACTGCTCATTCACCAACAATCAAATTTGAAAATTGATCCCTTTTCTTTTCTTGCAGTAATTTTAAGCAATATGTTGGTTCACTTTTCCATGCATAAGATCTTTTCATAATGGGAAGTATCGAAAACTGTGTACCACACCTCGTGATATTTATGATTAACTTTAGTTGTCTGCTTTGTTTCAGATTCTCTACAATAGGTGGTTGGAGATTAACGGTGTTTGAGTTGGCAGTCACCTCCATCTCATATTTATTGCAAGCCTAAAATTCTGGCAGCGCCATGCATGATTAACCAAACAATCACCATATTAAATCGTAGATCCGTGATTAATATTGATAATAAATACGCACCTTTGACATGTGGGCACAATGACTTAGGTTGACAGACATGACAAACAACGTTTCGTCTTTACGACTACACATTGACACCTAGCTCTTCCATGTATGACCATAACTAACTTGACATCACTCAAACGTATAACCTTTTCTATCATGTGACATGGTTCATGATAAAAAAATCTTTAGACCTTAGTTGATATTGAGAACAGGTTGCTAACTCAAAAGTGGATGCACTTTTTTATTTTTTTTAAAACAAGGGAGGTTACCAAAACTTCCGGTAGCATCGGGTAAAGGAAAAATAGACATAAAGCAGAGTTAAAACAGATTTTCTGACAGGGCTAAAACGGACGCTACCGGAACTTCCAGCAGCATTCTAAATTTTTTTGGAATTTACAATGTTTTATCCTAAAAATAAAAAGATTTAAAACACACTCATGACTAAACATAGAATTGTGCTAACAGTTACATTACATTTTGCATACATGATGACTTGTTGTTATAATGTTAACTTAGATTCGATCTTAGGTTAAATGTTTTGTTTTAAAGCTCAAGTTGTTTTGTCATTTGTTATTTAAAAGGAATCTAGATTGAAATTGAAAAATACAAAACACATGTGGTGCATGTTAAATGCATTTGAACGTGTATGAATGTTATATAATTAGGACATTTCTATTAAAAGTGATATTTAAGTGTACATTTTGCACATGATCATATGTCATTTAAACAATTATAGACGGTTAAATACATATTTAAGTTCATGAATATGTAACAATGATTGAAGTACATAATGTGTTTAGTTACGTTACACTTTGAATACATGATGACTTGTTGTTATAATGTTAACTTAGATTCAATCTTAGATTAAATGTTTTGTTTTTAAATCTCAAGTTGTTTTGTCATTGGTTATTTAAAATGAATCTAGATTGAAATTGCAAATTACAAAACACATGTGGTACATGTTAAATGCATTTGAACATGTATGAATGTTATATAATTAGGACATACATCTATTAAAAGTGATATTTAGGTGTATATTTTTCACATGATCATGTGTCATTTAAAACAATTATAGATGGTTAAATACATATTTATTTTCATGAATATGTAACAATTATTGAAGTACATAAATGCTTTTAGTTACATTACATTTTGCATACATGATGACTTGTTGTTATAATGTTAACTTAGATTCAATCTTAAAATAAATGTTTTGTTTTTAAAGCTCAAGTTGTTTTGTCATTTGTTATTTAAAATGAATCTAGATTGAAATTGAAAATTACAAAACACATGTGGTACATGTTAAATGCATTTGAACATTTATGAATGATATATAATTACGACATACATCTATTAAAAGTGATATTTAGGTACATTTTGCACATGATCATTTGTCATTTAAAACAATCATAGATGTTTTACATATTACAGGTTAAATACATATATATTTAAGTTCATGAATATGTAGCAATGAAAACAAATTTGCATATAATTCATACATTTTTCATTTGAAATCATTCTTATAATGTTTTAATATACAATACATATAGATGTACATCTAAAAACAATCATAAATTCTAGGTGTACCTAGATGTATCAAACAATCATAAAATCTTAAAATTGCATTAAAAAATATCCAATACACAACATTTTTCATTAATGTACATAGAAAGGCTACTATGGATGTCAGTTGATAGTAAACTGGAAATTACAAAACATGGTAC
The DNA here is from genome assembly GCA_034641835.2 of Pinus albicaulis. NCBI lineage: Eukaryota > Viridiplantae > Streptophyta > Pinopsida > Pinales > Pinaceae > Pinus > Pinus albicaulis. The sequence continues at coordinate 88,485,404 of CM076570.1, forward strand.
ACATTTTGCATTCAAGAATGAGTATTATAATTTTCTTTATATGTCTAAAACAAGATCATAACTTAAAATTTTCATTATATCATATGCTAGATACATACATTTTGCAATAATGACATAAAATTAACTAGCTCGTGCCAGAGAATGTATGAAATCATTTAAGACCAGAGAATCTACATGTATGTGTACATGTATAAATTACTTGTTGTGTGCATGTGCAAAAACAATGTACATGTGCAAACACTTGTACATAACATAAAATATACATATAATAATGTAAAAGTTAAGAATGCACAAAAAAAAGGCTAAAAATTTCTACTTGAGTTCTGTAAGTTCTCAAAGATGAATCCAAGGAGAAGAAATTGTTGGGCAGTTTAATAAAAAAAAAATCTTATGGAATGTCATCCTCAATTATATGTTCATGTTCAGCTTTTGATATTTTCCATTTCTTAATTTTCAATTTTTTCTTTGATTGAAATTCTCTCAACTTTATGCGTGTTTCACACACCAAGTGACTATATTGACAACTTATGACATCAGGTTCATAGCCTTGAAAGTAAACAAAATCTTGACTTTGATGAATCTTTTGGAAAAAATAACCTTTCATTATAATAGACCCTATTTCATTATATATAAACCCATTATCATCATAGTTTTCCAATAATTTCATATTTTGTTCAATGCAACGCATCAAATAATAATTGACATTTTCTATGTTGTTAGTAGGTGCAACTACAGAAAAAACATCACCTACACAATAAAACAAGTACATAAATTTATATCATAGTTAACATGAAAAATTAACTTTAAAATTAACATGTGTACTTGATTTTATCATCTATTTCTAGATCTCTATCATTTGAAAGCAATTGAAATGTTACCTTCTCTAACAATATCAGAAACTCAATCACCTTTAGATGATACTATAGTCTCCTATGATTGCATCTCTTCAAAGTTTGCAACAGAAATTTTCCCCTTTGTATTTAGTTATGTATGTTTCCAATATTTTACATACACTTTTTTCACAAACATCATTGGATTTTGTGTCGTCTATGCAAACATGACAAAAACAAGAATATTTTCTTTTATCAAATGAAAACACATTTTGGTACTCCTTTGTTTTAATTGAATGCAATTTTCGAGTCCCTTTTCTTGTTTCAACATCATTTCCAATCGATATATCTACATCTTGGACCCCAATATGCCAAAAAAACCTATATGGAAAATTCAAACAACAATATAGTTTTGTTATTTAAAATACAATCAAAGATAATCACAATGATAAATAATGTTTAAAATTAGAAAATTAATAAAAAATAGATAATGTAAATTAAAGTTATATATATATATATATATATATATATGCAAGTTAATTTGTATATGTGTACATGCACCTTCGTATTTCCCTTGACCGGTTAGTCTCATGGCTTAGTGCAGTGATGCACCATTGAACAACTTGTTCAGCTGAGACAATTTGGTGTGCAAAGTGTTCCATTTGATATCTTCGAAGTGCTTGTTTTATACATGCCCCTACACCATCATGTTCTCCTTTTCCATGACCAGTCTCAAAGAAATTCCAACAATGTTTAATGTGGGTTTTCATATGAAGACGACACAACCAAAAGAATGATCGTGAAGATTTGAATTTACATGCGCATCCATTTGACCATATCCAATGTTCATTGAATTTATTCCCACGGCCTTTCAATGATTCATAAATCTTATCAAAACAATGGTGTAAAAAATGTGTATCATGTGTTCGATCGCCATTGATATAAAAGTGTTATTCTTTAATAACATGTCAATTTTCACTAGTGCTTTCTATATGATCAACATTTTGTTAGCGTGTCTATATAGAATATGGACAAGCATAGAGACTTGGTTAGAATGATAGTATTCACTCTATATTTCATTTTGTGGAGCAAATGTGTAATTCTCTGCAAAATCAACTATTCACAAAATGGTCCCTGGTGGAAAAAATTCATAGATTTTTTGAATTGCAAGTCCTCCCATCGAGCTCTATGGGAATGCTTGGTGTATTTATAAATTTTTTCCTCAAACTTCCTCAAAAACTCTATCACAAAAATTTCTTCTTCTTGTAAATCAATCCTTTTAGCACTTGTAGTACTACTTGAACCAATCGATATATGAATATATTCATATCTCTTTCATTTCACTTTTATGTTGGACAATGATTGATCATTTATATCAACAAGATATTTGTTGTGAAATAAAGTCAAATTTCCACAATGATCACATTTTTTACCACCAACACATTTCTTTTGGTAAAATAATTTATGGCTTTCTCTTGCACATAGAATTTGAGATATGAAATCATGGATAGTGGAAGGAGGAGGTGAAATTTTCCGAAATGTTTTACCAAAATTAAGGAATGTGTCATAATATAACTGAAATTCCACATGATAACAACAACAACAAGTGTCACGTACAGTGATAGGTTTAACATACCATAGTTTTTGTTGCACAAAAGCACTGATTAAGACATCAATTTCACGATTATCTTCCATGAACTTGTTGAAAAAATCTATCTAAGTGGTGTCCAAGATATGTTTTACATGTTCTATGTATTGATTTCGTGTTATTATTCATCACATCACATCCCTTGATTTTGGTGAAACACGTGAATTTTTCATCCAATATTCATATATTATTTTTTTAACATCTTATCCAAATATTTGTTTGTATGGTTTCCTACAAATAATTGTCCAATAAGCGAGTTCATCATTTACATCTATTTGCAAATGAAATTTCCAATGTTTGTGCAATGTTTTTCGTGAGGTCCCTAATGCTTGTGCCATATATTTTACCAAATGATTCTCTTTAGTACTTGATGATACCACTACCATTTGTATTGCTCTACGTGCATCTAAATCATTTTTCTTTCTAGATATTCCAATTGACTTTAGAGCACTATTTATATTTTGTATCACATTTTCCTTCATTTTTTATCTTTTGTTGATTTTCGAATACCCAATAGAGTCGTAGCTTCCTCAATTTCTTTGATGTTAAGAGACTTCTCAAAATTTGGGTTTGAACTACCACATTTTCATCTTTGAATAACATATCAATAATGTGCTTAACACAATATCGTATAACATGGTCAGCTTTTTTATCTCCATATGTGTCAGTGTAAACATTTTCTAAGATCTCATCATCAATATTGATTTCATCTGTACATATGAGAATTAAATGTACAAATGACTTTAAATATTCAATAAATAAATATTTATAATTTCAATAATACACATTAAACATATATATACATACCTTGTGATTTAATTTTTTCACTTGAATTTCATTCAACATTTTCAACATCTTCAATCATTGGTTCAATATTTCTTTCTCTTTCTATTTCAAAATTTTCTATCTCATCATCAATGTTATAAGGAATATCTCTCTCTGTTTACATTGCAAAATATTTTTCAAATTAATTCATCAAATAAAAATTAAGTTTCACAATACACTAGTTAAATTTTAAATATCATTTATAATATTTACATTTACATACTTGCTTCAACTTCTAGTTGAGGTTTATTTTCCCTTTAAATATTTGAGCGTTATTCTCCTTTTTTTGCGATATTCTCTCCCATATTCTCTACGAGCCTCAGGGTCTCTTGTTCGATCATATTTTTTCTTGCAATTTCTTTGATTTCCCATGATAATTTAGTATGAAGTTCAAAAAATTTCCTTCAAAATCCTATAAAAAAAACTCACTATCAAAAGTTAGACAAAAACTCACTTCAAAAAATCATCACAAAAGATTAAATTTCAAAAAAACTCACTTTAAAAATTTTGCACAAAAGACAAACTTCAACCCAAAACACTTACTTTAAAATTCCGCCAAAAAAATATCTTTTAAAAATGAAGCTTAAAACATTTCCTTAAAATTCCTACAAAAAATCTCACTTTAAAAATTTAGACAAAACCTCACCTTAAAAAATCATTATAAAAGATTTACTTCAACCCAAAACACTTAATCTTAAAAATTGTCACTTAAAAAAATACCCCCAAAAAATGTCCTTTGAAAATTAAGCCCAAAAATCCTTTGAAAATTAAGCCTGAAATATTTCCTTTCAAAATTCAGCCCAAAAGATTTCCTTTGCAAATTCAACCCAGAAAATTTCCTTTCAAAATCAGCCCAAAAAATTTCCTTTGCAAATTCATCCCTAAAAATATCCTCTGCAAATTCAGCCCAAATGAACAAATGTGAGAAAATAATGTTTCCATTTTCGGCTATTTATAGAGTTGTGAATTTTGTTTTTTTGGAGGGGCTTTATCGAATTTTTTCCGACCGACGGAATTTGCGAGAAAAGGTTCGACCAAAAATTTTTATCATTAAAACTAACAAGATGGAGCGACAAAAAATGTTCGGTCGAACTGCTACAAAAGTTCGGTCGAACTAAAACGTCTGCAACTACGTTGTAGCTCAATTCTGAACACATTTCTTCAACTTTGGAATGGTTAAACTCCATCAAATTTTATGAATTAACTTTCAGAACCAAGACTAGCATTTATAGAATTCAATCTACTTTCAGGAGATACAAATTTTATGGAATTCCATAGTTATTTACTAATTTTAATACTTAATTTTGTAAAAGGGAGAGAAGGAGAGAGAAGGGGAGAGGGAGGGATATAGTAACATATTTGGAGAGAGAGAGAGAGAGAGAGAGAGAGTGATGGGGGAAGAGAGAGGTTTGGAGGGAAAAAAGAAATGGAGAGATAGAGAGGGAGATTGGAGGGAAAATAAAGAGAGAGAGGGGGGGGGAGAGATGGGGGAAGAGAGAGGGAGGTAGGAGAGAAAGGGGGAGGGAGGAAGGATGAGAGAGAGGACTTGAGAGATAGGAGGAGAGTGATGGGGGGATAGAGAGAGATAGAGAGTGTGATGGGGGAAGAGAGAGGTAGGTAGGAGAGAAATGGATAAAGAGGAAGGACGAGAGAGAGAGGAGGAGAGAAGGATGGAGAGAAAGGGAGAGAGAGAGGAAGGGATAGAGAGATGGAGTTGGAGGGGGATAGAGGGAGGTAAGAATAAATATATATAGAGTGAGAAGTGGGGAGAGATAGAGAGTGACAAGGGAGAGATGGAGAGAGAGTGTGTATGTTTGGGGGTGAGATAAAGACACAAAGAAGGATAGATGGAGATAAGGAGATAGGGAGGGATATAGTAACAGAATTGAAGGGTGAAGAGAGAGAGAGAGAGAGGTGGGATAGAAAGGGAGAGAGAGGAAGGAAGAGAGAGGATGTGAGAGAGTGGAGAGAGGGAGGGAAAGAGAGATGAATTTGGAGGGGGAGAGAGAGGGAGGTAGGAAGAAATACATAGAGAGATAAAGGTGGGGAGAGAGAGAGGGAGTGATAAGGAATATGGAGAGAGAGGGATAGAGGACAACAATAGTAAAGAGAGAGAAGTGAGGTAGAGGAAGAGAAGGGGAAGAGAGAGAGAGAGAGAGAGAGGAGGAGGAGGAGGAAGTATGGATAGATAGATAGATTGGAGAAAGAGAGTGTATGTTTTGGGGGTGATATATAGAGATAGAGGGAGATAGAGATATTAATGTAAGGTGAAGAGAGGGAATAAGAGAGACATGGAGAGAGCAAGGGAGGGACATAGAGATTGATATATATGAAATGAGAGAGTGTCTGTGTTTTGGGGGTTGAGATACAGATATAAAGAAGGATAGATGGAGGGAGATATAGATATATATGGAGGGGGGAGAGAGGGAAGAATATTTCTTGCACTAGATGCATTGATTTCAGTGTATGTGGCGATTTCTAATCCTATTTGATTGCTTACAATAAATGCATTTATTTTAGTGTAGATGTTGATTTCTAATTATATTTGATTGCTTGCACTAGATGCATTGATTTCAATGTATATTATTTATAATCCTATTTGATTGCTTGTAATAAATGCATTGATTTCGGTGTAGATGGTGATTTCTAATACTATTTGTTTGCTTGCACTAGATGCATTGATTTTATTGTAGATGTTGATTTCTAATATCTGATTTCCTCCACTAGATGCATGGATTCCAATGTAGATGATTTCTAATCCTATTTGATTGCTTGCAATAAATGCATTCATTTCCATGTAGATGGTGATTTATAATCCTATTTGATTGCTTGCACTAAATGCATTGATTTCATTGTAGATGTTGTTTCTAATCCTATTTGATTTCTTGCACTAAATGCATTGATTTTAGTGTAGATGGTGATTTATAACCCTATTTAATTTCTTGCACTGGATGCATTGATTTAAATGTATATGTTGATTTCTAGTTATATTTGATTTCTTGCACTAGATGCATTGATTTCAATGTATATGATTCCTAATCCTATTTGATTGCTTGCAATAAATGCATTGATTTCAGTGTAGATGGTGATTTCTAGCCCTATTTGACTGCTTGCACTAAATGCATTGATTTCAATTCATATGTTGGTTCCTAATCCTATTTTCTTACTTGCACTAGATGCATTGATTTGAGTGTAGATGTTGATTTATAATCCTATTTATTGCTTGTATTAGATGCATTGATTTAAGTGTAGAAGTTGCACTCAAAAAAGAAGTGTGTATCTCAAGAGACTTGATCCTTCTCGGCACTTGATAGATTCGGAGTTAAAGTGGATCCTTATTTTTTTTTCACTACAGGTTCGATCCAACTATTTATTTGTTTCCTCACAGGTTATCCTTACAAAATATTTACAAATACAATTTATATCTTTGTTAATATTCATGATAATTCTCTACGAGTTACAATTTGAATCTTTATGTTGAATTGGGTTTCTTCTGTAATATAATTCCTCTTTTCTTAACTGCTAATATCACTCAAAGGCATAACATAAAAGTACTAAGTGCTTAACATTAGTACAAATTAATTACGATTTTTACTCGAAATTAAAGCATACACTCATTACATAATACTAGCAACAATCTAATTCTTGTTTTGTGCTCTTCATTATAATTAAGAACATAATAAACCAGACATAAAGTAACCAATTTTGATTTAAATGATAATTAAAATATACAAGAGTTAGAAATACCAACTTGAACAAATTTTTGTGGGAAATTAAAGGTCAAATATTTGGCTCCTCCCAACCTTGACAAATCCTTTGATAGTGCCCCCGAGCAAAATAAGTCCTACAATTCTTATTAAATTTGTTTCTTACTACTTCTCTTCAGTCTCTCTGATTCTGCTCTCTTCAGGAATTGTGAGACAAAAGCCATTAAAATTACAGATATATTATAAATATACCACTCTTTGGGTGGTTATTTACTACCTCCACCTCACCAATAGGTGGCAGGTAGTTAATTTCTCATTAATGAGCTTTTGTTTCCCACTTCGTAAGACATGTTCATGCCTTCTAGGAAACATTTAATTGGCCTATATCGTAATTCCAAAAATAAATCTAATCGCCAAGATTAGATACCTAATACTTACTAATGGATAAAATAATTATTTCCAAAATAAATTACACACTTTTTCCTCTTTCAACCATAAGTACTTAACCAAACGAACTTTTTTTGTGTGTGCTTTGCCTCTATCAATGTCGGAGCTTTCCCCATTTGCTATGGCCTACTGCCTCAGCCCTCTGCATGGCCCCTCCAGAGTCTGATCCGGGGGGGTTTCTTCCCCCTTCTTCTTCTTTCTTGGTTGTGCCTCCCTCACATGAGGTTGCCTTAGCATTTTCCAGCCTTATCTCTTCCATGGGCCCCCCTCGTGCCCAACCTACAACATTAAAAATTTTCAAGAAGCTTGAAGACATCCCAAAAATTATTCTACCGCCTTCTCTGCCCCATCAAGTTTCCATATCCCTCTCTAAAAGGGGCTTGATGGGTCAGTTTACTGGCCTCTATCCCTCTCCTAAGACTGTGCAAAAATGGGTTGAGAGAAACTAGTCTCATTCAACACAAGGAAAAATATCCATCCGCTTATGTGGAAGAGGCTTCTTCACCTTCCACTTTGAATCCAAAGAAGACAGAGACTTGATATTTATAACTAGCCCTTACTTCATGGAGACAAGGGGCTTGTATTTAAACAGATGAACTCTAGATTTTGACCCAAATATCTATGTTCCAAGTGTTTTTCATGTTTGGGTTTGGCTCCCACATCTCCCATTGGATTGTTGGGGAGATGATTTGGTAAAAGCAATCGGAAATGCAATGGGAAAATATATAGACAGAAGCGAACCAAATGAAAATATGCATGCATGTGCAAGGATCTGCATTGAATTTGACCTAGGTAAAGGGCTCCCAAAAGAAATCAAAATCAAGGTTGATAGCTAGACGCATATCCAATAACTTGACTATGAGAAAATTCCATTTAAATGCAATGTATGTCATGAATATGGTTATTTCGCAAATAGATGCTCAAAAAAAGAATAAAAACAAACAATAGAAGCATAAGAACCAAAACGGGGACCATTTAAAAAGAGGAAGCCTGGAAATAAGACCTTTATTCCCACAAGTCCCTCCTCTTCATCATCCCTCCCCGGAAGTGCTCTCCCTCCCTCCTCTTCCATTCCCCTTTATGTTTCCAATCACTTTGGGCCTCTTGAATCCCCTCCCAACCCTCCCTTAGCCTCTCACATTGTTGATCCTTATGTCTCTCTTCCCCCCTCCCCTCTTGCCCCTTCTTCTCTTCCTCCCCTACTCACCCTCCCCGCTTCCCCCTCTCTTCCTTCAAGTCCCCTTCCCTCTCCCTTTGAAATAATTCTTACTTGAAACTGGTCCAAAGAATTATTAACCTTCACAGACTTCCATAAAAATTTAGGCAGGAAGACCAATAAGGAATTAAGGGATGAAGTAGCAGAAAAATAGATGGCAATGGGAACCCAACAACCAATGCACTCGTACTTAGAAAAAATCTCACGAATCAAGGATAAAATTCAACAAGCATTTCAAGGGAAAGGTCCCTTTGTCCCAAACCACATTAAGTAATGAATTTGGTCTCCTAGAAGTGTAGATGCCTTGGAAATCCATTGAAATTTAATACAGTAAAATACCTTCTAAAAGTTGAAAAACCTTATGTATTCTTGGTTCAGGAGACCAAAACAAATGAGCAAGATATGAAGCTAATAATCCAAAAAACAAAAAATTATGAAGGTTTAGTACTGTAGGAAACTGGTGCCTCAGGAGGAATATGTATAATGTGGAGTAAGGCCAAATGGGAGATGGTGTCCCATCACATAGAGCTCCACTAGATCAAAACAAATTTAAGGAACAAAATCATAGGTTTCCAAATTTTCCTATACAATATTTATGCGCCTACCAATTTCAGAGGTAAAGAATATTGTTGGAGATCCTTGAAAGGAAACCTCTCGTTGGACAATAATAAAAACCTCATAATTGGAGGTGACTTACATCTGATATTAAGTGTTGATGAAAATATGGGAGGTTGTTTCATGTTGATCCTTTTCGAGACTCTCTTGAAAACATTATAAAGAGGCACAATCTAATGGATATCCCTCCAAAAAATGGAAAGTATACATGGAGAAACAAGAGGATCGGGCTAGGAAATATCAAAGAACGATTGGATCAAATTCTGATTCAAGACAATATAATAGCATAATTCAGCTCAGTTCTCTTAAAAATAATACCCTCAGTTGCATCTAACCACAATCATGTGGCCATAAAACTTAGGGAGTTTTAAAATTTAGGACCAATCCCTTTTTTATTTAATCCTATCTAGATCAATCATGAAGAGGTTAAATTTTTAATGGTAGAAGTATGGAAATAGAAGGTAAAGGGATCACCAAGTTATGTATGGGAAACAAAAATAAAAAATGTGAAAGTTAATCTAAAATTTTTTAGAGAATCTTATTTATTGATTATTTACTTGTGATCTTCTTTATTTATTGTTATTCCCTTCTTATATTCCTTAGTATTAGTTCATCAAGAAAACATCAAAGAAAATACACATAGATCAAGGACGCCATATGTGGGCCAGTAGCCAAGGAAAAACCCCCATCGTGGGGAAAACCCAGTCAAGATAATTCTTCCTTTCAATAATATTCGTTAAGACTCTTAACACTATACATGAGCCAAACTTTCCCTCAACACCAATTCATCCTTATAAATCTTCGACCTAGTAGTAGCAATAACCAGTCTTTTAGCAGCTTCGCAGATTTGCAGCAGTAACAACTTCCAAAATTCAAATATTTCGATCTCCCAAGAGAGACCACAAAACAGAGAGATTCCTTCACCAAAATTTCAATTTTTTCTTTCTATTTTAGATAGACCCTACTCGCACTTTCTTTGCCTCCTTTTCCAATTTCGCACTTTTTCCCTTCATGTCGTGAGTTGTAGTGAATTGGTTAGCAAGGTAATTCGACCTCCTTGCATTAATAGCCTTCTGATGGGTTCAAATTCCTTCCTTTGAGGCCAACTTGATGTGGAGGGCTACTAGACCACTTTTGACTCAAAAATAAACCTAATTACATGATTCAAAAGCCCAAGGAGGGTCAACATAAATATGTAATGACTAACCTAGAAGTCCACAATTGGGACCTTATGCTAAACTTGATCCAAGCATGAAACCTGTGCCTTAATAAGTCATTTAATAATAAAAATAAACAATATAATTTCTTTTTCTTCAATTCTTTTGATGAGTAAAATAAATATCAATTATGAAGACCAAACCTAGTTACAAAATTCAACACTCCCTCTTAACTAGGGAGGTATCCATAATATACAATGAGAAGATATCAAACTATATGAAACTATGAAGAACATTTAGGAACCGCAATTCCATGGGCTTGATTCCTAGATAGGAAAATCTATCCATTTGGTCACTCATTTCTTTATGCACTGTAATGCCATGGACTAGATTCCTAACCAAGGAAATTTATCCATTTGGGACTAAGGTGGACTAAATCTTCCAGCCTCTATAGGTACCATCAGGCTTACTTACTAACCACCAACCCAGGGAACTAGCTACACATTCACCCGATGCCACCCTCCCTACCATACATTAACATAAGGTGTCAGGCTCAACGTCTTTCCAGGAAAGGCTTCACTCGCAAAGCCTCAAAACACCTTGATCCAGCAGATCAAGAACATTTCCAAGCAATGTTTCACCCACAAATCTTGAGTGAGTGCTTCACTCACAAAGCCTCAATATACCTTGATCCAAAAGATTAAGGACAAATGATCTCTCCCAATCAAACTAATTGGTAACGAGCATGTTATCAAGTTCTTAAAGAGATTCACCTATGCAAACACAAACCCCAATAGTCATTAATTTAAAATTCATAATCAAAACAAACTATGTGGTTTAGATGTTATCGTCCAACTAATTCTAATAGGACTATCAATGGAATTTTTTCAAGAGAAGATTCCTTTTCCTACTTTACATGTGGAAAAATATCTTTTCATAGCGTATTCTCCAACTAGAAAAAAATTATGCCCTCCTTCTTAAGTAGGGAGAGTTCTTCTATCTAGGATCCCTCTTAATGTAGGGATATTTCTTTTGTCCAAACTCCCTCTTAATGTAGGTATATTTTCTTTTTCTTTAGGTGTTGCAGAATATTTCATGGTTTCCATTCTTTTCATCATACTTATTAGCTTATCATCTTCATTATGTACCTACAAAAATTTAAAGAGAAAGTACAACCAAAACTATAGAAGCATAAAGTTAGCCATATCAAAGTCACAGAAGCATTTTCAACTTTATATATATCAGATACCCAAACAAGAGACATATACTCTTCAACATTTTTGCTAGGGCCTTTTTTGATAAACCCTAGACTACAATGTCTTTCATTCTATCTAGGGTTCCAATGTTTCTTTCAAAGGTATAATATACCTTGCTACAACATTCAGTAAACCCTAGAACTAATATAGATCTACAAGATATCTAAAAACCTTTAAAATTCACATGTTAGAATTTCCAATAGGAATTCATACAAATCCAAGATTTAATATAAAAGAGACAACCAAGGTTAACCACAACACAGACATTGTCATGACTAGCTTTCACTAGAGTTAGATGCATACCCTAGATTTCAAATCTATTATCAAAACATATCATGAAGAGCTTTTAGAATTCAACAAACACATCATGAGTAACTTCTACTAGGGTTTAATGGAAACCCTATATTTTTCGTTTATAAATTCTCTGATAACACATTATATAGATTCATATCAACATACCTACTAGATAATTTAATCATTGATAGGATTTATTTATATACCCTAGACCTTTCAATCATCAGCCTAGATCATTTCAAACTTTGACTAAGGTTTGTTTCCAAACCCTATATTCTTAGGACCATTAGAAAATGGGTCAACACACATGTCTAGGAGATCATCATTATAAGCACATCATATGTTAGTCAACAGTAATACATCTAGATACATATAGTCCTAGACCAGGCTATGGATTCAATCAAGAGAAAACATACCTAGGGTTTCACTCCTAGGAATTTCCATAATAAGGATTTTATCTATAGACCTAACCAAAACCTAGGGTTTTAGTTCAATGTCAAATCAAACCCTCATTATATCAAACTTCAAAGGGTTGAGGTTTCTAACAAAATAATTTCAACTTCAACAATTTTAGAGCGTCCATGGTCATATCAAAATCCCAAACATGACATTATTACACTCTCAATATATCAACCAAAATGGCATTTCCTTCATAAATAACACTAAAAAAATTTAGGGTTTCACACATTATCATCATATCCTTATGTTAGGGTTTTCTAGAGAACCTCCTTAAGGTTCTATTTATATAAGAAATAAGAGGTGTGTAAGGTGGGTAGATTCATCAAGTGATTAATCATCTGAAACAAGAATCCTTTTAGGATTTAGTAGAGCTAGACATGGCAACAATTAGTAACATAGAAATGGATATTTCAAATGGAGTAACAAGACTATACATTTCAATTCATACCTTTGATTCTTTGACAAAACATTTTACTTGAGAGGTCTCCTTATTTGATCCTTGAAGCCTCGTCCATGATTCTTGAACATCTAGCAAATTGATTCCTAGACAAGGAATAGAGGTAAACAAGTGGTTAGTATTTAATATAATCAAAATATTACATAAGTACATGAAAGAAAATAGAGAGGGAATGTGATACTTATATTGAGGAGATGTTGTGGGCTCCCTCCCAAACTTGAGGGAAAACCTAAAACTTATAAAACAAAGAAATACATATTCAAGAAGATGTTAAACCTATACTTGATCAGGAGCTCAAATCTGAGCTTGGGAAAAAGCTCAAAAATTAAAGTGCTCAAATTGACTTGGAACCTGAGCGAGGGGATAGGCCTCGGCGATGTGATCTCGGCGCCGTGAACGACACTGAAAACTGACACTGTATGAAGAAGTTATTCAACTTTGAAGTTCTTTAATTTCAGTAAAACAAAAAAGGCCAGTTTGACTTTAGAAATTGGAAAATATTTAAAAAAGAATATTACAAGAATATTCCTCAGAATATTTTGGGAATATTCCTTGGAATATTCCACAAAATATTCCCTGTGGACCAGTAGTTTTGTGACAAGTGGTGTTCTACAATTGGATATTGAGTTGACTGTGTAATGAACGGACCAATCAAGGGCTGCCACGTGGCAAGCCCAGAGGCTACCACGTGGCCCCCAACTCACACATGAAATGGCATATTAAAATTTTGCGTGTTGGTGGTTTGAACCCACAACCTGTGGTTCAACAATGCTTTGTTTTTCCATTGGCCCATATGCTTGGTTATTTTTATGGAGGGCGCAAAAGTTTTATTTGAATTTTAAATTGCTTTTGTGCGGGCCCAAAAGGGGCCGAGCCCCCATATCTCATGACTGTGGGCTCGTGACCAGGCCCTTTCCACCGACGGATATATGTTATAACGGTTAACATTCAATATTTATGGCAAGGGTCACATGTATTGCGGAAGGTGTTATATTTATTATAATTGTTGTTTAACTATTGGCCCCAAACAACTATACGGGATTTGCGGTCACATGACCCTCAAACTTTAATGCTAACAGAAAATGATCTGCCATATTTAGCGCCCATTCCTCTAATTCAGGCAGAACTCCACATTTAACTACAGATATCTACAGTTAATCCACATTTAGTGGAGCCTGTTTAGGCCAAACTGGACAAAATTTGTTTTGGCCATATCTTTCACATGGAAGATCCTTTCTGAGCGAATTTTTTTTTATTTGTGATCAGGAGCTCAAATCTGAGCTTGGGAAAAAGCTCAAAAATTAAAGTGCTCAAATTTACTTGAAACCTGAGCGAGGGGATAGGCCTCGGCGATGCGATCTTAGCACCACGAACGGCACTGAAAACCGACGCTGTATGAAGAAGTTATTCAACTTTGAAGTTCTTCAATTTCAGTAAAAAAAAAAGGCCAGTTTGACTTTAGAAATTGGAAAATATTAAAAAAGAATATTTCAAGAATATTCCTTGGAATATTTTGGGAATATTCCATGAAATATTCCCTGTGGACCAGTCGTTTTGTGACAAGTGGTATTCTACAATTGGCTATTGAGTTGACTGTGTAATGAACGGAGCAATCAAGGGCTACCACATGGCAGGCCCGGAGGCTGCCACGTGGCCCCCAACTCACATATGAAATGGCATATTGAAATTTTGTGTGTTGGTGGTTTGAACCAACAACCTACGGTTCAACAACGCTCTGTTTTACCATTGGCCCATACACTTGGTTATTGTTATGGAGGGCGCAAAAGTTTTATTTGAATTTTAAATTGCTTTTGTGTGGGCCCAAAAGGGGGCCAGCCCCCATATCTCATGACCGTGGGCTCATGACCAGGCCCTTTCCACCGGCGGATATATGTTATAACGGTTAACATTCAATATTTATGGCAAGGGTCACATGTATTGCGGGAGGTGTTATATTTATTATAACTGTTGTTTAACTGTTGGCCCCCAACAACTATACAGGATTTGTGGTCACATGACCCTCAAAATTTAATGCTAACAGAAAATGATCCGCCATATTTAGCGCCCATTCCTCTAATTCAGGCGGAACTCCACATTTAACTGCAGATATCTACAGTTACTCCACAATTAGTGGAGGTTTTCAAGGAGCGGATTGGGCAAAACTTGTACAGGTCATAACTTTGGCTGGGAGAGGCCTTTTGAGGCGAATTTTTTTTTTTATTTTGGGTCTTCGACCTTCTGAAGCCATTGGAATAGGTTTTACAGCCAACAGAGGTCATTTTCAGGTGTTTTTTCTTCGGGGAAGTTCCAGGAGCCACTAGGGCCATATCAGTTTGGGAGCTGCATTGGGATGTGTGCAGCCATTGAATGTGAAATGAAGGTCATTCCTGACTGTAATCAGTTTTTTGAGTCCATTTATACAACTCTTTTTTCCTGTTGAGGCATTCTTCACCTCGAATTTCTTCAGGGAAGCTTTCAAGGCCACTAGTGCCATTCCAGTGCTTGAGTTGTTTGGGGGTTGTATTCATCTGTTTTCGGTGATTCAAAAGCCTACTTCTGCTGTATTTGACATTCTGAGTCCATTGGCAGAGGTTTCAAAACCATTGGAGGTCATCTTCACCTCGAATTTCTTCATAGAAGTTTAAAGGGCCATCAGGGCCATTTGAAGAAAGTATTGTTTAAGGTACAATTTCACTGTTTAGTGCTTGGGGAAGAGAATTCTTAGCTATTTCCTATCTTCTGATTCAGTATTTATAGTAAAATTTTCCTTTAGAGGCACTTATTTACTTGTATGAGCCTTTGCATCTTTCTTAATACAAGAGGACAAGCCCATTTTGGGAGGCTTGGTCCAGCAGATGTAGCCCAGGAGGGGTGACCTGCTTCATCCTCTTTGTGTCATTATTTGTTGAAGATATCATGTTAAACAAATCTGATATAATGTGTTAAACAGAAAATTTAAGTAACTTGCCTTCACACATAAACACCTAAACAGCTGCTCAAACTTATTTATTTTATTCCACAAGACATCAAGCTTCAAGCATGAGTATTTTAATAGTTAACCTTGGAGTTGCTTGCACATTTAGAATTATTCGAAATGGATACCTTGCACCCTTTATTCAAGTACATTCCATTTTCAGATCAAATGGTATCAGAGCAGGTTTTTTCTATTTATATGCTCTAGGAAAAGTTATATAAACTATAGAC
The DNA here is from genome assembly GCA_034641835.2 of Pinus albicaulis. Taxonomy (NCBI): domain Eukaryota; kingdom Viridiplantae; phylum Streptophyta; class Pinopsida; order Pinales; family Pinaceae; genus Pinus; species Pinus albicaulis. Next base: position 88,501,519 of record CM076570.1, read on the forward strand.
AGAGTCTGAAGCGAGCCAGGAAGCCTTTGAACCGCTTTTGTTATACAATTGCGTAGTAGATAAATGCTACTTCAGTCAATCTCTGGTTTAGTTTATATTTTGAGCATTTGTGCAATCAACCTTGACTGTTTTATTGTGTGCATGAGTTTGCTTGAGCTCATTTTGGGATAGCTGGTTTTAACCCTCTCCAAGAGTTGAAGACATTTGGTCAACAACTTGTCATTATTGAAAGCTTTGAGAACTTTGTTTGAAGTTCCTTTTGTTATTTGACCATTTACATGATGTCAATTTATTTTGCAAGTCAAGTTTCCTCCTTCACGAAATTCTTCAGTGATGACATGAAAGAAGATTTCATTAAGGTGAAGGACATGGTCCAGATTCTCCTTGAGGATCAAAGGGAAAGTGTTCAGCTTCGTGCACAATTGTTGGCTATGCAGGAAGAGAAGGAAATAATTCTCCAAATATTACATGATATGGAGTTGCAGCTTCATCAAGCCCAAGATGCTTTGACCAAGAACATGCGTGAAGAAGAGGTAGTCCATTCTAATGTGTCTTTAGTTTCCTCTTTAGAAAGACGTTTTGGTTCTTTCGAAAAGCATACAAGAGGAGTAGGATCCAAGTTATTGTTTAAAATGGGTTATGAAGGCAAAGGATTAGGAAAGCATGCACAAGGCATGGTTGAACCCCTTTCTGTTGAGGAATGACCCAAAAACCTTGGTCTTGGTTATGTACAATCTAATGGCGAAGACTCCAAAGCCATGAAGGCATGTGAGGCTAATGCAAAGAGAACTTTTGTTCCAAGTTCCATGAAGCAAATATGTCAAATTTGTTTCAAAGATGAATGCCATTGCTTTAAGCCTTTGTTGCAGCAAGAAGATGGTAGACATGCAGCTGATGGCAAGCATGCAATTTTAGGAATTTTTCAAAACAAGAACGATGATGTTAGTCTATAATTGAAAGTTGGAGCCTCTACTAGTTCATCTCCTCATGGAGGCAAAAAGGATGAACATGCAAAGCAGTATAAGAGGTATAAATCTTCTCATGATCAATTTGATTGTGTTTCTGCAAGCCATGATAATTTTACATGCTTTAATGGAAGAAAGAATTCATGTACATATTGTGGTCGATTTAACCATCATGTTTCGAGATGCTGGATGAGGAAGAAGGCACACAAGAAGCAGATGAAGCAAAGACTACCTTCAGAGAAGGTGCATATGATTTGCACTTTTTGCCAAAATAAGGGACATGTTGTCTCTCAATGTTGGAATTTGCATCCAACTCGTCGTCCCACACACATGCAGCAAGATGACAAGAAGTTTGGAAAAGGTGGAACCTCATATTCCATTATTGATGTGGAAAGGGAAGTTTCACATGAGGAAAAGTTGCAGCAGCAAAAATCACCATGGAAGTGGCTTGGTGAGAAGTGGATGGACTTCTTGACACAGTAAGACGTACTCCTTTTGTACATATGAAAATTTTAGATGTATGCATGTATTTTATGTTGTAATATCTTGTTTTTTTTTAGCCACCTTAGATCATTGATCAAGGCAGCGTTGTACAGTTTCATTCTGTAAATTTCTCGCCAAAATTTTTTGTGTGAGAGCAAGAAAGACAGTAGTGGACAGTTGTGGACAAGTGCATTCAGGAAGGGAAATGTCAAATTCTTTCCATTTGTGGTTCAATTTTATTTGCTTTGCAAGGCAAAATTTTTGAAGGGCTAAAGAGAAGAGGATTTTCATTTTCTCATTTTCTGTACTACAGTTCATTTCTTCATTTCAGTAAGCTTTTGGGGACCAAAAGCCTCTCATTTGGGAGGTGTGATCAAGAGCTCAAATCTGAGCTTGGAAAAAAGCTCAAAAATTAAAGTTCTCAAATTGACTTGGAACCTTAGTGATGGGATAGGCCTTAGCGATGCGATCTCGGTGCCGTGAACAGCATTGAAAACCGACGTTGTATGAAGAAGTTATTCAACTTTGAAGTTCTTCAATTTCAGTAAAAAAAAAAAAAAGGCCAGTTTGACTTTAGAAATTGGAAAATATTTAAAAAAGAATATTTTTGGAATATTCCATGGAATATTCCCTGTGGACCAGTCGTTTTGTGACAAGTGGCATTCTACAATTGGCTATTGAGTTAACTGTGTAATGAACGGACCAATCAAGGGCTGCCACGTGGCAGGCCCGGAGGCTACCACGTGGCCCCCAACTCACATATGAAATGGCATATTAAAAGTTTGCATTTTGGTGGTTTGAATCAACGACCTGTGGTTCAACAACGCTCTGTTTTACCATTGGCCCATACGCTTGGTTATTGTTATGGAGGGCGCAAAAGTTTTATTTGAATTTTAAATTGCTTTTGTGCGGGCCCAAAAGGGGGCCAGCCCCCATATCTCATGACTATGGGCTCATGAACAAGCCCTTTCCACCGGCGGATATATTTTATAACGGTTAACATTCAATATTTATGGCAAGGGTCACATGTATTGCGGGAGGTGTTATATTTATTATAACTGTTGTTTAACTGTTGGCCCCCAACAACTATAAGGGATTTGTGGTCACATGACCCTAAAAATTTAATGCTAACAGAAAATGATCTGCCATATTTAGCGCCCATTCCTCTAATTCAGGCTGAACTCCACATTTAACTGCAGATATCTACAGTTACTCCACAATTAGTGGAGGTTTTCAAGGAGTGGATCGGGCAAAACTTGTACAGGTCATAACTTTGGCTAGGAGAGGCCTTTTGAGGTGATTTTTTTTTTTTTTTTGGGTCTCTTCGACCTTCTAAAGCCATTGGCATAGGTTTCACAGCCAACAGAGGTCATTTGTAGGTGTTTTTTCTTCAGGGAAGTTCCAGGAGCCACTAGGGCCATATCAGTTTGGGAGTTGCATTAGGATGTGTGCAACCATTGAATGTCAAATGAAGGTCATTCATGACTGTAATCAGTTTTCTGAGTCCATTTATACAGCTCTTTTTTCCTGTTGAGGCATTCTTCACCTCGAATTTCTTCAGGGAAGCTTTCAAGGCCACTAGGGCCATTCTAGTGCTTGAGCTGTTTGGGCGTTGTATTCATCTATTTTCGGTGATTCAAAAGCCTACTTCTATTGTCTTCGACATTCTGAGTCCATTGGCAGAGGTTTTAGAACCATTGGAGGTCATATTCACCTCGAATTTATTCATAGAAGTTTAAAGGGCCATCAGGGCCATTTGAAGAAAGTACTGTTTAAGGTACAATTTCACTGTTTAGTGCTTGGAGAAGAGCATTCTTAGTTGTTTCCTATCTTCTGATTATTTTTTTACAGTCAGATTTTCCTTTAGAGGCACTTATTTACTTGTATGAGCCTTTGCAGATTTCTTAATACAAGAGGACAAGCCCATTTTGGGAGGCTTTGTCCAGCAGATGTAGCCCAGGAGGGGTGAACTGCTTCATCATCTTTGTGTCATTATTTTCTGAAGATATCATGTTAAACAAATCTAATATAATTTTTTAAACAGAAAATTTAAGTAACTTGCCTTCACACATAAACACCTAAACAGCTGCTCAAACTTATGTATTTTATTCCGCAAGACATCAAGCTTCAAGCATGAGTATTTTAATAGTCAACCTTGGAGTTGTTTGCACATTTAGAATTATTGGAAATGGATACCTTGCACCCTTTATTCAAGTACATTCCATTTTCAGATCAATACTACATGAAATATACAAATGAAACATAAGATGGAAGGGGCTTAGTATTGCAAGTGCCTTAATTCATATCCAGACTTTGATTTATTTGGTGATGATCGCTCTTCAACCATGTTTTCATGATCTCTATATCTTTTCCTGCTTCTAGGGTTGTCAGGACAGTCACTCCTATAGTGTCTCATATTTTGACAATGATAACACTTGATCTTGGACATGCCAACCTTCTTCTTTGTCCATTTATTCATGAATATTTCTTTATGATGAGCAACATAAGAATTTTATAATTCTTCATTGTTGGTTACCATGGAGACCTTTAATTATTATTGACTGCATTTTTTCCATAGCTCTTCAATGTGGGTGTTTCTTTCCAACTGTTTAGAGCTTAAGCAAAGGAACTCCAAGAAGATGGCAATCCCATAATGGTTGTAATTACTAGTTCTTTATCTGGCACTATTTCATCAATGGAAAGAAGCTCATCCCTTATCCTTGTTATCCTCACAAAGAAAGAGGAAACAATATCCTCCTTTATCATCTTAGTATATCTTAGTTCATTCTTCAGGCTTGCCACCTTTCCAATGTTCTTTATGGTGGATAGTTTTGACAATGCTTCATACATTTCTTGAGCATGATCAATTTTTTTTATGAAGGGAACAAGGTTTTCCTTTATGCCTTAAACCATAAAAGCCATGGTTACCAATTCCAGTTATCTATACTTCATCTTATCAGCATCACTTGATTCTTTTGTAGGCCTTTTCATTTTTCCTTTGACTAGATCTAAGACCTTGTTATTTTCAAGGATGATGTCAATCCTCTTCTTCTAAGACCTATAGTTTGTGGCTCCTTCAAGCTTGTTCTCTCCCTTGATAGTGTTAGACATATTTCTTGAAGATAGTGAAGACTTCCTTCCTATCGTGAGCCTTTTATAACTTAGTGAGTCTGCCTTTTTCATTCTTCTTTCACCAAATCTCTGAAACCATGTCAGAGAATCAGAAAGGAAGAAATATTCTCTTGTTATTGATTATTTACTTGTGATATGCTTTTTTTATTGTTATGTTATTCTTATCTTTCTTCTTATTAGTTCATCAAGCAAATATCAGATAAAATACACATAGATCAAGGACACTAGATGTAGGCCAATAGCCAGGGCAAAACCCCCCTCTAGGGGAAAACCCAATCAAGATAATTCTTCCTTTCAATAGTATTCTTTGAGATTCTTAACCCTAGACATGAGTCGAACTTTCCCTCCACACCAAGTCAGCTTTCCATATCTTCGACCTAGCAGCAACAACAACCAGTATTCTAGCATCTTCGTAGATTTGCAGCAGCAGCAACTTCCAAACTACAAATACTTTGATCTCCCAAGAGGGACCACTTCACCAAAATTTCGATTTTTTATTTATCTTTCAGATAGACCCAACTCACACTTATTTTTCCTCCTTTTCCAATTTTTCACTTTTTCCCTTGATGTCGTGAGTTGCAGTGAATTGGTTAGAAAATTAATTCGACCTCCTTCCATTTATAGCCTTCTGATGGGTTTGAATTCCTTCCTTTGAGGTCGACTTGATCTCCTTTAAGCCAACTTGACGTGGAGGGATACTAGACCATTTTTTACTCAAAAATAAACCTAATTACATGATTCACAAGCCCAAGGAGGGTCAATATAAATCTGTAATAACTAACCTAGAAGTCCATAATTGGGACCTTATACTAAACATGACCCAAGCATGAAAACCATCCTTTAATAAATCATTTAATAATAAAAATAAATAAAATTAATTTCTTTTTCTTCAATTCTTTTGATGAGTACAATAAATATAAATTATGAAGATCAAACCTAGTTACAATCTTCAACAAAATCATGGGCAAAAAATAACTACAAAGAACCACAAATAAGGAAATATGAACTTCATAAGGAGTTGGAGCAAGTATAGAAAAATTTATAAGACAAAGAAGAAACAAAATAAAACCAACTAAAAGAAAAATAATTACATTGGAAAATTGATAGGAACAATAGACAAGAGGAGGAGGATTGTAGGTTAAAATCCAAAAATATTTGGATTCAAGCAGGGGAAAAAACATTACTTTCTTCCATAACTCCACAAAGATGGGGAAAATAAAAAAATTAGATCGATACAATCAAAGGAGAACAAGAAGTAGAAATGAAAGGGCAGGAGGCCTTAAAAAAAGAAGCTCACAATCATTTTAAAAATCTACTAACAACCGGGCCAACAAACTTAAATCAAGAAAATTTTGTAAGGCATATCCCTAAGAGGATAACAAAATAAATAAACTTAGAACTATTGAAAGAATTTTAGGAAGAAGAGGTGAGAAGTGCATGCAGCAGTATGGTGTCTTCAGCCAGATAAAGCCCCGGGGCCAGATGGCTTCTCTATAGCCTTTTATCAGTCATTTTGGTTGCTAATCAAAAAATAACTTATAAGAATTATTAGATGGGTTTTCAGGAAAAAGAGATTGGGGGGTTTCACAAACTCAACCTTTCTCTCCCTCATTTCAAAAGATGTAAGGTCATCCTCCTTCAATCGCTTTCATCCAATATCATTATGCAACTCCTCATACAAAATCATTTCTAAGATTCTATCCAACCATATCAAACCTCTTTTTCCCAATTTGATATTTGAAAACCATGGTGGCTTTGTCCCCAACAGGTATATGGTTGACAATATATTGATTTTCCAAGAATAAATCCACTCAAGTATGGCTAAAAAATTACAAGGCTTCATATTAAAGCTTTACATGGCTAATGCCTTTGATAGAGTCAACATATCCTTACTATTTGTTGTTATATTAAAAAGTGTCTTCTCTCGTGAGTTTATGGAACTAATAAATGATTGTATTGTTGGCCCTTGGATATCTCCTCTTATGAATGGAAGACAAAGCAGTTTATTTCAAAGCTCCCATGGATTAAGGCAGGGGTGTCCACTGTCTCCCTTTTTCTACATCCTTATGGTTGAATCACTTAGCAGAAATATTGAATTTTGTAGAAGAAATGGCACTCTCACTGACCTCTCATTTTTCAAAGAAGTCAAAAGCATAAATCATTCCCTTTTCGCAAATGACACACTTATTATGGGAGGAGCATCATGTGTTGTGGCTAGAATATTTAAAAAAGTGTTGGATAGCTTATCAGAGGTTTCAATATGATTGTTAAACAACTTCAAGAGTAGAATCTATGGATGGAGTTCTCCCTTAAGGATACTACAACGAATCTCACTAGTTCTATATGTTTCTCTTCAAGCAAACTGGAATCACTTCATCCATATGGGACTGTCTGTTTCTAAAGAAAGCATGAAATCAGGAATACGAAACAATTCAATTGAGAAAATGAAAAAGAAAACACATGCATGGGATATACTTTGCCTTAATCTAGCAGGGAGGGTACTTTTGATTAAATCAGTCCTTGCTACTTTGCCTCTCTACCAATTCGTAACTGTTCTTTCCCCTGCAGGTGTGTATAAAAATTTATAATTAATCATAAGAAGCTTCTTATGGCAAGGAGTTAAGTCTAAATCAAAAAAATTCAACCTGGTCAGATGGGATCAAGTCACAACACCTTTTGAAAAATGAGGTATCTTTATTCGGCTGTCGGGACTAATGAACATTTCTATTGGAGAAAAAATTAATTGAAGATTCATCACTGGGGAAATAGTTGGTGGAAGCAAGTGTTGGAGGCCAAATATCTTAATGTTTTGCGTTTTTCGCTTCTTTAAGAAAAAATACCTATCAGATTATGTTCCCAAATTTGGAAACTAGTGAAGAAAGCTCTACCTCTAAATAAAGAAAAGACATCAAGGCTCCCGAGAGATGGCAAGGAGATAAACATTTGGAATGATAGAATAATGGGAAATCCCCCTATTTCCAATAATCAAGAGATACAGAGGATAAAGACATGGATGGATATAAAATGACTAAGCACATTGGGAAAAATATCTAAATGGACTCACTATGATAAATCTTGGAAAGATTTGAAGCCTCCAAATTTTCCTCTTGAACTCAAGCCATAATGGGACTCCCTCATTTCCTACCTTAAAGGTGCAGCACCTATTAAACTTAAACTTCAAGATTATTTTATCTGGATTCCTACTGGATGATAATATTCAGTAAAATATGGATACTAAAAGCTTCAAGACCAACAAGTGAACTGAGATTTGCCCCTGTGGAAATATGTCTGGCAGATAGAAAGTCTCCCAAAAATTAAAACCTTTATTTGGACCCTACTAAAATGGAAAATTATAACAGCTAAAAACCTCAAGAAAAAATGCATTCTTTGGCCATTCTGATCTGCAATGTGTCTGGAGGAAGAAGATAATATACAACATCTTTTGTTGGGAAGAAAAATTGAAAAATAATGTTGGAATTTGTTGTTTTTTCCTCTGGAAGAAAGAATTAACTTATATCTCCCCATATCTGATCCGAATGGAAAATGGCATCAACCCATGGTATTCATCTACCCATGTTATCCATCCACCCATGGAATTTACCCATGGTATTGTAAATGGCATCAACCTATGGTATTCATCCACCCATGATATTTATTCGCCCATGGTATTGTAAGTGACCCATGGTATGTATCCACCCATGGTATTCAGCCACACATGGGATTTACCCATGGTATTGTAAGTGGTATCTACCCATGGTATTGGCCTATGGTATCTACACATGGTATTGTAATTCAAAAAAGGCTATAAATAACAAGCCTTAGTTTGTAAACAGACAGATTGTCCACCACAATGTAGCTTCTACAGTTATTCTCTATTTTAATAAAACAAGTTTCTTTGTGGTTTTAGTTAATTTGTGTTCTCTCTTTTTTTCTGGCATTCTAATTTTGCAGATCTGGTCAGATCCATTTCAATTTTCTTAGATCTTGGGGGCCTCCCCCAAAGATCTGAATCAATGGTATCAGATTCAGGTTACGCCTCCATGGGAATGAGGGTTTGAAACATATTTCAGTTTCAATGTTTTGCAGCAATCTTCAGCAAACTCCATGAATTTTTTTGGGCGGCGAGTTTTCAGATCAGAACTGAAATGTTTGGTGAAAAAATTTTAAAAAAAATACCAGATCTGGATTCCTTGCGAAAAAATACTAAAATTCAAAAAAAAAATCGGCCGAATTGGAGTCCGAACGAGGGAGTTATCATTGATTTAAAATCAGCTTTTTTTTTCAGAAATTTTGTGAAGGCGGGATAGTTCCAGCGCGAATATGAGAGCCTAGAGTCTCCAGATAGTGGTTTCAAACATTTGAGAAGATGCATAATGATCAGTCCATTTCCAAAAACAGGCTATAATAAATATTCTGAGTTATATTGATCGAGTTATGCTCATTTTAAATCTGGAGCAGCATTTGGAGCGGGTTCCCTTTGGAGACGTGCCCTCCCACCCCGCTTTAGCAGGCACCTGCTTCACATTCATCAGTTTCAGCATAGCAGCATTCGGCTTGGGTTATTTGGATACATGCCTTCCCACCCCAAGCTATGTAGGCACCTGCTACTTCATCAACAATCATCATCATGGTTATGGGTCAACTGCATAAAATCATTTTCATCGAAGTCCATTTGCTAGGCCGCACACTGTTAGTCACACAGTTGGTCACAAGAATTATAGGGTATCTCTATCCTTAGATCTTCATTTTTCATGGTTTTGGTTCATCCACAAACCCACACTTCATCGAAGTCCATTTGCTAGGCCGCACACTGTCAATATCACAGTTGGTCACAAGCATTACAGGGTATCTCTATCCTCGGATCTTCGTTCATCACAGTTATGGGTTAACTACACAAAACCCTTCTCTTCAGTGGCTCTTCATATTCAACAAAGGCTTCTCATGAGGGAACTTCACACAATGGGGACCATTGCTTCTTAAGGAGGGAGGAATGATCCGAATGGAAAATGGCATCAACCCATGGTATTCATCTACCCATGTTATCCTTCCACCCATGGAATTTACCCATGGTATTGTAAATAGCATCCGCATTTACGGACATTTATTCCCGTCCATGGTATTGTATGACCCATGGTATGTATCCACCCATGGTATTCATCCACACATGGGATTTACCCATGGTATTGTAAGTGGTATCTACCTGTATTGGCCTATGGTATCTACATGGTATCAGAATTCAAAAAGGCTATAAATAACAAGCCTCGCCTTTGTGAACACAAATCATTCAACATTTTGTAGCTCTCATGCTATTCTCTATTTTAATAAAACAAGTTTCTTTGTGGTTTTAGTTAATTTGTGTTCTCTCTTTTTTTCCGGCATTCTAATTTTGCAAATCTGGTCAGATCCATTTCAATTTTCTTAGATCTTGGGGGCCTCCCCCAAAGATTCGGATCAATATCTGAATTCTATGAAAATGGAAATTCAACTATCCTTATAACTTGAAAAACAAGAGCAACATTAAAATGTTTTGGAATAGTTTTCCATCCTACTTATGTTCAAAAATTTGGATAGCAAGGAACCATCAAAATTTTCAAAACATTAAGCCAGTAGCCTGCAAGGTTCTCTCTAAAACTTGGGGACTTGCCTCTAAATTTCTACTAGCCAAAGGTATTAAAATGACAGACTATTGTCAGATACAACAATAAGAGAATATATGGATCAATTACGCAACCAACAGGCCACAGGTACTGATATATCCAAGCATAATTGAATCCATTAAAAAATGGAAACTTCGATTGAAGGAGAAATAATTCTTAATATGGTTGAACACTCTTAAAATACCTTGTATTTTTTTTTATGGATCTTCAAAATCTAATCCTATAAGAGTAGGAACAATTGGCCTCGTTTTAGATCAAGAAAATCAAAACATCATCACCTTTGAATGGGGGTTGGGTACTGATTCCAACAAGAAGGTCGAGGCTTATGACTTCCTTCTGGGTACCCAATTATTAAAAAAGAGAAATTTCATGAATCTGGTTATTTTTTGTGACTCCTCGATTATCATTTAGGTAATGGTCAAGCAGGTCAAGCCCAAAAATGCAGCACTAGCTCAAATTATTTCTAAAATTAAACTTCAATTCAAAGAATTGGTGGAAGCTACATTTTTCCATATTCTAAGGGAAAATAACAAAGAAGTTGGTAAGCTTGCAAAAAAAGCAGTGGTATGACCTCCAGGAATAATCAAAATTGATAATGAAATATGTTTTCAGTCAATTCCTTAATCATTGTTACCTCTTCTTCATTATTTCACCCTCTTCTCGAGATTGGAATTGCATCTCCCTAATATGTGCACCTCTCACCTCCTGTCAAATCCATAATATTCATGAAATCCTCCTTGGTCTATTTCTCTGCCCCAAATCGATCTAGATTCGATATTGGATCTCCTTATCTAACTTCTCATAATCTCATTTTCCTCATGCTCAACATTTTGATGACCCCCTATTATCTGAATCTAGCTCTCCCTTTCTCCACATAATCTCCTTCCCATTCTTCATCATCCTCATTCACGAATACTTCTATAGCTTCTCCCTGCCCTCCTTTGATGTGATATGTCCTCATCAAAGTGTCTCCAATATTTTTTGTCTTCGTGTAACCTTGATGTTTTTATCCTTGTGTTGTCCCCTTCATCCCTTCCTTATCCCACAAAATAGTGATCCTCGCCCTCTCGATCTGCAGAATTTCCTCATCTTCCCTCATCTTTCGGAACCCCTGAGCCTTTCCTTCTTGAACCTTTGGACCTCATGAAAAACTAGAAGAATCAAATATGTGCTTCCTTCCGAGCGCATAAGGTGGTCATCAATCAACTCAAGGCATTAGTTAATCAATTATGTTTCCAGACCAAACAGGGAAACACATTCATCATGCAAAAGTTGGATGAAAACAGAAAATAGTTTTACAAACTTACCAACAAGTGCACACACTTGGAGAACCCCATCACATTTATGTGGGAGATCACAACCAAAAATTTTGGGGAAAGCTCCAACTCCTTGGATCGTAGCACCAGAATTAGAGACAATGAAGAAAAAGCAGTCAATCAGGATTAGACTAAATCCTCAACTGCCAGCTCCAGCATATTGTTTGTGTCTCCTCAAAAGAGTTTTTGTTGTTAATAGTTTCTCTATAACTTGTTTCCCCTACTATGAAAACCATTTGTAAGTTGTTGTTACAACAATTTTTTATAATATTCAAACTTGATGTAGTAGGGAAACACGGTATTTTCAAGGATAAATATGTTTTTGGATCAACAAGAGCAAGCTTCTTCTATGTACTATCTCTCTCGTTTTCTTCTGAAATTTTGTAATCGGAAGCTTTGTTTCCCCCTCTCTCTTTTGGAATTAATAGCTTGTTAAAAAAAAAAAAAAAAACATATGTACTTAACCATTAATTTCCCAGTTTTTGTCTTTATTCATAAAATATAAACATAATTACAACTTTACAAACAACAATTATTATCAGCAAAATTGTTAATAATTTAAATTTCTATATGTCTTTTAATGTAGCATAATAAATCAAAATTAAAATTATGCACATTTAATTACAATGAAATCCTTAAGTTGAGGGATGTCACATTCTCCCCCGCTTAATTTTGACACTGTCTTGGTGACCGTTCAACACTTTTTCTTGGAAATCATTTCAAAATTCCTTCCAGAACATGTAAGGATTAGATTCCTTGAGAGAATCCTCTAACTCCCAGGTTTCTTCCTCTGGAGTGAAATGTTTCCATTGAACCTTAAACTACACCACATCTCTATTGTTGGAGTGTAACCACCCTCCCGTCTAGAATGCACAATGGTTTTGCTAGGAACTCTCCCTCTGGTTCCACATGTACAACATGCAAATCAATCACATGAGATGGATCATGTACATACTTTTTGAATAATGATATATAAAATATTTTATGAATGTTAATGTTGGCTAGTAAGGCTGGTTGATAAGCAATGGGTCCAACTCTGGCTAACACTTCAAAGGGTCCACAACATCTAGGAGATAACTTAGCACAAATTCCATGTCTAAGTGTACTCTTCTTAAGCTTGACCTTCATGTACACATGATCTCCCACATTGAATTCTTTTTTAGTTCTTTTCAGGTCCGCATAACTTTTCTAGCTATCTTGAGGTTTTTTAAAATTATGTTTAACTTGCTTGACTATCTATACCATTTCCCTTAACATGTCTGGTCCTAACATCAATTTGTCTTTAGGATGATCCTAGCTTAACGGTCCTTTGCATCTCCTTTCATACATGACTTCGAAAGAACTCATTTTTAAATAGGTTTGATAGATTCCATTGTTGTAGGAAAATTCAACTAAATGCAAATAGTTCTCCCATTTAGTTTGCTTGTCTTTCACATGCATCCTTAACATGTCCTGTAATATTTGATTGTTCCTTTCTATTTGAACATCAGTTTAAGGATGATAATATGTACTAAAATTTAACTTAGTTCCCATATTTTCAAATAGACCCTTCCAAAATTTGGGGGTGAATTTTGCGTCTATATATGAAATCACAACCTTAGGTACCCCATGAAGTCTAAAAATTTCTCTCATGAATATTTTTGCAATATTTATGGCCTTAAAATTAGATTTGACTAGAATGAAATGTGTATCTTTGTTAATTTTGTCAACCACAACCATCATGGAATCATGTTGTTTCCTTGTCTTTGGTAGCCTAGTGATTAAATCCATTGAAATGATCTCTTGTTTCCATTCTCAAATGCATAGTGGTTGCAAAAAACCAGCAGGTTTTTGATGAGATTCTTTAACTTGTTTTCATTTGTTGGAGCGGGGTCCCTTGGGGTAGAATTTTGGTTATAATTTTGTTATATTTTGTTGTGCACGCTGCGTGGAAGAGTCAAAGGGGCTTTTGGGTGGGTCAAAGTCCCTATTAAATGTAAATGGGTTTTAAGGGAAAACTATGAGTCTCAAACCATGGTGTGAGACCATGGTACCTGCGCGCTAAGTTAGTATAAATATATATAGATCGATTCAAGTAGAGATAAGATTTGAATTATCACTGAAGAATGTTTTGTAAGATTTTGATCTAAGTCTGGGTTTTGGGTAGAAAGACTCATGTTGGCTATGTGCACAGAGACCTTAGTCCTGGATGTGTGCGTGGAAGGGTAATTGGTATTGAAGAACTAAATGTATTGAACTATTGGATCTCTTAATATAGAATATTGTTTTGGCGAACTTGAGTCTAGTATGTGATCGATTTGTTGTGTATTTTTTGTTTACTTGAGATCAGAATCTGTTATGTGATTGCATCTTTACTTATGTTTATAATTAAATGCATCTGCACGAATGAATGAAGTATATTATGCGTGAAGTACATTGTTTATGAATATATATTCTTAGAGTATATTTGTTTACTGTGCACAATTACATATATATTGCATGTTGGGGAAATCTGCAAAGAGTGATATGTGGATCTATTGTTTTGTTGATGTGCGCATTTGTATATGATCAGTGATAATTCTGTTATAAGCCTTTTTAGGGCCACCACATTAAATTCTTCCTCAGGGTGTGGAAACCTGGTTCTAGCACCCCCCCATACTGCTTCTGGTGAGACTTTTATATGCATAAGCAGGTCATTCCTGAGAGGGCCAGTAGTTGGAGGGTTTGTTGGTTGCGCAATAAATCCGAACCTTGGTCAGTACCCCTCAATCCAACAACATTCAAGATATCTTGCTACATATTTAGCTATCTCATTTTTAATATTTTTCCAATAAAAATCCTTTCTTAATATAGTGATCAAATTTTTGTAAACAAGATGACCAGTTGTTGGTCATTTATGCAGCTCATCTAGGAAAAAAAATTCAAATTTTTGTGATTAGGTATGTAAATTCTACCCTTAAACATAAATAAATCTTGGTTGTTAACTGAAAAATAACCCTTCTATTTATCAATTTTTTACACATTTTCTTTAATTTTCAATTATTCAAAATCAGATTTTGTAGTTGTTTTGACATTTTCTACCAAATTTGTTCATAAATTGATTGTTGATGTAATAAAAATCTTATTAAGTTTCATGCTTAATGAATCACCTATTTTATTTTCTTTCCCTTTCATGTGTTTAATCTCAAAATCATATTAACTAATAAATGATAACCATCTTGCTTTTCTAACATTTAAATTAAGTTGACCAAATAGATATTTGAAACTAAAATTATATGTTCATAAGTGAAATACTCTCCCTATTAGGTAGTGTCTCCACATTTTGAATGCATGAATTATTTTTGTTAATTCCAGATCATGAGTAGCATAGTTTTTCTCGTGCTCTTTCAGTTTTTTGGATTCATAGCAGATAACATGACCATCCTTCATACAAAATCCCCTTAGACCTTCCTTACTTGCATTTTTACATACCATAAATTCATTATTTGGATTTGCTAGTTTTAAAATTGGATTTGTAGTCAAAAGTTGTTTTAGTTTGTCAAAACTAGCTTGCCACTTTTAACTCCATTCAAATTTGATTCCCTTCTTTTGTAGATTAGTGATTGGATAAGCAATTTTAGAGAATCCCTCTATGAATCTTCTATAATAGCATATAATTCCCATAAAAGATCTAAATTCTTCCACATTCTTTGGTGCTATTCACTCCATAACTGCTTTTATCTTCTCAGGATACACAACAATTCCTTCCTTTGATATTACATGTCCTAGACAATAAATTTGTTGCTGATAAAATGAACACTTGCTAAATTTAACATATAGCTCATTGTCTCTTAGAGTTTGGAGGACCATCTTCAAATATTGGTCATGCTCTTCCTTACTCTTTGAGTATACCAAAATATCATCTAAAAATACAATTATGAACTTATCTAGGAATGGCCTTAGTACATTGTTCACAAGGAACATGAATGTAGCAAGTGCATTACTCAACCCAAATGGAAGTACTACAAACTCATAGTGCCCATAGTGTGTGCGAAAGGTTGCCTTGTGTATGTATTCATCCTTAATTCTAATTGATGATATCCTGACCTATAGATCAATTTTAGAGAATATGGAAGCTACATTATATTTACCAAATAAGTCATCTATTCTTGTCAAGGGGTATTTATTTTTTATGGTCATCTTGTTCAATTGTCTATAATCTATGCACAGTCTCAATGTTCTATTGGAAATGTTGTCATTGATGGAAATAGAGGCAGAAAAGACAGAGATAGACAAAGAAGGCAGCAAATGCAGAGATAGGCAAAGAACAGCAGCAGAAGACAGTAGGTAAATTTACAGCGAAGGCAGAGGCAGAGGTCGAGCATCAGAGGTACAGCGAAAGCAGAGGCAGAAGCAGCGAAGGCAGAAGTAGAAAGGCAAAGGCAGAAGGTAGAGGCAGATTCGTTATCACAGAAAGGCAGAAGCAGAGGCAGAGCCGTTATTCCGAGAATCACTACCCCAGCTGGTAGATACAATAAACATAAATTCCGGGAACCGTTACCCAATCCGGAGGATATATATATAAAATTTCGAGAATCGTGAACCAAGAGGCAAAGTATATATATATAAACCTCATTCCGGGAATCGTAACCTAGGCAGGAGGATACATAAACATAATTCTGGGAATCTTAACCCAAGCAGCAATGTATACATATATAAATCTTATTCCGAGAATCATTACCCAGCTAGAGGTTACACTAAAGGCGGAAGCGGAAGCATATATATATGCAGTGCTTTATATAAGTGGAGCGCTTTATGATCGAAAGAACCAAAGTACCATAAGGTGGGACCCTTTCCCAATCGCATCGGAGAAAAATTGTGCAGCGGAACATGTAAACAAAGAGTTGCGATTGTGATGAAAGTCCGGACCCGATGGATCAATGAACCATAATTGATATGTGTTTGAATTCCAGCCTAATCGCATCGGAGAATCGGAGCATCGGAGTATAAATATATCGGAACATGCAACTGCAAATTGCGATTGCGATTGAGTTTCGGACCCGATGGGCATATAAACTGTGACTTGATAAGTTTGAGTTCCGGCCTAATCGCATCAGCAAAATACAGTGAATAGTGGTCAATCACATCGGACAAAAGCAGAACATCGGATCAATATATTAAAAGATTGCGATTGTGATGAAAGACTGGACCCGATGGGCTTTATAAACTATTATTCATGTATGGTTGAGTTCCGGTAAACAGTGAATCATCGGAATCGGAGCATCGGAGCATTGGAATGTTGATACATTCAAATGGAAATTGCGATTGCGATCAATCGCAATCGGAAGAAGTCGAGGAGAAGATGGTCACATCTGAAAAAGTACCCGAAAGGGCATTTTGTTATGTATTAACATGACTATTGTTATTCTAGATGTGGGGGCTTTTTGTTTGTTAAAACTTAAAAGGTGATAAGCGAGATTTAAACATGAGGTATATATATATATATATATATATATATATATATGTATATATATATATATAAAGCTACAATATAAAATCATGCTACAAAAGGTATATACATGTACGTTGTTCTTAAATGCTGAATGTATGAAACAAATGGTAGCCGAAAGGGACAAGGACACAATGTAGAAAAGGACAATGTGCAAACAGCTGTAGGCCAAATGAGTGAAATGAGTTTTCATTGTAATTGAATTTAAATTATTTTAATTTATATTGCTGGATACTGCAGTCTCCTGAAGAACAAATTCACTATAGTGTTAAATTGGTACTCATATATATTTTTTCCAGGAGCTGAAGAAATGAGAAGGTAGAAGACTAAGAGGTATGGCTATCCATTTCGAATTCCTTGAGGAATACAAACAGTCATCAGGAATTCTCTATAAGTAATATCATCTTGATATGCATAGAGAGGTTAGAGAGAGTAAGAATAGAGAATGAAAAGTATAGAAGATTGAGGCGGAGAAGACAAGGAAGAGAGGAGCAGAAAGAGATGCTACAGAATAGAGCTGATATCTGAGGTAAATTAGCAAACACTTCTTGTGATAAATTGAGGAAGTTGGAGCTTCCCTATCAAGTTGAAGCTTGATAGCTGTCAGTTGTAGCTGACTGAGGTTGGAGCCTCCTGTAGGTTGGTGCCTGCAGAAAATTGAAGGGAGTTGGAGCTTCCTTGCAAGTTGTATCTTGCAGAATTGAGGTTGGAGCCTCCTGTAGGTTGGTGCCTGCAGAAAAACAGTGGTGAGAGGGAGTTGGAGCTTGCCTTTGCATCACAACAATAATAAGATGTGGTTTTCTCCCTTTATGGGTTTCCACTTATATATGTTATCTCTATCTGTGTTGCCTGTGTGCTAAGATGATTTATCAAATCGGCTTAATGTTTACTGCTCTCATAATAAGTTTAATGTCACATTAATTTAATATTTGCTGCAACATATTAAGATTGTTCATATACTAAGGTTGAATACAAAAGTAAGTTGTAAATAAGCTGATGAAAATTTTAAAAGCTCATGTATGTATTGAACTGATTCACCCCCCCCTCTCATTTCAACTAAGAATTCAACAATTGGTATCAGAACGGGTTCCTTTGTACCAGTTTAACAACTGAAAGGAGATTCTAGGTTCTTAGGATGGCTAGTAAAGAAGGATTCTCAACCAATAAAGCCCCTTTCTTTACAGGTGTAAATTATGCCTTCTAGAAAATCAGGATGAGGACATACATAATGTCTCTAGTAATAGAATTTTGGGGTGATGTGGAATTAGGATATACCCCAAAGGCAACTAACTCAGAGAAAGAATCCAAACAAGATTTTGTAGCTAATGCAAAAGCCATGAATGCCATCTTGAATGGATTGTGTGAAGCAGATTTTATCAAAGTAATGCACAAAGACATTGCCAAAGAGATGTGGGATACTCTGGAGAACATCCATGAAGGAGACAAGAAAGTAAAGACTGTAAAAATTCAAGTCTATAGAGCCCAGTTTGAGAACTTAAAAATGAATGATGATGAAGACATTGACAGTTTCTTCCTAAAAGTTGCAGAAATTGTTAACAATATGAAAGCTTTTGGAGAAACCATGCTAGAAAGTATAATTGTGCAAAATATTCTAAGATGTCTTCCATCCAGGTTTAATCCCAAGGTGTCTGCAATAGAAGAAACAGCTGATTGGGAGACCTTGACCATGAACCAGCTACTTGGAAATTTAACAGCATACGAGATGAGGCTCCCACAAAAGAAGCCAAGTACGAGGAGGGCAGCCTTAAAATAGAAAGAAGAAAGAAGAAGAGGAAGACATATGTTTCCTTGCCTATTGAAGAAGAAAAATTTTGTCAAGAAATTTAGATAGAGGTCGGTAAATAAGCAAAGGTAAACTTCCTTTCAAATGCTTTTAACTATGGAAGATAGACACTTCATGTCACAAGTGTCCTCACAAGAATAAGAACTCAAAGCCAAGAAACAGAGAGAGTACCATCAAAAACAAGAAGAAGATAATTAAATGCGAAAATCCTTCTATTCTCAACAGACAAATAGCAGATTTCAGACCTTTATATGAACCTTCCATGAAGAAGGAAATCCTCCATCTTTTATCATAATAAGAGAAGAAAACCCTGAAGGTCTCCTGCTAGAAGATGAAGAAGAAGAAGGTGAAGTTTACCTTGAGGGGGAGCTCAGAAGTGCCCTGGAGGAGATTGATAGACTAAAAATGAAGTGCAGAAAAAGGACATTCTCCTCAAGTATGTACGAGAAGAACAGAATTCAGAAGTCCTCATGCAGCTAAAGATAGAGCTTGAAGAAGCCAAGAAGATAGAAGACATGTTACTTAAGCAAATCAAGGAGAAAACTCAGGAACAAGAGAAGTTGGAAGAAGAAGTAGTATGTCTCAGGAAGAAATTAGAAAATGCTCAAAGGAAAGTGGCTATAAATTCTTCTCAAACAACAAGCTCTAGTAATTTGAATGAAATTCTGGTTGCTCAAAGATCTCCTATGATAAAAACTGGAATAGGCTATGAAGGAGAATCAAGTAAAAGCAAAGAAAAGGAAAACAGAGAGATTATTTTTGTAAAAGAAAAGAAGGATGATGAAGCAGCTCAAATAATTCCTACAAAAGAAGAAACTTGTAAGGAGGGAGACAGAACCCAGAAAAATCCTCTAATAACAAAGAATGAAAGAAATACTCAAACAACAGAAAAAGATTCATATACCCTTGAGTATGTCAAATTTGGAATCCATCAAAGGAGATTCTTCCCTCCTATGAAAAATGCCACCTATTATGTCTGCCACAAGTTGGGACACATTGTTGCATACTGTCATGCAAGGAGGAGTGATTCAAACCAGCAAAAGATGCAAACAGTGAAGAGACTGTCTCAAGCAAACAAATGGAGAAGACAACCTTACATTAGGTATGAAAATAATTTCTATGGTTACTGTTTTTATTGTAAATAATTTGGCCATAAAATTATTGAATGTAGAAAGTATGGAAAAATATTGATGTTTAACACCTCAAGGAGGTTTATGAATCAAAGAAATTTTGTTCATACTCACAATTCTGCAAAAATTATGATCAAATGCTGTGTATGCAATCAAGTTGGACATATGCCTTCCAAATGTCCTCTGAAAGGATGTGATTCATCATCTCTCAAAAGATACCAAACAAAAGGATGCCTCCAGTGGATAAAGAAGGTGAATAAATGTGATTTGGCTCTAACTGCTCAAGACCTGAAAAGCCAGTGGTATCTGGACAGTGGCTGCTCAAAACATATGACTGGAGACAAGAGAAAATTTATAACTTTTGATTAAAAGAAAACTGGTAATGTTACTTTTGGCAATGATAAATCAGGAAAAATCAAGGGAAAGGGCTCAGTCAGCTTAGATAATGGCAGAGGTAAGGCCCAAGATGTACTATTTGTAGATGGGCTGAAAGAAAATTTGCTGAGTGTCAGTCAAATGTGTGATAAAGGCTGCGAAGTTCTTTTCAAAGCACAAGACTGTGAAGTCGGATCAAGCACCACAGGTAAGACTCTACTCAAAGGTGTTCGAACAGAGAGCAATGCTTACATCGTGAAAGATGAAGATGAAGCATGCCATATTAGTAAACTTGACGAGTCATGGTTATCGCATAGGAGACTGGGACATCTCAGCTTTGATCATATCATCAGACTGAGCAAGAAGAAAGCGGTCAGAACATGCCAGAAATAAAAAGGCCTTCTAATACCATATGCAAATCTTGTCAATTGGGTAAACAGACCCGCACATCCTTTAAGGCCAAAGATGAGTTATCAACAAGAAGACCACTCCAGCTTGTGCACATGGATTTTTGTGGACTTGCAAGAACTAAAACACCAAGTGGAGAATCCTACTTCATGCTGATAATAGATGATTTCCCCAGAATGACATGGGTTGCATTTCTTAAGAATAAATCGGAAGCTATGGACAAATTCAAAATATTCAAAGCATTAGCAGAAAATCAGACAGGATGCAAACTAAAATGCATTAGATTGGATAGAGGAGGTGAATTCACAGATTATGACTTTGCAGATCTATGCAATTAATATGGCATAAAACAACAATTTACTATTGCAGGGACACCTCAGCAGAATGGAGTAGCAGAGAGACAAAATAGATCTGTTCAACAAATTGCCAGAGCCATGATGCAAGAGAGTAATATTCCTCAAACCTTCTGGGCAGAAGCAGTACACACAGTGGTGCATATCCTTAATAAAGCTCACTTAAGGCCAAGCAGTGACAAGACTCCCTATGAACTATGGCATGGAAAGCCAACTTCAATCAAACATTTTAGAATTTTTGGAAGCAAATGTTATATAAAGAATAATGATGAAAATCTTGGGAAATTTGATGCAAGAGCAGATGAAGGGATTTTTCTAGGATATGCTTCCAAAAGTAAAGGGTACAGGTGCTACAACAAGACACTTCGAAAAATAGTAGAAAGTATTGATGTGAGATTTGATGAAGAACTTCCAAACAATACAGGAGATACAGACTGTTGCAGTCCACCAGACAACCATGAAGAAGAAAACCAAAATGATGATGAAACAAGCAAGACAACAGAAGATGCAGAGTTGAGCTTGAAAGCCCCCTCAAGATACACTCAGAAGAATCATCCTGAAGACCAGATCATTGGAGACAAGAGAGTAGGGGTCCAAACAAGAAGGCAGCTCACTGAACAGACAGAAGAGGTATACATAGCCATGTTATCACAAATAGAGCCAAAGAGATTTGAAGAAGCCAGCAAGGACAAGTATTGGGTGAATGCTATGAATGAATAATTAGACCAAATTGAGAAAAACAATACCTGGGAACTAGTTCCTAGACCCACTGGGAAAAATGTCATAGGCTCAAAATGGGTATTCAAAAATAAAATGAATTAGGAAGGACAAGTAATCAGGAATAAATCCATACTTGTCTGCAAAGGATATTCACAAATCGAAGGACTTGATTACGATGAAACATTTTCCCCTGTAGCCAGAATGGAAGCCATCGAAATGTTTCTGGCCTTCGCATGCTACCAAGACTTCAAGGTATATAAAATGGATGTAAAATCTGCTTTTCTGAATGGAGATCTAGAAGAAGAAGTATACATGGAACAGCCGGAAGGTTTCTCTTTAACAGACAAAGAAGACTATGTGTGCATACTGAAGAAGGCTCTATATGGACTGAAACAGGCTCCTCGTGCTTGGTACTCAAGACTGGATAAATATTTGCAAAAACAAGGCTTTAAGAGTGGTGGAGTAGACAGCAATCTATATATAAAAGCCAATGAAATGAACTCCTGATTGTTGTAGTATATGTTGATGACATTATGTTTGGAAGCAATAGAGAAGAACTAGAAAAAGGGTTTGCTAATGAGATGAAAACGAAGTTTGAGATGTCTATGATTGGAGAGCTCAGTTTCTACTTAGGACTTCAAATTCAGCAAAAGAACACAGGTACATTCATCTCACAGGAAAAATACTTAAAATAAATGTTGAAAAAGTTCAAAATGGAGGACTGCAAACCTGTGTCAACTCCTATGATCACGGGATGCAAGCTGTGTGCTGATGATGGATCTGCTGATATAGATCAAAAACTCTACAGATCCATGATAGGAAGTATGTTGTATCTGACAGCATCAAGACCAGACATCATGCTAGTTGTAGGACTAGTGGCTAGATATCAAGCAGCACCTAAACAAAATCACCTTCTTGCAGTCAAAAGAATATTCAGATATCTACAAGGAACAACACAGTATGGACTTTGGTATCCTAAAGGCAAAAGCTTCACTTTGACAGCATACACAGATGCAGATTGGGCCAATTGTGTGGATGACAGGAAAAGCACAAGTGGAGGTGCTTTCTATTTAGGAGAAAGTATGGTAGCATGGTTAAGCAAGAAACAAACATCTATCTCTCTGTCTACAGCAGAAGTAGAATATATAGCAGTAGCAGCATGTTGTACACAAGTCATGTGGATGAAGCAAACCCTCTAAGACATGAAGGTAAGCATTAATGAACCTATCTCAATCAAATGTGATAATACAAGTGCTATAAGTATATCTAAAAATCTTGTGCTTCACTCAAAAACTAAACATATCCCAATAAAGTATCATTTTCTCTGAGAACAAGTGGCTCAGAAGATAGTAAAACTGGAGTATGTACCAACAAAAGAACAGACAGCAGATATATTTACCAAACCGCTTGCTATAGAACCATTTGAATATTTGAGAGACAGACTAGGGGTAGTATATGTAGATGCTACTCTCTAATATGAAGAAAAAGCATAGTTTCAGGGGGAGAACGGAAACGAAAATATCATTCCAAGGGGAGATGAGCCAGCAAGGGAAGCATGAAACAGGTCCTCAGCATCAAAACGATTATGGCAAGAATACATCCAACATAAAAGAATCAATAAAAATACTAAAGGGTCAGTGGTGAACCCAATGTGAATCTAGTCCAAAGGTTGGAGCAGCAGCGTACAAAGTCAAAAGATCTCAGAGAGATGAAATGCACTAAATGTTGAAAAATAAAAATAAAAATTCAAACCCCTTATCATTGATGTCAAAGGGGGAGGAAGAGCAAGCAACAGGAGAAAGGACCCTAACAAGCAAACAAAGGAAGTGTATTGCCATCAATGCCAAAGGGGGAGACTGTTGGAAATGTTGTCATTGATGGCAATAGAGGCAGAAAAGGCAGAGACAGACAAAGAAGGCAGCAGATGTAGAGATAGGAAAAGAACAGCAGCAGAAGACAACAGGTAAATTTACAGCGAAGGCAGAGGTAGAGGTTGAGCATCAGAGGTACAGCGAAAGCAGAGGCAGAAGAAGCGAAGGCAGAAGCAGAAAGGCAAATGCAGAAGGCAAAGGCAGAGTCGTTAACACAGAAAGGCAGAAGCAGAGGCAGAGCCGTTATTCCGAGAATCACTACCCCAACTGGTAGATACACTAAACATAAATTCCGGGAACCGTTACCCAAGACGGAGGATATATATATATAAAAATTCGAGAATCGTGAACCAAGAGGCAAAGTATATATATATAAACCTCATTTCGGGAATCGTAACCCAGGCGGGAGGATACATAAACATAATTCCGGGAATCTTAACCCAAGAGGCAATGTATACATATATAAATCTTATTCCGAGAATCATTACCCAGTTGGAGGTTACACTAAAGGCGGAAGCGGAAGCATATATATATGTAGTACTTTATATAAGTGGAGCGCTTTATGATCGAAAGAACCAAAGTACCATAAGGTGGGACCCTTTCCCAATCGCATCGGAGAAAAAATGTGCAGCGGAACATGTAAACAAAGAGTTGCGATTGCGATGAAAGTCTGGACCCGATAGATCAATGAACCATAATTGATATGTGTTTGAATTCCAGCCTAATCGCATCGGAGAATCGAAGCATCGGAGTATAAATATATCGGAACATGCAACTGCAAATTGCGATTTCGATTGAGTTTCAGACCTGATGGGCGTATAAACTGTGACTTGATAAGTTTGAGTTCCGGCCTAATCGCATCGGTAAAATATAGTGAACAGTGGTCAATTGCATCGGACAAAAGCAGAACATCGGAGCAATATATTAAAAGAATGCGATTGCGATGAAAGATCGGACCCGATGGGCTTTATAAACTATGATTCATGTATGTTTGAGTTTCGGTAAATAGTGAATCATCGGAATCGGAGCATTGGAATGTTGATACATTCAAATGGAAATTGCGATTGCGATCAATCGCAATCGGAAGAAGTCGAGGAGAAGTATATCGCATCGGAAAGCGTGGCAAGTGGGCCTGAAAGGGCATTTGTTATGTATTAACATGATTCTTTATTGTTATAGTGGACGTGGCAGTTTGTTTGTTAAAACTTTGTATAAGTATGCCGAGAGTTGAAATTACGTTATATATATATATAAAAGCACAGTTACAAAGGTATGGCATACGGCCGTTACCCTGCGACAGTGAATAAGGAAACAAATAGAGCCGAAAGGGACAAAGACACAGTCAGAGAAAAGACAAATGCGCAGCTAGCCAAGAGGCTGAATGAGTGAGCTGGAGTTTTCATTGTAATTGAATGTAAATTATTTTAAGTTATATTGTTGTGATGCATTGGAAAGTCTCTGAAAGAGAAAAAATTCCCACTGTAGTGTTAAATTGGTACCTACAGTTATATTTTTCTGAGTGAGCCGAAAAGAAATGAGAAGGTAGAAGACTAAGAGGTATGGCTATCCATTTCGAATTCCTTGAGAAATACAAACACTCATCAGGAATTCTCTATAAGTAATATCATCTTGATATGCATAGAGAGGTTAGAGAGAGTAAGAATAGAGAATGAAAAGTATAGAAGATTGAGGCAGAGAAGATAAGGAAGAGAGGAGCAGAAAGAGATGCTACAGAACAAAGCTGATATCTGAGGTAAATCAGCAAACACTTCTTGTGATAAATTGAGGAAGTTGGAGCTTCCCTATCAAGTTGAAGCTTGATAGCTATCAGTTGTAGCTGACTGAGGTTGGAGCCTCCTATAGGTTGGTGTCTGCAGAAAAATTGAAGGGAGTTGGAGCTTCCTTGCAAGTTGTAGCTTGCAGAATTGAGGTTGGAGCCTCGTATAGGTTGGTGTCTGTAGAAAAACAGTGGTGAGAGGGAGTTTTAGCTTGCCTTTGCATCACAACAATAATAAGATGTGGTTTTCTCCCTTTATGGGTTTCCACTTATATCTGCTATCTCTATCTGTGTTGCCTGTGTGCTGAGATGATTTATCAAATCTGCTTAATGTTTACTGCTCTCATAATAAGTTTAATGTCACATTAATTTAATATTTGCTGCAACATATTAAGACTGTTCATATACTAAGGTTGAATACAAAAGTAAGCTGTAAATAAGCTGATGAAAATTTAAAAATCTCATGTATGTATTGAACTGATTCACCCCCCCCCCCCCCTCTCAGTTCAACTAAGAATTCAACATGTTCCATATTTCATTTTCACAAATAACACAGGTACTCCCCAAGGAGACACAATTGGCCTTATGTATTGTTTGTCCAATAATTCCTGCAATTGAATCTTCAACTCCATTAGTTCAGGAACACTCATTCCATATGGGGCCTTAGAAACTGGAACAAAACTAGATATAAGATCAATGGTAAATTTAATATCCCTCCTTGGAGGGAGTCTTGGTATTTCTTCTAGAAATACATCCTTGAATTGTTATAATACATAATACTCCTATAATTATGGATGTTGTTTATTTTAAAACAAAATTTCTACTTGAACGGTGAATAATTGATATCCTTTCCTCATATATTTCTTCATTTGTAGAGAATAAATTTCCCTTCAGATCTCTTGAACCATGCAACCTTTTCCTTCATCATCAACATAAGTAAATTTATTTTGCAAGAAGTTTAATATTATCACTTTATGTGCTTCTAACCAGTCCATTCCTGTGAGTATATCATAGATCCCAACGGTAAAATATTTAGATTGAGGATATTTTGCATTCCATTTAGATTTATTATGCAGTTCTTACTGATTTCAGTCACTTTTACCTTATTCAAATACTTCTATTCAAATTCTATCTTGAACAATTTCCAAGTTAAATTCTTCTTCTGGTTTTTTTAACAACCTTATTTCCCTCCCACCATAAAGTTTCCTTACCAGTTAACTAGTAAGTTGCCAATACTGCCTTAAAATTACTTGGATAATTGTACACTTCAAAGTATTTTCACATATTGAGGATCCATGCCTCTGCCCCTTCTTCAAATTCACCATCGAAATTTGGAGGTCTAATTTTCTTAAACTCTCCCTATAACTGAGAGGATGATCTCCTTTTTTTGGGTAAGTAAGTGTTTCTACTTGATCTTTTTCCTTCTTGGTCACTATAATCATTAGTTTGATTTTCACTAGAAGTTATTAAGTTGCTTCTTCATTTGGTGCTAACAAATTTACTTCTATACCTTTTCCTCTGAGGCTTTTTGTTGACTGTCTCATCCTCCAATTTCTTTAACAGGTATCCATTTATCTCCTCTTGTTATTCTCTAGCGTTGACTAACCTTTCCTGATTAGCCTTAATATCATTCATATTTGTTTTTAAACTCCTCATCACTTACAATAATTTCGAATATTACCCTTCTGCATTACTGGTTCCACCCCCTGTTGAAAAATGTAACTACGTTAGATCCTCATAAGGACATGTGTAATTGTGATTTTATGTAATTGATTCAAAGAGTAAATAAAAAATTATTATTGTAATGCTTATCTCATGGTTTTCATAAGAAAGGAATTTAATTTTTAGTGTGACTCCCATTGTGAGTCCTTAAGATTGGTCATAAAATCAAAATGAGTCAATGTCATGTATGAAGGACCCTTCTTGGGTATGTTGCATTTTGTATGAGTCATTAAATAAGTATGTAAGCTCTCCAAGACCAAGCACAAAATCTCTTCTTCAAGTAAGCTACTAAATGGAGTAAATAACCTACTCAAAGAGACATGTCAGTTCACACTCTCTCAAGCTAGCCAATTATGAGGCTCCAACCACTATAAATAGGGCAGCTTGTCCTTATTTCAGGGAAAAATTCCAGCCATCTTCAAGTCTGCTATTCGGTCAAAGTCTGAAGTAGAAAAAGGAGTGTGAATTCCACATGAAGGAAGCCTATTAATCAACGAGGAAGGGGAGAGGAAGATCGAAGCATTTGGCACTATTTTTGGGCTAGTTACCTCACACGTGTGGCTGAAAAGCTAGGGTTTTTGCAATGGTATCATAATAGTCCAAGAGAAGTTTATCTATAGGTCTCCATGTCATTTTTATAGCTAGACAAGTTCATCTAGAGAAACCTCCAAATAGAGAGAAAAAGGGAAGCACCTCAAAACATTTTCCTATTCCTCACACATGTGAAATTGTTACGAGCTATAGATTTGTGGAAAAGAGATCAAAGTTTCAAGGTAGCTGAAAAGTGTAGTGAAGGAAGAAGTTTTACTTGCATTGACTTGTGGAAGGAGAAACAGTAAAGAAGGATACTTGTATCTTGTTCTTGGAGTGGAAAATAGGTCAAGGGTCATGGTATTGGTATTCGTCAATTAAAGTCTCTATAAGAAGAAGAAGTTTTTCATGTTTTCCTCTCAAGTGGGAGAGGTTCTAGCCCTCACTGATCACCTATATTATGTGTCTCTTGTCTCTTGACGGTTTATGCATTAGTAGTTATTTGATGAATAAGAACACTAATAATATAAGAAAGTAAAAATCACTCACAATGAGTTATCATAAGTAGAGAAATAAATTAACCTTCATGCCCTATATTTCTCAACATGGTATCAGAGCTAAGGTAACAAATTCAAGGAAGGGAATCTTATAAAGGGACACTCAAGGATCAAGTCTCGAGAAGGACATCAAAACAATTTGAAGGATATCAAAGTGAAGTCAAGATCTACAAGAAAGCATTAAAACCTTTTATTCCTCCCTTTGAATACATCATCAAGAAGTCATCATTTATCCTCATCAACAAGACTTCACCATCAAAAGGGATCTCCCTCTCTGTGAGATCAAGGAAATAAAAGTTTTTTATTATCTATACCATTATCAACATCAAGGAAGAAACAAGGAGAAAGGAGCATCCTATCAAGTAAGTATATGACCTTATCTGAATTTGTCAAAATTTCTTTTTGCAAGGTAAGCAACAAATTGTTTGGGGCTTCAAACTATCTTGCATGGAAGAAAAGGACAAATCTGAATCTCATTGAAAATAAGGCCATGGATCATGTCAAAGGATATTTCACCAAACAAAGAGAAGAATATTCTCAAGCTCTTTCCAAATATATGAAAGGGGAATTTAGGGATCAAAGGATTCTCATAGAATCCATCAGGGTGTTGAGATTGCAACAAGATGATGAGCTTAGTGAAAAGAGTCGCCTTCACTAAGTGGGCCCGCAGGCTATTTTTGGCGCAAGTCTATTTTTAGACATGTCGATCATATTCTATGAGTTGCAGGATGCTATTTGTGGATGGTTGGTCAAGTTGGAAAAATAGATGGACTTCTATTATTAGACATATCATGAATCTATCTATTTATAGATCGTCAGTCTAAAAATAGATATGTCGAATATTATTAGCTCTTCATAATATTTGGACTCTAAACATTATCTTATCCTCTTGGAGCACTTCAGTTTGATGCCTGGATGTGGCACATGCAGTTGACATAAGGAATTATGCTATTCCTAGGGTTTAGTGGAGCTATTGCATGGTTGACTTCAGTTAGAACTCATGTGACAGAGTTTGGTGGAGTTGATGAGACAGTTAATGGAGTTGTGTTCAGTTTAACTTAGTTGAGCTAGTTGTATCTAGTCTAACTGATTGATACAATTACTGAGAGTGGTGTGAATTAATTATTAATTAATTCACTAATTATTAACTCATAAATCAACTAAAGAATACATCAGTTAACTACAAAAGGCATGGACAGCTTCAAAGGGGGCCAAAGGGAGAGGTAGGTGAAAGTATGTGTCGACTATCATTGTGACTATAGTGTTGCATGATTTGCAACACACAATGATTGAGATGCCAATAGATTGCGTGAGAAATTCGGACCACCGAGTTCATTCCAGGCCAATATTTAGCAGTGGATTACGCAGAGGCAAACGCTAGCAAGTGCGTAGATCTAAGTGTACGGATCAAAAGATGTAGCCCGATTAGTGTAGCCATTGTATTGTACTGAGTGCTTGTGAGGAGCTTTGTATGATGATTGTCACATGATCTCTGTGACATATATTATACATATATTTGAGGGTTTTCAGCTTTAAGCTTTCCCATAAATCACTGTGTTAATGTGTGTGAATTTTTATGGTTTTAATGTGTGCATGCAATTGATTTAATTTCCGCATATGATGATCAATGGTGGAATAGATTTTGTATTGTGCATGAAGTAAAATAGTGTATGATCAGGAGAATCTTGGATGTATAACATATCAATTATATAATTTCTACATGGTATCAGAGCGATATTGATCATTGGAGCAATTGCAAAACATTGAAGCGGTTGAGTTTTGTGCTGGTGGAATTCGAATTTGCAGCAGTGTTTTCTTGGTGTCGAAGTTGAGATGTCTTTCAATGGATTGTGATTGGAGTATGCCCTTGAGGGCAGCTCGAATTATATTGCATGGAAGGACAGGATGGAGGTGGTGATGGAGGATAATGGGTTGAAGGAGTTCATAGATGCAGAAATTCCAAAACCTGCTTCTAGCGATGCTGCCGCACTTGACGCATGGCAAAAGAAGACAGCAAAATGTCGAAGGATTCTGTTGGAAGGTGTGAAGGATCACATAGTGTCTAGCCTTCATGGTAAAGCTTCTCCATTCTTGATGTGGAAATCTTTGACATACTTGTTCCAAAGCAAGAGCGACTAGAGGAAGTTGGCGCTCAAGGATAAACTCAGGAAAATAAAAATGGATAAGAGCGAAAGTATATCCAAGTACCTCACAAAGTTTGTCCAGTGCAGGGATGAGCTGGGAAGTGTGGGGGTTACTATAGATGAAGAGGACTTTGTGAGCTTGGCTCTCCTTGGGCTTCTGAAGAGTTTGAATTCCTATGATGACTCTTTCAATGGTCGGGAGAAACTGCCGGGATGGGAGCGACTTTGGTCGGATCTTGTGCAGGAGGAGATAAGCCAGAATACCAGGGATGGATCTTCATCGAAGAATGAAGATGAAGAAAAATGTGCTTTGGCTGCCAAAGTAAGGAAGGGGAAGGGAAAGAAAAATCCTTCTCAATCCAGTGTGAAAGGCAAGAAGCAGGACACGTCCAAGGTTAAGTGCTTTCACTGTCACCAACATGGACATTACGCCACTAATTGTCCATAGAAGAAGAAAAATAAGCAGGCTTCTGGATCTGCAGCTGGATAGGCCTTAGCCTCACAGTTTGAGCTAGATTTTTCATTGATCGCATGCTTGGTCTCAAGTGTGATGGGTTCAGTGTGGTATCTTGACAGTGGTGCATCTTTCCATATGACCGGAGATAAAGATTTGTTTGCTGATATGGATGAGAAGGATCTTGGAGTGCACATCGAGATGGGCGATGATGGAAGATACAGTGCGACTGGTATCGGGACCATTTCCTTTGAGAGGGATTCTAGCAAACCTTTCATCTTGAAGGATGTCATGCATGTTCTAGGATTGAAGAAGAATCTTATCTCTGTGGCGATGTTGGAAGACAAGGGATATGATGTTGTCTTTAGTGAGGGAAAGGCTTTCCTGAGCAATAAGTCAACTGGTGAAACCCGGAGGATAGGGGTTCGAGTTAAGAACCTTTATCAATTGCAGGTAGATGATTGCGCAGCAATGGTAGGCAAGGCAGAAGGAGTGGTGAGCCGGGATGAGGGAGATCTATGGCATAGGAGATTGGGCCATCTTCACCATGGTGCTTTGAAAGTTTTGCAGCAGATTTCTACTAAGCTTCCCAAAGGTACACTTGCGCAGTCAGATCAGTGCAAGGTATGTACTTTGGGAAAAATTTTGAAAGCCACCTTTCATGAGAAGGATAGTCGCGCCACGACAATCCTTGAGAGAATTCACACAGACGTGTGTGGACCTTTCTTAGTAGCTTCGACAGAAAAGCACAAGTATTATGTGATATTTGTTGATGACTTTCTCGTAAGTGCTGGATCTTCTTCATGCAGAAGAAGAGCGAGACATTTTCAAAGTTCTGTGAGTTTAAGGCACTGGTTGAGAAAGAGTCAGGGAAGTAGGTGAAGGCTCTTATGAGTGATAATGGTGGTGAATTCATCTCTGGTGAATTCAAGGACTTTTGCAGCGTAGAAGGAATTCAAAAAGAGCTCATAGCGCCTAATAACCCACAGCAGAATGGGGTCGCGGAGCGAAAGAACAGACTGATCATGGGTGTTGCACGGGCGATGTTGCATGATCAGGGCCTTCCCATACACTTGTGGGCTAAGGCATGCAATACTTTGGTTAATGTGCAAAACCGTTATCCTCATAGAGTACTTGGCATGAGTACACTCGAAGAGGCGTTTTCTGGTAAGAAGCCTAATATTTCTCATTTGAAGATTTTTGGCTCACCTATTTACATTCATGTGATGAAGGATGCCAGGAAGAAGCTAGAGCTGACCACAGAGGTTGGGATATTTGTGGGGTACACAGAAACACCCCACAACTATCATGTGTATTTTCCAGAAAGTCGGAAGACTGTTGTGCGACGGGATATCAAATTTCATGAGGAGAAAGCCATGAAGTGTTCGCTTGAGAGGGAGCCACACTTGCATGCAGATGAGGAGCTATTAGTTCCTAAGGATGAGCCTCAGGATGTGGATCAGCCACAAGAGGAGGCTCATGGAGTGGAATAAACCACTCATGCAGCGCCAACCATCAGAGGGCGGAAGCGCACTACAAAAGCTGAGCGACTGAATCTTGATGCAGAGAAGATTGTAGGAGCACCTACATCACAGCGTAGACAGAGACAGTCACTTGACCGATATACTAGATACATGGCTCTGATGAGCAAGTGTATCATGATAGAACCGTCCTCTTTCGAGGAAGCTGTGGAGGAACCTGCATGGGTAGATGCCATGGTGGAAGAGTATGATTCGATTATCAGAAACAGTGCATGGGAGATTGTCCCAAGGGCGGAAGGGAAATCAGTGGTAGGTTCGAGATGGATCTACAAAGTGAAGCAATCTACTGACGGGAGCGTCGAGAAGTACAAGGCAAGATTTGTTGCCCGAGGCTTCTCATAGATTGAGGGGATCGACTATGAGGAAACCTTTGCACCTGTCGCAAGGTATTCTTCCATACGGAGCATCCTAGCTCTCTCAGCACAGATGGGATGGCACATTCATCAGATGGATGTGAAGACTGCGTTCCTCAATGGAGTCATTGAGGTGGAGGTGTACATAGAGCAGCCCGAAGGTTTCGAAATCTTCAACAGTGAGTCGCATGTGTGCAGGCTCAAAAGAGCGTTGTATGGGCTGAAACAAGCACCTCGTGCTTGGTACACATTGATAGACAATTATTTCACCGGTCTTGGATTCACCAAGAGTGAGGCGGATCCAAACCTATACTAGATTGTGATGGAGGGTAAGCTGTTGATCATTGTACTTTATGTAGATGATTTGATTCTGACGGGTGATGAACAGTTGATACTCTCATGCAAGGTTGATCTTGCAAAAGAGTTTGAGATGAAGGACTTTGACCTCCTTCATTATTTCCTGGGATTGAAAATTTGGCAGTGCAATGATGGAATGTTTGTGTCTCAAGGAAAGTATGCCCGAGAGATACTGGAGAATTTCAACATGCAAATCTGCAAGCCTATCGACACTCCTCTTCCTAGTGGTTGGAGGAAAAAGGATGCTACATCGGTAGAGGTAGTGGATGCCACTGTTTACTGACAGTTGGTTGGTTCGCTCATTTATCTAGTCAATACACGACCAGACATATGCTATGCTGTTAACCAGCTTTCACAAGCTATGGTTAGGCCTACCAAGCTCTTTTGGAAGGCGGGGAAGCATGTATTGATATATCTCAGAGGCACATCGAGATATGGATTGTGGTACAGACAGTCCAATGAGGTGAAGTTGCATAGCTTGATGGATGCAGACTGGGCAGGGAGCCCAATGGATAGAAAGAGAAAATCTGGAGGGATTTTCAGTATCGGGTCGACAGAAGTTTCTTGGTACAGTAGGAAGCAGAGATCCTTGGCACTCAGTTCAGTGGAGGTCGAGTACATGGCAGCAAGTTTGGCTGCATGCGAGGCTATATGGATGAGCAAGATCCTCGTCGGGTTGTTCGGTTCACACTTAGATCCTACTATGATATATTGTGATAATCAGAGTTGCATCAAACTCTCGGTTAATCCAGTATTTCATGATAGATCTAAACACATTGACATCCAGTATCATCATATCAGATATTGTGTGCAGCGGAATATCATATTACTTTCTTACATTCCTATGGAGGATCAGGATGCTGATATCTTGATGAAGGCACTCACCAAGAGAAAATTTGAATACCATAGAGGCAGTATTGAGGTGGCAGATAATCCCTATCTTGTTGAGAGGGAGTGTTGAGATTGCAACAAGATGATGAGCTTAGTGAAATGAGTCGCTTTCACTAAGTGGGCCCGCAGGCTATTTTTGGCGCAAGTCTATTTTTAGACTATGTCTAATTTTAGACATGTCGATCATATTCTATGAGTTGCAGGATGCTATTTGTGGATGGTTGGTCAAGTTGGAAAAATAGATGGACTTCTATTTTTAGACATATTGGGCATAATCTATTTTTAGATTTCCAGTCTAAAAATAGATATGTCGAATATTATTAGCTCTTAATAATATTTGGACTATAAACATTATCTTATTCTCTTGGAGCACTTCAGTTAAGTGCACAGATGTGGCACAGGAGTTGACAGAAGGAATTACGCTATTCCCGAGGGTTAAGTGGAGCTATTGCATGGATACTTCAGTTAGAACTCATGTGACAGAGTTTGGTGGAGTTATTGAGGTAGTTGGTGGAGTTGTGTTCAGTTTAACTGAGTTAAACATAGTTGAGCTTGTTGTATCTAGTCTAACTGATTGATACACTAGTGAGAGTGGTGTGAATTAATTATTAATTAATTCACTAATTATTAACTCATTAATCAAATAAATAATACATCAATTAACTACAAAGGCATGGACAAGCCAAAGGAGACCCGAGAGGTAGGTGAAAGAGCAGGTTGACTATCAGTTGTGACTATAGTGTTGCATTATTTGCAACCCACAATGATTGGAGATGCCAATGAGGATTGCATGAGAAGGGCTGGACCAATTCGAGTTCATTCAGAGCCAATATTCAGCAGGGATTGCACAGTAGAGGCAGGCTAGCAGGTGGCAGAGATCGGTGCATGGATTGGCAAGATGTAGCCTGATTAGTGTGTAGCGATTATATTGTACTGAGAGCTTGTGAGAAGCTTTGTATGAGTATTGTTACATGATCTCTATGACATATATTATATTCATATAGTTGGGGTTTTTAGCTTCAGGCTTTCCCGTAAATCACTGTGTTAATGTTAGTGAATTTTTATGGTTTTAATGTGTGCATGCAATTGATTTAATTTCCGCATATGATGATCAATGGTGGAATAGATTCTATATTGTGCATGAAATCAAATAGTGTATGATCAGGAGAATCTTATACATATAACATATCAGTTATATAATTTCTACACAGGGATTCCCTCATCCCATATGTATCAAAACTCGAAACCTCAAAAGAAATCTATGATAAACTGGTAGAGTTGTATTCCGTAAGCACTGCAGGGGAAGTTGTATCTGTAAGGCAAGAACTATGCAAGCTGAAGATGTTAAAGGAAAAATTAATAACATCATACTTTATGAGGACATATGAGATCAGGGATCAACTTCAAGATCTATGAAAAGTAATGTCTTACAGGGAAATGGCTATAATTGTATTAAATGAACTACCGAAGGAGTGGGGTAACTTTATTTCAAGTGTTTATGGGAAGAAAGAAGCTAATACATTCCATGAACTATGGTCACTGTTCAATATTGAAGAATCTAGACTAAAGGCCAAATATGATGTGGGATCAGGTGAGCAAAATCAAGAATATGCTACAATGACAAAAAGAAGGCGATAATTTGGAAAGTTTGGTCCTCAGAAAAATAAGAAGAACATGGCTAAACTACAATGTTATGGGTGTCAAGAATATGGGCACTATAGGAGAGATTTTCCTAAGCTCAAGAAGGAAAATAACAAAATATGAATAGAAGAAGCCCACGACACCGAGGAAGTGGAGGAAGCTGGAAAGAAGAAATCCAAGAAGGAGTAAGTAAAGATCTCCACTATTGAGATAGTCTTACTTGCATAAGTTCTCTTCAAGTTCCTAAGTGTTATGTTGTAAGATATATGATTCACTAAATAAAATAATGGGATGCATCAAGGCATCGTAGAAGCATTGAAAGAAAGAGATCGTGACATCATCATAGAGAAGAATGATATATGGTTAGAATCCATGGAAGTCAAGAACATGGCTCTTGGGAATCTCATTGAAAACATAAGTGGAAAGGTCATCTAATACAAGGTTCATTATACATCTTCCAAAAGGAAACATATTTTGATGGGGATACTTTATATCCTCAATATTCTCTAATGGGATCTTCATTGGAAGGTTCACCGATCAAGAAAGGAAGCTAGTATTTCATCAGGAATTCCAACTTGTGGAATTCATGGGATGATGGTATGATGACATAAAAGGTAAAGCAAATCAAGGGATTGAATCTCTTTCAATCAAGGAGGTTGTTGCAGGAAGTTTGGATGACCCAAAGGAGAATGAGGTATGTATGCTTTCTTTTGATAAAATTTGGATTCATGTCACATGGCTACATTTAATATGGATCAATGCTTTATCTTGAGAGCATGATCAAAGGAAAAAAAAATGATCTCCTCCTATGAAAGGATGCAAGAAGGCATGGGTCATACATTGGCTAGATGAAATCAACATGATGTGTCCTCATCTAACAAATGAGGTGGTTGAAAAAATTGGATGAACTATGAGCAAAATTTCCTAGAATATAATGTGTGAAAAAATAAAGGAAGAGATCATGGAATGTTCAACTAAGAAAGGAAATCAACATCTAGAACTAGAAGATTTGACTAGGATATATCTGGAAAATATATGAAGACTCTGATGGAAGTCTGAAAAAATATGGATACCATTGAAAAGAAATATCTTTTGGAGGTGTGTCCATATGTTTGCAGGATGTTGATGCAAACTGGAAGATGTTGTGATGAAATACTATCATAAAGGTAATTTTGATATTTGGATGGGCTTATGCAGGGCTTCCAAGGGAAGAACTATGAATGTCTTCCATCGATCATGACCATGTAGTAAGATGAAATATACTTAAGGAAACATGGCATGGAGAAGGAAACACGGCATGAAGTAAGCCCAGATATGGACTGATGGGCCACTTTTGGATGAAAGAAATGATGACATGGCTCAATGATGAAAGTCATGGATGGTTTGTGCCCTACGAAGAAGTCCCAAAACCATGAAGACTCATGAATAATGAAAATAGGTTCATGACATTGTGAGGAATTCTTCAAGCAACTAGTTGTCCCTTTGTCTCCCCCTGTGGAGCTGTTGTAGGTCCCTAATTAAGAGGGAGCCTGGAAACAAGTTTTTTACTTGGTAGAAACTTGGAAGTAAAAATCCTAAGCCAAGAAGGAGCTTAGGTACATTCATTGCGTAGGAATGAGTACATTCCTTTATTGGAATATAAATGCCCTCCCTAATTAATAGGGAGAGATAGACACATCATTATTGTCTTCACTTGGGAAGACATAATAGAGGATTGCAATTTGGAATTTGATTCTCTTTAAGGATGTGTTAGGGAATCTAATACAAGATTAGTCATAGAAGAACAATATTCTTTGAGGACTGGGAATCCAAGATAAGAATAGTCCCGGTGGAACACACTCTAAGAACCCGGGTGGAGTATGTTCTAAGAGATACAATGATGAGGGTGTCTATACATCATTGGCCTCACCAACATTGTGCTCTGATATTGTGGAGAGATAGATTTGTTAGTCAATGCCTTTATATGTGACAATGATTTTTAATATGATGCTATACATATGGGTTACCAATCCAACTCTTCTTATGAAAAATATTCATATTGAGAATGACCAAGTACCATTATGAATACCTCCCTAGTTAAGAGGGAGTGTTGAAAAATGTAACTAGGTTCAATCTTCATAAGGACATGTGTAATTGTTATTTTATGTAACTGATGCAAAGAAGAAAAATAAAATTAATATTGTAATGCTTGTCTCATGGGTTTCAGGAGCAAGGAATTTTATTTTTAGTGTGACTCCCATTGTGAGTCTTTAGGATTTGTCATAAAGTCAAAATGAGTAAATGTCATGTATGAAGGACCCTTCTTGGGCATGTTACATTTTGTATGATTCATTAAATAAGTATGTAAGCCCTCCAATACCAAGGAAAAAATCTCTCCTTCAAGTCAGATACAAAATGGAGTAAATAACCTACTCAAAGAGACATGCCGGTTCACACTCTCTCAAGTTGGCTAATTATGAGGCTCCAACCACTATAAATAGGGAAGCTTAGCCTTATTTCATAGCAAGAATTTTATTCATCTTCAAGTATGCAATTCGGTCAAAGTCTAAAGTAGAAAAAGGAGTGCAAAGTCCACAAGAAGGAAGCATATTAGTCAACGATGAAGGAAAGAGGAAGACCAAATAATTTTTCATTGTTTTTGGGCTAGTTACCTCACATGTGTGGCTAAAAAGCTAGGGTTTCTACAATGGTATCATAACATTCAAAGAGAATTTTATCTAT
The DNA here is from genome assembly GCA_034641835.2 of Pinus albicaulis. Taxonomy (NCBI): domain Eukaryota; kingdom Viridiplantae; phylum Streptophyta; class Pinopsida; order Pinales; family Pinaceae; genus Pinus; species Pinus albicaulis. The sequence goes on from CM076570.1 coordinate 88,539,889, forward strand.
AGGTCTCCAAGTTATTTTTATAGTTAATCGAGTTCATCTAGAGAAACCTCCAAATAGAGCGAAGAAGGGAAGAACCTCCAAACTTGTTCCTACTCCTCAAACGTGTGAAATTGCAGTAATACGAAGTGAAAATTTGTGGAAAAGAGGCTGAAGTTTCAAGGTAACCGAAAAGTGCAATGAAGGAATAAGTTTGACTTACATTTACTTGTGGATGAAGGCGAAGCAACAAAGAAGGATACTTGTGTCTTGGCCTTGGAGTGGTAAATAGGTAAAGGGTCTTGGTCTTGGTATTCATCAATTGAAGTCTCTATAAGAAGAAGAATTTGTTCGGTTTTTCCTCTCAAGTTGGAGAGGTTTTGGCCCTGGTTGATCGCCTATATTTTATGTCTCTTGTCTCTTTATGCTTTATGCATTGGTATTTTTTTGATGAAGAAGAACACTAATAATCTAAGAAAGTAAAAATCACTCACAAGAAGTTATCATAAGTAGAGAAATAAATTAACCTTTGTGCCCTAGATTTCTCAACACCCCCAACCATTCCTAATTTAGTGTCATGTTTTGCATCACCCCTTGGTGATCCTAGAGAAGTTTAATCGCTAAATTCCTCCACCATCTTTCAGATTTTAGTTCTTTTGTACAACCTTTTCATGACAGGTATAACATTTTTTAGTTTCAGGACCCAAAAAAGGCCCATTGTGGTAACACAACTCTGATACAGGCTTGTAAAGACCCTCTTCATACCAACTATTTTTTTTTTAATAAAGACAAAAACTTATAACTTACCAATTTAATAGTGTTTAGCCTATGCAATCATATTAGACATAGTAATACCTATAAGGATGTGGTATTTCACTACTCATTATTAAATGGATACAACTATTATAGAAGCCATCTATTTATCACTCTTTGAAAGTTCATAATGACAACCCATATTTGAATTTCCACTAAGAAAATCTTATTTCTAATGTTAAATATACAATATAACACTCTCGTATTTATTTGTTAGTTCTCAAAGATTTATTCAGATAATGATTCTCAGCTCAATGTCAATGTATATATGTGTGTAACTTCAAATATAAATTTAAGACAAAATGTCTAATTCTTATCTACATCCTAAACCATACTTAAATTAGACTTAAATTAGAACGCCTTGGTATTATTAAAATATTATTTCTCTTATAGCAACTAATATTATGAGTATTCATATCATTCATATTACATTTAGAAAATATATCTGGTACATTGCCTTGTGATTCCCTTGTGGTCATTATTTGAAAAAGGACCTTAGTCCAAACCACAATCTTAGTTATATACATAACGTTAACATCGACCTCATTTAATAATTTCTAATATTAAACCACCATTTGAATATTTGAAATCCTTGTAAGGATTACTATTATTTGCAACATATTTTCTTTAAGGTTATGTCGACTAGGAAAAATATATGGGAATGGAATTTATATATTTCTTATCTATGTGGTATTATTCGGTTGAAATGTATATATTTAACATAACTCTTTTGGATTCTTCTAAATTTGAGTATGTAATCTATTCCTTTTGCCACATATACAGTACTTGAGTGACTAATTCAACAATTCATATTTGTTACTGCTAGATCAACGATAATGAAGTGGTTAGGGTTTTGATGTTTGTTTAATGACCTTGCCTATTTTTCCTTTCTCGACATTTCATTTTTCATTTACTTTTTGTTGGATATGCCACTCTATGACCAAGGTTTCCCCCTAGCCTTCAACGATTCTCCGCTATTATTGTCAACACAATGCCAACAAATGGACTCTAAAACTCACTCCTGTGACATTATACTTCCATTTATCACATGGAGGCACCTCATATTTTTTCAAGAGCATAAGGTTTTCAACTGTAATATGTCAACCACTTGGACAAAGGTAAACTCTTATAAGTTGACCTCTTCAGAAATTGTATACTTCAGTTTTTTAATTGAACTTATTCTGGAACTTATTAATTGAACTTATCACTGTTCTAGTGGCTCAGAGCATTTATTTGATGGCGTCATTTAAAATATGACATTTCACAATGAATCTACAACAATGATCGTATCTATGAATGATCGGGAGATCATGTCCAAGTTTTAAAAAATGCTAAAAAATGAAAGTACTCAGAAGTGGTTGCAACCTAAACGAATGGAAAGGTCTCGTCGCTATGATTCTGACGCTGTGAACGGTTCGAAAAACTGAGCTCGTATGCAGAAGTTATTGAGGTTTGAAAAGCCCAGTAAACTCCAAAAAAATGAGTTGACCAAGTTTGACTTTATAATTTGGAAAAATTAAAAACAAATATTCTTCATAATATTTTGTATGGTCGAATGGCATCTTGACATTTGGAAAGGTGTGATTTGTTAATGGTTTGACTCATTTTAATTTTGGCCAATCATTGGGCGCCACATGGCCTGCCCAGAGGCCGCCACATGGCCCCAAGCTGAAGGAGTTTTGGTGTGGAAAAATTATATCGACTCTGCAGGAATAAAACCCAGGTCGACCGCCTGCCAATGCAATGGCCCGACCACCCCACCCAAGGGGGTACTTCTTAACATATTATTGTTTCACATTCAATTTGTTGTTTGAATTGTTTATGGGCGGAAAAGGTTAAGGGGCTAGCCCCGACTATACGTGTCCAAATGCTCACAACTGGGAGCTTCCAAACCTGCAACAGCTGGCCAATGGTTAAAGACTTAAGCAGTAGAGACTGTAGATCATGTGACCACATCACAAGAATTAAATGTCACGGTTTAAACAGTTATGGTTAATGTCAATTTCGGTGGTTTCAGCAGGAAGTTGCTATGTGACCGCCCCTCCAACATTAAACTTAACTTCTAACAGTTTCTGCCAAGTTTGGGTGCGTTCCACCAATTTCGGGGTATCTACCAAAGTTGGCGCTTTTAACTGGACTTCCTTCAGTTTTGGAGGAGGTTTTTGAGGAATATTGGGCAAATTTTGTTTTGGCCATAACTCCCTCATTATTGAACCAAATCGAGGGAAAAAATAGTCAATTTCGACTATCTTGGACCTTCTAGAACTCAATGGAGCAATTTTTAGAGCCATCAGAGAGCTTCTAAGCAAGTTTTTGCTTCAATGAAGTTCAAGGGGCCATTAGGGCCACCATGAGAAAGAATCAATTTGAGGCCTAGCCAGGCGAGCTAGAGGCCTTATCTAGAGATCCAATAGTCAAAATTGGACATTTCAGATGTTTGAATCTAATGATATGGTTTTTAGAGCCTGTAGAGAACTTTTGAAGGCCAAAAAGCTTCAGTAAAGTTCCAGGGGCCATTTGTGCCAGCTTTTTCTAGTAGCAGTGCAAGGCCTAGCCAAAGCAGCTAGAGACCATATGCAGCGAACTAGTAGTCACTCTTGACTATAAAAATAATTATGAATCTAATGGAAGAGGTTTCAGAAAGTTTTGAGGACTTCTAGAGGTCGAAAACCCAGCAGATAAGTTTTTAGTGACCTTAGTGCCAGGGGGTGCCGACAGGTGTTGGAGGCGAAACCGGAGCAGTCGGAGGTCATTTTTGATGAATTAATAGTCTATATTGACTATTTAAGACATTTTTGAACCAATGAAAGTGGTTTCAAAACATTTTGAAAACTTATAGAACTTGAGAAGTTGATGTGAATTTTTGGGCAGCCCTAGGCAAACCGTGCAAGATAGCCTAGTTTGGGGATGCAATGCTCTATTTGAGAAATTTATCAATTGATATTTAGTGTCTGATGTGTGCTAGATACAGCAGGAGTGGTTTCAGTGACATAAATATAATTCTGAAGGAGTTTGTGCCATTTAGAAGCTCAGAGTAGCTCAAAGCACTGACAGAAGGAATCGTGTCAAAGGGAGCCTAAAGTTGTTTGCAGAGTTTGGACAGCCATGAGAGGGATCTAGATGGTATTTCTCGGCCCTTTGGATAAGTTTAGTATCCATTGGATTTAAGTGTGGAACTTGTGAAAGAAACCTTACCATAATCCCAAAGAGCCGAGTCAAGATGACAAATCTCAAAGGAGACGTAGCCCACGAGATTCGGGTGAACTCCTAGATTAATTTTGTTTTTGTGTTTAAATTTTTTATTGCTGCATTATGTTGTTGTTATACATGTTAAATTTCAGCAAGAAAAAATGAACTTAAGACACATAAACAATTAAAAATTCATACACCACTTTCAAGCATAAATTCCGTATAATGTCAAGTACAAGCTAGATCATTTAATTGTTAAACTGAGTGGGAGGTTCTTGAAATACATAACAAGTTATCCAAACCATTTTTAGATCAATGAAGTTCACTTTTATAATTACCTATAGCTTTGCTTTATAGAGTTTGGTATAAAATGGCATGGCTCTCTGTGGATTTGGTATTCAGACTCAATGGTTTGTATATATCTTCACGTATGAATTTAGGGCTTCGTTAATTTTGCATCATCACAATGATACGATGCATTATTATGGCATTGTTCATTATATAATCACAATGGCTTGATAACAAGGATTAAATCTATGGATACGATTTTTTTACAATCACGACTCATCGAAGTTATGTGGTTCTTGTTTATCATTTGACAAGACACATATAATATGATGTATATTTTTAATGTTGGTGGCTTATGAATATCAACTATGAAAAGCGACCTTTGTTGAACTGACCTGAGATGTCATCTTGTCATACTATCAGTGTTGTATCGATGGTCGTTAAGGATGATATCAATGAAGATGAGTTGTTTTCATTAAATACCAGGACTCTCATAGCTCAACAAAAGAAGAAATTGAGGCACTAGAATTTTGAAGAAATGTGGACGAAAACTTAGAAAGCAGCAAATTGTGGTCTTGGAAAAGGTATATTGATAAAGGACATAATATTCTAAAAGTCAATTTGCAAGAATTTCCTCGTAACTATGGAAGACAAAGGTGTGTGTAATTTTTTGTATGTGCTTATAAAAAGGATCTATAATGTAATTAGTGTTTTATAGTTGGATTTTGTATAGCTGGATGGGAATCTTATAAAGTTTTTTTTTCCAAATTTATTTTCTTTCTCATTATTGGAAAGGAGCTCTATGATTTTTTTATTTGATCTAATGTATGAGGGAGTTCATGAATCCATTTTGTATGCTTATTGATTGCAAAGGGTTTCCTTTCCTTCATTTTCTCTCTTCATATTTGTCATTTGTTGATTCTTATCCCACTTTGGTACCTTCTTCACTTCTCAAATGTCATATACTAAAGCATAGGATGAGAAGGGAGCACGAAAGGGAAGGATATCATCATTACTATACCATTATTCTGGGACAATTATGTTAGTGTTACTTTATGTTAGTGTAACTTTTTTTAAAAATTTAACCTCCTATTACATTCTTTAAAAATATATATAGAAACTAAAATTTCCATATATTTCACCTAATTATTGTTTTCCACATTCCCCACTCCCAGGAGTTACTTTGCACCTTTCAGTGCAATTGCTAGTTTTATCCTTCATGGTCTTCTTTTAACCATTTTTCCCTTCTTTCTTTGCAGAGGATACTTCTACGAAGAACATTGTGACCACCGAAGGTAAAATTATTTTTCAGGTTGTTGGAATGAAACCCCAATTCGTGATTTTCTTAATTATTACAGGTTATTACCCAAACCGTGGCATCTATTGTGTTTATTTTTTTTGTTGTAATGAGTATTTGATACTTGAATTACTCTATAATACATTAATACAACAACGTTACTAGTCATTGGAGTTTTATCTAGATTATTGATTTCAATTTTTTTGAATAATACCTTTTCTAGGTTGGAAACTCCCAAAACCCTTTGGTTTCTCATTGGAAAAAGGGTGGGTACTTATATATATGGAATCATGATTATGGGCTTTATGAATTTATTAAATTTTTTTTCCCTTGAATTTTATTTTGTCTGTTGTCGAGAGTACAATTTCCCCACGTTGAGAAAATTCCTCATGTTAAAAAGAGACTTCTTATTCAATTAAAATTGTGTACAATTTGTGATATTAGTTGATTACTCAGAGAACATCATTGTCTTGAATATTTCTTTATAATATTATGTACATAATTGGATATTTAAATAAATTGTTTTCTCCCTTAGTTCTAATAAATGGCGTCCATAATTATTTTTTTGAGTGGACTGTACAAAGAAAATTTTTCTGGGTAATCTTGTTTTTAATTCCAATTCAATGCATAGTTATACATATCTATATTGTATCATTTGTACTGTATCTTATATTTATTCCCTCTTATTCCTATACCGATGGTTTTGTGCTAGGGTTAATAATTAAGTTTTTCGCTTATGTAATCGATTTTGGTGTTTTCTTTCCATATATTCATTGTAAATTCATGCCTTTATAGTTATATTGTGCATGGATACCATTAGGTGTTTGTATACACATGTATAAACATAATGAGTTACCACATATTTTGCATTTGTTTGAGTTTAGAATAATTGTATATGTTCCAATTTTCTCCAATGACTTACCTTATTTGTAATGATTCTTTCACTGTAATTTTTTTTTTCACTACAAGTTCAATCTGACTATTTATTTGTTTTTTCACGGCCTCTCCTTACAAAATACTTAAAATACAATTTATATCTCTGTTAATATTTGTGATACTTCTCTTCCAGGTACAATTTGAATCTATATATTAATTGGGTTTCTTATGTAATATAATTCCTCTTTCCTTAATTTTAATATCAATCAAAAGGCATAACATAAAATTACTCAGTGCTTAACGTTGGTACAAATTAATTATGATTTCCACCCAAAAGTAAATCATAGATATACTCAATACATAATACTAGCAACAATCTAATTCTTGTTTTTTTTTTCTTCATTCTAATTAAGAACATAATAAACCATACAAAAAGTAACATGTTTTCATTTAAATGTTAATTAAAAGATACAAGAGTTAGAAATACTGACTTGAAATTTTTTTCCTGGGAAATTAAAGGTCAAATATTTGGATCCTCCCAACCTTGACACAACCTCTATTGGTCCCCCCGAACAAAATAAGGCCTACAATTCTTATTTAGTCTATTTATTATTGCTTCTCTTAAGTCTCTCCAAATTTGTTCTCTTCAGAAATTGTGAGACAAAATCCAATAAAATTATGGAGATATTATCCATCTACTGCTCTTTGGGTGGTTATTAACTGCCTCCACCTCACCAATAGGTGGGAGCTAGTTGACTACTCATTAATGAGTTTTCCTTTACCACTTATAAATACAACTTCTTGTCTTCTAGGAAACATTTAATTTGACAATATCATAATTTCATAAATAAATCTAATCACCTGGATTAGATGCCTAGCACTTGCTGATGGATAAAATAATAAATTGCAGCCTTTTTCTGCTTTTAGCCATATGTACTTAACCATTAATTTCCCAATTTTTGTCTTTATTGTTAAAATAGAAACATAGTTACAACTTTACAATAATTATTATCAACAAATTTTTTGATAATTTAAATGTCTATTTGTCGTTTAATGTAGCATACTAAATCAAAAATAAACTTATTCACATTTAATTAAAATCAAATCCTTAAGTTGAGGGATATCACATTTCCCTAAGGAGATTGTCGAACCTTCGAATGTATTTCTTAGCATTCTCCTTGTCAATTTTGGCCATTGCAAGGAAATTATCAAGAGGAATGCTCCATCCAACTCAGAGGCCCACATTTCCTTGAAATCATTGTGAAATTGGTCCTATTGTGCATTGCTCCCTTGGGGTAAACTATAATGTTAATTTTTGTAGGGCTAGATTGTTCTTTGCTTAGATAATTGAATTTTTAAAACATTTTTCATTCACCCCAAACATTATGTCATAAATAACAACTACGTAGAGAGAAAATTAGCTTCAATAATACAATACAATAATAAGGAACAATAGAAGGAAATCATACATAATAGAGACACCAATATTTACGTCAGAGACTAGTGTAAAACCCACAAGGGGGGACCCCAAAATAAATTATTCTTATTCTATTATATATTCATCAAATAATCAACCGAAATACAAATTACAAATATCAGGATACATCGCCAAACACATCAGACCTCATAGGGCCTATCCGTGTCAGTTTACAACTACATTTTTGAATTGAACGAGACAAATCCATAAGGACTGCCATCATAAGTAAGATCATCATCTGAAACATTGACATGTATTGAGGAGATTATGAGCATTATCATCATTGTCACGCATCAAGTGGAATGTGAACATAGTCATATCACATACCAAGATCATTGCAATACAAACCTCTGTCATATGCATCAAGGACATCATTAATATCCATATAAGATCATTTTAATATCACAGGTCGGTTCAAGTAACTTCAAGAGTCTAGACAAGAAACATTGTATATGCAAGATGCAATATCGTATATCAGCATACAACATCGTATCTAGAGGAGCAACATCATATAGAAACATCAAATGACAATCTAGAAAATTAGTATGTGTGCCAATGGTACAAGTATGAACGATAACTTTATATTTAGGGAGTCTGAAAAGAGCTGAAAGACTAATCCTCATAGAGGAAAGAGTGGTATAAAGGGTAGCAATTGGTTCCGATCATGATGGAACTACTCAAAACACGTAGACATCAAGAGTCTGGCTAATAATACCACTAAATGTTGTGGTTCCTCGAGAAAGGGTAAAATAACCAAGTGTAAGCGTATGATTGGCCAAGAAGATGGTGATGATGGAATGATAAAACCAAGGATCATCTCGAAAAAACAAGCTGATAAAAAATGTCAATCATAAGAGATAGGATAATAGTGGTTTCATTTTTACACAAGCTTGAAACATGGGAAACTATGCTTGAAATTGTTTTATTTTTACACAAACTTGAAACATAAGAAAACTATGCTTGAAATGAGATTGCATGCCCCCAACCTAATGACTCAATTCTGGGCACATGAGCCCCCCCACCACAAGCTTCATTTCATCCCCCCAAGTAGACTATTGGTTACTAACAGGTGGATGGAATGAAGACTCATTTACAAGATCAAGTGAAAGACTCGACTCGAAATTTATAAAATATAATCAAAGACTCAAATTGGAAGGGGATCTTTTTCATTTTTTAACAAGACTAACATAGGAAAAGAACTATGCTCATCATACCTTACTTAATTTTTTAACAAGCTTGATACAAGAAAAGGAACTCTTCTCTGACACCTTATTTCATTTTTTAACAAGCTCGACACAAGAAAAGGAACTCTGCTTCGACACCTTGTTTCATTTTTTAACGAGCTTGACACAAGAAAGGGAACTTTTCTCAAGTCCCTTGGTCATGACCTACAAAAGGCCATGGCTTCCAAGAGGTTCTCATCGGATGGCATAGAAACACTCTAGTAGGTATCAAAGGATCTAATGGAAAGATAAAAATCCAATGCCCCCAGTAAATGATGCACTACATCACCTACTAGATCATTCGTAGACTTGGGCTAGAATAGGTTTCCACAATATATGGCAGGGGAGATACCACTTTCATATAAGTACCATTTAGGGAAGTTGGTTGATTGGGATTCAGATTAGGACCGACGAATGGAAGTTTATTGATAGCCACAACTCTTCCTTCATGCGGGAAACACATCACACGAAAGAGTGAAGAGACAAGAGCTCCCATGACATAAACATAGTCATGCCCAAGGAATAAATTAAATTCTAAAGTACCTTGTACTACCATCACATCGATATAGATAGCATTTCCTCCCAAATTAACAGGTAATTGAGGAAGGATCCCTAAAGGTTGATTGGTTCCTCTATTAAAAGCCAACAAATTCTGGGTAACGGGCACAAGTTACAAAGAACCTAAAGCTTTCCAAGAAGTTGGGAATATAATACTAATAGATGTGCCTTCATCTATGAATGTGCCAGGTACATGCATATTATAAGCATGTACTATGATCTGGAACAGCATGAAAGGAGGAAGATGATATCCTACCAATCGACTCCAATCAAAGGAAGTAACCATACTAATTAGAGGGGGTGTCGTGGGAATGGGAGAAATGCCCCCTTGTGCAATGGGAATAAGAGAATTTATCCCCTGTGTTGTAGGAAGAAGAGGATTTCCCCTGTGTCATGGGAATGGGAGAATTTCCTCCCAGTTCATTAGAACCTGAAGAAACGAGAAGAACCTGAGTGGTGTGAGACTCACTCTCTATGGGAAATGTGCAATCAACTGAAGATGGAATCGATCCAACCATTTTCTCAACCAATGGTTGGTCGGGAAAAGACTCATTGGATTCACATTCAAAGAGAGTGGGATTGATTAGATTCAAATTCTCATCAATGAATTCATCAACTAGTGGAGGATTGGGAGAAATATTTCGATAACCAGTCAGAAGACGAAGCTGAGAAGCTGTAAGGTTTTCCAACACTCTTGAGGCTTCATCCATATAAGGACAAAGGTGAATAGGATTATTCCCTTCACATAAACTCGAGGGAAACTTAACTTTACATCCATTTTTTTCCCATTAACCTTATGATCACTAGTCGATGGTTTGTCACTAGCATGATCTCCAAAAGATGACAACAAAGATTGATATGAGTATGTGGACCACACTTCTAATACATGTGGAATACTAGGACAATCTCTTAGAAGGTGATCACTCTTACAAATCATGTAATGGAATTTCAATTTGTGGGGTTGATTAGAAGGTATCTCCATACTAGTTGCGTTGGTAGCAATGGTTTCTTAGTTGCCCGCTTTCTTATTTTTCTTCTTCTTAATCTTCCTTTTATTCTTCTTTTTATCCACCTAGTTACTAACTTTGAGGCTTTCACCAAATGAAGAGGAAGAAGACTGAACAAGAGAAGAAGGAAAAGGATAAACGTTAGTATCAACTTTTTATCGTGGAGGACTAATTGGTTATAAGTTGATCAGGGGCTCAGTTTTATGCTAAAAAATAAAAGTTCTCAGATTGGATTGAAACTTGAATGACCGCGTAGTGCTCGCCTTTCTGAATCCGACGCACTTTGTTTCACGAAAAATGGTCATCGTATGCTCTCGGAAACAAGTTATGTCCACTTTGCTAAATAGGTAAATTAAAAAAAAAAAAAAAATACATTCATATGCCCAATCAACAACCTGTACTGCTGACATGGCATGCTGACTGTGCAGGCTCATTTTCTTTGGCAATTCTCTGGTGAATGGTAAGTTTCCAAGTGGCAGCATGACATTGGTCTGAATTTTGGTAATGTGTCGAAGTTTTATTGGTGCATTTATTGGCCCAACTGGGTGAGGACACATGGTGCAGCTTGGGGCCACCACGTGCCCCCCCCCCCAAGGTCGAAATGTTGTGTAAAATTTTTGGTGCAAATTCCAAGCGGAGGTGTCTGGTTTCGACCCCACGACCTCCCACCACACAAACCCACGGTCTACCATCCCGCCTATCCATTAGTCCTTACAATACATGGGCTTCAACTTGTATTTAAATTAAAACTATGTAAACAGTGAGGGAAGGCAGGGGACAACCTCTGGTCCATAGGACCACCGACGGAGCAAACTATTAGCGCGGAGGACTAAAGAGTTAAACACGATTAATTAGTCGTAACCATGTTCATTAGCGCCTAATCTAGATTTGAACTATGGATTAAGTTAAGTGCACAGTTAGCGCTTAACCATGCCTAATTAGCGCTTAAAATCCACTTAACATTAACTACGGATTTAATTGGTAGACCTCCAAATTTGGCGGACTGCCCGTTCTAGTTACAGTTAGCCAGTTTAGGGCCGAATATAGTGGGAAAATTTGAGAAGGCCATAAATTTTGTAATTTTCGATCAATTCAGGCTCAGAAAGAAGCTAGCTGACCATTTTGAGCCATTATGGGCTCATTGGAGTAGGTTAAAAGAGTAAAAGAGCATTGTAAATAGGTAAATTTGACAATTTGAGCATAATATAGAGGCCCAATCCATGGAAGCTGGACCAAGGAGATGTAGCCCAGGAGGGGTGAACTCCTTCATCAAATACTTGTGTTAATGTTATGTATAGTGATGTTATGTACTTTATTTGTTGTTGTTCAACTTTTTTTTTTATGTTAAATTGCTCACTAAATTGACATGAAAAACACTCATGAGACTTGAAAATTTACAAGAAACCTTGAACCCTTATGCACACATAATACATTGAATTTATAATCTAAAAGAGTAATTAGCACAACAACACTAACATAATCCATTCAGATCATAAGTAGTTTGGACATTCAAAACCAAGGAGGTTGAAAATAACCAAACTAGTAAACCAATTGTAAATCCAGGAAGGGACAACATTTCCATAGAAGGAGCACCAATATTTCCAAAAGAAGGAAAAGGACTAGGATTCTTGTCAGAGGGATTTCCTTTATTGATAAACTGTGGAACTGTTTCCATTAGTCTCAACCTAAGATCCACTAAGGAGTTTTTCCAGAGTGAGGATGTTTTTCCATGGTTAATTAATTTATTTTACAAATAAATAAAAAAGGGGTAGCTAGGCAAAAGGGCTTACCAAGTCATAGTGAACTGCAATATACCACCTTGGAAAACCAAGTATTTATGTATGGGCAGGAAATCTCCCCGAATGTTTTGTTCGGTGTATCATAGTGTACAAGGCGACTGACTTGGTTACCTATGGCACGATAAATACCTATAAGGGACTTCCAAAATATACTCGACAATACGTGGGAGTGCAGCCCGTGGTAGTGTTTTCTAATGCGTAATCATTCGATGAGAGTGTTACTATATAATTATCATGCATGGAGCGCCATCTGATATACCCAAAGGTATGTGGAGAATGGTCTGATACACTTACATGTGTGGAACAGGATATCACCCCTGGAATGTAACGCTGGAAAAAAAAAATTGAAAAATCCTACATTTATAGATGTCTAAACACATCTCTAACCTAGACCTCTAGATGTTTGCATTAATGTTTCAAATGCTCCTTAGATTAATTGAGGTGAATTTTAGAGTTTATCTTAAATTATGTTTCAATTTCAAGGCTCAAAACTCGATGTCACCTAAACACACCTATGATGCAACTAATATGACAAAAAGAACTCTTTTCATTTTCCTTTTAAAAATGAAAGGCCTAACTAAGTAGGGGAGGAAGAAATCAATGAATAATGCAACAAATAAGTGATGCAATAATCGATCTCCTCAACTTCACTATTCCAATTGAAATCAAATCCTTATATGTAATGCATTATGCATAATATTTTTCCTTTCAATTCCACTTAATTTTTAGATAAACTAATATGTTTGCCTAATCATTAATAAAAGAAACTATTCAAAACGATGACTGAAACACCAATTCCTTCAAGTAGTCCAACAATCAAGCAATCAATTTTCTAATGACCTTACTGACAAGAACAAAGAAAAATCTAAACAAATTCTTATCAAAGGCACTCAAAACCAAAATAAAATAATAGTAAGGCTTCTAAGAGACCAAGACACACTCAAGGACACAAGGAGGACCAACTAGAACAAATTTAATCAAATAGAAAACCATGAAAAGGAAAAAAAATTGCATGAAACAGGGGTCAGTGCAGGTGCAAATAGGCTACCACTGCTCGGAAACACTAGTGCATAGAAGGCCAAGGAGCACTGCAACACTCTGTATCTAGACTAGGGGGAGCGTTGATCAAGGTAAAGGCCAAGTTTCAACACACACAAAAATCAAATGAAGCTTAGTGAAAGGTCTTCCTCGGGTCAATTGTGACTAAGTGAGGCAATGGAGGTATATTGAAGAGGTGAAACAAGAACTAAGGACAACGAAACCATAAAGGGAAAGAAATGGTCCCTAGCAGAGTCACCAATTTGTTTTGCGTAATTTACGACTGTAGACAAAAGTATCTTCCCTAGACCAAGTGGACTAGTCTAGAACAACAGAAAACAAAGAATATACAGTTTCCTCTAGAGAAATTTAAGAATGGAAAGAGGCTTACTTGGTATCCATCGTAAGCTTTACTCTCCTCTCAACTTGTAAGCACCAATCTTAGATTTGATTGATATAATTATAACCTGCACATACAATCATAATAATCCAAAGATCTATGACATCTATGTAGCATTATCCAATTACTCTGTTCAATGGATCAACAAAGCATTGAAATATATGAATGCAAACATAACATAATATACATAGTAAAACAATATACTCTTTGTATTAATGTGAATAGGAGATAGTTTAAAACCAATAATAGTAGCTGACCTTATAGAGATCTCCCCATGTTGACTTGTCCTTCCTCATCTCAAATAACACCTCAATGTCACCCTAATGCATGAAGATGATGACTCTCTTAGATTTAAGGCAACAACATTAGGGCATGATCAGTCTCCAAAATTCAACCCTAATGTTGTAGATGGTTGTAAATATATAGGAGAGTGTGGTAGTTTAGTAATAATTATCCATTTACCAATATAGGCTTGAGATACACTCTTAATGGGCGGATGAGCTCAAGGGATGAGAGGTGAAATCTCCATGGTAGGATTAGATAGAATTCAAAGTACTTATCCGAGTCAAATGATTAAAACAACTCTTGGAAGCTTCTAGAAGAGGAATTTTCGAGGTTCTTTTTATTTTTCCCAAATTTATAGAATCAACGCACCCCAAACAAGGGACAACCTGTTGTTGATCAGTGCAGGTGCAGAATGGAGAAACCTGTTGTTGAACACATGTCTCTAAAGGGCCAAGGTGCGTTGGGCCTTAAAAACATTGTTTTGAAGTAGTCATACTCAGAAACTCAGGGATTTGGAAGAGTCATGTTTAGGGATTTGTGTGGAGATGATGACAAGGTGTTCAAGGATGTTTATTAATCTAGTTTGCAGGTTGATTGACAAGATGTGAAAAATGGCCTATAAAAATCAATAGTTAGACCCTATTGTCAATAAGATGACCACTGCAACATATCATCTCCTATAGTGAAACTATCCCATCTAGGGTTACACTAAATCTGTCATAAGTGTTGGAGCAAATTTCTCACTGATCATGCAAGGGTTTCAATAATTAAGCCTTTATCATATCGAGGCCCTTCTTAAAACACACTCCAAGTGTGTCTCCCAACCCTAACCTTATGATATCCATCAAACCCTAATTTATCTTGCTATAACTTTAGCATTCTTTTAGGTCTCTAACATATTCACCTCTTAATTCAAAAATCCATCAGGGTGTCTTCACAGGGGTGACCTTAAAGACTTTCCTTCAACCCAACTTTGATACCATGTCAATTTCTCTAGGGCTATATTGTTCTCTGCTTAGATCATTTCATTTTGAAAACATTTTTCATTCACCCCATAACATTGTGTCATAAATAGCAGCAATGTAGAGAGAACAATAGCTTCAACAACACAATATAACAACAAGGAACAATAAAAGGAAAAACACCACAAGGGGGAAAACTCAAAAGGAATTCTTCTTCTTATATTAGATATTCATCAAATGTTCAACTCAGATAGAAAGTACAAATATCATGAGACGTCATCAAACACATCAAGCATCCTAGGGCTTGCCCATGTCAGTTCACAGCTATGTTTGTGAACTAAAAGATAAAAATCCATGAGGGTTGCCATCATAATCAAGATCATCATCTGAAACTTTGACATACATCAAAGAGATTGTGAACATATTCATATCACATTCTAAGACCATTCCAATACAAATATTTGTCATATGCGTCAAGGACATCATTAATATCCATATAAGATCGTTTCAACATCACAAGTCGGTGTAAGTAACTTCAAGGGTCTGGAAAATCAATGTTATATGTGCAAGATGCAATGTCTTATATCGACACACAACATAATATAGCAACATCATATACAGAGGAGAAACATTGCATAGAAACATCAAATGGCAGTCTAACAACTTTGTATGTCTTCCAATGGTACAAATATAATCATAACTTCACATCCTAAGATTGTAGTAACATTATAATATTAAGGTATGTAACACGTCATCACTTCATTATGGTTCTTGGATTTGTATCCACCATGTCTAAATAGTATCCAAATTCACATTAAGGTTTGTAGAATATTCACATTAGGTAACAAGGTTTGTATTGTACACAAGGTATATCCACATTGTAGAGCATATTGTGATGCAATAGCATACCACCATAATGCAAGATAGCATCCCATATTGAAATGTCAAATGAAATTCACCATACTATAAATCCATGCAAGATCAAATGTATGGCGAGAGTAATCACTAAAATACATAAGTCCATTAGCAAGATCACACAGTAGGTAGTCTTGTAGCATATGCAAGAGTATAGTTATGTATCATATACGAGAGAATAGTCCTATAGTATATGCGAGAGAATGGTCTTGCAACAAAAGTATAGACCTGTAGCATATGTGAGAGAATAGTCTTGAAACAAAAGTATAAACTTGTAGCATATGCGAGAGAATAGTCTTGTAAAAGAAGTATAGACCTGTAGCATATGCGAGAGAATAGCCTTGTAAAAAAAGTATAAACCTGTAACATATGCGAGAGAAATATTGTAGAATATGCAAGAGTATTCTTGTAGCACATAAAATCATAACCCTTGCAAAATGTTGAGGTCTGCTACTCACATCACAAGATAAGTCTGCATTTCAAATCACAAGATAAGTCTATAATTCACATCACAAGATATCTTTGTAATTCACATCACAAGATAATCTTGTTGACATAACTCTTTTTCATCAAATCACAGTCGACAAGATAAAATATAGTAATCCCAATTAATCCCAATAAATCAAACAAGAAAACCTCATATATAACCCAGAGAGGATATCCTATGAACGGTCTCAGATGATCCAAAAGTCTAAGAAGAAATGGTATGAAAATCACAAAGAGTAATATGTTTATACAAAGTGATAATGGAGAAAAACCCAAGAGGGTATTTACAGAAATTTTCTAGCGAAAAGGTGCCTCATTAGGGTCAAGCGGACATGAGGCCGACTTACACATTTGGAGGGAAATTCAAATTCAAATTATATGTATATGCATATGCATATGTATGTATATGTGTATGTGTATGTGTATGTGTATGTGTATATGTATATACATATGCATATGCATATGCATGTGTGTGTGTGTGTGTGTGTGTGTGTGTGTGTGTGTGCGAATTATTACTTGCCTAAAAAATATTTTGTTCTTCATTAAATGTTATTTCTTTCTGGCTATATATATATATATTGTTACTTGTGTTGTGAAACCAGCTCCAAAAAGAGAAGAAAAGAGATATCAACACCTTAGAAATAAGCCACTTCGAGGGGGAAACCTCAAATACATTAAATGAATGAACAATTCTTGGATGATTCAAATTACAAAACCTCCTTTCTATATATAGGAGTCCATGGGGCTAGAATGTAATCCTAGTGGGGCCACAATGTAATCCTAGCCGACCTAACAATAATAATTTAAGGGCATGTTACACTAAAAAACTGTCACCTTGACATTCTTCTGACTGTATGAGCTCATTAACACTCATACTTAGCTCCTCTGCAAGTCTTACAACCTTTAATCCTTATGTCAAGCCCTGAAACAGGAAGAAAAACCCTAAAAATCTCTTAAACTTTGGGTACGCAGGTAACATGAAGCCTGCCTGCATTCCTAGCTTGGGTACGCAGGTAATACACTGCTTACCTGCGTTTTAGAACGCAGTTTTCCTTTGCAATACCTGCGTACCCTCCTCAAAGTCAAAACAACGAGAAAGTAAAGTCAAAAAACTGATTTGAGGTCAATTCTAGAAGGTTCTAGATGAGAATTTTTGGGGATGAGTACGCTTTGATAAGGTGCATGTATCCCTCACCTTAAGGAACTAATCCCTTGATGTGAGGAGTCTATCCCTTTGAAGGAGGATTCTATCCCTTCAAAGGTGGAATCCTAACCTCCTCATCTGCTCTATAAAAGGAGGCATTGGGTAGCCTCAAATGGTTAGATTTTGGAGATTGAGAATTGGAGTTCAAGCTTTATGTGTGATTGAGTTGAAGTGTTGTTGAGATTTAGACTTCTTTCTGCTGAGATTTTGAGAGGAAAGATCACATACCTCTTTGTGCTCCTGGAGGAAGAGTGCAAGACTTATCAAAGTAGAGGAGACTCCTGCTTCAGACCCCGGGAAGGCCTTTCAAACATCAAGGCTAAGGTTGTAAGGTTCTTTTGTATATTTTAAGATTAATACAATCAAGTTTTGTTTTTCTCAATAAATTGTCGTTCGATTGTTTATTTCAATAAGCTGTCGTTTGATCATTTATTTCATAGATTCCTTGATCACTATGATAGGTATGTTTTATAATTATTTGTTATACAGGTGCTATTTAATATTTTCTTGTTTGTTGGTCGACAAAAGACGACACTTTGTTGTGACAAAAGACGACACTTTCTTACGACGAAAGAACTCTTGTTGCGACAAAAGAACTCTTGTTGCGACAGAAGGATTATTGATATGACGGAAGAACTACGATCGCAAATAAACATTTGGATCTAAGGTAGGATCGACACCTTCATAGCATTTATTTGTAAAACGAATATATTTAGAGAAAGACAAACTTAGTTATTCGTTTGTTGCTAGATTTTCTTCTGACACTAGGGAGATATATCTTGTCCGCAAGATCGATTTATCCGACCAACAAATTGGCGACTCCACTGGGGAAAGAATTTTATTTTCCTTTGTTTTGATTTGAGAAAATGATTTTTTCTGATTTTTGATTGATTTGTACAGGCTTGGGTAACTTAGATTTACTTTGCTTTGAAAAGTTTTGAAGTCTTTTTTGTTTTTCTTGAATTTTTTTGGGGACCGCACATCGTTGCAGACCCTGTTAAAAGTCTTGAAAAAATTAGATTTCTTTTTTCAGTTTAGTTTAGATTTGATTTAGGATTCTTAGTATCTACCCAAATCTGTATGTTTTCTGTCGAAAATATCTTGTTTATGAGTTTCTTTCAGCAAATTTTTCATCTCATCAATCTCCATTAAGTTAATTGGGTGTTTTGAGTCTCTTTTTTGAGAAATTCTTAATTTGATTTCCTTTGGTCATTACTTGGAGGTTTGTCTCAGTCTTTTTACAATTTTCCATATTTTTTCTTTTGTTTTTGCAAAAAAAATTCCTCCTCATTTGCCAGGGGGGGCTAAATTGTGTATGAGTGTTAATTGCCTCTGAGTGTTTTTTGATCTTTGGAACTCTCACCCAATTTTCTTGACTTGCACTTGATTGGTTCTTAGATTACATTAGAATCATCTTGTGTTTGAGAATTCTCTTGCATAGATCACATTTGCATAATTATAATTCTCATTTTCAGAATATGAATGAAAAATGTGCATAGATTACATTTGCATACTTTTCAAGTGAATTGTGCATAGATTACAATTGCATAGTTTACATTTTGAAAAATCAATCGTAGATTTAGATCAATTTTCTTTGATTTGAATTTAGATGTTTTTATGCTTGTTTTAAAAACACAAAAATAAAAAAATTGTTTTGGAATTGATTTGCATTAGTTTTTCTTGATGAAATTAGTGCATTAGAGAATTTGTTATATTTTCTCTTAGTGATCAATTTTTTTCATTGTTGGAAGTGAATGGAAACTCTCTCCTTACTTTAGTTAGGATTCATCGAATTGAAAAGATTACATTATCATATTCGATTGAATTCAGTTTTGGGTCGGGTCATAACACCATTGGTTTCATATCCATTTACCCTTTTGAGTAATAACAGCCTAAATAACACAGCGCTTAATAAAATTCATCTAGTCATTTTTACATTTTTAGGGCTTTTTCCACCAATCTAGCTCAGGATTAGTGCTTTGGAATAGGTTGTAGTTAACTTTCCAAAGCAACAAAAACAAACAAGTAGAGAAATCTTGCGGTAGGAAATAAATCCAATTGTAATTGGTACAATCTGGGAAGCTTCTCTTAAAGGAGTTAATCACGAGATCATGTCCGAACCTTTGAGACAATCAATTCTGTTTCATTGGGAAAGATAGAAGATCTGCGCGCATTACAAACGGTAAACCTCGGATTAACCATTGTCGAGGAGCCTGGGGTCACTTGTCGGTAAACCTCGGATTGACCATGTCGAGGAGCCTTCAAGGGGATTGAGCTTTGTTACTCTGCCCTTGCGCATGGAATCGGATCATAGACTGTTCCCCCAGTTGTATTTGTTACTGTTGGTAACCTTAGTGTCCATAAACTTAAGATTATTTCCTAAGGTGACAGTGAAGGAAAGATCTCACTGTACCTGGAGCAGACGTCGACTAGACTCACTTGGACTCTCTGGGGGGTTCTCTTCACACGAGATGGTTTTGTGAGGAAAATTTTTCCAGTCTATTTCATTAAGAAGGTTGTCGGGGTAACTGTTCCAAACGCCCTTTCTGTATTAAATTCTACGATGTTGAATTTCATCATCAACTAGTGTTTTTAGTACGAGAAGTTATTGTTTTTGTGTGGTTTGACTCCTAGATTTGATAGCGCGTGTTAATTTGTTTGTTTTTAATTTTAGAGACCATAGGTGTGAATTGTGAATTTTAATTGTTAGGTATGAATTGTGAATTGTTAATTTTAGTTTTAAATTGTTAATAAAATTCACTGAAGTTGAATATAATGGCAACTGTTCCAGAATTTACCAACCAAGGAACCCCTCTTAATGAGAATCCTAGTACTTTTCCTTTCTTTGGAAATGTTGGTCCTCCTTATATGGCTACTTTGTCATTACCTGGATTTACAATAGGTTTACCGATATGGTTATTTTCAACTTCGTTGGCCCCGAATACTCCAATTGTTCCACCTCAACTGGATGCTTCACCTCAACAGAGTTCACCATCTCAACATCACCAACCTTATGTTGACCCTTTACCTTCTTCGCCTAATATTTCTTCCTCTTCGCTTGGTAAAAGCCTTGACACTAGTAACCAAGTGGCTAAGAAGAGGAAGAAAGGGAAGAAGAAGAAGAAGAAGAAGCAATATAAGAAAGAATTCAACCAACCAACCATGGTTGTAAGTGTTAGTTGTGTTGAGGAAACCTCCAACATGCATCGTAAACCCAAATACCCTTGCATGATTTGCAAGGGTGACCACTTCCTTATCAATTGGCCCGGTATTCCAAAGGTCTTGGAAGTATGGTCAGAAAAATCTGATCAAATTTCCGTTGATCCATCAACTAGTGATAGTCAGGTTTCTAGGAAAAAGGGTAAAGTTAGGTTTCCTTGTAATTTATGCAAAGGGATTCATCAAACTCACATTTTCCCTCACATGGATGAGCCTCAAAATTATTGGAAAACCTTACTGTTCCACAGCAAGAATTTCCAACTGGTTACCGTAAAATTTCTCCCAACCTACCGTCAACTGACGGAGTGATTGATCTAATTTCAAGTACATTCAATCCCACTCTTGCATTGGAGAGTGAAACTCATATCACTCAGGTTGATGATCCCTTAATTGATCAAGTGGTCGATTCAATTTCACATTCGGTCGATCCCATTCTCCCTCTAGAGAGTGAACTTCATACTGCTCAAGTTCTTCTTGTTACATCAGATTCTTCTACACTAGGGGGCATTTCACTTGTTTCTACAGAACCCCCTCCAAGTACTGAGGTCTTTTCCTTTGATTGGAATAGACTGACAAAACCTTATCTTCCTTCCTCCATCCCTTTCCAAATCATTTTGAAGTTTGGTCGTAGGGATATATGCCGCACACAGGTAGATGAAGGTGCTTTTGTTAGTATTTTATCCTCAAATGCTTGGAAAGCTTTAGGTTCCCCTCAGCTTGTGCCTATTACGTAGAATCTGAAAGCTTTTAACAGAACCATTAGTGAACCTTTAGGTATCCTTCCTAAGTTTTCTATTACTTTGGAAGGTAAAACTATCTGTATTGATCTTATGGTAGTTCGAGGCCCCTTGGATTTCAATTTACTCCTTGGGCGAGACTATGTTTATGCAATGAAAGTTGTCGTATCGACACTCTTTCGCGTGATGTCTTTCCCTCACAATGGAAATATTGTGACTGTAGACCAGCTTTCGTTCCATAGTCTTGATTCGACTACCAATAATCCGACATCCCTGAATGTTCCTCATATGCAAGTGGTATCTACCCCACCACTGGTTAATTATGTGGCATCTAGTCCCATGTTTTCAGTTACCGATGTAAGTGAGCCTCTCATTGTTTGCTTGTCTTCCTTTGACTTAGATCCGGTAATTGACATGGAAAAATCTATGGGATTACTTGAATGTGATGTTATTATCCCTTTTGAGTCCCTTGACATGCGTTCCTTCCAAGGAATTGTTCTTCCATCTGATGAAGACCCCTTGGAAGCCATGATCAAGGTGTGTCCATTGACATGTGTTTCTTCCAGTTGGAAGCCATGATCAAGTTTCCGAGGATAGTTCCTTCTACTGTGTCAACCTCGTTAAAAAATGAATCAGTGAGTCTGAGGATAGTTCCTTTTACTGTGTCAACCTCATTAAAAAATGAATCAGTGAGTCCGAGGATGGTTCCTTTTACTGTGTCAACCTCGTTAAAAAATGAATCAATGAGTGCGAGGAGAGTTCCTTTTACTGTGTCAACCTCGTTAAAAAATGAATCAGTGAGTGCGAGGAGAGTTCCTTTTACTGTGTCAACCTCGTTAAAAAATGAATCAGTGGTTGTCGAGGATAGTTCCTTTTCCTGTGTCAACCTCGTTAAAAAATGAATCAGTGAGTCCGAGGATAGTTCCTTTTCCTGTGTTGACCTCGTTAAAAAATGAATCAGTGAGACTGAGGATAGTTCCTTTTACTATGTCAACCTCGTTAAAAAAATGAATCAGTGAGTGTGAGGATAGTTCCTTTTACTATGTCAACCTCATTAAAAAATGAATCAGTTAGTCGAGAGCATAGTTCTTTTTCTTGTGTCAAGCTCGTTAAAAAAAAAAATGAAACAAGCTTCCATGAGGACAGTTCTTTTCCTGTGTCAACCTCATTAAAAAATGAATCAGTAGGTAGATTGTAGAGAGTAGGTTGATAGATTAGAAATAACTAGTTTATGAGGATGGTTCCTATTACTGAGTCAACCTCGTTAAAAAATGAATCAGGTATGAAGACAATTCTTTTCCTGTGTCAACCTCGTTAAAAAATGAATCAGTTGGTCAAAGGATAGTCCCTATTACTGAGTCAACCTCGTTAAAAAATGAATCAGGTATGAGGACGGTTCTTTTCCTGTGTCAACCTCATTAAAAAAATGAATCAGTAGATTATATAGGTAGATTGTAGAGAGTAGATACGAGGATAGTTTCTTTTACTGTGTCAACCTCGTTAAAAAATGAAACACGTTGCCATGAGCATAGTTCTTTTCCTGTGTCAAGCTCATTAAAAAATGAAACAAATCCTCCCCTAATTGAGTTGAGTCTTTGACTAGATCTCATAAATTTTAACTCATATATTTAGGTTAATTATTTCAGTTTTTTGCATAATTTTCTTACAGTTTTAGGTCGGGTCTTTCATATGATCTCATAAATGAACCTTCATTCCATCCAACTATTAATTACCAGCAATGTACTTAGTTGAATGAAATGAAGCTGGGGGGGCATGCGCTCTAGCAGTTACGCTTAGGGGGCATCAAGAACAGTTTTATGTCTATTTCAAGCTTGTGTAAAATGAAACCACTCTGAAGCATAGTTTTTCTCTGTTTAAAGCTTTTGTAAAAGTGAAACCTATCTTGAGTCAATTTTGGTTATTATTTTAAAGACTCGTTAAACTCATGAAAATCCCGAGATTATTTTGCTATCTTTCGTTCTCGTAAAACACATGAAAATGCTGGGTTCTTTCCATCTTTTCCTGCTCGTAAATTAAATTGAAAGTCGACCACAGGAGTATATTTTTATCCCTTTTTTGAACTCGTTAAAACTTACGAAAAAGTGAAAACCATGAGTACATTTTTATCACTTTTTTGAACTCGTTAAAACTTACAGAAAAAGCGAAACTCTGGAGTCCTCTTTCAGGCCCTTTTCAGACTCTCTAAACATGAAAATATTGTCGAGCACTTGATTATTCAAACTCGTTAAAATAAATGAATGATCGTCCTTTCAGTATAAGTTTACCCCTTTTACGAACTGAAATGGACTATTTACAAAAAAGGTATACGTTGACTAATTACAATCAATAGAGTTCTCTCCCACATTATTTTATCCTTTTTCGGGCTCGAGAGACTAAATTTATGAAAAAGTACACCCATGGATTATTCTTAAGTTTTTTCTTCTGACTCTCTAAAATTGAAAAAACACCGAGTTTCTTATACTGGTCTCGTTAAAACTTAACAGTAAAGGACATGTTCAATTTTTAAACAAGAACGAACCACTCCTTCTTAGGGTTCGAATCTTAAACTAAGTTGGACTCATCCGAAGGATGAGCTTATAAACAAGCAAATGTTATCCTCCTCAAGCTTGTAAAAAATAAAGAGGTACTTGCCAGAAATGGTGGGGGAAAAGAGAGAAAAATGAACTTGTTTGTTACATTTTGATTATTCGGAAGGCCGTTAACCACTCTTGAACACGACACTTTTTATTCACCTGGGTTGGGAAATCCTTTGCCTAACAGTTAATCAAACCATATTAAAAGTCTTCAGTCGGTTTCTGGGTATTAGCTTTGCGTCAATTGTCACCAAACCATCTGCAGTGTCATTATGTGTTCAAGAGGACAGTTCAAACAAACCATTCATCTGCGAAATATCTGTCATCCATTTTGACCATCCCTGAGTCAGTCCTTGCCAACATATTTCTTCAAAACTTGATCTATGATTTCGTGTTGTGGGCTTGCCTATGACGGATCACTTTCTATCGACGACAGCTCATTATCTAGGAAGTTGATCTAGAAATCGTCAGTACCTTGAAATCTGCATGCCTCAATGGCAGGTTTCTTGCCTTCGACAACAGGTTACATCATTGACCTTCGATCGAATGATTCCGTGACATGTTCGACTTCAGCTCATTCATTCACATTTCATGGATTGTACTGAGTACTTTGAGAGCCATTTACAGTATTGGTGGTTACTCTCACACTTTTTAACAGTTTACATTATTGACTGATAATCAAGTGTTTTCTACCATGTTCGACTTCGACACATTCATTCACATGGATAGAATCGTACTAGTTCGAGATGCAGAAATCAAGACCCTGGATCTAGTTTCTACCATCCAAGCTGCGAGGAATTTTGTTATCATTTATACAGTGGACTATTCATAAATAGATGGCTGCGTCCATTCTGTGTCTACATATGTCTATATTGTTGAGGTATTCAAAATCATTCCTGTATCAGAACAGTTTGAATCAGTTTCTAGTTAGTTTTGTTCTGAGTATGGGAATGCCTACCTCAGCGATGATATGTACATATATATATTTTGCATTGAATGTTTTTACAGGTTTTGACCGGGGTGTCCAAAGGATGATCCTTGAAAAGATAAAGTACTTCACTCTTCATATATGACAGACTTCATTTTCATCTATTCCAGACTTCGCACTTTAGGGGAAAATATGTTACACTAAAAAATTGTCACCTTGACATTTTGCTGACTGTATGAGCTTATTAACACTCATACTTACCTCCTCTGCAAGTCTTACAACCTTTACTCCTCATGTCAAGCCCTGAAATAGGAAGAAAAACCCTAAAAATCTCTGAAACTTTGGGTATGCAGGTAACATGAAGCCTGTCTACGTTCCTAGCTTGGGTACGCAAGTAATACACTGCTTACCTGCATTTTAGAACACATTTTTCCTTTTGCAATACCTGAATACCCTTCTCAAAGTCAAAACAACGAGAAATTAAAGTCAAAAAACTGATTTGAGGTAAATTCTATAAGGTTCTAGATGAGAATTTTTGGGGATGAGTACGCTTTGATAAGGTGCATGTATCCCTCACCTTAAAGACCTAATCCCTTGATGTGAGGATTATATCCCTTTGAAGGAGGATTCTATCCCTTCAAAGGTGGAATCCTAACCTCCTCATCTTCTCTATAAAAGGAGGCATTGGGTAGCCTCAAAGGGAGTTCAAGCTTTATGTGTGATTGAGTTGAAGTGTTGTTGAGATTTAGTCTTCTTTCTGCTGAGCTTTTGAGAGGAAAGATCACATACCTTTTTATGCTCCTGGAGGAAGAGTGCAAGACTTACCAGAGTAGAGGAGACTCCTGCTTTGGATCCCGGAAATGCCTTTCAAACATCAAGGCTAAGGTTGTAAGGTTCTTCTGTATATTTTAAGATTAATACAATCAAGTTTTGTTTTTCTCAATAAATTGTCATTCGATTGTTTATTTCAATAAGTTGTCGTTTGATCATTTATTTCATAGATTTCTTGATCACTATGATAGGTATGTTTTATAATTATTTTTTATACAGGTGCTATTAAATATTTTCTTGCTTGTGAATGCAGGTCGAAAAAAGACGACACTTTCTTGCGACGAAAGAACTCTTGTTGCGACGGAAGGATTCTTGTTGCGACGGAAGGATTATTGATGCGACGGAAGCATTACGACTGCAAATAAGCATTTGGATCTAAGGTAGGATCGACACCTTCATAGCATTTATTTGTAAAACGAATATATTTAGAGAAAGACAAACTTAGTTGTTAGTTTTTTGCTAGATTGTCTTCTGACACTAGGGAGATCGATCTTGTCTGCAAGATCGATTTATCCGGCCAACAGGGCACAATAATAACAATATGGGGGTTACAAGGGTACAATAATAACAATAAGGGGGTTACACTAACAAAAATAAGGGAATATACTAGTAATATATGGACCTAGCATGCCCCTCTCCTTCAAAAAAGTGTTGTCCTCAACGCTTGAGTAGCTTTGGGTGCTTCTGTATAAAATTCTCATCCTCCCATGTAAAATCTTCAGTGGGTAAGTTCTTCCACTTGATGAGATACTCTGAAATTGATCGATTCCGTAGCTGTCGAGTTCTTTTTTCCGTGACCGCTTCAGGTTCCAATATGATTTTTCCTTCCTCATCAAGTTCTGGCAATATTGTTTGAACTGGAAGATTTTCACCTATAACCTTCTTTAAGCATGAAACATGGAAAATTGGATGCACTCGTGAAGAAGCAGGAAGCTCCAATTTGTATGCCATAGTACCAATCTTTTGCAACACCTTGTAATGACCATAGTACTTTGGCGATAATTTATTATCCTTCTTAGCTTGCTTGAGGGACATTTGTTTGTATGGTTGTAGCCGTAAAAATACCCAATCTCCTACATCAAAACTTCTCTCGCTGCGATGTTGATCTGCTTGTTGTTTCATTCTATTTTGTGCCAAATTCAGGTTATCCTTTAAGAGTTGGAGAACTTCTTGCTGATGCTCGATGTGATCTTCCACTGCTTGAACCTTCGAATTTTCTCTTAAATATGATGTGATGGATGGTGGATGATATCCATAAAGTGGCATAAATGGGGTCATTTTTGCTGCAGTATGGAAGGAAGTGTTATACCACCATTCAGCAAGAGGTAACCACTTGACCCATTGTGTTTGTTTATCAGATACAAAACAACGAAGATATCCTTCCAAACATTTATTTACGATCTCAGTTTGACCATCAGATTGAGGATGATAAGATGAGCTATGAGCTAATTGAGTACCCAAACAAGAAAATAACTCGTCCAAAAATTTCCAGTAAAAATGGGATCTCTGTCGCTCACAATAACCCTTGGGCTTCCATGTAGCTTTTGAATTCTGTCCATAAATGTAGTAGCAACTGTACTTGCTTTAAATGGATGAGATAATGCACAAAAGTGTGCATACTTAGTAAGTCTATCAACTACCACCATGATGACACTCTTTCCTTCGGACTTAGGTAAACCTGTGATAAAATCCATTGAAATCTCCTCCCAACATTGACTTGGAATGGATAAAGGTTGTAGAAGACCTGGGGTCTTAATTGTCGCAATTTTATTCTGCTGGAAAACCAAACATTTCGCCACAAACTTTTGAATATCAAATTTAAGGCCATCCCAAAAAAAATATTTCTTCACCCTGTGGTAAGTTTTTAAAAATCCTGAGTGTCCTCCTAAAGAAGAAGTGTGCAATTCCAAAATAATCTTTTGTTTTAGTTGGGAATTCTTACAAAGATATAAGCAATATTTGTACCATAAGGAATCATTTTTCCAACTAAATGCATCAGATGTACTAGGATCGTGCTGCAACTTTTGAATGAGTGTCCACACATCTTCGTCCTTCTTCCATTCATCTCTTACTTCGGTTATCCAATCTGGTTGGATAATAGAAATGGCACAAAGAAATGCTTCCACCTCTTCATTCTTTCCTGAGAGTGCATCTGTAACAACATTTAGCTTCCCTTTTTTGTATATTATTTCAAAGTCATAACCCAACATCTTTGTGACCCATTTTTGCTACTCTTCTGAAGATATTATTTTTTCCAAAAAGTGTTTAAGACTATCATGATCAGTTTTTACTTTGAAGTGTCTTCCCATTAGGTAAGTTCTCCATTTCTTTAGTGAATGCAATATTGCTAACATTTCCTTCTCATAAATACGTTTCTGTAAATACTTTCCTTTGATTGGATGACTTTCAAAAGCAATGGGTCTTCCTTCTTGCATTAAAACAGCACCAATTCCATTTCCTGAGGCATCACATTCCACAATAAAGGTTTTTGTGAAGTCTAGCGTATCTAAGACTGGTGCTAGGCACATTGCCTCTTTAAGATGTTCAAAGGCCTTAGTTTCTTCAGGAGTCCATGAAAATGAATCTTTCTTCAATAATGTTGTTAGAGGTGCTGCTATTCTCTCATAATTCTTAACAGACTTTCAATAATACCCAATTAACCCGAGAAATCCTCGCAATTGCTTTATGGTTGTGGGGACTTTCCATTCCTCAATGGCTTTAATTTTGTTAAGGTCTACCTTAACACCCTCCTGAGATACAATATGACCCATATATTCCACCTCTTGTACTCCAAAGAAACATTTGGATGTTTTTTCATATAATTATTTCTCCTGCAATAGTTTGAGCACCCTGTCAACATGTTGAACATGATCCTTCCAAGACCTGTTGTAGATTAGTATATCATCAAAAAATACTAGCACAAATTTTCTAAGGAAGGGTTTGAAAATGGAATTCATCGACCCTTGAAATGTAGAAGGTGCATTGGTAAGGCCAAAAGGCATGACCAAAAATTCATAATGACCCTCATGAGTTCGAAATGTTGTTTTCGGAATATCTTCAGTCTTCATTCTAATTTGATGATACCCTGAACGAAGATCCAATTTGGTGAAATAAATTGCTCCATGTAATTCATCCAATAATTCATCAATCACAGGAATGGGAAATTTATCTTTAATGGTGAGCTTATTGAGCTCCCTATAATCCAGACACATGCGCCATGATCCATTCTTCTTGTGTACCAATACTACAAGAGTAGAGAAAGAACTTTGACTAGGTTGAATTATACCCGCCTCTAACATTTCTGCAATCATACGTTCAATTTCGCTCTTTTGGACATAAGGATATCTATAAGGCCTGATGTTTGGAGAAACACTTCCTGGAATCAAATGAATAGCATGATCATGATCACGAATAGGTGGGAGTCCTTTGGGAGTTTCAAAAACCTTGGAATGATTGTCCAAGACTTTTTGGAGATCTGCAGAAATAGATGATTTTGATGTTGGAACTTCTAGTGAGCATAATTGTGAAATTATGCCTCGTTGTTCTTTCTTTAGAAGATTTTTCATGACATTAGAGCTTATTATCTTTCCTGGCTTCCCTGAAATACCCCGTAATTCGACTTCCTTTCCTTCTAAAAACAATTTCAAGAAATTTTTTTGAAAATTAAAAGCTACCATCCCCAAAGATTGTAACCATTGTACTCCTAGTACAATATCAACACCTCCCATGGGAATGGAAAGCATTGGACTATTCAATACATATTCCCCCATGGTTAGCTTGACATTATGGCATTTTCTAGAGAAATTTATAGTTCCTTCATTTGCGACCATCACTTGACATTCTGGTGCTGGGTATAGGAAACAATTCAATTCCTTGGCTACCTTACAATGAATAAAATTATGGGTACTACCTGAATCAATCAACACCATTACCTTTTTCTTCTTGATATTTCATTGTATCTTGAGATTTTGAGGAGGGGTAATTCCTGCCAATGCATTACACGATATGGTCGGACTCATTTCTTCCTCTTCTTGGGTTGGTTCCTGGTGTATATCCTCTTCTTGTTCATTTTCTTCTTCCTCTTCACAATCTATGTAAAATAATTTCTTCTCAGCATACTTATGACCTTTAGTGTATTTTCTATTACAACTGTAGCAAATCCATTTTGCTCTTTTTTCTTCCAATTTTTGTGGTGTCAACCTTGTAGGTTGTGGAAATCTAGGAGTAGCAACACTTCCCTCTTTATAGAAGTGAGTGGTAGGCTTCCTTGTCGCCATAATTTTACATTCAATTTTTCTTGACAACTTGAATACCTTCTCCAATGAATCAGGTTCCAAAACGCGAACTTCATGTTGGATGTTATCCTTTATAGTACCTATGAAGAGATCAATCCTGTGTTCCTCTGGAATATCAGTTACCCTTATATTCAATTTTTGGAAGTCCTCAATGTGCTCCCCCACTAAACCCTTTTGTTTGAGATTTATCAATTGGCTAAAGAAGTTGTTGCTCTTTGTATCCTCATAATGTGCTATCATTTCCTCCGTAAAAATTGACCAAGTGAAAATTTTTTAACGGGAGCAAAGCCATCGATACCATACAAATGTATTTTGTTCTAAATCTAAAGTTGCAATGCGTACCTTTTGTGTGTTTTGCACATTATGGAGATCAAAATATTGCTCCATCTATAGTATCCATGTTACAGGATCCTTTCCATCAAACTTCCTCATATCCATTTTTGGAATATGGTGGTTCTTCCCTCCAACATTAGATTTTATGAAATCACGATTAACATTTATTTTGTTCTCATCATGAGTTTCCTCTACTATATTTTCACCATTAGGAAAAATTTCTTGTATCAACTTTGCCAAACCTTCCATGTTTGCTTTTAGATCATTCTTCATGTTTTCCAATTTCTCATCGATCTTAGCTTCCATGTCATCCATCTTAGATTCCATGCCATGCATCTTAGATTCCATGCCAACTTCCATGCCATCTATCTTAGATTCCATGCCATATATCTTAGATTCCATGCCATTCTTAAAACCATCCATCTTAGATTCCACGCCTTTCTTCAAACTATCCATATTAGTTTCCATGCCTTTCTTCAAAACTTCCATGACATTTTTTGTTGCTCTTTGCGAGAGCGAAATTTGTTGCACTTTCTCTTGTAATTTTGATATGTCATGTTCCCATTCTTCGTCTTCATGAGTCATAGTAGAGCTTTCTAAAGGCTTAATGGGTGTTGAATTATTTTTAGGGGCCATTTTAGAATCCAATACTGATATCTATCTTACAATATGCCCTTGGAATCAATTCAACTTGATTCTTCAAACAAGACTTATGCAATTCGGAAAAATAAAAATAAATAAATACACACCTTTTACTTGCTTTTAAGGATCTCGATATTGAAATTCAATTATCTCTATAATTGCATATCCTCAATATCTGAAATCCAGCCTTGTAGTATCCCTTTGAAGCTTCTTTCAAATGCCACAAGTATGATCTAATTTGGATTCTTCAAGGAAAAGTTATGTCCAATCTTCCACAATGACCCAATTTTGGACTGGTTCAGTAGAGCGAACTTGTATGAATTTCCATGTGTCATTGTTTCCTCCTTTGGCTCTAAAATTGATAGACTGAAAACTACAGTCCGTTTACTTGTGGCCAATTTTTACGGCATTCCAATCTGATGCTCAGAGAGAGAGCTATGAATATTTTCCCACAATCACCTCTTTGAGATGAAATTCAGAAGCCTCAAAAATCCCTAATTTCCAAAGATCATATATCCTAAAATATTGCGAACCAATATCTGAAATTTTGCAATGATGTTCCTCAGGATTGCGGCTTCGTACTCTAAAAATTTCAGCTTCTGAACCTTCGTAGAAAAAAATTTATTACGAAAATACCACGATAACATGTTTAGGTTAAATTCAGGAGCCTGCAAAATGACCTAACTTGCATAGATCATATCTCATAAAATTTTGTGAACCAAGGTCTGAAATTTTGTGAAAATGTTCCTTAGGATTTTGGCTTCGCACTCTAAAAATTTCATATTCTGAACCTTCGTAGAAAAAAATTTATAGTGAAAATGCCACTATGACCTGTTTGGAGCAGCGAAACCCTAGAATCTCAAAGCTCTGATACCAAATGTTGTGAAACCAGCTCCAAAAAGAGAAGAAAAGAGATATCAATGCCTTAGAAATAAGCCACTTTGAGGGGTAAACCTCCAATAAATTACATGAATGAACAATTCTTGGATGATTCAAATTACAAAACCTACTTTATATATATAGGAGTCCATGGGGCTAGAATGTAATCCTAGTGGGGCCACAATGTAATCCTAGCCGACCTAACAATAATAATTTAAGGGCACAATAATAACAATATTGGGGTTACAAGGGTACAATAATAACAATAAGGGGGTTACACTAACAACAATAAGGGAATATACTAGTAATATAGGGACCTAACAACTTTCCTAATTAATATTTTATCCTTCATTAAATATTATTTCTTTCTGACTATTTGGGGCAATAGGGCTTTATGTTGGGCAGATGGGTTTCCCTTAGGGGAAATTTTCCCGACACTGCCAAAATTTCAACAGAAAATACCAATCCCTCACATCACCTTTAAATGATAGAGAAAATGACATCATAATGACATCCTCATCATCAATATTCTTAAGACTCACTACCTAATAGGAGTTATTAACATGTATTTTAGTGATGTTGGTAGCACTACCATCAAATTTAGGTAACCATCCATGGTACTTCTTAAGCATAGAATGAGGAGAATTATGAAGGGTCCTAAAGTCCAAAGGCCCGAAAGTAGCGAGATTCCATGGTTTATCCATGTGGATAGTGTGATTGGAATTTGGATTAGCAGTATTATTAGGGAAAATTTTCCTAGCTATAAGGGTGGGAGGCTTGATAGGTGATATGCCAATATCAACAACCCTCCTAGTAGTAGCCATAATTCTAGGAGTTATGGTTTTTTATATGGGGCTTCCTCCGGATGAGGAACTAGGAGATTTAGTATGAATTGATTTAGGAGTAGCCAGAACAGGATCTATCTTTTCGTCATAGAAAACACCTCTTCAAATGGGGAGAAACTTAAATGCTTCGATCTATGGGAAGGTAGACTCGCTTCCTCCTCGACAAAAATTTCAAAAATGTTGCAGCAAAATCTAGCAGGCCTAAGAAGGGGACACTTTACTAAGCTAACACTAGGAAAATCGACAAGAATGTGATAGTGGTCTGTTATCACCACATCCAAAGCCCCCTACTCTTTATGGACTTTCACTAATGGGAGGAGTCTCAATATGAGAGAAATCAATTATAATAGATATTCTAATGTTAATGGGTAAGGTGACCTAAGTATGATCTAAAAAAGAAAGGCACAATTTGTGTTCAAGGATACACTAGGAAGAAATTCTCTTTCTATAGATAGACCTATAATACAAGGCACAAGACCTAGGGTTTGATGGATTTGATGAGTGTTAGAGTAACCCAAGATAAAGGCCATAGGAAATGGTTTCCAGTAATGTATATAGGAAAGATCGAGTCTCATGAAACCCTCAACAAACCCCCAATTTGAAGCAAGACTAACCTAGGGTTTCCTCTTAGAGAAAACAACTATGGAATGAAATTTATGGACAAGATTAAACTGGATGCCCACCATAAGGATAGATTTTTTGCAAATGCAACCTTATTGATATTTAGGCTCTCCAATTCCCAAAATTTTCCTTTCCTAGGGATTCACACCAAGTCGTAGTTAGCAAGATTGGCCTTAAAGGGGCCAAATTTAGAGAGAGAAGTTTATAAATAAAATTAGATATGATCACCAACAATATGGACCAATCCTTTGTCCCTTGGGTAATTGGAGTCTATGATGTGATAGATTTTCCAAAAGGTTACTAGGGAGGAAAAAATATTGATGCCCTAGCACCAAAACCTTGGACAATTACCTATGCAATGGAAATAAATTTTTCATGGGAGAGATACTAAAAGATCACCACTAGGAAATTCAATTCACGTGTTATGTATGAGTATTGCATGCAGTAGTTCATGTAGACAACATTAGATTTATTTTCAACAATTAAGGCACAATAACATAAACTAGAATAAATAATGTTCCATACATTAGAAATCTTCAACAATAATGGCACGCACAAGATAACATGCAAAAATATTCCATTATTGATTCCAAAGAATAGCTCCAAAGCAAGAAATTTTAGCTCCAAATGTCAAAGTGCATCAATAGATCTGAATTTTTCCTAAGAAAAGAAGGCCACAAAAAACTCAAGATACCAAAATACAAGTGATGTGATGATGAATGGCAAGGAGTATCCCTCCTCTATTTGTACGAGTATGAGATCTAATTTAGCCGACTAGCCCCCTTAAAATCATAAAATAATGTGCTAATACAAGGTAGGTCACAAGCCAACCTAGTAGCTCATGAAAATAAACTCAAACAACCCACACATGTGGTCGAAATAGTGATGATATTGACGTCATTTTAACATAGGCCTCTTTTATGCAAGTGTTGAGGGTGAAGGGTGCCATGAAGTGTGTAGAAACCCTCTAAAATTGTCCTTTATGGGTTGGACCCTAGTATTTCTCAATCTCCCTTTGTGGACCCCAATTTTGGCTTTGAGGCACAAAAGTGGTCTCATGGGTCTCCAAGTGGTCAAAATGCATATCTTTTCTCGAACATTGAGGGCTCTGAAGGTGTTGCTAGCCCTCCCATGTCTCAATGTGTGAGACCATCCTCAAATACGCCCTAGATTAACTACCATCTCATCCGATTAGTGTTAGATGGCTAGGGGCATGCTAATCTAGGTGCAACATCCATAAAAGTCAACAATGTCAGCCAAATTATTGGAATGGTGTGGGTGATGGAGGTGCCCAAGGATGCAAGTGATGCTTTACATTTGTACGGAGTTATGGCTGTCAACACCTCTCCTGTGGGTGTCAATATGACACTTTGTAGGACCTGGACCCCAATTAAGTTACCCAACCCTATAAATGGAACCACCTATCAATTACACATAATATCTAGTGCTACCACTTTCATCATTGAGTATATTTAATCATTGTTTCATCTAAGTGAACCAAGCTTGGAAGTAATGGAAAAATTAGCACTTCATACATGGCTTCTCTTCCAAAATTGTGGTCTTGGTCACATAATGGTGTTACCTCCCTAGGTGGGAGTGGTTAATAGACGACCCTATTAGGTGTTCTCAACCCCAAAGGGTAAGTGATATGTCCTTAGTCCACCATTTAATCTATATATTCCATGTGAATAATGATGGAACATAGGGGAAAATACTTAATGGCCAAGTTCCATGGAAAAAAGGACTAGCTTGATGGGGATTCTCTTCATGGGTGTATAAATGTGAGGAGGGATTATTGATTCTTCTTTGTATTAATCCTCATATCTCAATGATTGAGATCTTGCTTTGCATGATTTATAACAATTAATTACAGTTCATTGCCCATCAAGGTTTGGGACATGCAAGGGTTCCTTTTCTTAAGATGATAGGGCAACAATGGCCCAGTGTAAATTTTTGTACATGTTCTATGCTTGATGCAACTTTACTTTTTCTCCAATATCAGATAACAATCAGATAAACAATAAATTAAAATACTGATAGAACATACCAGTAGATCGACATAAGACAAGCTAGAAATATATAAGTGTGTTGGTGCGTTATAGCAGTCAACAGGATGCTTCAACCAACAAATTCTCAATATGGTCAGCCAACCAGCAATGTCACACAACCCTCTAGGACAGCCAAACGATCAACTCAAAAGTCAACCCAAAAATTCAATGTTTTCATTCCATGATCAACGCAAACAGCAGCAGTAGCAAGGTCAACACAAAAATTCAAAGTCAACGTCTTGCCTCGGGAATAGTGCCGAAAAATGTGTTTTAGGAAAATCAAACTTTTGGGAGAGTTTCAGGTCCTTTTGACCTTGCATTGACTAAATTCAACATTGGTCAAAGTTTGTTGCAAAATCCCTAGACCGAAATCAAAAATGTGCTGCTGCTGGAATTTTCCCTCGTGTGGAGAGAAGAGCCACCAAGGTCATCGAACCAATCAGATGAGGAGAGAGAAACATCTAAGGATGAGATGAGTGAAAATTTCCTCCAATGTTGGCCAATATATATCCATCAATAAGGGTGTGTGACACAACTACTGGGGCACAAAACCTTAAGGTCAACCTGCACATATTTTGAATAGATTCAAAATAAATGTTCTGCTCATCGTATTAAAGATGATCTTTAGATCGATCTTGCACCTCTCTGAAAAATGAGTCCAATAAAAATATTGGTATCTTCATCTGAGCATCACAACATGGATTTTGGACCTAGTTGTCCAAAATTAACACTCCCTCTCAACTAGGGAGAACTCCATCCACCTATGCAATCCAAACATTGTGTGTCATCCTGCCATAACTTGCTTTGTTGGCTTATTTATTTCAGAACAGAAGTGGGTCAATCACAAAGACATCATTCCCTGCTGACAGATTCAGCTCAGAGGTCCAAAACCTCTATAGGACTCACAAAGAGTCTCATACCAACTTGAAGTTGGTTTACCTGACCTGAAGTCAGTTGGAGGTTTGAAACCTCATTAGGACTCAAGAAAGTCATATACTAACCCGAAGTTAGTTTCACTGACCCAAGTCAGTTGGAGGTCTGAAATCCCACTATACTTTATCCCAGATCAAGTGGTTGGACCGTGCCATCCTAGATAGAGAGTACAACAATCTCTGAAGCATCCATCAGTCTTTGCTACTAGTCTCTAGCTTTTCCCACCTCATTGGCCAAATGAGAGGTGCTTCCCATGAGTCCGGAACTCAAATGGGTAGAATGCATACGGGGCACAGATCATGAGAGGTAAACCAACTCAATTATCATAATGGTGGGGAAGAAACACACCAACAAGGTTCGGCAAGCCTAGCCCTATGGTTGCTTATAGCTCCGAGAAGCTATCCCCAAAGCCCCCGAGAGCTCCGAGAGCTCATCGTCCAACAGGACCCTCAGAATATGGTCATACCATGATTCCAAGATTCTCAGAGAAGGTTAGGAACATGACCTTCCCCAAGGACATTGCGAGAATATCTGCGACCTACTCATTAATTCCTATATGATTGAGCCTTATGTCGCCTCGCTATACCATATCCCAGATAAATTGGTACCAGCCATCATCATGCTTGGATCTATCATGGAACACCAGATTCTCTGACAAACGAATCCCCCTCTGGTTATCACAAAGGATAATGGTGGCATCTAGCACATGCTCGAACAACTCACTGAAGAGATTTCGCAACCAAGTGACTTCACAACGGGCCATACATGATGCAATGTATTCGGCCTCAGCGGTGCTCAAGGATACCGACTTCCGTTTCCTACCCGAAGTAGATCTATGTGTGAAGCAGCATCCATATGTGCTCTTGCAATCGACCACACTGCCAGGACATCAGTATATCCAAGGAGTTTCATGCTCTCGGCAGTGTATCTCAGCCCATGGTCTATCATGCCACAGAGATATCTCAAGATTTTCTTGGCACCAACCCAATGAATGTTATGATCAACCATGTATTGACCCAAAGTGTTCACTGCACAACATACATCCGGACGAGTGTTCAATAAGAACATTAGGGCCCCTACGATTTGACGATACTCAGTAGGATTTTCTAACACGGGCCTAGTAGTGCTACCACTCAACTTCTTAAATTTAAGCTCCATTGGTGTCGACACGGACTTATAGTCCACAATACCAAATCTTTCCAAAAGCTTCACAATATATTTTCCTTGAGAAAGGAAAATCTCGCCAGGTCTCTGCTAGACCTCCAAGCCTAGGAAGTAATGCATCAGTCCTAGGTCCTTCATCTCAAACTCAGCAGTGAGCTCGCTCTTGCACTGATGAATGAGAGGGTCAGCACCTGTCAGGAAGAGGTCATCCACATACAGAACCATAATAAGAGGCTTCTCTCTATCAACCTTGAAGTAAAGGTTCAGATTAGCATTACTACGAGTGAAGCCCAGCTTCATCAGGTAGCTATCTATCCTCTCGTACCAAGCTATGGGTGCTTGCTTCAAGCCATAGAGGGATTTCTTCAACCTATAGACATGGGTGTTCTAATCCTTGACTTTGAACCCCAGAGGTTGCTCCACATACACCTCTTCTTTTATCGCACCATGCATAAATGTGGTCTTCACATCTAGCTGATGAAGACTCCATCCCTGCGTAGCAACAAGGGCTATGATAGATCGAATGGGTATATTGGGCCATAGGTGAAAATATGTCATCATATTTTATGCCTTCCTTTTGAGAGAAGCCACAGGCAACGAATCTTGCCTTGAACTTTTCAGCACTTCCATCGGATCCATGCTTGATCTTGTAGAGCCATTTCGAGGTGACAAATGCTTTGTCCTCCGGTCTTGGAACCACATGCCAGACATCATTCTTCATTATGGACTCATACTCTTCGTGCATAGAAGCCTTCCAGACTTGATGCTTTACGGATTCCTCAAAAGATCCAGGCTCAAATTGTACAATAGTACTCATGGCTGCTAGATATCCTTGGTATCTATTCGATTTCTTGCTTTCACGAAATTTCCCCCTTGGGGCCATATGTCCCTTGGCATCCTCGAGAGTGTCCCTGAGCCATGATGGTCTCTTCCTTATCAAAGGATGTGGATCAATAAGGTCCATCGGGCATCGTCTCATCCTTTGGTTCTTCTTGATTTCTAGGCCTTGCTTGATGATCTTCCTCAGATCTCGGAAGATTAACTACTTTCCTCAGGGAAGCATCTTCGTCAAAGGTAACATCATGGCATATCTCCACTTCCCTTTGACCAGGCACATCGACTCTATAGGCCTTCGAAATTTCGTTGTAGCCCACAAACATTCCCTTTTTCCCGGAAGCATCCAACTTTCTACTCTTCTCCTTCGGCACATGAAAATAAATAGGACATCCAAAAACTCTAAAATGTGAGACGCCAGGTTTCTTACCAGAGAAAACCTCTTTGGGAGTTTTGCAGTCCAGAGCGGAATGCGGGCATCGGTTTTTTATGTACACAGCAGTGTTCGCAGCTTCTCCCCACAGAAATTTCGATAGACCCTGGTCACATAGCATGGCATGGGAAGCTTCCACAATGGTTCTATTATTTCAGTCAGCAATTCCATTATGCTCAGGAGTATAGACAATTGTGGTCTCCCTCTTGATGCTAGCTTCTCTACAAAATTTCTTGAACTCGTTCATCTCATACTTAGTGCCATTATCGGTCTATCATATAGTATCACATGTCATCACTCCCAGTGTACTTCCTCCAACTTGGTAGAGTGTATCAACTCCAAACCCAATCATGATAGCTTCCTTGAAGCTCTTCTTCCAGATGCACACCTTCCCATCAATGAATGTCACATTGAAACCTTTGTCTTCTGTTGTCACTCCTAGAGACAGCCTAGAGTTGTGATAGACCAGTGCCTAGGACATCTTAGCATAGCAAGGAGCGTATAATATAATGCATGAAGTTGTCAGCTTCAGCTCACATGCTATCTCTTGTAAACAAGGAAATTAATTTGAATGGGACCAAACTCTCAGAAAGTTGATACAGGAAAAGGGGTACTACATAGGCAAGATGTTAAACTCTAATACAAAGCATTAGACAATTCAAAGACAGCTTACTGCAAAGAGGGCCGATTCAAGTAATATGTCACAGAAAAAGTTATTAGAAGATGTATGTAGTGAAAGAAATATTAAGAATATATTAGTTAACATTGAGCTGATATCCAGATACACAATACCACCATGCATGGGCTTACCAATCTAAGAATCCATACATAACAGTAGCGTTTTAAAAACACCCTCCCAAAGAAACTAATATAGAAGAAATACAGTTTAGATGAATATGGAATAGTATATCATGCATGAGCCATATTTAAAGCACTTGACTGATCCGAGCATGGGCATCAACTAGGATGAATCCATACCAAAAATCAGTGAGCCACTCGCATTCCAAAACAAGATACAGGAAAGATGGATGAATGAAATGATCTATTAAAATAACACATAAGAGAAAGTTACAGACTGTGAAATACCAAAGACCAGAATCCTCTTAACAGATGGAACTCCTCCTCACTGAGACCCTACGGGCTCTAAGCCTTCATACAAGAGTTCTTACAAAATGTATACAAAAATTCTCCTACTGCACAATTTTCTGATAAATCTGGAACCCTAAACTATCTGTTCTTCGGGAGCTTTATAGGAGAACAGGAAAGCTCGAAAGAGGAGTAGGTGATGAACATTTAATTGTCTCATTAAAAAAAAATGGTGAAAAAGTGCCCGCCCACACCGCTTGATGGCTCTATAGCGCTGTATGTACTTTGCTGCCTACTTTTTGAAGTAAATGCACTGGGTAAAAATATCTTCAGGAACACGGTATAGAATTAAAATCACATAAACATTCTGTCCTTTCCTAAAAGAGAATTCTGCTGAAATAAAACCTGGAGGGTATTGTTTCTTGTGTATTGTACCCTCTATGTGATCCTGGATATCTTTGATCTGGTACCTTTGTTGTCTAAGCATTGAATTTGAGCTCAACATCTTCAACTGCAGCTATTGAATTCTTCAATTTTCCACTGATACTCTTTTCCGCAACATTAATGTCTCTGATTGCGCAATCTGTGTTTTGAATGATTCCGGAGGGTTTGATAAATTTTACCCCTGCTTCTTTAATGAATTTCGTGTCGCAGCAATTACCCAGGACTTTCTTCATAAATTTTTCTTCTGAGCAACGGTCCTTTCTTGCGCCCTTGGCTTCTGTAATGAAGGCTGTGAATAATGGCAATTTTCCGTCACCGTGAACCTGCAAAACCCGCAAACTTGTCAAGAAACAAATGCATGGGGACGGAGATGCAATGGAGATGATTGTGTAACAGAGCAACATGATGAAATGGTGGAAGTACGCAGAGTGGCGATGAAAATACAATGGAATAATGGTGAATGAGCTGGGCAGAGGTTTATAACTTGAAACAAATGAATTTTGACTTATAACTGGGATATATAATGAGAAGAGAAAACACGTGACGCACACGTGGAGCGGGTGACTGGTGGACGTACGAAAGACTATGTGGAAAGGATGACATGGAGCGCTGACTGTGGGGGCCGTCAAAAGTGAGGATGAATAAACCCTGACCGTCCGATTTCAGGAGGAGATCGACGGTTTAAAGAGCGACAGAGGCGAGAGACAGTGGGCCAGGGGTACGATTTCCCCTTGTTATCATTCGTGCAGCTTGGAAGAGCGATCACCGTTGGATGAGGACCTCCAAATCAGACGGATGTGATGAATATTGTTGTGTGACCTTGGTCGAACATTAACACGCGATGGAGGGCGGTATTCGGGCCATACGCGAGGATACGCGTCACACGGTGTATGGAATCGCTCCAAAATAGAAAATATTGCTTGCCCTTTAAAGGCAGTGCGATGAATACAACTGGTTTTGAACAGTGTTTTTGGGCGCAAGGACCACAAAGGCGGGAGAGTCGCAGTACGTTGATCTATGGTTTGATCGGACGGCTCAGAATGCACCCGATAGCCTTATGCGGTGAACGCCTTCAGGGCTAGCATTTGGTTTCGGCTTCCAGTCACATGGGAGAGAAGGTGGAGAGGGCTTGAACGAAAGGGGCTACGGCCTAATATCTTTTCGATTGCGGGGTTTTTTCAGCCTTTTAGTGCATTTTGGTTTCAAAGGAGGGGAACGATAGATGGAAAATGGATTTCTCAGGAAAAACCAAGGGGATTCGCAAGGTTTTAAAGGGGATTGATTGCCAAAATTTAACAGGGGCTGATATGATCAACATTGGCTCCACCTGGGGAGGGCATGCTCATCCCTGAGCGTCTCGAGAACTTCGCAGACCACTTGATCATTTTCTTGTGCAGACTCTGCTCTTCAATCCTTCTGTTGTTCACTTCATAATTTACCATGACACCTGCATTATTCAAACAAAATGAAATAGAAAATAAATGTACAATAGAATACAGCAGGCTCTCTCAGCCCGATTCAGAATTGGAAGTAGGGTTTAAGAAATTGACCATTCACAGGGGCGTCAAGCAAGTCACCCTGTAAATTATCCAATCTGAAAGTATTTTTGTCCCCTTTATCCAAAATTCTGAAAGGACCAAACCAGAGAGGATCGAATTTACCATGTTTTCCTTTTTCAGCCCTCTGGATATCCCACCTGAGTACCAAATCACCAATTTGCAGATTCTGGTCTTTAGCATGCTGATCAAAAAGGTATTTCATCTTCTCATGATGCTCTGTTAGCCTTTGATTCACTTGATTGCGTGTTTCTTCTAATTCCACCAGCTGGTTTATTCTCCTGATCTTATCATTGGGCTCTTCCTGACTTTCCTGCATGAATCGGGCAACTGGTAAAGCTAACTGTATGGGGAAAACTGCTGCCCTCCCATATACTAATTCGTATGGAGATTTCCCAGTTGCTCTCTTGCTGGTAATTCTATTAGCCCACAGAGAAAACTTCAATTGGGAATCCCAATTTTTCTGATTCTCATTTATATTCTTCTTTAGGGCCCTCACCAGGGTTTTGTTCGAAGATTCTGCCAAGCCATTTCCCTGTGGATAGTAAGTTGTAGAGTGACTTAATGTGATATTATACTGCTGGCAGAAATTCACAAACTTTGCAGATTTGAAGGTCTGGGCATTATCAGTCACTATTCTAGCCAGACAGCCAAACCTGGATATGATATTTTCTTCCATGAATTTTATTATTACTGCATCTGTAGCATTCCTTGCAGGTATGGCTTCCACCCATTTTGTAAAATAATCTGTGGCCGTTAATATCCATTTATGCTGTCCACTTGATGGAGGATGTATTTCTCCTATAAAATCGATTCCCCATTGCTTGAACGGTTCATCTATATGAACGGGAATCAGAGGCAGGGCTGCTAACATTTGTCTTTCAGCAAATTTTTGGCACTTCTCACAAGATTTGACCCAAGTAAAAACATCTCCAAATAGTTTAGGCCAGTAGAAACCAGCCTTCAAGATCTTATGAGTTGTGGCCCTCCATCTGCAATGTCCCCCATAGATTCCTTCATGGAATTCAGCCATTATACTTTCCACTTCATCTTCTGTGAGACACAGTAGTAGGATGCCTGAGGGATCTCGCCAGTATAGCCGGCCACTGGCGACTATGTATTTCTATGATTTCAATCTCAGCGCTCTGTACTTAGCTTTATCACAACTTGGAGGGCAGCTGAGTGTAAGGAGATATTCTACTATCTCTTTGTACCACTGACTAGTGAGGTACTTTATATGTGCTCCCGGAGTGGCTACCCCAATTCCATGTCGTTCTTCTTTCTCCTTAGATTCCTCACTTGCTATAACGGACAGATTTATGCCCAGAGCTTGATAGTTTGATTCAGATAATATTTTGGCTAGCCCTTGTCCTTTGATCAGCTTAGCAGGGCGGATGTTTAAATCATATTCCTGTATTTTAGCAATCCACCTACCCCTTTTTCCTTCACTATCCCCCTAAATAAGGATATCTTTTACAGCAACTGCAGGCACAAATGCAATGATATGGGACTGTAGGAAATATACGCGAAATTCCTTGAGGGATTTCACTAGGGCGTATGCTTG
Organism: Pinus albicaulis; assembly: GCA_034641835.2. NCBI lineage: Eukaryota > Viridiplantae > Streptophyta > Pinopsida > Pinales > Pinaceae > Pinus > Pinus albicaulis. The sequence continues at coordinate 88,583,668 of CM076570.1, forward strand.
CTTTTCCAATATATTGTACTTTAATTCTGCATCACGGAGTACCTGACTGAAGAAAGCTATGGGCTGCTCATAACCCTCTTCATTTTTCTGCAGTAAAACTCCTGCTATTGTATGAGGTGATGCAAAAGAAAAGATCATGAAAGGTTTATCATAATCTGGCCCAGCTAGCACAGGGGCTTCTGAAAAAGCACTTTTTATTCTGGTAAATGCCTCTCGTGATTCCTGGGACCATTTAACTTCATTATTTTTCTTCAACATGTCAGTTATATGCCTAAATATTTCAGCATAATTAGGAATAAACCTTCTCAAGAAATTGATGTGCCCTAGTAATGTTTGTACCTCTTTCTTATTTCTAGGAAAAGCAATACCATTTATAACCTCTACCCTCTTAGGATCTATTTTCACCCCATATTTAGTCACGATATGGCCCAAAAGCTTTCCCTCTTCTAATGCAAATAAAGACTTTTGAGGATTCAGAGAGAGACCATACCTTATGCATTTCTCAAAAGTTCTACGTAGATGCTCAATGTGCTCAGCATCGTTTTTTGAAAATACAGTGATATCATTGAGGTAGACTACCAGAAATTCATCTTTCTCCCCAACAAAAGCAATGTCCATTGCCCTCTGAAAAGTGGCCCCTGCATTAATCAATCCAAAAGGCATCCTGGCATACATAAATGTACCCCACGGTGTGGTGAAAGCAGTCTTCTTTTGATCCTCTGGAAGTACGGCCACCTGGTTATAACCAGAGAATCCATCCATCATTGACACCCTAGAAGCTCCAACTACTTTCTGCAGGATGTGATCCATCTTAGGTAGTGGAAAATTATCTTTTAAGGATGCTCTGTTTAAATTTCTAAAATCCACACACAGTGTTATTTCTCCGTTCTTCTTTCGTACAGGGACAAGGTTTGCCACCCATTCGGAGTACCTCAGTGGTACAATTATTTTGGCTTTTAGCAGCTTCTTAATTTATTTCTCAATAGAAGGAAGCAGCAGGGGATTTATTTGTCTGAGCTTCTGCTTATGGGGTTTTGCATCTCCCTTCAGTGGAATTTTGTGCTGCATAATACTGATATCAAAAGTTTTCAAATCCTGATAGGACCATGCAAACACATCCTTGTAAGACTAAAATAATTTCTGGTATAGCTTTTTATATTCTCCAGGGATCTTCCTGGACAGTTTTAAAATTTTTGGATCAGCCTCAGTACCCAAATTCAGGTCTTCTACCTGATTTTCTTCTACCACTTTGCCTGGCTGCAGTGGGACATCATTTTTGTCAAATAATCTTTCTAGAGGCACCAGCCCTCTAGGTATAATTTTTACCTTTAACTGCAACACCTTATTACCTGCCACTTTCTCCTCCCAATTTCTTTTTGAAGTATCTTCAGACTCTACCTATTCTTCATCAGAATCAATTTCCATATTGGAGAATTCTCCCATTGTTTCCAGGAATCTCTTCATCTTTTCTTCATCTTCAAATACCTGCCAGTGTTTGATGTTATCTAGGATTTATGGTCGATAACACACCTCAACTTTGTATCTCAATAGAGGGTTCTGAGGTGGTCGAAATGTACTAGCAGCTACAGCAAGGGAATCAGTCATCCTATTATGTTCTTGGGGCATGAACTGGATATTGAATGCCAAAAAGAAATTTTCTGCCATGTCCCAAACTTCATTCCTATAAGCCCTTAGCCTAGGATGTTTGGTCTGACACTGATTCCTGACTTGTCTGGCCACCAGTTATGAGTCTCCCAAAACTTTTAAGATTTGTATGTTTATATTCTTGGCTGTCTGCAATCCTAACAGAAGTGCTTCATATTCAGCCACATTATTAGTAGCTTCATATTCTAGCTTGAAAGACAATGGAACCCACCTTCCTACAGGCGAAATCAATAATATTCCAGCCCCATTACCTTCCTTTGAATTTTCCCCATCAAAATGGAGTGTCCAAATTCCTTCATCATGGCTCTCTGAAGACTGCTCAGTCTGAATCTGGCAGAAGGATGGTTCATGAGCATAATCTTGATCTTCTTCCAGCATCAAGCATGAAAAATCTCCTTCCTTACTGTAGACTAGTGAATTTATAGAACTGTCAACCTTAGTCACCATCTTGACAAATCTAGTCTCTCTGTACAACCTCCTCTCTTGGCCACCAAAAACCAGGATTGTGGCATATGTTAAATCCATCTTGAGTGATCCACCGATTTTTGTTCCCTAGGACCTTGACAGCAGCATGCCAAAACGAGCTGGGATATCAGCCACCACGATGTCCATTACCACACTTTTTGCTGGGTTTTGGGCCAAATTGACCACCAAATCCTTGATCATCCCCAAGCATTTAACTCTTTTGGAGTAAAATGAATAGAGGTCCTTATATGGGCGTTTGATTTGTAATCCTAGTTGTTCCATGACTAACAGGGGCATATTTTTGTGGGAAGCTCGGAATCTAGCATACAGTTATGTAGTAGCAGGTCATGAATCACTAGAGACACATAGAAGGGAGGAGTAGAGAGATCTAACTCCTCAACATGTGGGCCAAAAACTACCATGATTCTTTCTTCTTGAAGGTTGAGACTATCTGGGATGATTGGTGCTTTTGGAGGGAGCATGAAAGAGGTGACTTGAGATTGATATGCTGGTTGTTTCAACAGTTCAGTCAAGGGGACTGGGATTTTGACCTTTCCAAGTTCCTTTTGCAAACTGAAAGCAGGAGGGGACTTTTCTATCACACCCTCTTTTGACTCTTTATTTTCAGCTGGGGGCTTGACTTCTTTAGACACAGACTTGACATTAGGGGGAATGACTGCTTTTGAAGAAGAAGGAATTTGATCATTAGACTGTAAAGGTTTGTTTAGAGGGCCCTTACCTTTTTCTGTGACTTTCTGCATTGTTGACTCCTTCTGAGCAGGTGCTTCTTTCTGGGGGGGCTCCTCTTCTTGATCTTGAGTATGAGTCCTCTTCCTAGAAGATCTGAGATCATATCTTCTATTGAAATGTGCTTGCATGAAATCGTCAAATTGTTTACAATAATGATCAATTTCTGCTTCTTCTGTGTCTGTGGTCCTTTCTTCTTCTTGTAATGAGCACCCAGCTTCATCATTCCCTTGCAAAGGGCATTCTTCTCCATCACTATTTGAAAAGGCAAGATTTGCACCCTCCAGTCCATAGGCAGTGTCTTCAGTAGAATCATCTACTGGACCTTCCAGATACAATGGGTGTGGTACCTGATCCTGTTGCTCTTTTGATTCCCTTGGCAATATTTACAGGGGTGGTCTTCTGTACTGAGGATTATAACCTCTGTTTGGAGCATTCTGGAAATTCTTGAAGGTTGTGTTCTTGGCTTCCAATTCAAGTTTGACCATTTTCTTAATCAATTTGCTCATTTCTTCCATTTTTTCATTGGCTGAGTCTCTATCTTGGTTAAAGGTAGATGCCTCTTCTTTTCCCCTTCTTCTGTCATCTTGTTCAGATCTTCCTTTTGATTTACCAGTGGAGGCAAAGTTTGCTTCCAACTCTAGTGCATCTGCCTGAGCATCATCCAGAGTAGCAAGCTTTCTTTCTCTGAGAGAGAAACCAAATTCTGAATCAAAGGCTGCTACAAAAACAACTTTAGCAGCAGTTTTATGGGGTTTCATATCAGCAGGGAGACTCATATACAATTTATTAAATCTCTTGATAAAATCTGGTACTCCTTCATTGTGTCTTTTCTTTAGTGTATTGAACTCAATGAGACAATTTCCATGATCTTTCTTCTCTCCCCATTTCCTGAGAAAAGTTTCTTCTATGTTTTCCGAAGTGGTAATAGAATGGCCAGCCAATGTCTTAAACCATTTTCGAGCTTCACCATCAATGGATTGCACAAACAGTCTTAAGACCACATCTAAATGTTCGACATTAAAGTTCTCTGCAAAGGAGCAGAAAGTCTCAAGATGTTTTTGAGCATCGATCTCGTTTTCCCCATTGAATCTGGGCAAGATCTTCAGAGAATCCTGGGGCATATCATTCAACACTTGGGGTAACGCCAAGGGAGCATATTTATTCATCAAGAAGGCCGGAACATTGGCCATTGGAGGAGGTGGAGGTAGTGTAATAGTTTGATGAGTAAGAGGAGGAGGAGGTGGAAGTGGAGTATGAATAATAATAGCAATATACTCAACTACAGCTTGAGGTGTTGAGGGGAATAGTGGTCTATTCACGGCAGATACTTCAGTGACTTCCTTGACCTCTTCGACCTCAGGTGTAGGATGAATACTATCTTTAAATTGGACACCTCCTCGGGGTGAACTATATGAATAGTAATAATCAATATCTCCCACAGTGGAGTCGGGATCTGGCACTTGAGCTTCTTAAGAAGAAGAGGATGGAAAGTCTTCAACAGATAACTCAGGGATTTCCGAGCGAACTGATTTTCTTTCCTTCCAATTCTTTTTATGTATGATATTTTCAGGGTCAGACACTGAAGGTGTCTTTGGCTTAGACGTATCTGACCTCAGGTGTAGCTTACGAGGAGCCAGCACTGCAAATATATTTATCAAATAAACAAATGTGGAGTCGCCAAGGTGAGGGATCTACAACTCTCAACTCTCTGTGCTCACCTACTTAGAGAGTGAATATGATTTTTCGAGGCCCAGGGATGCTGATTTTCTTGACTTTGATCCCCGGCAACGGCGCTAGAAATATGTTGTCACTCCTAGAGACAGCCTAGAGTTGTGATAGACCAGTGCCTAGGACATCTTAGCATAGCAAGGAGTGTATAATATAATGTATGAAGTTGTCAGCTTTAGCTCACATGCTATCTCTTGTAAACAAGGAAATTAATTTGAATGGGACCAAACTCTCAGAAAGTTGATACAGGAAAAGGGGTAATGCATAGGCAAGATTTTAAACTCTAATACAAAGCATCAGACAATTCAGAGACAGCTTACTGCAAAGAGGGCCGATTCAAGTAATATGTCACAGAAAAAGTTATCAGAAGATGTCTGTAGTGAAAGAAATATTAAGAAGATATTATTTAACATTGAGCTAATATCCAGATACACAATACCACCATGCATGGGCTTACCAATCTAAGAATCCATACATAACAGTAGCGTTTTAAAAACACCCTCCCAAAGAAACTAATATAGCATAAATACGGTTTAGATGAATATGGAACAATATATCATGCATGAGCCATATTTAAAGCGCTTGACTGATTCGAGCATGGGCATCAACTAGGATGAATCCATACCAAAAATCAATGAGCCACTCGCATTCCAAAACATGATACAGGAAATATAAATGAATGAAATGATCTACTAAAATAACACATAAGAGAAAGTTACAGACTGTGAAATACCAAAGACCAGAATCCTCTTAACAGATGGGACTCCTCCTCACTGAGACCCTACGGGCTCTGAGCCTTCATACAAGAGTTCTTACAAAATGTATACAAAAATTCTCCTACTGCACAATTTTCTGATAAATCTGGAACCCTAAACTATCTGTTCTTCGGAAGCTTTATAGGAGAACAGGAAAGCTCGAAAGAGGAGTAGGTGATGAAAATTTAAATGTCTCATTAAAGAAAAATGGTGAAAAAGTGCCCGCCCACAACGCTTGACGGCTCTGTAGGGTTGTATGTACTCTGCTACCTACTTTCTGAAGTAAATGCACTAGGTAAAAATATCTTCAGGAACAAAGTATAGAATTAAAATCACATAAACATTCTGTCCTTTCCTGAAAGAGAATTCTGTTGAAATAAAACCTGGAGGGTATTGTACCCTCTATGTGATCCTGGATATCTTTGATCTGGTACCTTTGTTGTCTAAGAATTGAATTTGAGCTCAACATCTTCAACTGCAGCTATTGAATTCTTCAATTTTCCACTGATACTCTTTGCCGTAACATTAATGTCTCTGATTGCGCAATCTGTGTTTTGAATGATTCCGAAGGGTTTGATAGATTTTACCCCTGCTTCTTTAATGAATGTCGTGTCGCAGCAATTACCCAGGACTTTCTTCATAAATTTTTCTTCTGAGCAACGATCCTTTCTTGCACCCTCGGCTTTTGTAATGAAGGCTGTGAATAATGGAAATTTTCTGTCACTTTGAACCTGCAAAACCCACAAACTCATCAAGAAACAAATGCATGGGGATGGATATGCAATGGAGATGACTGTGTAACAGAGTGACGTGATGAAATGGTGGAAGTATGCAGAGTGGCGATGAAAATACAGTGGAATAATGGTGAATGAGCTGGGCAGAGGTTTATAACTTGAAACAAATGAATTTTGACTTATAACTGGGATATATAACGGGAAGAGAAAACACGCGACACACACGTGGAGTGGGTGACGGGTGGACGTACAAAAGACTATGTGGAAAGGATGACATGGAGCGCTGACTGTGGGGGCTGGTCAAAAGTGAGGATGAATAAACCCTGACTGTATGATCTCAGGAGGAGATCGACGGTTGAAAGAGTGACGGAGGCGAGAGACAGTGGGCCAAGGGTACGATTTCCCCTTGTTATCATTCGTGCAGCTTGGAAGAGCGATCACCGTTGGATGAGGACCTCCAGATCGGACGAATGTGATGAATATCGCTGCGTGACCTTGGTCGAAAATTAACGCACGATGGAGGGCAGTATTCGGGCCATACGCAAGGACACGCGTCACACGGTGTATGGAATCACTCCAAAATAGAAAATACCGTCTGCCCTTTAAAGGCGGTGTGATGAATACAACTAGTTTTGAACAGTGTTTTTGGGCGTGGGGACCACAAAGGTGGGAGAGCCGCGGTACATTGATCTATGGTTTGATCGGACGACTCAGAATGCGCCCGATAGCCTTATGCGGTGAATGCCTTCAGGGCTAGCATTTGGTTTCGGCTTCCAGTCACATGGGAGAGAAGGTGGAGAGGGCTTGAACGAAAGGGGCTACGACCTGATATCTTTTTGATAGCGGGGTTTTTTCAACCTTTTAGTGCATTTTGGTTTCAAAGGAGGGGAACAATAGATGGAAAATGGATTTCTCAGGAAAAACCAATGGGGTTTGCAAGGTTTTAAAGGGGATTGATTGCCAAAATTTAACAGGGGCTTATATGATCAACATCTTCCATGGCCGATATAGACACAAGGTTCTTCTTCATATCAGGTACATAGAGTACATCTTGCAAGCAGAGGAATTTACCTTGAAACACAGGATATGTGGCATTATCTCCAAGGATAATTTCCATATTAGTATCCTTCTCAACCATATCAAAAAGTGCTTCCTTGAACCCAATGATGTGTCTTGAGGAACCACTATCTATCAACTAGACATCCATAGTGTCGGGTGGAGATGAAGTAGAGAGGGCAGATATAAGAATGAATTCATTTCTTTTATCAAAAACATTTGATTCCTCATACCTGGAATTTCTCAACCTTTTGAAAGTTTGATCATTTCCGTCGGAGGGAGCCTTCCTCTTCCCCTTGATCCTGTTGTTCCTTTGATTGCCATTCCTTCTTGAAAGGGCATTCTCTAGCATAGTGACCTGGCTTGTGACAAGTGTAACACTTGCCCTTCTTTCCTTGGGCCCCTGCTCTTCCTTTGTTCCTTGGACTACGAAAGTTATTCTTTCTAGAATGAGCAGCGAAGGCAACATTTCCTTCATTTTCATATTCCTTCATCCTTGTATCTTCTTGTACGCATCTCGATAGTACTTCGTCAAAGTTAGGTATCACATTGTTATTGAGAATGGTAGTGTTGAACACATGCCATTCGGATGAGAGACCTCCAAGTGCGGTGAGTACCATCTCTCGATCAGCTATTGTCTCCCCAATAGCCAGCAGATTGTTCCTGATATCGGTCATCTTCAGAAAATATGATTGAACAGACTCATCCCTGCCTTTCTTCATATTCTTCAATTGATTCTTGAAGAATAGGACTTGATTCGCATTGTTGGCCTTGAACATGTGTACCAACTTGTCATACATCTCTTTGGATGTGCCTAGCTCAGAGATGTAGGCAACCAAAATCTTATGAACTAAGTCCCTTATTATCAGCTTTGTGTTGATCTCACCCTTCTTATACTTTGTTTTGGCAGCAGCAGTTGCAGTGGATGGAGGCTCTTGGGTTTTACCCTGCACGTAGTCCATGACATCTTAGTCTTCCAAATTAAGATCCAATGTCATCTTCCAAGCATGGAAGTCATCCTTCCCAGTCAATTTGTCATCAACCTTAAATCCCTTGTAGTTAGAGGAACCCATCCTCTTCTTCGGTGATTGCTACAAACTAGGGCTTTGTCTTCACCTCCGCTCCGATACCATGTAAATTTTTGTAGATGTTCTATGCTTTATGCAACTTTACTTTTTCTCCAATATCAAATAACAATCATATAAACAATAAAGTAAAATTTTGATAGAACATATCAGTAGATCAACATAAGACAAGCCATAAATATATAAGTGTGTTGGTGCGTTACGGCAGTCGAAAGGATGCTTCAACCAGCAAAGTCTCAATATGGTCAGTCAACCAGCAATGTCACACAACCCTCTAGGACAGCCAAAGGGTCAACTCAAAATTCAACCCAAAAGTCAACGTTGTCAGTCAACGATCAACGCAAATAGCAGCAGCAGCTAGGTCAACGCAAAAAAGTCAAATTCAACGTCTTGCCTCGGGAATAGTGCCAAAAAATGTGGAGTAGGAAAATCAAACTTTTGTGAGATTTTCAGGTCCTTTTGACCTTGCATTGACCAAAGTCAACAATGGTCAAAGTTTTCTGCAAAAACCCTAGACCGAAATCAGAAATGTGTTGCTGCTGGAATTTTCCCTCGTGTGGAGAGAAGAGCCACCAAGGTCATCAAACCAATCAAATGAGGAGAGATAAATATGTGAGGATGAGATGAGTGAAAATGCCCTCCAACGTTGACCAATATATATCCATCAATGAGGGTGTGTGACACAACTGCTGGGGCACAAAACCTTAAGGCCGACCTGCACATCTTTTGAATAAATTCAAAATAAATGTTCTTCTCATCAGATTAAGATGATATTTAGATCAATCTTGCACCTCTCCGAAAGAGGAGTCCAATAAAAGTATTAGTATCTTCATCTAAGCATAAAAACATGGATTTTGGACCTAGTCGTCCAAAATTAACACCCAGGAACTGAGCGATGTCCATAATGAGTGAGATAAAGCTCATGTTTGTTTTTTTCCCACGTGCTAATTTGAATGTCCCAACCATATTTGAATTTTGATTTTTATTTTGTTTTTCTTGTGGCCATCATATGCTCTTTCTGTTTCTTTTTATTATTATTTTTTAGTAGCTTGGGAGGTAATCCAAGCCCTAGGGTTCAGGGATTGGAGGAAAAAGTGCCACAAGAGTCACTTGTGGGCTTGGAACCTAAGGTAGGGGTTTTTCACCCATCGGGATTTGGGCCAAAACCATGGATCATTTTGGACATGTGATGGAATGACATGATAAAGGGATGAAAGTAGAATCCAACGCTTCCATAATCGTCGAATTCCAAGACATCCTTGATGAGATATGATTTTTTGAAGTTGACATTTAATTAATGGACAATCAACTCATGTATGCTTGAGTCAAAAGACATGTCTCTTCACTAATTCAAGTAGCCCTTATTTTAGTGTATAAATAAAAGGTGTTGTGGAGGCATTTCCCCATCCAAGAAATGCATTTATCATAGATAATACACCTCTGAAGCAGCCAAGTTATTGAAGGAAGAGGACAAAGTGCTTTATATTGGGTTAAGGGCTATTAGGTGTCTCTCATAGGTCTGAATTGAAGCGGAGAACAAGCCACATGCCTCAAGGGAAATCTAGGTTGTGTTTTGGCAATATTGGAGTGTAATTTTCCTCCCTAAATCAAGCCACGGTTCTATTGTGGTTGGGACAAGCAGGACATAGGAAAATATCCTTGGACAGAGGGTCGTAGTGCTAGAACATTAGTTCAAGTCAGCCACGGACCTATCTTCCTTGGAACAAGAGGTTGTGTGGTCTTTTTTGGGGCTGATACTAGCCCAGAACAACAAAGAATTAGGGGAAAATTTGATTGAAGGTAAGTCACATCTGTGGGAGAAGGTTTGGGTGTGGAGGAAAGGTATGAGTTATTGCTAGTTGGATCGGTCCTAGTGTTTGGACATTTTAGCCCATGGGAGCCATGAATTGAAGTTGACTTGGGTGGAAAGAAGACTTCAATTAGGAGCATATTTCACAGTGAACAATTGGGTGACATTGATTTGGTGGAGGGCAGTGTGTTGGCTACCCAAAGTAGCCCTATACAAGCTATCTTGAAGAGATGGAGAAGATATGAAGGTTGGGTGAAGATTGGTGCCAAAAGTGCAACAATTAGATGGAAAAAAGTGGCTGCTAGCTTGGCATATTGGAGCTTAGGAAGTGGCCAACCTAGAGAGCATATTGGATTACTCTGTGTACATGCAGTAGAAGCGACTTGCAGTAGTGTTAGGTTGTATCCCTCCTAGAGTATCAATGTGTTTTCCTTTGAAGTATTAAGGGTCAACTAGTGAGCAGTATGGAAGCGAAGGACCGATAGGAAAAAATACGACATCGAGTGTGTGCAACATTTTTTTCATTGTATCTTATATTCCATAGACTATTGTATTATTCAGTTTGTTTAATATAACGAAGATTGGGTTGTACATTATTGTACAATTTTTAAAAATTGTCTATCTTGCGCACGTGTGATTTACTACTTTATATTTTCCATTGTGCAAAGTAGTTCTAGTTGATATTCTTGGTTTGGTAGCGTCAATGATTTTAAGTCTCTAACATAGACCCAAGATCGTGGAAATTCAACATGGTGTTAGAGAGTGTATGAGCTACTTTGGAAGTTAGTGAATCCGAGTTGTGCATACTGAAGTATAACGTGAGAGGAAGTTGGTAACATTGTAGGTGACACTGATGAAGTTGTAGGCAGGTCTCCAGTATGAGGATAGGTTGGAGGATTGTCCAACTATAGTCCTCAGAAGGAAAGGATAAGTTTGGTCTTGTAGGTCAACAGGATCTCGGAGTTTGCCGAGAAAGCCATCAAGAAGCCAGTCGACCCTAATGAACTGGAAATATATGAATATTTAGATATGAAGGTGAGATTAATCATCCTAGATGGTACGAATAATTCCCTAATACCTCATTTGTCAAGGAAGAACACCACACATAAGATGTGGACGGTTCCTCAGAATTTGTACCAGAATATGAATGAGAACTGGGTACGAGTATTGGAGGATAAGTTTAAGTCCACCAAGAAGATAAAGGGTGAAGGAGTGACTTCGTATCTGACGATATTGTATCAGGTCAGAGATGATATTGTTGTCTTCGGTGTGACTATTTTAGATGGAGACATGGTGAGGATTTTCTTGAAAGGGTTCACCGAGGAGTGGAAGCCCTTCATCAAAGGGATCATTTCCAGAGAGAAATTTTTAGACTGGAATAGGTTGTCAGATGACTTCATTCAGGAAGGGTCTCTAGATGAAGATCTTCATCCAACGAATAGGGAAAATTGGGACGTGGCACTTGCAGCACGAATGAAGGGACTTCAGCTAAGATAGATTATCTCACCAAGATATTGGAGGAGGAGTACTTTGCTATGATCTCTCATTTCTCATAGGGTGGTTTCAATGAGTATATATGGTACGTGAGCAATGGTGAGACGAAACATATGACAGGGTCACATGAGGTTTTTAAGACTCTAGCTAAATGGGATTCGAAGTTTCACGTGGTGTTGCATGACAAGAGTCAATTGGAGATTCAAGGATAGGGTATTGTTCCATTCAAGATGGATAGATGACAAGTGATGTGGGTCCAGGATGTATTGTTTATACCAGGACTCGGATATAGCGTGATTTTTGTCTTAATGATCAAGAAGAATGGGTTTGAGGTCTTATTCTAGGATGGGAAGGCAGTACTCAGGCCTAAAGGCTCTAGCTCTTTGTTGTACTATGAAACAACCCCCCGATTTATTTTTACACCAATTAAAGTTGTGAATAATAAATGGGGACCCTTTAAAATAAAAAATAAATGAAGCTTAGGATGTATTACTTCGCTTTTGTTTAAGTATTAAAAAACTTTAGAAATAAAAGGCATAAACCTTTTTTCTGCTTTCATCTTATTCTGCTTAAGAAAAAATCGCAAATTGCTAAGGTAAAAATGTTGGAACACATGTACAACTTGTGAATTGTGATAGCAATAAGACATTTTTCAAGTCAAATACAATTTCCTGTTAAAAAGGTTAAGAATCACTCATAACCATAAATCACATCGCGCCTTGATAAAAATGAACCAATAAGAAATATCATTCGGGAAATGAAATGCGATAGTGTCGGACCCGATAGAACAATAAACAAAGTTTAAAGACTTCACAAATCCGATAAAGTGTAATATTTTGAGTTACATCGCTTATCGCTTTCCGCAACATCAAGCTAAAACGAAAATTCATGTCCACTTCGGTAAAGTGCAATATGCGATTTGTGCAGATCGCATTTCGCAAACACTCGCGGTCGGGATACATAGTATCAATACTTGTACGATGTGTGATTTGCAATATATCATTTATTGCAAAGCGCTAGAAATGATATCTAATAAATTGATCCATTAAAATATCTCATGATATAAATCTTTTGATTGGAAACATATAGTAAAACACGTAAAAGATTGATAAGTGTTTAAGGAGATATTAACGACATTCACTGGTTTCGGGACTTGAAAAGATTGATATATTTCTATGGAATGTTTCACATAAAAGTGTCGGGTTTACGAATCATGGTAATTAAAAAAATTTCTCTCCTCTTCTCTTCATCTCTACTATGATTTCCCTATTTTCTTGAAACTAGGAAATCACCCGAGAAAACAATAACTGCAGATATGACGAAGAAAGAAAAAGCAGTTGCCCAAGCATCTACCTCCGAAGACACGGATATGCCTCCACTCTTTTCATATACTAATTGCAATAAGGACAGTGGAACCACTTCCTGGGAAGCAATGTACAATTTTCTCGAAGAATAGAAACCAAGGGAATTGAAGAAAGTAGCAACAACAGATGCATCTGACTCATCTGAAGCTTCCTATTTCAAGGCTGCATGTTCCTTTTTACACATGATAGGCACAAGACTGAATATTTTACCATACACAGACATGGTGATATGGGTCATTGACAATGCCAATGTCACAGATAGAACTTTCAATAACTCAAGACAAGAAGACATGGGTTCATTTACCCGTGAAGATTTGCACACTATGTACCATCTGCCAATGACACAAAAGTTTTACGATAAATCTTTTCTTGAAAAGTTTTCCAAGGAAAATGAAGACCCGATGACGGTAGTGAAAGAATGGAAGGTTGATCGAAGAAAATTTAAGCGGGATAAACTTGGTATGTATCCAATTTCACAATTACCAACACCCTACTATTTTGTAACAGCAATGATGTGTAGGTTATTTTCCAAGCATGATACCATCAAATTTTATATTGAATGGGTTCCACTAATAGAAGTTTCCATAAATTCTACCATTATGAATTGGGCCAATATCCCATCCAATAATTTGGCCAAGACTATTAGAGAATACAGAACAAATAGGATATTTTCTACCAGAACAATCCCTCATTTTTACTTGAGTGCATACATTATGGACGCCATATGTTTTTGTTCAAGTTTTCCTATTATGGGTTGGAAATGCACCAGTCAAGGCCCTAGTATTATTCATATCTATCATAAAGCCTTGTGGGAATCTGAATTTCGTTCTCATTTTTATAAAATTTTCCATGGAGTCATGTTGCCTATACACCAAATCATTTTTAATCAGAAAGCCACCAGGATTTCTAAAGAGGCCAATGCAGATATTATGCATGTAGCCAGATGGTTTGGAGAAGAAAACTTTACTTATATTAGAGTTTTTAGGAGTATTACATTTCCCCATGTTTTGCCCTATTATTTCCCACACAAACTTTTGGCCATGGAAATTGCATACCAAATATTAGGAAATGGTATAACCAAGCATCTCAGAGATTCAAAGAATTCTATTTGGCCTACATTTCCAGTGCAGTGTGGTACCTTTTCTCTTTTTGATATAGGTCATACAACAAAGGAGATCCCAAATATTACCTCTTTTAATATGGCTTTTATGTTAGCAAGACAGTATGATCCCAATAATGTGGTTCAAAATTTTACTATTGCTCTTAAACTTAGACCATTCATGCATGAGAAAGATGATTTTGACCATAGATTTGAAAGAATGAAAAAGTTTTCAGATTTATTGAACACGGAATCCAACAAACTCAGTGTAGCAGATATCAAATCTTTCCATGAGTACATAAATAAAATATTAGAAACAGTCCCATTGAACCTGTTGCAAATGGAAGAAATTAGTGAGGCAACTCTTAGTATCAGCCTAGATGATGATCCAAAAGATATGTTTGAAGATGAGTACGAAATCAGTTCAGGATTCAGAGCATTCCAAATATGAGTCCCAAGATTCAGATTGTTACACAGCAATTTGTCACCGTCCCTGCAATTCCCCGTCCCGCACATTGGAGGGCTTATTTCGTGACCTATGAGCAGTGACATGATCTGAAAACACTTTCATGGCATTCCCCTAGACATGGAATTTCATTCCCCTGAAGACAAATCCTTGTGAAAAACCCTAAAAATAACCTTTTCATCCTTGGCGCGACTACCCAGTGTTATACCCGCGCTAATGGGGGACATCCTCCAAAGAGGGCGGGCCAATTGGCGCTCTGTCTCAGAGTCGCACTCATGCCAGGCTTAATAAAGGGTGTTTTTTAAAAATAAATGGCGGAATATTGACTCCAACCAACTCCTGAACTGGTCTCTAAATTGAGTTGGGACGTTTGGCTCCGGATTTCCATGTAGAGGAAGTGGTTTTCCACCTCTCATGGAAGCTTCCTTGAGGATAGGACCAATCCCATGATTATAGGGATCCCAACTCCCCTTCCACCATATATATAAGCTTGCCATTTCCCTTTGCAATCTAATCTCCAAGAGCCTTCATAGCCTAAAGAATGCTGCAATAGCCTTGATAGTCCTCATAGTGCCAAATCAATAGCAAGGAGATTGACGATTGAAGAGAGAGGCTTGTCCCCATTCTCGACAAGCTTTACCGAGACTTATTCTGCTGACGACCCGCCGAAGGAAGGTTCAGCGTCAGAGCTAGGTTGTATTTTCCTTTGTACGATTAATGATAAGCGACTATTGGTTATGGTTCCACTGATACATAATTGCATATATCAGGTTTTACACTTTTGTTTGTCATGTTTCTTGTGTGTGCAGGTGTTCGATCATGGCAAGCAAGAGGATTGTGATCTGCTAGAGCAAGGAAACGGGAGCATCATCTTCTCTACAAACGACAGCGTTGGACTTGAGGTAGGTCTTCTTCGCGATTTGGTTTATTTCAATTAGGAACCTGCGCCTTAGCGTGATACGATTGTTGCTAGACCCGATCTGGACTAGTAGGGATCGCCTCTGTCCACAGAGGGGATTTACCTCTACAACACAGATCATTCTGGAAATAAAGATGAAAGCCCTGATAAAATAATTGAAAATGTAATTAAAGGAATTTTTATACATGTTGAGGAAAGAACTGATGAAGCTGGATTAGAAAAGGCATCTTCTAAATAACTTCAGGAAGTTCAATCTACACATGGTCAGACAACAAAATATCAAATGGAGCATTTAGGCAAAGAATAGCAGAATTTTACTGGAAAACTTCAGATTTCGCCTAATCCTAATCCTGAAGGATCATCAAGCTTTCATACTCTTGAACAGACTTAGAAATTACCAGAAACAGAAATGACACTTCAACAAATTCCAGGTGTTCAAGATCAGGAAATCATCCTGACCTTCCCTACTGAAGAAATTGTTTTGAATATTAAAGAGATACCTCCAATTGACATTTTCTATAGTCCAAATCATAAAGTCGTAGTAAAGAGGAGAAAAAGAAAAATAATTGATGAAACAATGACAACCCTCAGTAATGAGTCAACAGGTATTGTTTGGAAAGACACTCTTATTAATTCAACTGAACACCTTACTAAACTTTCACAGTTTTCAAGGGCATATGCAAATGCTACAATTGATAAAGTAGCAGAAGTGCGACTTCTTCTTAGACAAAGAGAAGAAAAATTCGAAGTGCTAGAAAAAAAACTGGAAAAGGAGAAACATAATGCCAATAAGCAAGTTGAAATGAAAATGGCATAGTTCCAGAAAGAATTTGAAAGGTTGAAATTGTAGCATCAAGTGCACATCTCTGAGAAATATGCACAGATAGAAGCAACAATGGATAAGTTCACGAGTCAACCTCAAACAAAAAAATTAATTAAAGAAGCACTTGAATGGAATTCACAGTTAAAACAACAGCAAGAGAGTTTCTACCAGCAAATCTCTACTACTAACTCATATTGTGAAATATTGAAGATTGCAACAAAAAACAGTGAAAGTGGCATTTGGAAACATCATTCCTTGATCCTAGTGAAAAATAATCACCTCAGACTAGGTGGGGCCCACACATGCTATTTTTAGGTGTATGTCTATTTTTAGAATGGTGAGCATATTCTAAAATTAGCAGGAGGCTGATTCTAGATGGTTGAGAAAATTCTCTCTTTAGATGAGTATCTATTTTTAGAAGATGGGCGAAGTATATTTATAGATCTCAAATCTATAAATATAATGCATGTCATTGATTATTAGCCCTTAATAATAATCAGACAATAAACAATAACTTATTCTCTTGGAGCACTTTATTTCAGTGAACAAATGTGGCACATCAGTGATCTGAAGGAATTATGCAATTCCTAGGGTGTTTGGTGACTCATGCATGGAGAACTTCGTTATAACTGATAGTGGCAAGTTGTAACAAAGTTGGAAGAGTATTTATGTGAGTTGTTATATATTTTAACTTAGTTCAGTGAATTAAACTCAGTTGTGCTAGTTGTAACTGAACATACACTAGTGAAATATGAGTGAATTAATTATTTAATTAATTCACAAGTAGTGTCTTACTTGCAATTGAAGAAATACAATAGTTAACTACTTGCATGTCAGATCCAGTGGAGACCCAGTCGAGAGATAGGTGAAAGGTTGAGATGGACTATCTGTTGTGACTATAGTGGTGCATTAAATGCATCTACACACACACATGAGATGCTTATGAGGATCGCACAGTCAAGGCAAGGCAAGGTCGAATTCATTCAGGGTTCTTCTTGAGCAGGGATTGCGCAGTGGAGGCAGGATGTCAGGAGGCAAGAAATTGGTGCTTAGATATGAAAATTTCTACATGACAGTGTGTGACGATTGTTGATTGTACTGAGAGCTCTATGAGCTGAGATTTGTATGAGATTGTTACATTTTCCATTGATATACATAATATATGTTAGTTGGGGTATTTAGCTTTAAGCTTTCCGGGTAAAACATCTTGTTATGTGCGATTGATTTTGCTTCATATGTGTTTTGCAATTGGCGATTTAATTTCCGCAAAGAATTAAGTGGAAGGATTATGTATTTAACATAAGATTAATTTTTTAGATCAGGAGAATCCAGAAATACATTATTGCGTTTCTAAATTTCTACATGGTATCAGAGCATTGTTGATCCCTGGAGATTGCAATATTGAAGCGGTGCTGAGTTTTCTGCTGGTGGACAATTCGAATGTGCTGCAAGAATTTCTTGGTGCGATAGTTGAGTAAACATTGAAATCGCTTTCAATGGGTTGCGGTTGGAGTATGCACTCGAGTGAAACTCTAACTACATAGCCTGGAAGGACAGGATGGAAGTGGTGCTTGAAGATAATGGCTTGAAGGAGTTCATCGATAGCGATGTTCCTAAGCCCACTTCGGCAGATGCTACAGTACTTGACGCATGGAAAAAGAAAGTAGCAAGGGCGAGGAGGATTCCATTGGAAGGTGTGAAATACTATATTGTGTCAAGCCTTCATGGGAAAGCCACTTCATTTGCAATGTGGAAGGCTTTGACAGATCTTTTCCAAAGCAGCAGCGACCATCGCAAATTGATGCTGAAGGATAAACTCAGAAAAATCAAGTTCGAGAAGAACGACACTATTCCAGTATACTTGACAAAGTTTGTTCAATGCAGGGATGAGCTTGGGAGTGTAGAAGTCAGTGTTGCGGATGATGACTTGGTGAGCTTGGCTCTCCTTGGGCTTCCGAAGAGTTGGCACAGTTATCAAGACTCTGTCAATGGACGAGATAAACTTCTGGATTGGGAGCGAATGTGGTCGGATCTAGTGTAGGAGGAGATAAGGCGGACCACAAGGGATGGCTCTTCATCAAAGCATGATGATGAAGAGGATTGTGCTTTGGCTTCCAAGGCGAAAAAGAAGAAGGAGAAGAAATTTCATTCAAGATCTGAGGCCGGAGAAGATGGCAAGGAGAACAACATGTCCAAAGTGAAGTGTTTTCATTGTCACGAGTATGGACATCTTGCCACAAATTGTCCACATAAGAAGAAGAACACGATGGTTGCTGGAGCTGCAGCTAGTGAGGCTCTTGCCTCGCAATTTGATCTTGACTTCTCATTGATCACATGCATGGTGTCTAGTGCACTGGGATCGGGGTGGTAATTTGATAGTGGTGCTTCCTTTCACATGACGAGAGATGATAAATTGCTCAGTGACTTGGTGGAGAAAGATCTCCAGATGCATGTTGAGTTGGGCGAAAATGGACGATACAGTGCGACCGACATTGGTACCATTACCTTTCAGAGGGCGTCAAATAAACTCTTTCATTTAAAAGATGTTGTGCATTTTCCAATTTTAAAGAAGAATTTAATCTCAGTCACAATGTTAGAGGATAGAAGCTATGATGTTGTCTTTAGTGAAGGAATTTTTTTCCCGGGGCACAAAGCAACAGGGCAAGCCAAGAAGGTTGGGATTTGAGTTAAGAATCTCTATAGACTTGAAGTAGATGGGATTTCTATGGAGCTTCCTACTGTTGGGAAGTGTGAGGAAGACATGCAATTGAAGCTTGAGAGGGAGCAAGATTTGCCTGCAGGTAAGAGTGAACCTCAGGATGTGGAGCAGCCACAAAATGAGGATCATCGAGTGGGAGCAACCACTCATGTAGATAAATTTCGTGCCAGATGGGCAGAGGGAGTGCATGCAGCTATACCACCAGGTAATAGGTAGGGTGACATGCATGAGTAATCCCAAGAAGAGGTTTCTGGGCAGGATTCATTGAGATGGTGTGGATCTCATGAATTGAACCTCGCTACGAGGCGGCCACAGAGCAACAGTAGCATGATTAGTTGGATTGATGCAGTCAGATCAAAGTGACAGTTTCGGATACTGGAGCACGGATCAGAGTTGACAGCAAGTTAGGGGTGCATGGATGTAGAGGTCAACAGTGCAGTGGATCCAGAATACATGTGCAGTTGGTACCATCAGAAGTCATAAGACTTTGATGAAAGATGCATTATATTGATTCAGTTGTTTCGAGGCTATTCAGTTTCAGAAGTGTTGCATACAAGAGTTGCAGGGCTGATGCATGGAATTGCAAGGCGCATGCAAAGACATTCCTTTCTTGTTGAGAAGGAGTGTTGAAGATTGCAACAAGAAATGATGAAAGTGGCATCCAGAAACATCATTCCTTGATCCTAGTGAAAAATAATTACCTAAACTAGGTGGGGCCCACACAGTCTATTTTTAGGTGTATGTATATTTTTAGAATGGTGAGCATATTGTAAAATTAGCAGGAGGCTGATTCTAGATGATTGAGCAAATTATTTCTTTAGATGAGTTTCTATTTTTAGAAGATGGGCGAAGTCTATTTATAAATCACAAATCTATAAATAGAATGCATGTCAATAATTATTAGCCCTTAATAATAATCAGACAATAAACAGTAACTTATTCTCTTGGAGCACTTTATTTCAGTGAATAGAAGTGGCACATCAGTGGGCTGAAGGAATTACACAATTCCTAGGGTGGTTGGTGACTCATGCATGGAGAACTTTGTTATAACTGATAGTGGCAAGTTGTAACACGGTTGGAAGAGTAGTTATGTGAGTTGTTATTTAGTTTAACTCAGTTCTGTGAGTTATTGATGCAGCCTAAGCTCCTAAAACCCACATTCTCCATATAAAAATGCATGTTTCATTCATAACCCAAAATAATCCTCAAATTGAGACAAACCCTAATGTGGAAGCTTTTTCCTTTTACCAAACCTATGGTTATAAACCCATGTAATGTATCTCCGATGGAATTCATTTAATCATATTTCCTCCGTGGTTAAACAATATGTCGACATAATCTCCACTTAAATAAATTTCTTACCTTGGTTATAAACTAAATGCCGACAAAATATTATATTCATCCCAACAGCTTTCTTTTCACTTATTCGCCTTTCTCATTATAAGACATCCACTGTAGATCTTAACGCTCCATACATCCGATAAATTTCGCACATAAAACTTCCACACCATTTAACATTTAAACCCCAAATAAACCATATAAACATTTACAAGCCCACAAATTTATTTCAACGTACCTTTTCTACTGATGGGTCCACACCTTTCGTTAACTTCTGCGCAACTTCTAATGCGAACACCGTCAGATCGTTGCCTCCTTTGATCAGACGGCTATCGCATAGAATTAAGCCCGATAACTTATCCTTCCAACCTCACGTGAAATAGGTAGTTTTTAATTGCCACGCGTCAACTTCAAAATGTTATCGCGTTCACTCAAGAAATTACCACTTACCATTTAAAAGCTATGCTAAAACTCTTTTCCGGTTTCCTAAAACCGCTTTCACTATTTCACGTCTTTACCGACTCCTGGTTCCAAATGAGTGCAGGTTCCAAACCACATATTTTCACCACGCTTCCGCTGCGCTATTGATTCACCATTCTACCTTCAATTCGTAACACTATCACATGTTTTCAGCCTTCTCATTCAAATCTGCATCATCCGCTTGTTATTCCACTGTGTTTTCAACTCAAAGTTCCTTCACTCGTGGTTCCAACCAGAATATGGGGTTTCAAAACAATATGTCAATGTGATGTAAACAAGTAGACATTTCTTCTCTATTATATTAAATATCAATTTCAATTAAACCTTTGTTCCAGTCCTAATCCGAATTCATTGTTCGATCGGATGTAATTCTGATACATATGGTCCAATGTATCCAAATGCTGAATTGAAAATTCAGTTCCTCATCTGTGTCATGGATCCTTTCAGTGATCGATGACTGAATTTAACAAACGCAAACTCATCCAGTCTTCTCAATGTATATGTAAACCCTTTATGCACTTCAGCTCAAGTCATAATATTTCCATTATACCCTGTCTTGACATTTACATCAAAATTTTCAATGGTATGCAGAACCACCATTTCAAACCCTTATTGCAGAGTTTTATCACACACCTATTCATAAAGTCTGAGCATTTCTCACACATAATCTATAATTCAATCAATCAATGCACACATAATCACTCATTTTAGAATTGAATTTTCTCTCTATATATATAACCAAACAATTTCAAAAACTACTTCTTCTCTAACCTGATATTCTAATCAGTGGCCTTCCTGTCAATTTTGCCCGTAGGCTTACAACAACAAACCCCTGTTTGCCTAAAACCTAAATCTCTCACTCTACATTCTACCTATATTTTTATGCCTTTAAGGCTTACAATATATAAAAATGTTTCAAAACCCAATTATGGTTTCAGATCCTCTATTTCTTCAACAAATTCCTAAGAATCCTCTTTAATCCCATAAATCATGAAACCAATTCTAATTTAAGATTTACAATTAATTCTCAAATCTCTCAATCCCTATGAAATCTTAAATATGCTAATTCTCTCATGTTCTCCAATCATTTGGGAACATTTACAAAATTCCTCTCAATATTTAAGTAATTCTTGTTCTAAATCACTCAAAACATTAATAATTACATTAATGAACCAATCTTCGTTGAAAACACTAGTTCCCTATATCTATTAAAATAAAAAGGATTTTCTGAGCCTAATGCTCCTGCATCAGACTCCCAAGGTTAAAAATAATCATGATCTCTTGATCATGTGCTTTTAATATTTGTCTTCCTGGATCCCATACCTTGTTCTGTAATTTGTCATCTATTTTTGTTGTTTGTTGCTTTTCTCCAGGTCTCCACACTTTATGCTGCTTTACTCCACTGGCTGTACTTTCACAGTCTGTTACTGTCTTCCTTTTGCTGCTGCTGCTTCTTTTCTTTCTTGCTGATGTCTTCCTCACTTTCATCATTATCCTTCTTATCATTTCAATTTCTTTGTCCAATAAATCTTCTGATTGCTGATTTCTTTCATCTCTTGATTGCTGATCTTTTATTTTTACTGTCACCCTGTCATCCTCACCCTCTTGTTTTCTGCAATTACTAACTTCTTTCAAATTGTCACTTATGACAATTTGTTTGTCTCTTTTCTTCAGAAATTCATTGGAATAGTACATAGTATGCCCTTTACTGCTATCTTCATCTATTTGCTTTAGTTTGTTGCTGATGTCCTCTAATTCTTGCACCTTCACATTCTGCACTTCTTCAAGCTCTTTCTCTTCCTGTATTGAATCTTGATTCTTCAGCATAATTTCCAGCAATTTAATTTCTTTATTCCATGGATTGAATATTTCCACAGAATTTCCTTCCTTCTCCTTTACTTGACTACCCAACTGTGTCAAATTTTCTCTAGCATCTGCAACAAAACCTGCATTCACAAAACAATTATTAAAATAAAAACCATAAGGCCTCGGTGCCTTTCTTTCCTTTGGCAACCTTTCAGTATGCTGCTCTGAATTTTCCTCCTTTATCAGCACATCAGTATGCTGATTCATTCTCCTTAAAGAATTCTCTAAAAGATTCTCGAGACTGTCAATAAGTCTCTCTTCCACATCATCTGCTTCCATGATATTTCTCTGTTCTTGTCCACTGTAGTGAACTCTGTCTTCTGTAATCTCTCTGTCATACACTGAGTTTTCCAGCAAATATTCCAGCAATGCAATTTCTTTTTGGCATTCCTTAAGTACTTCATCATCACTGAAAATTCCTGTATTTATACACAAATTTTTAGTTTGAAAATTATAAGGTTCAACAGTCTCAACTGTTGCTTCACATATCAGTGCTTCAGACTGAATCTCTTCTCCTTCTTTCACAAAAAATTATTCCTGTGTTGTAACAACTTCAAATATAAATGCATCACTACTTCCCTCATTCAAGAGACATTCTTCGTCATTCTTCAATTCAGAGTATTTATCTGCTGAAAGATATTGTTTCATACTTTTGACAGCTTCACAAGATTTCTCATCCTCTGCAAAACCTGAAATCACATCAAAACTATTAGATTCAAAAATGCAAGACTTTACATCATCCAATTGATCTGAACTTGCCCAACAACTTGGGAAATCATCATTAATTCCCTCTTCAGCAAGGTAAAATTCTTGTTGTCTTAAATCTTCACAATGATTCATAAGATCTTCCACAGATCTCCATTCTTCATCTTTACCCATAACTTCACTCTGTTCTGCTTCACAAATGGAAACTTCCATTTTCAACTCAGCTTCTCTGAGTTCTTCATATCCCAATTGCACACTCATCATCTGCTCAAGCTTTCTCAGCCCTTCTGCTAATTTCATATTCATTTGTTGTTCTCTCTTCTATTGTAGCCTCTGCCACTTTACTTTCTTCTTCATGATCCAACCATATCTCTGGTCTTCTTTTATCATCATTTTCAATTTATTAAATTGTTCTCTTATCTCAGCTAACTCTTTGTCATATTCTTCATCAGTCAATTGATTCCATATGCCATTTTCCTTGGCATCTTCTTTCCCCTTTCTTCTGTTGTGGTCTCTCTCAGAACCTCTGCTATCTCTTCTATGACTATCAGTAGTCATCTTCTTCTCCATTTCTATCTTCAGGAATTCCTCACTCATTCATCATAAGTTGTACTAAAGCCTCTGCAATAACAAGTCCTCCTTGTTACAACTTACCTCACCAATCCTTTTCTCTGGATTTGGTCTTTTGGCAAGCACTGGTTCTCTATCTTCTAGAACCTCTTGAGCATTCCTCTATGCTCCTTCTAGGCTTCAACTCATATGCACCTTTTAAGAACACAATTTTCCTTTTTATCCAACCTCTGTTGGAATTCTTCAAGGTTTTGTTCCACACTTTACTCAAAAAATCTTACCAGTTTCCTTTATCACTACTCTTAAAGTTGTGATCTTCTTTTGCTGAGATTTTCTTCAACTACTTGCAACCTTAATTCTGCAAACATAATCTTCAAACCAGAGTTAAAATAACATTTATCAACTCACCTTCAAGATCTCTGTGTGATCTTGTTTCAGCTCTCATCTGCACTGTATCTCTATGTGCTGCAATCAATCAGTTTCAAAATCTGATCCCTTTTATTTTCTCCATCACACATGCATTCATTCTAATTCCAATCTAATTAAAACAAACTTGAACCTTCAAAAGAGTTGTTTCCTGCTTTGATACCAAATGATGCAGCCTAAGCTGCCAAAACCCACATTCTCCATATAAAAATACATGGTTCATTCATAACCCAAAATAATCCTCAAATTGAGACAAACTCTAATGCGGAAGCTTTATCCTTTTACCAAACCTATGGTTATAAACCCATGTAATGTATCTCCGATGGAATTCATTTAATCATATTTCCTCCGTGGTTAAACAATATGTCGACATAATCTCTGCTTAAATAAATTTCTTACCTTGGTTATAAACTAAATGCCAACAAAATATTATATTCATCCCCACAGCTTTCTTTTCACTTATCTGCCTTTCTCATTATAAGACATCCACCATAGATTTAACGCTCCATACATCCGATGAATTTCGCACATAAAACTTCCACACCATTTAACGTTTAAACCCTAAATAAACCATATAAACATATACGGGCTCACAACTTTATTTCAACGTACATTTTCTACTGACGGGTCCACACCTTTCGTTAACTTCTGCGCAACTTCTGATGCAAACACCGTCAAATCGTTGCCTCCTTTGATCGGACGGCTATCGCATAGAATTAAGCCCGATAACTTATCCTTCCAACCTCACGCGAAATAGGCAATTTTTAATAGCCACGCGTCTGCTTCTAAACGCTATCGCATTCGCTCAAGCAATTACCACTTACCATTTAAAATCTGCGTGAAAACTCCTTTTCGGTTTCCTAAAACCGCTTTCACTATTTCACGTCTTTACCAACTCCTGGTTCCAAATGAGTGCGGGTTCCAAACCACATATTTTTACCATGCTTCCGCTGCACTATTGATTCACCATTCTGCCTTCAATTCGTAACACTATCATGTGTTTTCGACCTTCTCGTTCAGATCTGCATCATCCGCTTGTTATTCCACTATGTTTTCAACTCAAAGTTCCTTCACTCGTGGTTCCAACCAGAATACGGGGTTTCAAAACAATATATAAATGTGATGTAAACAAGCAGACATTTCTTCTCTATTATATTAAATATCAATTTCAATTAAACCTTTGTTCCAGTCCTAATCCGAATTCATTGTTCGATCGGATGTACTTCTAATACATATGGTCCAATGTATCCAAATGTTGAATTGAAAATTCAGTTCCTCTTCTGTGTCATCGATCCTTTCAGTGATATATGACTGAATTTAACAAACAAAAACTCATCCAATCTTCTCAATGTATATGTAAACCCTTTTTGCACTTCAGCTCAAGTCATAATATTTCCATTATACCCTGTCTCGACATTTACATCAAAATTTTCAATGGTATGCAGAACCACCATTTCAAACCCTTATTGCAGAGTTTTATCACACACCTATTCATAAAGTCTAAGCATTCTCACACATAATCTATAATTAAATCAATAAATGCACACATAATCACTCATTTTAGAATTGAATTTTCTCTCTATATATATAACCAAACAATTACAAAAACTACTTCTTCTCTGACCTTATATTCTAATCAGTGGCCTTCCTGTCAATTTTTCCCATAGGCCTACAAAAACAAACCCCTGTTTGCCTAAAACCTGAATCTCTCACTCTACATTCTACCTATCTTTTTATGCCTTTAAGGCTTACAATATATAAAAATGTTTCTGAACCCAATTATGGTTTCAGATCCTCTATTTCTTCAAAAAAATCCTAAGAATCCTCTTTAATCCCATAAATCATGAAACCAATTCTAATTTAAGATTTACAATTAATTCTCAAATCTCTTAATCCCTATGAAATCTTAACTATCCTAATTCTCTCATGTTCTCCAATCATTCGGGAACATTTACAAAATTCCTCTCAATATTTAATTAATTCTTATTCTAAATCGCTCAAAACATTAATAATTACCTTAATGAACCAATCTTCTTTGAAAACACTAGATCCCTATGTCTATTAAAATACAAAGGATTTTCTGAGCATAATGCTCCTGCATCAGTTAAACTCAGTTGTGCTAGTTGTAACTAAACATACACTAGTGAAAGATGAGTGAATTAATTATTTAATTAATTCACAAATAGTGTCTCACTTGCAGCTGAAGAAATACAGCAGTTAACTACTTGCATGTCAGATCCAGTGGAGACCTAGTGGAGAGATAGGTGAAAGGGTGAGATGGACTATCTTTTGTGACTATAGTGGTGCATTAAATGCATCTACACACACATTGGAGATGATTATGAGGATTGCGTAGTCAAGGCAAGGAAAGGTCGAATTCATTTAGGGTTCTTCTTGAGTAGGGATTGCGCAGTGGAGGTAGGCTATCAGGAGGCAAGAAATTGGTGCATAGATATGCAAATTTATGCATGACAATGTGTGACGATTGTTGATTGTACTGAGAGCTATATGAGCTGAGCTTTGTATGATATTTTTACATGTTCCATTGATATACATAATATATGTTAGTTGGGGTTTTTAGCTTTAATCTTTCCCGGTAAAACATCTTGTTACTTGCGATTGATTTTTCTTCATATGTGTTTTGCAATTGGCGATTTAATTTCTGCAAAGAATTAAGTGGAAGGATTTTGTATTTAACATAAGATTAATTTGTTAGACCAGGAGAATCTGGAAATACATTATTGTGCTTATAAATTTCTACATGAAATAAGTAACATATTGACTCAACAGGTGGCAAACAAAAAGTTGGAATGTGAAAGGATTGACAAGAACATTTATGAGTTTATTTATTGGCAAGAATCTAAGGAAGGGAAGAAGGTTGATCTCCCAAAGATTGAAAAATCTCATAAAGATATTTTATTCAAAGATTAGGAGATGCAATTAAAACAAGTAGAGAAAGCGGCATCAAAGGCAGCCAACGTAGCAAGAAAAATCATTGAGTCTATCAATGAACAGCTTTAGAATTCCAAAATTATTGAAAAATGTACAACTGAAGCAATTCCAGAGGGTGAGCTTTTAGAAAATCAGTGGAAGGAAAGCATTGACAAACAGGCAGAATCAATTAAGTAGATAACTGAATTGGATCAAGAAAATTACCGGAATTTCTTGATCAAACAACACAACCAGTGCATGACTCTGCGATCCTTAACTGATTCCACGAGAAAGGCGTTGCCAGCACTTTCAAATTTCATATTCAAAGGACAAGTGAGATCCGGGATCACTCAGCCGACTCAACTGAAGCCAATGATGGATATTTTCCAACTCAAAGACCAAGTGACAAAAGGAAATCAATCCAACTAAGCAGTCTTGTCATTTTTAATTTCTATATTAGTTTACTTATTATGAGGAAGGTTGTTTGAAACCTCCTCAGATTTTTGTGTAATAATCTATTTTTGGCTTATTTAGTTTAGTATTTAAACCCCTCTCGTGCATTTAGATAAGGGTTTAGAATTTTGTCAAAAAAAAATTTGTGAAAGCTTGCACTTCTGTAATTTTGTGAATGCTTTTGATAAAATATATGGAACAGGATCTATTTTTTGGAAAATTGAAATGTGCTTTACTGAAATTGCACTTTTATACTCTTAAAATATATTTGGATTGAGAAGAAACAGGTCAACATTATGGATCTCATGAGCAGAACGTATCATATCTGGTACTATTATCTTTATGATTAAGTCTTGATTAAGAGTTTACATTAATTTCTCTTTATATTGTGATTTGTATGTAGTTTGATTTACGGTTGATCATTCATGCACTTTTGTACAATGTTTCAGCTGTAATTCCTTACCAAATACATAGAAAAATCGATATATGCAATATATTTTACATTGTTATTTTGACTAACTATTTAGTTAAAATAATTATCTTACATAATTTTCATCTCTTTTAGTAATTGAATGATCTTTATTACCTTTTACTACAAGATATATTTTTAGATCGCATTGATGGTAATTCTACCCGAGTTATAGATTAAGTTAAATAATTAGACTAAATAGATGCATGTGTTTATTTTTTATTTTTTTTACAGTAACGGTTATGGAATATTATATCAAACTTGGCATGAATGCCAAAAATCTGGTTACATTGAGTAGGACTATATCATGTTGCACCTCACCACTAAGGATGAGTGTGGAGCTAATGCTTGGGGTTTTCCTCCTTAGTGATGTAACTATAGATTCAATTTCAGAAATTTTTCCCAATTTGAAGATACATACAAATTGACTTAAGAGTAAACAGTAAAACATGACAACGATTTATCTTATGGGATGGGTTCCCATGATTCTTCTTCGTCTTTCATCTTGGTCCCAGCAGAGAGGAAAGTAGCTTTATTGGCTTCAATGTCTGCCTCTTTAATATGAGTTCTCAGCACATGATAGAAATTCATCTTCTAAAAAGCGTTCTCCAAGCCCTTAATTCTGACTATCAGCCTTGCGAGCTTAAGGTCCAAAGCTGGAGAGTTGGACACCATTGCATTGATGATGATCTGGGAATCGCCAATTACATTTGCTTCACTTGTTTAAATCTTTAAGCAACTTGAGACCTTGAAAGAGAGCCAAAGCCTCAGCTTGAATGCTGGTTGAATGGCCTAGCCCCCATGCAAAAGAATGAATTTTTTTCCCCTCTGGATTTAAAACAACGCCTCCTGCACCAGCTTTGCCCGGATTGCCCTTTGCTGCCCCATCAAAAAAGAGGGAGTGTCTTGAATGTGTTGTAAGCCAGTCTTGAAAGTCTATTTCAGGTTTTCTTATTTGCCAGTCTTTGGGAGGAGGGACGTTCCTAACTGTTGTTTGAAAATGCAGATCAAGAAATGAACCCCAAGCAATGTCCTATTGGCTGAGATTAGAATCATCTTTTAATTCAATCAAGCACTCTTTTAGATGGCATTTGATCTTGATTTCTAATTCCTTGTGGTTCTTTTCAATGTTTTTTAAGATTCTTCTGTTTCTTTCTAGCCAAATCTGCCAGCATATTACCTTTGGGAGGACAGACCAAGCAGCTATGATTATCTGATTTTTTGGAGGAGGACCAGGATACTTGTTCGCCCATTTAGAAAATAATTCAGCAGTGGAGCATGGGAGCGTAATGTTGGGATCCAGCTTGTGGATGAATGTGAACCAAATCTGCATAGAGAATCTGCATTCAAGCATTAAGTGGACATCACTCTCTGCATTTTCATTACACAGTGAACATTTGGAGGGGCCGTGGAACCCTTTCCTCTGTAGATTATCATACGTGAGGATTTTTCCATGGCATAGAAGCCAAGAAAAGAAATCCACTTTGGGCCATGAAGGAAAACGCCAGACTCCTTGCCAAGGTGTTGGGTCAGGGGGAACAAAAGGTCTCTCCCTTAGCTTAACATAACCTAGGGAGACAGCGTACCCTCTGACATTCTGCCCCCAGCCTCTCGAATCTCTTTTTCTGATGTGAGAAGGCGCCATACCATGGAGAAGGTCTAGCAGCGTGATCCATTCATGATGCAGGTGTGCCGACACAGTAATGCGTTTCCAGCCTGCCCAATCAAATTCGTTCCACAGTGAAATATCCCACAGCGAATGCATCCCTTCTCCTTCCATCCAGAAGCGCAGCACTCTAATGGAACCTCTGTCTTCTATATGATCCGTATTCATAATTTTTTCAGTCCATATACTTATCTTTCTCTCGTTTCCTAGAATCTAGAAGGAGTGCGAATTGATAAGAGGAGCAGCTTTAGCATAAAGCTTGAGGAAAGACGAGTTGGGCAGATGGATCAAATTGTCTAAATAGCTGATGCGTGGACCTCTGAAATATTTTTTCCAGAGAGCCAATTGAGCCCAGCCTGGCTTGGGCGCAATAATCTTCCATATTAACTTCGCTCCCATAGCTATGTTATGGTGACAGAGATTTTTGAAATTCAATCCACCCTCCCACAAAGTCTTGGAGATGGTTTCCCAACTGACTAGAGGCAGATTGTTTTCATTCTGTTTGCCTCCCTTCCAAAAGAACCTCTGAACGTACTCCTCCATTTTTTTTAAGATACTTGCCGGAGTGAGAAGAACAGCAAAATGAAATAGAGGGAGAATGGTGAGCACATATTTTATTAGAACAGATTTACCAGCAATGTTGAGCCAGGAGTAACCCCAGGCTTGGATCTTGGTCTTAAATTTTTCAAGTTGTGGAAGCTAGTCTTTACTTATGGATCTTTTATGGTAAACAGGAAGGCCCAAATATTTAAAGGAGGTCCAAGAGGAGGAGGCTGCAAAGCCCAAACATCTAGCAATAGCAGAGAGAAATCTGGGCGATGTGTTCCAGCTGTAGATGTGAAATTTGTTCTTATTTAAGGCATTTCCTGAGGCCTCACAGAAATCATCCAAAAATGCTTTGAATTTGATGGTTGTGGAAAGAGTGGCAGCTCCCAATAACAGGGTATCATCCGCAAATAGGGCATGATTTATGTTTTTGACCCCTCTTGCTATGCAAAGTCCATTAATATCTTGATCTTGCATCTTTTTGTCTAACAGAAAGCTGAGAACAGAGGCTCGGATGACAAAGAGCAGAGGGGAGAGTGGGCACCCCTGCCTAAGCCCTCTTGAAGCTTTAAAAAAATCTATGGCTCTGCCATTTACTAGAGGTGCAATCCATGGCTCCGAGATGCATGCCCGGATCCAATTTATGAAATTTACTCCAAAACCAAACTTGCTCATGACTTTTAATAGAAAGCTATGATTTACTCGATCAAAAGCATTTGCTAAGTCAAGTTTGATAACCATGCCTTTTTCATTTCGATGCAGACTTGAGTGAATTTCCTCTTGTACAAGGGTGAAGTTGTCCACAATTTTCCTGCCTTGGATGAAGCCTCCTTGATTCTCCGGAATGATTTTGGGAAGGATGAGCTTCAATATATTTGCAATTACTTTGGTGATTAGCTTGTACCCTGTATTTCACAAGGAGATCGGGCGAAATCTGTTGAAGTTGTTGGCACCTTTCTCCTTAGGGATGAGGGCTAAAAAATCTGAGTTTGTGCTGCCTCCGATTTTCTGGAAATCTTGAGATTTTTGGACCATTTTGAAGAGGTCCTTTTCAACTATCAGCCAACAGACTTGGAGGAACCTGACAGAAAATCCATCCGGTCCAGGGGCCTTATCCGGATCCATGGTAAAAAGGGCATTTTTAACTTCATTTTTGGAGACTTTGGCCTTAAGGAGCACATTCATTCGAGAAGAGATTGAAGATGGAACAATATCTAACAGGTCTGAATATTGATCCGGATCCGTTTCCGTTTCCTCACTATAAAAGTTTTGAAAATGAGAAAAGGTTGCTTTCTTGATGTCCTCAAAGTCCTTGTGGGTGACATTATCCTCCTTGATCTCGGATATAGTGTTGAAGCATTTCCTGGCCTGGGCTTGTTTATGGAAGAAAGAAGAGTTCCTGTCCCTTGCTTTGAGCCAAAGATTTCAAGATTTTAATCTCCAGTATTCTTCTTCAACTAAGCAGGCCTTACGAAAAATTTGCTGCAGATGAGCCTCTTTAACTAAGAGCTCCTCTATGACAACATCATCCTCCACTTGAAGTTGATGAGAGGCTAGAGAAGCTTTAATGATTTTTCTTTCTGTAGCTGGGTTGGGCAAGGTTTTGGCCCATCGTTTTAGAGCCCCTTTCACCCTTCTAAGTTTTTCCTCCCAAACAAAAAAAGGGGATCCTTTGACTGGTTGTCTCCAACAATCCTTGACTAATTGCATGAAATCTGGCTCCTTGACCCAGAGGGGACTAAATCTGAAAGGAATAGGGCCCAGATCTAGATGGGACAGGAGTTCTAGCTTGATGGGCTTATGGTCCGAGATGCTGTTAGTGAGAATATGCATTCTGGGTTCTAATCCTAGTAACAGAAAAGATCTTTGGATGAAAAATCTATCTAATCTAGCAGCAATATGACCTGGGCCAGCTCTTTTGTTAGACCAAGAGTACTTATCGGAGGAAGGTTTGATATCCAGCAGATCCCAGTCCTGCATAAGATCCTCTGCCCATTCCCTTGCCGGATCTCGGACTGTGCTGCCTCCTCTTTTTTTAGACGAGTGAAGAGTGAGATTGAGATCTCCAGCAATGATTATATTTTCCAGGTTTTCTAGGTCTGCTTGATGCCTTATAGATTCCCAGCAATCCTTTTTTTCCCCAACATTGACTAGGGAGTATATGTTGAAAAGGCAAAAAAATTCTTTGGTGTCCAGATTCTGCATTTTAAGCAACAACCAATGAATATTGCTAGCCTCATAGATGACTGAAAATTTGTTGGCATTCCATAGAGTGCCAAGCCCTCCCTAGGCTACCCGGGCAGAGATTACTCTTGCTTTGCTTTTGATCCAAAGTTTCTTACTTGCATGCAGAAATACTACGTCTTCCAGCTTGGTCTCCTGGACAAGAAGTATGTCTGGAGATTCTATTCTTATTAAACTTCTAATGGCTTCTTCCTTAGTTTTTCTACCCATACCTCTACAGTTCCAGGAGATGACCTTCATTATTTAGGTTTCTGATGGGCTCCCTTGGAGCCTTGGGGCTGATTTTTCATCGTCCTTGGCTTTGAGGCTAGCAGCTTTTCCAGAGTTGGCTAGCTGCCCTGAAGCTTTTCTTTGTAAGTTTCCTGCTCTCTTTTTTCCCTGTCAGTTTTGCGAACTCTTGTGGATCTCCTTACCAAGGTTTGGGACTCTCCTATTTCTCCTTCCTCCTCTGACTCATCTGATTCCTGTTCTTCTTCCTCAAATTCTATAGGCATGCCTTTGGGTTCTGCAGCACTTGTTCCTTTAAGGGAGGAAGACGGGGTGCCTTTGCTTAGCGAGACTGGCTTTTGGATCTCGATCTCCTGAGTTGCTTCTGTTTGCTGGCTTAGAGGATTGAACTTATTTTTTTGTGCCTTTTTGGGAGGGGGGCGCTGAGCATTGGCCTGAAGAGGGCCTTTACCATTGGGGCCTCCCGGTTTTTTACCTTTGTGATTGGTATTTGAACGCTTAACTTGGTTCCAACACTCTTCATTTCCTTTCTCTGGCTCAGCATTGGATGGACAGCTTCTATCAAAGTGTCCATGAACATGAAATTTCTTGCATTTAAATGGCAGCTTCTCATAGTCCAGTATCTGCACATGAGACCAACTGTCGACATTGATTTTGATTGCCTCTGGGAGACCCACCTCTAGATCTACTTCTACGTAGATTCTAGCACAGTCATACTAGTCCTTGTTTTTTGCCCGATCTATGAATTTCCCAAGAGCGTTGCCGATGTGTTTCAAGGAGTCCCAGTTCCAGCAATGGACTGGGAGATTCGGGAGCCGAACCCACACCGGAACCGCCGTGGGAACATCTACTGCCGGATCGAATTCCGATGTCCATTTGTTTAGGTAGAGGTCCTAAGGGCCCATGAAATAGGGCCCATTTTGGAAGATCAGATCTTTATCTTCTTTGGAAGAGAATTCAAAGACGAAGAACCCACGCCCAAGAAAATAAGATGTGACACTTTGCTTGATCAAAGGAGCCCAATTCCTGTTAACCCATTGCTCAGTAGTTTTCGGAGATGGCCAAAGTCCCGTGAATTGGCCAATGAGTCCACGATCAGCTAGAGACAAAGCTTCTTGGATGGGGGTCTCTGGAGGCAAAGAGATCTCTGGGATATCTTCAAGCTTCTTTACGAATTTTGCTGCTTCACTTTTTTTTTCTGGGGCAAACCAGCCAGAAGCTGATTGAACGCATCAACAACAGGGGAAGAGGGCGACAGTGGGGGCTCCGTGGGAGAGCCCTGTGCCTCCATGGAAGTGAACCTAAGGCAGGCTGCCGCAGGGAGCAGCCATGCTGCTCAGAATCGCTTGACCTAGCAGCGCTGCTCAGAAACGCGAATATAGATGCATGTGTTTATTACTTAGATAGATTATTTCCATTAGTTTAAAGTCACTCTTCATTTCACCTTGTATCAAACCCATTATCATCATATCAATTTATTTGCTGGAAAAATGGTCCTATTATCCCTAGTCAAAGCCACTATACCAAATGGAAAAGGATTTTCTTTAACGTTCGAACCGGGTGGTTATCCCCCATGTTGTCGCAACGGAATTCCTGGGCTTCAAAATTTTGGCGCTAGGAGGAGGGCCATTGTGAATGACAAGGAAAACTAATAAAAAATCTAGAAGCCATCCTAATATTCGTTCTCCATGTAGATCCCCTCCAACTTCTGTATCCCCATCCAGAATTACTATTTTAAGATTAGAAGTTGAACAATCTTCTCAAAAATCCGCTAGTAGATCTCAAAGATTACTTTCTTCAGATTATAAATCTGAATCACCAGAAGTTTAGACTCTAATATAAAAGTTACAACAAATCTCTATTTCAGCTGAAAAACCTGTAATACCTCAAATATCTGAAGAAAGTGTTTTATTTGTGTTACAACGTAGAAGAATCTTGACTCGTTCTCTAAGTGAGAGAATTGGAGTTCCTCCTTTGTAATTTCCCATTACTTCTTCTTGAAATAACACCAAGAAATCTAAATCACAAACATCTATTAGTGATATTTATCCAATTCCTCATCCTCCACCACACATTACAACAGTTTTCACTCATACTACTGGTGCTAGTTCTTCTAGTTCATGTAGTCAACCTACCTCTTCTTCCACTCACATCCCATTCATATCCTCATCCACCCATACTACTACAATCATGGTGGGACAACAACCACCACCGCGTGTACAACCATGGAATAATCCAGGTGTTATAGTAATGGCATATCCTCTTCATCCACTTCCCAAGCATCCTGAAATATGGTTGCCCAAATTTAACCTTGATGATGGCCTACCAGCAGAAGAACATCTTCACAATTATATGTTAGCCATCAATTTACTAATGAAGTCACTGAAGAAGACTGTGTTGTTAGATTATTTCCATATACTCTTACAGGATCTACAGGATCCTGGTATTTTTCATTACCAGCTCACTCTATTACTAGCTGAGATATGTTTAAAGAACAATTCTTAGCTAAGTTTGGTGATGATGGAACCATTGTATCGCTCATCAACGAATTATCAAATATCAAGGCTAAAACAGGAGAAAATATTAAAGACTTAAATTCTAGATTCAATAAATTACTCAATAAAATCCCTATTTTGTTGGCTCCTGGCGTTGATGTACAAATTGAGTGGTATATATCTTCTCTTCCCTCTAATATAGCCATTTTTTTAAACAGAGCGAAATTAATACATTAGCAAAAAACATGAAAGAAGCCTTGTCTGTAGATAAACGTATAATTTCTCTTGAAAGGAAAAGCTCTCAAGAGGACAGAAATCCAAGAAAATTTGTTTCAAAGATGATTCTAAGAAAAATTTATCAAAAGATCCTTTTGATGTAGAAGGCCTCCAAAAAGTATTGAAAACCATGAAAAATGAAATGGTAGATATCAAAAAACAAGTTGTTGAAAACTCCAATGCTAAGAAAACTTTCAGATATTTCAAAAGAAATCAGTCTTCTAGTTCTCAACCACCCAACTCTATATCTAATGTTGAGTCTGACCTAGAAACAGAAGATGAAGAAACATAAGAAGAAGAAAACGAGGAAGAGGAAGTAGTTGAACTAAATGGCATGTGGGACTTTATCGTTCCAAATGAAGAACAACAAGAAGCTTTGCCTGTTACTACTAGAAGCAAAGGATCTGTTGAAGTAATCCAGCCAACTCAAAAGCATAAAACTTCAACATCAGCTTCAAAGGATAAATCAGCTAATAAGAAATTTGCTTCCAAGGTTTCACAATCTAGTCCACCTTCAACAAATTCTCCATCTACATTGAAAACCTTGGTAGTTTCTGATACCAAGGAATATAATATTGTTGAAGATATGAAGAAAGTAAAGGCAAATATTTCACTACATGAACTGACCAAATTGAAACAACAACAGAAGATATTGCTTAGAGAACTGAATGTAGTTCCTGCTTCACCTCTACCCGTTGCTGTTATATCTCAGGCTGCAAATGGTTCAGGAAAACCTCCTACTTCCTCAAATAAGGTTGATCCTTCAGATGTCATCCTTACATGATCCAAATTTATGCAGGAACACAACAGAATAAACATATAACCATAAATACAAAGATGCAGTGGAAATAACACTTCATTTCATTAATATCAAAGAACTGAAATTTGCTTACAGACATAATGGAAATAAAACTAGCTAGGGTGTTGGTAGCTATCTCTAAGAAGAGATGTGGCAGCTACAGGCCTCTGAACTGAGTTACAACGAGGCTCGAGGGCCTATTTATTATTTAGAAACAATGGGAAATCCTAAACAGCCAAAACCCTAACCCTAGGAGATGAAGCGCCAAAACTATGGGCCCCATTTGGGTAAATTGGTGTTTCAACTTCTCAGGGACGTAACTTTGGCATACGATCTCTGTTTGATGCGTACCATACCACGTTAGAAATATCTATCCGAGGACTACAAATTTTGAGGGAGAAACATCGGTCCATGGACCTATGTTGCTCCCCGTTTTCCCAAAAAACGTTGTTTAGGGCCTCAAAACGGCTCTGGAAGTTCAGGACCCGAAAAACTGCTAAAAATAGTAAGTTGTGCCGAAACTGAAAAAATGAAAGAGACAATGGTGGGGCCCCAAGTGGAATGGGTGACCACCAATATCCACCTGGATCATTCCTCCCCCCTTAGGAAGCAATGTTCCCCATTGCGTTAAGTTCCTCCATGAGATGAGGAAATTTCTGCTGAACTTAGTCCCTTGTGAACCACTTTCCTTGGTGCAGGAGTTGGCTAGCTTTGACAACCCGATACATTTGGATCTTCTGTTAGCGAGTGTTCTTGATTTGCATGTCCATGATACAATCTGTGGTGGCATGTTCCATGCAGTCTGGGTTTAACTCTGTTGGTGTGAGTTGTTCTGCAATGTTAGAGATGTCCAGTAGAGGTGGGAAGTAAGGACAAAGGCGGTCCACATTGAATACTGGGTGCAGACCAAGGAATGGTGGAATATTGAGCTCGAAGGCATTGTTCCCTACAGCCTTGATGATGGTGTACGGCCCGTATCGGAGCGGGAGAAGTTTGTAGTGGGGTCCAGTGAGGCGCTCCTTCTACAAATGTAGCCATACTTTGTCGCTCACCTGGAAGTTGTGTGGCAACCGGTGTTGATCATGGCATTGCTTGTACTTAGCATTGGCTCTATCCAATATTTCATGAACCTGTTGGCGGATGTGTTGAATGCGCTCGATGAAGCTATTTGCTTTGTCAACTTCAGACTGGACATGAGCCGAATCAGCCTGAGTAGCTGCAAATGGCATGGATACGTCAATGGGACATAGTGGTTGGAATCCCAAGCCCACCTGAAAGGGGCTATGGCCGATTGAACTGTGGAGAGCCTGGTTATAACTATGTTGTACATAGGGGAGGCTCTCGTCCCATGTGCGTGGATGCTTTGAATTGTACATGCGCAGAATGTGTACAATCATTCTGTTGACGACCTCTATCTAGCCATCTGTTTGGGGATGGAAAGTTGTAGACTTGGTGAGCTTGGTGTCCAGCATTGACCAGAGGCTGGACCAAAATGTGCCGAGGAACCTGCTATCCAGATCTGATATGATAGACTGTGGGATCCCAAAGTGTACCCACACTCGTTCAAATAAGAGTTTAGCAGTGGCTTCTGCTGTGATATTCTTCTTGCAGGCCGCCATAATGGCCATCTTCGAGAATATGTCGACGACCACGAAAACACAATCATTTCCATGCTTAGAAGAAGGCAGGCCTGACATGTAATCCATGGAGATGGATTCCCAAGGTTGACTAGGGGTATGTAGTGGAGTATATAGGCCTTGCTTCTTGATGGTCAGTTTGGCAATGGCACAAGCAGTGCAGGATCTGATGTGCTTCCCGACATCCTTTTGAAGGTTTGGCCAATAGAAATACTTCTGCAGTACTACTATTGTTTTCTCGACCCCAAAATGCCCAGCAACTCGACTGTAGTGTGCTTCCCATATCATCTTGGCACACTCGCTTGAAGGAACACAAAGGTGTCCCAGGTGACATAAAAGTGCATCTTGGAGGTGAAAATTTGGAACTTTCATACCCCCCAAGAGTGCCTTGTAAGTGTGGTTGAATTCTGGGTCTCTCTCGTAGAGAAGCGGCCAATTAGAAGTCTCGTGCCCACATGAGTTGAGAACGATGGTGAGCGCCATGATCGGTGGTCGGCTGAGGCAGTCTGCAACATTATTGGTGCTACCCTTCTTATACTTGATGTTCAAATGAAACTATTGCCGATATGTCAACCACTTCTAATGGTGATCATTCTGCAACTTCCCTTGTGTCTGTATGAACTACAGGGGCCGGTGGTCTGTGTGGATGATTATTTCCTTCCCCAAAATGTAATGCTTCCATTGTCGACAAGCTTGCATAATGGAATACATTTCTTTGTCATAAGTGGGATACTTGCGAACTGTGCCAGACAATGTCTCACTGTGATATGCCACTGTATGTCCCTGTTGAGTAAGAACTGCCCCAATAGCATAGTCATAGGCATCTGTCTTGATCTCAAATGGTTGTTGCAAGTCTGGAAATGTGAGCATTGGGGTAGAACAGAGGTGATTTTTCAATTCTGTGAACGCCTTCTGTTGAGGTTCTGACCAAAATAATTTTTCTCTTGCTCCTCCCTTGGTGACTTGACTCAAGGGCCAAGTGATATGAGAGAATCCCAACACGAACCTACGGTAGAAATTAGCAAGACCTAGAAAGTTGCGAAGCTCTGTTATAGTGGTTGGGGCTGGCCAATCCCGAATGACTTAGATCTTGGTTGGATCCACATGCACCCCCCTTTCATCAATAATGTATCCCAGATATTGAACCTGGGTCATGCCAAAAGTGCACTTCTCCAAATTGGCACACAACTTGTGTTGCCGCAGTGTTTGGAGGACTTTTCGGATGTGGTGAAGGTGCTCTTCCCAAGTCTGGCTGAAGATCAGAATGTCATCCAAGTACACCACTACAAATGAGTTGGTGAATGGCCGCAAGATGTCATCCATCATCCTCATGAAGGTTGCAGGAGCATTCGTCAACCCGAAAGGCATGACCAGCCATTCGAAAAGGCCTTCCTTGGCTTTGAAGGCAGTCTTCCATACATCGGAGGGTTCAATTGGTACCTGGTGATACCCAGACTTCAGGTCGATCTTGCTGAAATATTTTGCACCTTTGAGTTGGTCCAGAAGGTCATCAATCCGTGGGATTGGGTACCTATTCCGGACAGTGATCTTGTTCAGCGCCCGATAGTCAATACAGAGTCTCCACGTCCCATCATTCTTCTGTACCAACACGATCGGGCTCCCACAGGGCGATGAACTTGGTCTGATGTGACCTTTCTGCAACAGCTCCTGAATCTGCCTCTTGATTTCATCATTTTCCAGAACAGAGCGTCGATAGATCGGTCCATTGGGTAGTGGCGCACCTGGGGTTAGATCAATCGGGTGCTTGACCTGGCAGTGTAGAGGAACCCCTGTGGGTGAGGTGAAGATGTCCCCGTACTCCTCCACGACCTTATCCATTTGTTGTTGTCGTGCAGAGGGGCCCTGTCTGGAGGTCGTGGCCACAGTCTTCTTCTTGCCCTGGGGGCGGATCATCAGGAAAACGAATTTCCTGGTTTGGGAAATGAGCTTACTACATTGTTTTACAGTAACCAAAGAGATAGTCGTAGGAGGTGGTACCTCTGGTATCCTGTACAACTTATTTCCCAAAGTAATAATAACAGCACGAGGTCGAGACTCATACACAGCATGACGCTTCCACAAGTATGGTTGTCCTAATAATACTTCAGAAACATCAATAGGAGCAACGTCACATAATACCTCATCCGTGAAGGGCTTGATGCTATAGGGAAGGCGACACTGCTGGCTGACGCGGAGATCTCGTCCTTGGTGAAGCCACCCAATGGTGTATGGATGTGGGTGAGCTGTGGTCGGCAAGCCCAACCGCTTCACGGTGTCTGCTGAAATGAGGTTCTTTTGGCTCCCATTTTCGAAAATGAACTGTACCGGGGAGCCCTTTACCCACATCTGGGAGTGGAAGAGACGTTCTTCCTCCTCTGGATTTTCCGGTTCCTCCTTCTAGATCTTCGTAGTGGAAACAGTGGCATTGGGCTCCGAATCAATAATCTGTTTCCCTTTGTCATTCTTCTTGTCAGGTTCTGATTCAGAGTCAGGTGCCTTGTCAGGTGCCATACCAAGCGAGGAGATGTCGAGGAACTCCATTTCCTCCTGAATGTATCTGTGCAGACAACTGCGATACTTTAGCACCAGATTTTTCTTTGAATCTTTGAGACCCAACTTGGTGCGCAAGGTATGGAACAAATTCGTCAGCTCATACACATCTTGATCCCTTTGTTGTCGCAACGTGGTCCATTGTATGTACTTGTCCTCATAGCTCCCCATGGGATAGTATTATTCCTTGATGGTGTCTCAGAAATAATTCCAAGTGGGTACGACCGAGAACAGAAAGGGTTCTGTCTCATCCTTTTTCTCACAGTGGGTTTCCCACTAGTCCTTAACATGGGGGGCAGCTTTGAGAAGTGCAAAAATAATCTTCTCCCTGTCGGAAAAGTCATGAACCAAGAAATATCCTTCTAATAGATTCAACCATTTATCTATGGCATCTGCATCTATTTGACCCTCAAATATGGGAATGTCAAAATTTACTTGTACCTTAAAAGGAGTCGCACCTCTAGAGTGGCTGCTGGATGCAAATGTGCCGCCGATGGGCAGTCGTTGAAGGATCCAGGCAAAGTTATCCATCATCGCGTTCCTTTGTTTTTCGAGGGCCTCCTTAAGCAATATTTTGATAGGATCTCCTGCTCCCTCATTTTATTTTCATCCCCCATGGCTGTCCGTCAGGGTTTGCGAGGCTGATCTTGCAAAGGTTCCACTAGATCGAGCCCCAACTCCTTATACCCCGACCTCGTTGGGGGCATGCAAAGAAGGATCGAGAAAAATCAGACTGCTCTGATACCACTGATCCGGATTTATGCAGGAACACAACAGAATAAACATATAACCATAAATACAAATATGCAGTGGAAATAACACTTCATTTCATTAATATCAAAGAACTGAAATTTGCTTGCAAACAAAATGGAAATAAACTAGCTAGGGCATTGGTAGCTTATCTCTGAGAAGAGATGTGGTGGCTACATTCCTATGAGCTTTGTTACAATGAGGCTCAAGGGCCTATTTATTATTTAGAAACAATGGGAAATACTAAACAGCCAAAACCCTAACCCTAGGAGATGAAGTGCCAAAACTATGGGCCTCGTTTGGGTAAATTGGTGTTTCAACTTCCCAGGGACGTAACTTTGGCATACGATCTCTGTTTGACGCGTACCATACCTCGTTAGAAATATCTATCCGTGGACTACAAATTTTGAGTGAGTAACATGGGTCTTGGTCTATAGACCCATGTTGCTCCTGGTTTTGCCAAAAAATGTCGTTTAGGGCCTCAAAACGGCTCTGAAAGTTCAGGACCCGAAAAAACTGCTAAAAATAGTAAGTTGTGCCGAAACTGAAAAACTGAAAGAGACAATGGTGGGGCCCCAAGTGGAATAGGCGGGTGACCAGCAATATCCACCTGGATCATTACAGGTGGTAGATCTAATTCAAATACCCCTCCTTTTCTTCTAACATATGAAATTTACAATATAAATCTTCACAATTGTTTGATTGACTCAGGAGCTTCTTCTAATATAATGCCAGCAACATTTTGTGCTAAGTTGAATATCACTCCTCAAAAATATATTGTCACATAGTACAACCTGATAGAACCAAATTTGAAGTCCTAGGGGAAATAAATTCAGTCAGTATCTGACTTTCTTCCAATCCCAAAGTCAGTCAAATCATTGATATTTTAGTAGCTGATATTCCAGAATTATATAGCTTAATTTTGAGTAGAGATTGGTTCGAAAAACTCCATGGATATTTTTCTACAGATTGGTCTCACATGTGGTTTCCTTATAATCGAAAACCAAATCAAATTCGAGTTGATCGTGAAAAACACATGAAACATACAGTAACTGAATTTGAAGGTGACAATGAGCCAGTAGCATTCACCAAAAATATTATCTGCAATTACTCAAGTGAATCATTTTTAGGGAATTTTAACGCTAAAAAATATCCTTTCATGGAAAATGTTTTTATTTCACAAATTGAAAACTTCTCACAAACAGATCTTTCCAAATGTACAAATTGTGTAAATAAACAAGTAGTCAAAAATCTGTTTTGGACTTTGTACTTTGATGGTTCCAAATCTAATGATGGTGCAGGAGTTGGTTGTATTTTAATTAGCCCAGAAGGAGAGAATATCATGTTATCTTACATATTACAGTTCAGGTGTACAATTAATACTGCAGAATACGAAGCATGATACAAGGATTGTATAAAGCAATTAGTCTTGATGTGAAATATTTGCAGGTATTTGGAGACTCATAAATCATTATTAAACTGGTAAGAAACACTATCCACTGCCTTTATGGACATCTTAAACACTATCAAAAATTAGTTCAAGATCTCACAGATCATTTTTTGGCATTAAATATTTCCCCTATTCCCAGATTGAAAAATACTAGTGCTGATCTATTAGCTAACGTTGCATCAAAACTTACACCATATGAAGACTTTAGTCCTGACAAATTCTCCATTGAACTGATTTTTACACCATCCATTCCTAATAATGTCACCAATTGGAGAATTTTCAATGAAGATTATGATATTGTCGATTTCTTAACATCATAAGGGTCATATGATGATCAAATCTTAGATCAAAATGAGCATGAC
Source organism: Pinus albicaulis (assembly GCA_034641835.2). Lineage (NCBI taxonomy): Eukaryota > Viridiplantae > Streptophyta > Pinopsida > Pinales > Pinaceae > Pinus > Pinus albicaulis. The sequence continues at coordinate 88,626,841 of CM076570.1, forward strand.
CTCCAGTTAAAGCAAAGCATTGAAGAATTCCAATACCCAAATCTGTGGTTAAGTTGGAAGATATTTATGATCTCAAGGATAGATTTGAAGATAACTAATGCCAAAATTCAAAGTTCAACTTTTAACTTTAAATTAGTAAACCTTTGTACTGATGACAAGCTGCAGAACATCAATCTAGCTCTTGGTTTACCTTCTCATAAAAGATCATTATTCATTCAGTTTTTGAAAAAATACAAAGAAATCTTCGCCTAGGATTACACTGATATCAAGACTTTTGATACCTTTGTATACAACACACCACACCCATGATCTCAAATGATAAACCAGTGCAACAGAAACTAAGGAAAATCCACCCGAGCCTTGAAAGTCAGATCAAATATGAATTGAGAAAACTTCTTAAAGCTAAGATCATATTTCACGTTAGACATTCAAAATGGGTTTCCAATGTAGTCCTTGTTAGAAAGAAGAATGGTGATATTCACATATGCATAGATTTTAGAAATCTAAACAAAGCTTGTCTGAAGGATAAATTCCCACTGCCAACCATGGAACAAGTACTGCAATCAGAAGCTGGTTCTGAACTTATGTCTTTTCTTGATGGATTCTCAGGATATAACCAAATCTTATTACATCCAGATGATAGATTGAAGACTACGTTTAGAACAAAATGGGGAACATATTCTTATCAAAAAATGCCTTTTGGTTTGATTAATGCAGGTGCCACATTTCAAAGAGCTATGGATATAGCATTTAAAGGACTCGTTAACAAATCTGTTGTATTTTACTTGGATGATATCATTGTTTATTCGAAGAAAATAAGTAGCCATTTGAATGACCTTAAACATATCTTTGAAATATGCATGAAATATAGGATTTCACTAAATCCAAAAAAGTCTCATTTTTCTTTGAGCGAAGGTAAGCTTTTAGGATTCATTGTATCAAAAAAGGGTATTTATATTGATCCAGGAAGAATTAAAGAAATTGAGAAAATCCCTTTTCCCCACAATAAGAAATCAATGCAGTCTTTCTTGGGTCAAATAAATTTTGTAAAAAGGTTTGTTCCTGAATTTTCACAAATCGTTTTGCCTTTACAATCCATGATTAAGAAAAATTCGATCTTTAAATGGGGTCACATTGAAAAGGAATCATTAAATTAATCAAACAGACTATCAGAAATGCTCCTTCTTTGGTCACTCCTGACTTTTCAAAACATTTTGTATTATATACATTCTCCTCGGAAACATCATACGCAGTTGTTTTAATGCAACTTAATGAAGAAAATATTGAAGCACCTATTTCTTTCTTAAGTTCAAATTTACAAGGTGCGGAATTGAATTATTCTGCTGTTGAAAAACATGCATTTGCCGTTTTTAAAGCAGTAAAACATTTCAGGCCATTTCTCCTAAAAAATCACACCAAAATCATCGTTCCATTTTTAGCAGTAAGACAATTATTGATGGAAAGGGAAGTGGGAGAAAAAAGGGTCAACTTGTTAACTGCTTTACAAGAATATGATTTACAAATTAGACCAGCTAAAACTGTTAGAGGTCAAGGTTTTTGCAAAATCTTGACTGGAGCATCTGATTCACCAATAGAAGAAGATCCAGGTAATGATATACAGATATCTAAGGTAAGCCTCAACAACATTGAATCTTAATATGTTGATCTCATATTTTACTTAAAAAATGGATATGCTCCTCTGCAGCTCAATTACAAAAGGAAACGATCCTTGAGATTAAAATCAAAACAATATCAGATCATCAATGATGACTTATTCAGAAAAAACTATGACTCTATCCTATTAAGATGTCTAGAAAAATCCAAGTCATAATTTTTTTGCAGGAACTACACGACGGCTTAGCTGGCAGACATTTTGGAGGAGACACAACAACACACAAAATTATGCATGCTGGCTATTACTGGCCAACTTTGTTTAAAGATGAAAATTAATATGTAAGAAAATGTAAAACCTGTCAAACTGCTGCTGGAAGACAAAGGAAACCTGCCCTACCATTACAACCAGTCAACATTGAACAACCATTTGAACAATGGGGAATGGACATAATAGGTGAGACCGTTCCTCACTCTTCAAAACAACATAGATATATTCTTACAGCAACAGATTATTTCACAAAATGGGTGGAAGAAATTCCGCTAAAGGTAACTAATTTTGAGAATATCTTTGAATTCATTGACCAAGTTATTATTACCATATTTGGTTTACCAACTGCCTTCATGTTTGATAATGCATATTATTTCTCAGGCAATGCAATGACATAATTATCTCTTAAAAGAGGTTTCAAAATTAAATATTATGCCAACTATTATCCTCAAGGAAAAGGTTTAGCAGAATAAACCAGCAAAAATCTCATTAGGATTATAAAATGAACTGTTGACCAAAGTCATAAGAACTAGCACAAATCTTTGACATTTTCTATATGGGCAGACCGAATTACACAGAAAGCCTCAATAGGCACTTCTCCATTTAGTCTAGTTTATGGGAAAGAAGTTGTTCTTCCCACAAACGTCGTTATTCCTTCTCTAGCCCTAGTCCAGTTTATCGAAGAAAATCATTATTCTTCTTTGCAATTGAGACAAGCACAGGTCCTAAAACTTGAAGAAGAAAGAAATAAAGCCAAAATTACACATTCCCACCATCAACAGTTAGTAAAGACTTCCTTTGATGCACACTCTCTTAGCCCAAAATCATTTCAACTAGGAGACCTAGTATTTAAGTGGGACAAATCACATGAGGAAAAGAGAAAGCATACCAAATTCCAAAGAATGTGGCTTGGACCATTTCAGATTGATGCGCTAATCGGCCCATCAACATTTTTATTGCAAGATTTATCAGGCAGGAAAGAATCCTTGCCTATACATGGGTAGATTTTGAAAAAATACTTTCATAGAAGATAACCTCTTCTATCCCTTGTACATAATTGCTTTTACTTTTCATAGGAAAATAAAGTTGAAATAGTATAAATATTGACTTCACAATAAAGTTTCTTTGAATATTCTATTATTTCCACTTTTATAAATAGTGTCTTTTAAAGAAATATTTATAACATTTGAAAAATAAAAGGGTTTTAGCTCTCTGAAAAATTTCTTGTTTTTCACAAAGTTATTTGTTCTTTGAGAAGCCTCCAACTTTATAAAATAATTTGGATGTATTGTCACTCAAGAAAAGTATCTTTAACCAAGTAAAAGACTCTTTGCAGATAGACATTTTTAACTCTAAAATTTTCATCCAGAAACTCTTGAGTCAATGATTCTCCCCATCCAATAAAATTTTCTCTTTTTAAGGTTTAATCTTATGAAATAGATTTTAAAAAAAGCTTAGAAGCTAAGGGGTCTCATCACAAACCTATTTACCATTTCATAGGGTAATAAATAACTGACATTACCAAAAATGCATATCAAAACAGGGTAATGGCTTGAGATTATTTAATCAAAAGACAAGGGTTCTCATCACGAGCCATCTTGTTCAGCTAAGTTACAACCAATGAATGGCATTGTCATTTATTTGGCCACCAAACCAAGATAATGACTTTTAAGTAGCAAAAACTAAATAAAAAGAGGAAAAAAGAATAAGTATATGACTTAGGATTTATCTTTAAAAACTGAACTCTTATTTGGAGGGGACACTGGATCATTGACTAGGTAAAAGGTAACCCTGTAAAGGTTATTAATACCCAATTGCAGCAGAGGCTCTACCTGTGACAAATGAGGATATTTTAAACTAATCTGCAAAAAATATCTACTACTTTATATTTCAACCCAGTAAAGATTGATTTAGACAGAATAATTTTCACCTTTACGAGGATATCAAGTGAATAGTAATGAAGTGATTTTATTTTTATGATCAGAGAAATATTACTTATTTTAAATTTCATGTTATTTCCATTTCTTGAACTATTTTTATTTTGAAAAAGATAGAAATTTTAGAATTATCAGAGATAACTGGTTCTCCCAGTGAATCGCCAATTGTTGTACTATGAAACAACCCTCCCATTTATTTTTACATCGATGAAAGTTGTGAATAATAAATGGGGACCCTTTAAAATAAAAAAACAAATGAAGCTTAGGATATATTAGTTTGCTTTTGTTTAAGTCTTAAAAAAATTTAGAAATAAAAGGCATAAACCTTTCTTTCTCTTTCATCATATTCCGCTTAAGCACAAATCGCAAATTGTTAAGGTAAAAATGTTGGAACACGCGTACAACTTGCAAATTGCTAAGCACTAAGACCTTTTTCAAGTCAAATACAACTTCTCATTAAAAAATTTAATAAGCCCTCCTAACCATAAATCGCATCGCGCCTTTCTAAAAATGAACCAATAAGAAATATCATTTGGGAAATTAAATGCGATAGTGTCGGACCTGATAGAACAATAAACAAAGTTTAAAGACGTCACAAATTCAATAAAGCGCAATATTTTGAGTTACATTGCTTATCGCATTCCACAACATCAAGCTAAAATGAAAATTCATGTCCACTTCGATAAAGTGCGATACACGATTTTCACAGATCGCATTTCGCAAACACTCGCGGTCGGGACACATAGTATCAATACTTGTATGATGTGCGATTTGTGATATATCATTTATCACAAAGCGCTAGAAACAATGTCTAATACATGATCTGTTAACATATCTCACGATATAAATCTTTTGATTGGACATATATGGTAAAACACGTAAAATATTTGATAAGTGTGTATTGAGATATTAATGGAATTCAACAGTATCGGGACTCGAAAAGATTGATATCTTCCTATGGCATGTTTCACATAAAAGTGTCGGGTTTACGATTTATGGTAATTAAAATTTGTTCTCTCCTCTGCTCTTCGTCTCTACTATGATTTCCTTGTTTGCTTGAAACCAGGAAGTCACCCAAGAAATCAATATCAGCACATATGACGAAGAAAGAAAAAATAGTTTCCCAAGCATCTATCTCCAAAGCCACAGATATGCCTCCACTCTTTTCAGATACTACTTGCAATAAGGAGAGTGGAACCACTTCCTGGGAAGAAATTTACAATTTTATCGAAGGAGAGAAACCAAGGGAATTGAAGAAAGTAGCAACAACGGATGCATCTGACTCATCTAAAGCTTCTTATTTTGAGGTTGCATGTTCCTTTTTACACAGGATAGCCACAAGACCGAAGATTTTACCATACAAAGACATGGTGAGATGGGTCATTAACAATGTCAATGTCGGAGACAGAACTTTCAAGAACTCAAGACATGAAGACATGGGTTCATTTACCCTTGAATATTTACGCACTATGTACCATCTGCCAATGCCAAAGAAGGTTTATGATAAAACTTTTCTTGAAAAGTTTGCTGAGGAAAATGAAGACCCGATGAAGGTAGTGAAAGAATGGAAGGTTGATTGAAGCAAATTTAAGCGGGATAAACTTGGTATGTATCCAATTGCACAATTACCAACACCCTATTGTTTTGTAGGAGATATTATGTGTAGGTTATTTTCCAAGCATGATACCACCAAATTTTATATTGAATGGGTTCCCCTAATAGACGTTTCCATCAATTCTACCATTATGAATTGGGCCAATATCTTATCCAATAATTTGGCCAAGACTATTAGAAAATACAGAACAAATAGAATCTTTTCTACCAGAACAATCCCTCCTTTTTACATGAGTGCATACATTATGGACGCCTTATGTTTTTGTTCAATTTTTCCTATTATGGGTTGGAAATGGACCATTCAAGACCCTAGTCCTATTCATATCTATCATAAAGCCTTGTGGGAATCTGAATTTCATTCTCATTTTTATAAAATTTGCCATGGAGTAATGTTTCCTATACACCAAATCATTTTTAATGAGAAAGCCCCTAGGATTTATAAAGAGACCAATGCAGATATTATGCCTGTAGCCAGATGGTTTGGAGAATAAAACTTTACTTATATCAGAGTTTTCGGGAGTATTGAATTTCCAAATGTTTTGCCCTATTATGTCCCAAACAAACTTTTGGCCAGGGAAATTGCATACAAAAATTAGGAAATGGTATAACCAAGCATCTCAGAGATTCAAAGAAGTATATTTTGCCTACATTTCCAGTACAGTGTGGTACCTTTTCTCTTTTTTATATAGGTCATACAGCAAAGGAGATCCCAAATATTACCTCTTTGAATCTGGCTTTTATGCCAGGGAGACGGTATGATCCCAACAATGTGGTTCAAAATTTTACTACTGCTCTTAAACTTAGACCATTCATGCATGAGAAAGATGATTTGACGATTTATTTGAAAGAACAGAAAAGTTTTCAGATGTTTTGAACATGGCATCCAACAAACTCAGTGTAGCAGATATCAAATCTTTCCATGAGTACAAAAATAAAAAATTGGAAACATTCCCATTGGACCTGTTGCAAATGGAAGAAATTAGTGAGCCAACTCCTGGTATCAGCCTAGATGACGATCCAAAAGATATGTCTGAAGATGAGTCCCAGGAGAAATCAGTTCAAGATTTAGAGCATTCCAAACATGAGTCCCAAGATTCAAATCATTCTAAAAATGAATCTGAAAATAAATATCAAAGCCCTAATAAAATAATTGAAAATGTAATTAAAGGAATTGATATACATGACGAGGAAAGAACTTATGAAGCTGGATTAGAAAAGGCATATTCTAAAGAACTTTAGGAAATTTAATCTACACTTGAGCAGACAACAAAATCCCAAGTGGAGAATTTAGGCAAAGAATGGCAGAAGTTTATTGAAAAACTTCAGATTTCACCTAATCCTAATCCTGAAGGATCATCAAGCTTTCATACTCCTGAACAGACACAGAAGTTACCAGAAACACAAATGAAACTTCAACAAATTCTAGGTGTTCAAGATCAAGAAATCATCCCGACCTTCCCTACTGAAGAAATTGTTTTGAATATTGAATAGATACCTCCATTGGATGTTTTATACAGTACAAATCATAAAGATGTAGTAAAGAGGAGAAAAAGAAGAAGAATTGATGAAACAATGACAACCCTCGGTAATGAGTCAGTAGATATTTTTTGGAAGGACACTCTTGTTAATCCAACTGAACACCTTACTAAAATTTCACAGTTTGCAGGGGCATATGAAAATGCTACAACTGATAAAGCAGTAGAAGTGAAACTTCTGCTTAGACAAAGAGAAGAAAAATTCCAAGTGCTAGAAAAACAACTAGAACAGGAGAAACATAATTCCAGTAAGCAAGCTGAAGTGAAAATGGCACAGTTCCAGAAATAATTTGAAAGGTTGAAATTGCAGCATCAAGTGCACATCTTTGAGAAAGATGCACAGATAGAAACAGAAATGGATAAGCTCAAGAGTTAACCTCAAACATAACAATTCATTAAATAATCACTTGAATGGAATTCACAGTTGAAACAGAAACAAGAGAGTTTCTGCCAGCAAGTCTCTGCTACTAACTTATACTGTGAAATAAGCAACATATTGACTCAATGGGCGACAAACAGAAAGTTGGAATGTGAAAGGATTGGCAAGAAAATATCTGAGTTTATTTCTTGGCAAGAATATGAGGAAGGGAAGAAGGCTGATCTCCCAAATATTGACAAATCTCATAAATATATTTCATTCAAATATTGGGAGATGCAATTAAAACAAGCAGAGAAATCGGCATCAAAGGCATCCAACATAGCAAGAAAAATCATTGAGTCTATCAATGAACACTTCATAATGCTAAAATTATTGAAGAATGTACAACTGAAGCAATTCCAGAGGGTGAGCTATTAGAAAATCAGTGGAAGGAAAGCGCTGAGAAACATGGAGAATTAATTAAGGAGATAACTAAATTGGATCAAGAAAATTACTGGAATTTCTTGATCAGACCACACAACCAGTGCATGACTCTATGATCCTTAACTGATTCCATGAGAAAGGCGTTTCCAACACTTTCAAATGTCATATTCAAAGGACAAGTGAGATCCGAGATCACTCAACCGACTCAATTGAAGCCAATGATGGATATTTTCCAACTCAAAGACCAAGTGACAAAAGGAAATCAACCCAACTAAGCAGTCTTGTCATTTTTAATTTCTATATTAGTTTACTTATTATGAGGAAGGTTGTTTTAAACCTCCTCAGATTTTTGTGGAATAATCTAATTTTGACTTATTTAGTTTTGTATTTAAACCCCTCTCATGTATTAAGAGAAGGGTCCAGAATTTTTTCAAAAAATAATTTGCGAAAGCTTGCACTTCTGTTCTTTTGTGAATGCTTTTGATAAAATATATGGAAAAGGATCTCATTTTTGGAAAATTGAAATATGCTTTACTGAAATTGCACTTTTGTACTCTTAAATTATATTTGGATTAAGAAGAAGCAGGTCAATATTGTGGATTTCATGATCAGAACTTATCATATCTAGTACTATTATCTTTATGATTAAGTTGTTTTAAAGTCAACAAGAAATGTGTGTCTAATTTAATTTTCCCTTAATTAAATTGGACAATAAATTGTAATCTTATCTCATAATCACATGTAATAGTTAATTGATTGTGATAGGCTCAGTTAGCTCGTGAAATTCTAGTTGAGGGTGGTTGGTGAGGCATGTAGAGTGATTCTATTTGTTTTAGAGTCCAAGTTGCAGTTAGTGTATTAGTTTAATGCATGAGAGATCGGTTAACTCAATTAAGTGAGTTAAAGTCAGTATAACTAGTTGTAACTGATTGTTGTACTAGTGAGAGGTCAAGTGAATTAAATCAGATTTAATTCACATGCAGTGATCTATCAAGTGACTGATGATTTACTATTAATAGTTGCATGCATGTCAGTTCTGATGAAGACCCAGTTGAGACAGAGGTTAAAGGGATGTTATCTATCAGTTGTATTATTAGTAAACTGTCGGTGCGCAATTAGAAAACCATAGGGTTTCCCATGATGTATTGCACATTTTTGGAAGGTTTAATTTCCTAATTAATAGGGATTTGATTCTCTAAGAATTACGTAAGAAAGGTAGGCTGAGAAGAGGCAGGAAATTGGCTAAGTGTTGGTCAATTTTGTTTGGATCAATGTGAGACGGTTGGTAGAGTGCAGTAGAATCTTGTGAGAAGAGTGTGTTGTAATTTTTTCATGATTCCTTGGTTTTATGCAATATAGATAGAGGGGTTTTGAGCAGATTTCTTTCCCCGGAAAATTTCATGTGTTGTGGATTTGATTCTTTCTCTTACTTGGAGTGTTTGTGCAATCGTGTTTAATTTCCACAAATTAATTGTAGAAGGATTCAATGTCTTGCTCTAGAATATTTCATGATCAGATTGAATCCATTGGTATATATATTGTTTGTATAATTTCTACATGGTATCAGAGCACTATAAATCACTATAGTGGAGAATAAATTGAGTTTGTTCTGAACAACATTCGAATTTGAAAAAATATTCTTTGGTGCGACAGGAAAATCAAGATGGCTTTCAATGGATTAAGATTGGAATATGCACTTGAGGGAAGTTCTAATTATATTGCATGGAAAGACAGAATGGAGGCAGTTTTGGATGAAAACGAGTTGAAATAATTTATCGACACTGATATTCCAAGGTCCATAGCAACAAACGTCGCTCTTCTTGATGCCTGGAAAAAGAAGGTTGCAAAGGCAAGGAGGATATTATTAAAGGGAGTTCGAGATCACATTGTCACGAGACTCCATGGCAAGGTGACTCCATATGCAATGTGGAAGGCCTTGACAGATCTGTTTCAGAACAGTAGTGACCACAGAAAATTGGCACTGAAGGACAAGCTCAAGAAAATCAAAATGGAGAAAGGTGACACTATTCTAAAACACTTGACCAAGTTCATCCAATGTCGATATGAGCTTGGAAGTGTCAGGATTACTGTAGCGGATGATGACTTGGTGAGACTAGCACTTCTAGGCCTTCCTAAGAGCTGGCATAGTTATCAGGACTCTGTCAATGGGAGGGAGAAGCTACCAGATTGGGAGCGAATTTGGTCGGATTTGGTACAAGAAGAATTCAGACGGAATACCAAGGATGGATCCTCATCTAAGACAGATGATGAGGAAAATTGTGCCTTGGATGGTAAGGCAAAGAAGGAAAAGGGAAAGAAATCCTATTCCAAATCTGAGACCGAAAAAGAAGGTAAGAAGCATGACATGTCCAGAGTGAAATGTTTTCACTGTCACGAGCATGGACATTATGCCACTAGTTTTCCACATAAGAAGAAGAACAACAAGAAGGCTTTAGGATCTGCAGCGGGTGATGCTTTGGCTTCACAGTTCTAGTTGGAATTCTCACTCATCGCATGCATGGTGTCTAGTGCGATGGGATCAGCGTTTTACTTGGATAGCGGTGCATATTTCCACGTGACGGGAGAAAAATAGCTCTTTAGTAGCTTGGAGGAGAAGGATATTTAGATGCACATCGAGATGGGTGATGACAGGAGGTATAGCGCTACCGGGATTGGTACAGTTACTTTCTATAGATAGTCAGGTAAACCTTTCTTATTAAAAGATGTCATGCATGTACCAGGCTTGAAAAAGAATTTAGTTTCAGTTGCTATGTTGAAGGATAGATGATATGATGTGGTTTTCAGTGAAGGGAAAGCATTCCTTCGTCACAAAGTCACAGGACAGGTTAAGAAGATTGGGGTTCGTGTGAAGAACCTCTACAAACTTGATGTAGATGGCTATGCAGCATTGACGAGTAAAACAAAGATAGTGGTGAGCTAGGATGAGGGTGAGTTATGGCACAGGAGATTGGGCCATCTACACGACAGTGCTTTGAAGGTCATGCAACAGATTTCTACGGGGCTTCCAAAGGGTACTCTTGTGTAGATAGACACATGCAAGGGATGTACCATGGGGAAGTATACAAAAGACACTTTTCACAAGAAGGAGAACCGAGCAACGAAAATCCTGAGTTCACCCAGATGTGTGTGGACCATTCTCTATGGCTTCTACAACAAAGCACGGGTATTATGTGATTATTGTTGATGATTTTTCTAGAAAGTGTTGGATCTACTTCATGCAGAAGAAATATCAGACATTCTCAAAATTTTGTGAGTTCAAAGCACTGGTTGAGAAAGATACAGGGAAGCAAGTGAAGGCTCTAAGGAGAGATAATGGTGGTGATTACACCTCCAATGAATTCAAGAAATTATGTGCCAAAGAAGGAGTTCAGAGAGAGTTGCTTGCGCTTCATAACCCACAATATAATGGGGTTGTAGAAAGAAAGACAGAACAATTATGGGTGCGGCACGAGCTATGTTACATGATCAAGGTCTATCGTTGCATCTATGGGCAAAGGCATGAAACACAACAGTATTTGTGCAGAACCGTAGTCCTCACCGGATACTTGGCATGAGTACACCAGAGGAGGCTTCTTTTGGTAAGAAACTTGATGTTTCATATTTTAAAATTTTTGGCTCATCTGTCTATTGCCATGTGACCAAAGATTATAGAAATAAGATAGAACCAACAACAGAGATTGGGATATTTGTGGGGTACAATGATACTCCCCACAACTATCGGGTGTATTACAGCAGGATGACAATTGTCAGACGGGAGTAAAATTTGATGAGGAGAAAGTCATGAAATTGTCCCTTGAGAGGGAGCTTGATTTTCATGCAGATGAGGAACTCTTGGTTCCAAAGGGTGAACCTCAAGATCTGGAGCAGCCACATGAGGAGGATCATGGAGTGGAAAAAACCACTCATGCAGAGCCATCCACCAGACATGGTATGAGGCGCACCACAAAGGTTGATAGATTGAGACTTGATGTGACAGAACATGTAGGAGCACCTACATCACAGCGCAGACAGAGATAGTCACCAGACAGGTATACTAGATACATGGCTCTTGTGAGCAAGTGTATTGTGACATAACCATCCTCTTTTGAGGAATCAGTGCAGCAAACAACTTGGGTTGATGCCATGGTTGAGGAGTATGACTCCATCATTAGGAACAGTGCATGGGATGTTGTCCCAAGACCAGTCGGGAAGTCAGTGGTTGGATCTAGATGGATCTATAAGTTGAATCAGGTATCATATGGGAGTGTGGAGAAGTGCAAGGCTATATTTGTAGCCCGAGGATTCTCACAGGTTGAGGGGATTGACTATGACGAGAATTTTGCACTGGTTGCAAGGTACTCATCGATTAGATCTATCTTTTCACTCTCAGCGCAAATGGATTGGTAGATAAATCAGATGGATGTGAAGACTACATTTTTCAATGGATTGATTGAGGAAGAAGAGTACATTGAGCAGCCAGAAGGTTTTGAGACCTTTAATAGGGAGTTGCATGTGTGCAGACTCAAGAGACAATTGTATGGGCTGAAGCAAGCACCTCGTGCTTGGTACACTAGGATTGACAACTATTTCACCGGGTTGAGCTTCACAAAGAGTGAAGAAGATGTGAACATGTACCAGATTTTGGTTGATGGTAATCTTTTGATTATCGTCATTTATGTTGATGATCTTATTCTGACAGGTGATGAGCAGCTCATAACTTCTTGCAGATAAGATCTTGCAAGAGAGTTTGAGATGAAGGACATGGGACTCCTTCACTATTTCCTTGGTTTGGAGATATGGCAGTGGGATGGGGAGCTATTGGTTTCTCAAGGCAAGTATGCCAAAGAGATTTATGAGGAAGTTCCACATGGAGAGTTGTAAACCCATGGAGACTCCTCTTGTAGGAAACTGGAGGAAGGAGGATGCTACTTCAGGTGAGGTAGTGGATGCTACTTTTTACAGGCAGCTTGTGGGTTCACTCATGTACTTGGTGAACACACGACCAGACATATGCTACATAGTTAACCAACTTATTCAAGCTATGGTTAAGCTGACCAAGCTCTTTTAGAAGGCGGGGAAGCATGTCTTGAGATATCTCAGGGGCACTACAGAGTATGAATTATGGTACAGACGGACAGAGGGAGTGAAACTTCAGGGCTTCACTGATGCAGATTGGGCAGGCAGACCATCAAACAGGAAGAGCACATTAGGAGGGATCTTCAGCATATGATCGACAATAGTTTCTTGGTACAGCAGGAAGTAGAGATCAGTTGCACTCAGTTCAACCAAGGCAGAGTACATGGCAGCCAGTCAGGCGGCATGTGAGGCCATCTGGATGAGGAAGATACTTGTTGGTTTGTTTGGTCATCAGATGGATCCAACGGTGATACATTGTGATAACTAGAGTTGCATAAAACTCTCGATTAATCTAGTATTCCATGACAGGTCCAAGCATATTAACATTTGGTACCACCATCTCAAAGATTGTGTTTAGAGACGTAGTATGTTACTTCAATACATTCCCACGGTGGATCAGGATGTAGATATTCTAACGAAGGCGCTCGCCAAGAGAAAATTCAAATACTACAAAGGCAAGATCGGGGTAGCTGATAATCCCTTTCTTGTGTTGAAAAGTCAACAAGAAATGTGTGTCTAATTTAATTTTCCCCTAATTAAATTGGACAATAAATTGTAATCTTATCTCATAATCACTTGTAATAGTTAACTAAGTGTTATAGACTCAGTTAGCTCATGAAATTCGGGTTGAGGGTGGTTGGTGAGGCATGTAGAGTGATTCTATTTGTTTTAGAGTCCAAGTTGTAGTTAGTGTATTAGTTTAATGCATGAGAAATCAATTAACTCAATTAAGTGAGTTAAAGTCAGTCTAACTAGTTGTAATTTATTATTGTACTAGTGAGGTCAAGTGAATTAAATCAGATTTAATTCACATGCAGTGATCTATCAAGTGACTAATGATTTACTATTAATAGTTGCATGCATGTCAGTTCTGATGAAGACCTAGTTGAGACAGGAGGTTAAAGGGATTTTATATATCAGTTCTATTATTAGTAAATTTCGGCCGCGCAATTAGACAACCATAGGATTTCCCATGATGTATTGTGCAGTTTTGGAAGGTTGAATTTCCTAATTAATAGGGATTTAATTATCTAAGAATTGTGCAAGGCAGGCAGGCTGACCAGAGGCAGGAAATTGGATAAGTGTTGTTCAATTTTTTTCTGGATCAGTGTGAGACAGTTGGTATAGAGTGCAACAGACTCTTGTGAGAAGAGTGCATTGTAATTGTTTCATGATTCATTGGTTTTATACAATATAGATAGTGTTGATAATTTGAAGGGATGTAGGTTAATACAAATTCTCTTCTAGATAATTAATTGTGAACATACTTGAGTTACTTATGTATTCTCTTCTTTTAGTTAAGTCAATCTTTCATCAAGTAAATTATCAAAACAAAAAAACCACAAATATTAGGCTCACAGTCCTTAACTATGTATATCAACCACTTGTTATTACAAACTATTATTGACCATCCACAGACTGTCTTCTTCCTTCAATTCTGCATTCATAGATTAGCCTTTATCTGCATTTATTTGTTGCCCTAATTCTTTGTCTTGTCCCTACTTAATTATTGTGGTGCATCCGCAAATTTTGTTGTGGTTGATCTGTCCAGATGTCCGCACTATAATATTAGTGTCTAACAAAATTCTCCTCACATCCTTCTGTGATCCGCAATGTAGCTTTAATGTTTATCGAATATTCTTCTCTAAAATAGTCTGCAATACTAACCATGCTTGTCCGCAACTTCTGTAGAATCTGAATTCTATTTTTTCCTTTGTCCGCATGATATGTTATCACTTATCCGCCCTGTCTTTTAGGAAAATGTCTGAATTGCTTGCTTAGATTATGACCGCATTACATGTGAATATAGATAGGGCACTTCCCTTTAAACAAGCCAACTATACAGCTGAGATTTAGGTCGACCACTTCATGGTGAATTAGGCCGACTACATAAGGTTTATTCCAACGTTGATAAGGTGCTTCTTTTCTGCCTTTAAAACTTGTTTTTTATCAATTCATTAAGGGTTGTTTGTGAGCGCCTACCACAAGGGCTTGGAGCATAAATACCTAGACTATATCCTTCATGTATTAGACACTTAATTCAACCTAATAGACATCAAGAAGAAGTCTATCTACATATAAATCTTTCTCATGAAACCCATGAAGTAAGTACACCAAAAATATATTTTTTTATCTTTGACATCTTTTTTATATAAATACATAATTACATAGTCAACATGAAGACCGACCTAGTTACACTTTTCAACACTCCCTCTTAACTAGGGAGGTATTCATACATGTACATGGTTACTTTCAAACTGAAGAATCTCATAAGAAAAATCGGATTGGTAATCACATCTTTATAGCATCATATCAACCAGCATTGTCCTAGTGCAAGGCCTTGACTAACAGGCCCATCTATTCAACGAGACAATTGGCTACAATGTTGGTGAGACACATGACTTATAGACACCTTCGTCAGTGTCTCCCCAAGGTACATACTCCACCCGGGTGTTCCCAAAGCATGACCTTCTTGGACTATTCTTCTCTTGGGTAGCTAGCCCTCAAAGAATATCAGTCCCCAAATACTCTTATCTTGAATGTCCTAACACATTCTCAAGGAGTATCGAATGCCAAATGATTACCCAATCCTCCATTATGTCTTCCCAAGACTAGAATGATGTTTCTATCTCTCCCTCTCAACCAGGGAGGACCTATTCCACAAGGGAATGTACTCATTCCTATACAAGGAATGTACCTAATCTCATTCTTAGGAATTACCAAGTTTCTTCCAAGTAAGAAACTTATCATCAGGCTCCCTCTTAACCAGGGACCTCCAGCAGCAATGGTGAGACACCCTGCTGCTCATGAAGAATTCATGTCCTCTATGTCATGGATTTCGATATTGAGGAATCTCGAACTTTTAGCTTCATAGGGCACAGATCATCCATCACTTTCATCCTAAGTCATGTCAACTATCAGAAAGTGATTCATCATATTTCCTTATCTGGTCCACTATTATGCCATGTTGCATTCCTTTGAATCATTTCCAAGGATCATACACACTTTCTCATGGTTAGCAGCCCTGCACAAATTCTTCCAAATAAACATATTCATATGAACCTTTTAGAACAAAAGTTACCTTAGTGACGATCTTTCACCATGACATCTTCTTGTAGGCATCGACATCCTTCATACAAATTGACACATCTCCTAATGATATGCTTTTTTCCAAAGGTCTTCTTCTTTACCATACTTCTATCAGAGTCTACATATCTTTCCAAGAGATTTCTTAGTCACGTCTTTTTAGGCTTCCAGGTGGTAACTGCCTCTTGACATGGTTGCATTTCATGATCTCTTCCTATCTACACATTATTTATTTCCAGGAACTTATACTCTAGTTTCTTGTTCATATACAACCACCTCATATTCCACGAGGACAGATTATGTTGATTTCATATGTCCGTGCACTGAGAGACACTCCTCCATAGATCATACTTCTAAATACAAAATTTCATTACCTGCAACCATATGACATGAATTCACATCATCCAATGTTTAGCATATAAATATATACATACCTCATACCCTTTTTCCCTTGAGTCATCTTGTAGAAATTTCTCTGGAATGAAGAGCTTCATTCTCTTGGTATGCTCCATCAATGTCCCAGAAAATGTATTTCCATGATGACCCTTTCTCTTGATGACTGCTTTTCATCAGTAATTTTATCAGAGAGGTTTTCCCAGAGCTGATTCACCAAGATCTTCTTCCATGCTTTCATTAGGGTGATACACTTCTTCCTATCATATAACCAATAGAAATCACTCAAAGAAGATGATATCAATCGTAGTGTAAATCCACTGCTTCTTCTTTCTTTAGATTTTCTTTGAATCAACTTCTTCCTTTTTCTTCAAATGATTGAGTTCTGCAAAACTATTGCCTTCAACTTGTCTTCTTCCATAGAAACCCTAGATCGATGAGTGAGGTAACTTACTTATCCCATGATTTTTTTATCCTCATGATCATATGAGTTGTTGTTTCTTATACTTCCATGATGTCACTTTGCATCAAATCTTAAGTAGGATGTAGGAGCCATAAATAGACTTGTTATGAGCGAGACTAGTCTTAATGACCTCTTACTCCCTCTTTCCATCCACTCCTTCCATCCTTTGTGTTGAGATTCAACAAGATGATGAGCTTAGTGAAAAGAGTCGCCTTCACGAAGTGGGCCTGCAGGCTATTTTTGGCGCAAGTCCATTTTTAGACTATGTCTATTTTTAGAGATGTCAATCATATTTCAGAAGTTGCAGGATGCTATTTGTGGATGGTTGATCAAGTTGGAAAAATAGGATGAAATTATATTTTTAGAATATTGGGCAAAGTCTATTTATAGATCGTCAATCTAAAAATAGATGCATGTCAATTATTAACTCTTAATATTAATCAGACATTAAATATCAACTTATTCTCTTGGAGCACTTAATTTCAGTTAACATATGTGGAAAATTAGTTGGTTGAGGGAATTACACAATTCCTAGGGTCTACTAGTGTTCATGCATGGAGGACTCAAGTCAGAACTCAAGTGGCAGAGTTATGACACAGTTGGAAGAAGTAGTTATGGAGTTGTATTCAGTTTAACTCAGTTAGACTCAGTTGAGCTAGTTGTATATAGTCTAACTGATTGATACACTAGTGAGAGTGGAGTGAATTATTTAGTTAATTAATTCAAAAATAATAACTCATTAATCAACTAAACAATACAGCAGTTAACTACAGTGCATGGCAATTTCAGTGGAGACCAGTGGAGAGATAGGGGAAAGGGCAAGATAGACTATCTGTTGTGACTATAGTGATGCATTGATTGCATCCAACACATATTGGAGATGCCAATGAGGATTGCACAGTGCAAGCAAGGGTAATTCAAATTCATTCAGAGCTATTCTTCATCAGAGATTGTGCAGTGGAGGCAGGCTAGTAGGTGGCATAGATCGGTGCATGGATTTGCAATATTAGGCTTCATTAGTGTATGACGATTGTACTGTACTGAGAGCTTGTGATAAGATTTGTATGTTTGTATGAGATTGTCATATGATCTCCATGTTACATAATATATAGTTGGGGTTTTCAGCTTCAGGATTTCCCGGTTAAAAACTGTGTTATGTGCGATTGATAATTTTTGTTTATGCTTCTGTGCAATTAATTTTTTCGCAAAATATTAACAAGTGGAATAGATTCGGTATCTTGCATAAAGTTAAATAGTGTGAGATCAGGTGGATATTGGACATATGCATGCTTAGTGCATGTAATTTCAACATGGTATTGGAGCATTTTTTATTGAAGATTGCAATTGTGAAGTGAGTTTGTGCTGGTGGACAATTTGAATTTGCTACAGAAGATTCTTGGTGCAGAAATCGAGTATACATTGAAATATCTTTCAATGGGTTGAGATTGGAGTATGCCCTTGATGGGAGCTCGAATTACATATCATGGAAGGACAGGATGGAGGCGGTGCTGGAGGATAATGGGCTGAAGAATTTCATCGATAGCGATGATCCTAAGCCGAGATCTAGCGATGCTGCATTACTTGATGCATGGCAAAAGAAGACTGCAAAGACGAGGAGGATTCTGTTGGAAGGTGTGAAGGACCACATTGTGTCTAGCCTTCACGGGAAAGCCACTCCATTCTTAATGTGGAAGGCTTTGACAGATTTTTTCCAAAGCAGAAGTGACCAGAGGAATTTGGCGCTTAAAGACAAGCTCAGAAAAATAAAAATGGATGAATTGGTAAGTGTGGGGGTTACTGTTGATGAATAATACTTGGTGAGCTTGGCTCTCCTTGGGCTTCCGAAGAGTTGGCATAGCTACGAAGACTTTGTCAATGGACGGGAGAAACTACCAGGATGGGAGCGACTTTGGTCGGATCTTGTGCAGGAGGAGATAAGGCAGGGTACCAGGGATTGATCTTCATCGAAGAATGAAGATGAAGAGAATTGTGCTTTGGCTACCAAAGCAAGGAAAGGGAAGGGGAAGAAAAATCCTTCTAAATCCGGTGCGAAAGCCAAGAAGCAGTATTTGTCCAAAGTGAAGTGTTTTCACTGTCACGAGCATGGAAATTTTGCCACTAACTGTCCACAGAAGAAGAATAATAAGCAGGCTGCTGGATCTATAGATGGAGAGGCCTTAGCCTTGCAATTTGAGCTAGATTTTTCTTTGATCGCATGCTTGGTTTCAAGCTGCATGGGATTAGTGTGGTATCTTGACAGTGGTGTGTATTTCCATATAACGGGAGACAAAGAGTTGTTCAGTGACTTGGAGGAGAAGGACCTCCAAATGCATATAGAGATGGGTGACAATGGTCGGTGCAGTGCAATTGGCATTGGGACCATTACCTTTGAGAGGGAGTCTGGTAATCCATTCTTTTTGAAGAATGTCATGCATGTTCCAGGTCTGAAGAAGAACTTGGTCTCAGTTGCAATGCTGGAAGACAGGGGTTATGATGTTGTTTTCAGTGAGGGAAAAGCCTTCCTTAGACATAAAACAACGGGTCAAACCAAGAAGATAGGGGTTCAAATTAAGAATCTCTACAAGCTAGAGGTAGATGGTTGCGTTGCAATGGTAGGAAAAGTAGAAGAAGTGGTGAGCTGGGATGAGGGCGAATTATGGCATAGGAGATTGGGCCATCTTCACCATGGCGCTTTGAAAATTTTGTAGAAAATTTCTACTAGACTTCCCAAGGGTACTCTTGCGCAGTCAGATCATTGCAAAGGATGTACAATGGGTAATTTTGTGAAGACCACCATTCATGAGAAGGAGAACCGTGCTTCGGTGATCCTGGAGAGAATTCACACAAACGTGTGTGGACCATTCTCAGTTGCTTCAACAGCGAAACACATGTATTATGTGATATTTTTTGATGAATTTTCTTGTAGATGTTGGATCTTCTTCATGCAGAAGAAGAGTGAAACATTCTCAAAGTTCTGTGAGTTCAAGGAATTGGTGGAGAAGGAGTCGAGGAAGCAGGTGAAAGCTCTAAGGAGCGATAATGGTGGTGAATACATCTCTGGCGAATTCAAATACTTCTGTAGCAAAAAAGGAATTCGAAGAGAACTCATAGCGCCTCATAACCCACATCAGAATGGGGTCGCGGAGAGAAAGAATAGAACGATCGTGGGTGTTGCACGAGCGATGCTGCATGATCAGGGCCTATTGATGCACTTGTGGGCGGAAGCATGCAACATGGTGGTTTATGTGCAAAACCGTTGTCCTCATAGAGTACTTGGCATGAGTACACCCGAGGAAGCTTTTACTAGTAAGAAGCCTGATATTTCTCATTTGAATATTTTTGGCTCACCTGTTTACATTCATGCGATGAAGGACGCCAGGAAGAAATTGGAGCCGACTGCAGAAGTTGGGATATTTGTGGGGTACACAGAAACACCCCATAACTATCGTGTGTATTTGCAAAACAATCAAATGACTGTTATGTGACGAGATATAAAATTAAATGAGGTGAAAGCCATGAAGTTGTCGCTTGAGAGGGAGCTACACTTGCATGCGGAGGAGGAACTTCTTGTTCCCAAAGATGAGCCTCTGGATGTGGAACAACCACAGGAGGAGATTCATGGAGTGGAGGAGTCCACTCATGCATAACCAAACATCATACAAGGCAGAAAGCGTACCACAGAAGCTGAGAGACTGAAGGTGGATGCGGCACAGAATGTAGGAGTCCCTACATCACAGCGCAGACAGAGATAGTCACCTGACTGATATACTGGATACATGGCTCTTATGAGCAAGTGTATTGTGACAAAGCCATCTTCTTTTGAAGAAGCAGCACAGGAGCCCACATAGGTAGATGCCATGGTGGAGGAGCATGACTCCATTGTCAGAAACAGTGCTTGGCAGATTGTTCCAAGGCCGGTGGGAAAATTAGTTGTAGGATCAAGATGGATCTACAAGGTAAAGAAAGCTGCTGATGGGAGCGTCGAGAATTATAAGGCAAGATTTTTTTCCCGGGGCTTCTCACAGATTGAGGGGATTGACTATGAAGAAACCTTTGCACCTATCGCACGGTATTATTCTAGACGGACCATCCTTTCTCTCTCAGCGCAGATGGGTTGGCACATTCATCAAATGGATGTGAAGACTATGTTCCTTAATGGGATCATTGAGGAAGATGTGTACATTGAGCAGCTTGAAGGATTTGAGATCTTCAGCAGCGAGTCGCATGTGTGCAGGCTCAAAAGAGCGTTGTATGGGCTGAAACAAGCACCCCGTGCTTGGTACACTCGGATCGACAGCTATTTCACTGGACTTGGCTTCACCAAGAGTGAGGCAGATGCAAACCTGTACCAGATTGTGGTTGAGGGTAAGCTTTTGATCATTGTACTTTATGTTGATGATTTGATACTAACAGGTGATGAGCAGTTGATACACTCATGCAAGGCTGATCTTGCAAAGGAGTTTGAGATGAAGGATTTAGGCCTCCTTCATTATTTCTTTGGATTGGAAATATGGCAGTGGGAAGGTGAACTGTTTGTGTCTCAAGGCAAGTATGCCCAGGAGATACTGGAGAAGTTTCACATGCAAGGCTGTACCTATCACACTCCTCTTCCTCCAGGAATGAACAGTGAAATACATCGGCAGAGAGGTAGTGCAGCCACTCATGTCACAGCTTGGTGGTTCGTTTCATTTTTTGTGTCAATGTTAACACTGATATATGCTATGCGGTGAACCAACTTTCACAGCGATGGTTAAGCCTACCAAGATCTTTTGGAAGGTGGGCAAGAATGTCCTGAGATATCTCAGGGGCACATTTGAGTATGGTTTATGGTACAGATAGACAGATGATGTGAAGTTGCATGGCTTCACAGATGCAGATTGGGCAGGAAGCCCAACAGATAGAAAGAGCACATCAGGAAGGATTTTCAGTATCGGATCTACAACAGTTTCTTGGTAAAACAGGAAAAAAAGATCTGTGGCACTCAGTTCAGCGGAAGCATAATACAAGGCAACAATTTTAGCTGCATGTGATGCTATCTGGATGAGGAAGATTCTGGTTGGTTTGTTCGGTTCACATTTAGATCCCACGGTGATTCATTGTGATAATCAGAGTTGCATTAAACTCTCGGTTAATCCTATGTTTCATGATAGATCTAAACATATTGATATTCAGTATCATCATATCAGATATTGTGTGCAGCGGAAGATCATGTTGCTTCAGTACATTCCTATGGAGGATCAGGATGCAGATATTTTGACGAAGGCACTCACCAGGAGCAAATCCGAATACCATAGAGGCAGGATTGGGGTGAATGATAATCCATATCTTGTTGAGAGGGAGTGTTGAGATTCAACAAGATGATGAGCTTAGTGAAAAGAGTCGCCTTCACTAAGTGAGCCCGCAGGCTATTTTTGGTGCAAGTCTATTTTTAGACTTTGTCTATTTTTAGACATGTCGATCATATTTCAGAAGTTGCAGGATGCTATTTTTGGATGGTTGATCAAGTTGGAAAAATAGATGAAATTCTATTTTTAGAATATTGGGCGAAGTCTATTTATAGATTGTCAATCTAAAAATAGATGCATGTTGATTATTATTAGCTCTTAATAATAATCAAACTCTAAATAACAACTTATTCTCTTGGAGCACTTCAGTTTAGTGCACAGATGTGGCACAACAGCTAACAGAAGGAGTTACGCTATTCCTGAGGGTTTACTGGAGCTAATGCACGGAGGACTCAGTTAGAACTCAAGTGGCAGAGCTATGACACAGTTGGAAGAAGTAGTTATGGAGTTGTATTCAGTTTAACTCAGTTGAGCTACTTGTATATAGTCTAACTGATTGATACATTAGTGAGAGTGGAGTGAATTAATTAGTTAATTAATTCAAAAATAATAACTCATTAATCAACTAAAAAATACAGCAGTTAACTACAGTGCATGGCAATTTCAGTGGAGACTAGTGGAGAGATACGTGAAAGGGCAAGATAGACTATCTGTTGTGACTATAGTGATGCATTGATTGCATCCAACACATATTGGAGATGCCAATGAGGATTGCGTAGTGCAAGCAAGGGTAATTCAAATTCATTCAGAGCTATTCTTCATCAGAGATTGTGCAGTGGAGGCAGGCTAGCAGGTGGCATAGATCGGTGCATGGATTTGCAAGATTAGGCCTAATTAGTGTATGACAATTGTACTGTACTAAGAGCTTGTGATAAGCTTTGTATGTTTGTATGAGATTGTCATATAATCTCCATGTTACATAATATATAGTTGGAGTATTCAGCTTCAGGATTTCCCGATTGAAAACTGTGTTATGTGCGATTGATAATTTTTGTTTATGCTTCACATCTGTGTGTAATTAATTTTTCCGCAAAAGATTAACAAGTGGAATAGATTCAATATCTTGCATAAAGTTAAATAGTGTGAGATCAGGTGGATCTTGGACATATGCATGCTTAGTGCATATAATTTCTACACTTTCCAGTGACACGAACTTTCTTGTACTGTTCATAATTCTTCTTTCAGCTTCTTTTGTGTCTCCAATATTGTTCATGTGAGAGAACCTTAAGAGTTCCTTTCCATGAATTCAAAGGAGACCCTTATCTATGACTTCAGTTATCTATGAGGACCATGACTATCCTCCTTGTTTTATGCAAGGATCTTCGGTAATACAACCACCTCATATATCTCCTTGCAAATTGAAGTCATTTAACCAAAATGAAAATGAAAATGAAAGATACTTACTTGGCAAGTGAAGAGGAGATCTACACCTTGTTCTTCTTTGAATAATCTTCTTCTTAGGCTATTCCAGACTTGAGATCACATGTCATCCATTCGTGTAGTTGATCTTTCAGACTATATTATTCCAAGGTGAATTATGATAGTTTCATAGCTCTATTACTATGGTAGCACTAATGACCAGAGTCTTTATCCCTTCCCATCTATATTACGCACTGTGTAATTCACACTATGTCATCTGCACTATGAAACTTCAGATTTCAACGCATTCCATCAAGTGATACATCTATGTCCCTTCTATGCATCAATCATTGACTTGATCTTGCTTTTATTGCAGGTGTATATCATCGAGTTTGTCTCAGAATTGTTCCTATTCTCTTCTTAGTATATAATCTTGTTCCTTGTTCTGCAATTCATTGTCTTTTATCACATAGACCTCATCAAAAACTCAGAGAAGGTCGAGGTTCTGTCCACCTTTTTCTGCGCAGTATATGGGGAAAATATAGTTGACCCTGACTGCTATTTGTTGACAATTTCACTTGTAATCACTTGTAATTTTCTCACTAATATCTTTATATACTTGAAACTGTGCTATCCGAGTTCTGCTTCCTTTTTCAAACTTATATACCATCGAGAATCTCAGATTGAATCTGAACTATGGGGATGTATGTATGCCGAGACTATGTTTAGGATGATTTTGTAATATTTGTGCTATAAGTGCTACAATGTAACCAAGCTGAGATTGTAACCTCCAAAATGAAGTGGATTTGTATCACTGATAGCCCTTTCTTGTAACCAAAGCTCTGAAACCATGTTGAGAATTTGAAGGGTTGTAGGTTAATACAAATTATCTTCTAGATAATTACTTGTGAACATAATTGATGTACTTATGTCTTCTCTTCTTTTAGTTAAGTCAACCTTTCATAAAGTCAATTATCAAAACACAAAAACCTCAAAGATTAGGCTCACATTCCTTGACTATGTATATCAACCACTTGCTATTACAAATTGTTATTGACCATCCGCAGAATGTCTTCTTCCTTCAATTACGCATTCATAGATTAGCCTTTATCTGCATTTATTTGTTGCCCTAATTCTCTGTCTTGTCCACACTTAATTATTATGGTGCATCCGCAAATTTTGTTGTGGTTGATCTGTCCAGATGTCTACACTATAATATTAATGTCTAACAAAATTCTCCTCATGTCCTTCTGTCATCCACAATGTAGATTTAATTTTTATCGAATATTCTTCTCCAAAACAGTCCGCAATACTAACCATGCTTGTCCCCAACTTCTGTAGAATCTGCATTCTATTTTGTCCTTGTCCGCATGATATGTTATCACTTATCCGCACTGTCTTTTAGGAAAATGTCTGAATTTCTTGCTTAGATTATGACCACATTACATGTGAATATATATAGGGCACTTCCCTTTAAACAAGCCGACTATACAACTGAGAGTTAGGCCGACTACTTCATGGTGAATTAGGCCAACTACATAATTTTTATTCCAACGTTGATAAGGTGCTTCTTTTCTACCTTTAAATCTTGTCCTTTATCAATTCATTGAGGGTTTTTTGTGAGCGTCTACCGCAAGGGCTTGCAGCATAAATACCTAAACTAGATCCTTCATGTATTAGACACTTAATTCAACCTAATAGACATCAAGAAGAAGTCTATCTACATAGGAATCTTGCTCATGAAACCCATGAAGCAAGTACACCAAAAATACATTTTATTATCTTTGACATCTTCTTTATATAAATACATAATTACATAGTCAACATGAAGACCGACCTAGTTACACTTTTCCACAGATAGAGGGGTTTTGAGTAGTTTTCTTTCCCCAAATTTCATGTGTTGTGGGTTTGATTCTTTCTCTTACTTGGAGTGATTGTGCGACCGTATTTAATTTCCACAAATTAATTGTAGAAGGATTCAATATCTTGCTCTAGAATATTGCATGATCGGAATGAATCCATTGGTATACATATTGTTTGTATAACTTCTACATAAGTCTTGATTATGAGCTTACAATACTTTCTCTTTATATTGTGATATGTATGTAGTTTGATTTACAGTTTACCATTCATGCACTTTTGTACAATGTTTCAGTTGTAATTCCTTACCAACTACATAAAACAATTGATATATGCGATATATTTTACATTATTATTTTGACTAACTATTTAGTCAAAATAATTATTTTACATAATTTTCATCTCTTTTAGTAATTGAATGATCTTTATTACCTTTTACTGCAAAATATCTTTTTAGATCGCATTGATGGTAATTCTACCCGGGTTATAGATTGAGTTAAATAATTAGACTAAATAGATGCATGTGTTTATTACTTAGATAGATTATTTCCATTAGTTTAAAGTCACTATTCATTTCACCTTGTATCAAACACATTATCATCATATCAATTTCTTTGCTGGGAATCTGGTCCCATTATCCCGAGTCGGAGCCACTATACCAAACAAAAAAGAAGCTGCTTTAAGGTCCGGACCGAGTGGTTATCCCCCATGTTGTTGCAACGGAATTTCGAGGCTTCAACACTTTGTTGGTATCGTGATTGGAATTAGAGAGAATGGTTTATATAGGTTGACGATCAAGCCTATGGATCATGAGAAGCAGGTGTAGCTTCCAGAGAAGCAAGTGTAGATGCAGGATTCAGAGGGGCAGGTATAGGTTCCAACGAAGAAGGTCCAAGTTCCAGAGACTCACAGGGAGTCGATTTCTAGTGGGATCTTGCAAATTCAGAAGGAGACTTTGCAACCGAGGATGAGCGTGTGCTCAATGGGGATCAAGGGTGCTCCTAGAGCTGCCAAGAACCTGCCAAGAAGGAATCATGAAGAGATTGGAAAGAAATATAGGTGAAGAATAAAAATATGGATGCTTCCAGTAGTGACAGTTACACTTCCAAGAGAGGCATAGTTCATAGAACAAGGATTGCTGCAATTGTGAGCGCTAAGAGTTGGGCGAGTGTAACACGCTCTTCCCACATCTACCCAAGTAATTGGCCAATTGTGGTAAATATGTGATGAGAGGCTACTATGATGAGATTAAAACTCCCGGGTGACCTTAAGGAAGTGGAATCAACAAAAACATAGCACACAAACATTGTACACCAACAATAACACCTCCAGGAGCCAACCCAACCATTCAGGCATCCTACCCCTAGGTCCCACTAAAATTTTGAGCTCCTGGACCTATAGACGCATGCACCTGCCTACATGCTTGCATTTGGGAGGCTATGGACGCATGCACAAGCCTACATGCCAGCATCTAGGGACTAAATTACCAAGTAATGTGCCATTATCCCTGGGATTTGAGCCACCTTTTTGGGCCCAGAACCTAGTTCACTACCTATAACTTCATGACAAGTTCAAAGATGAACTATAACAACCAAACAATGTTATATTTTCAAAAACATCCACGGGGTCTAAATTGGACCCCTACTAGACATGACAGACATTTCTTCAAACATGTGACAAACATGAAAGCTACATGTATAAACAACAGATCAGAGCATAACGGTCTCATACTTATTTGAGAATCGCTAAGAAGCATTGCTCCCTTGCATCATTAGCTGTATTACCATATATTTGACCATAGATACATTTGCATTCATTTACAAGTAAAAACATGGGGAGAGCCATACATAATCATTATCAAAATACATTATTATAACCAACATAATAACAATAGAAATCTCATGGATACAACATCCATAGAATCCATATATAAACCAATAGTTTTACACATCAACTACCAATGGAATGGGATTCTCTTTAATGAATGTAAAAACCAACTGGAAATAGGACTACCACGTTCCACCCGACCATAGATTGCCTGAGCTAAAACTATCTTCAACCAATCACCCCTGTATCATATTCCAAGCATGAATATGGGACTCAAACCAAAAGAACCAATCAGGGCATCCTAAGGCTAAACCACCTCACCCTCATTAATAGAAACCAACCTTTACCGTAATCCATTCCGGATCACTAGGCCAAAACAATGAACATGTCATAACAAGCTTACCATGATCTCCACTCGATCACTAGGCCAAAAAACAAGCATGGATACCACCAGATTCTCTCTGCCTACACCGTGAGGAATTTACTGTCTCCTAGTCTCTCAGGCTTTACCGTAATCTACAGTTTGAATCAGGGATCACTAGGCCCTAAACCGATACACACTCTTTAGGATTTATTGTATAACCCAACCCGGGATTCCTAGGCCTGATGGAGAGAAAACCACCTCTAGGCTTTACGGTATATCCCGACATTCACAGATCGAGGATTCCTAGGCCCAACGAGGCAACACACTATCCGAATTTATCACAACCCACAATCTGGTTCGGGGGTTACTAGGCCATGTGTTATATCATTTCAAATATCTACCTCACTCAGCTTCGAATCCATCCGGTAATCCAACTCAACCAAAACATGAGAACTCCACAACACCATGGCTATCTGGAAATGGCAAGGCTAGGCTGAAAACACTGTCACACTTGGAAAAACCCATGCCATGACAGAAAAGAACCACATGCAATATCATGCATGCTAGATCTAGCAAGGAAATCACACATGCAAATCAATACCTACAAAGAATCCTGTTGTAGCTGCTTGATCCTGCTTTCCTTGCTTGCTCCTTGCTTCTTCTTGCTTTCTTTTCCTTTCTTGCTCCAATGCCAAAATGCTCCAAGAAAACTCTAAGTGTCCAAGAGTGAGAGTGAGAGAGAGAAAAATGAGAGAGATCCTAAACTGAACTGACAAAAGGTACCAACTGATCCTCAGAAGCCCTTTTATTGATGAGGCCTATATTTTATTCATTTTCCGTTATTTTCCTTAATTTTCCTCCTCACATTCAACCTGTGACCTTTCATCTCCCTTTTCTTCTAATTTCCATTATTTTCATAAATAAATGCGCCAATTATGCCATTTTGTCTTTCCAAAGCCTTAGCCTTTGCCTTTGCCAATTTCCTTAGCCATAATAAACCAAATGAACACCCACTAGGATGTTTTGCCTAACATTTAGCTTGCAACAAGTGCCCCATCAACCGTGGTTATTATTTTTCAATTTATTACATGGAATTTTCATTAGGGTTGTTACAACAAGTGTTGCAAGTAGTGATGATGATGACGAGTTACTTCCTAGTCTTGGAAGTATCTCCCTTGCTACGAGGGAGTGTTGATTTTTTAGTAGCTTGGGAGGTACTCTAAGCCCTAGGGTTCAGGGATTGGCGGGCAGAGAGGCACAAGAGTCACTTGTGCCCTTGGAAACCAAGGTAGGGGTTTTGAACCCATCAGGATTTGGGCCAAAACCATGGAGCATTTTGGACATGTGATGGGATGAGATGATAGAAGGCAGAATGGAGAATCCAACACTTTGAGAATTATCAAATTTCGAGATTTCCTTGATGAGATATGAATTTTTGAAGTTGACAATTAATTAATGGACAGTCAAGTCATGTAGGCTCGAGTCAAAAGACATGTCTCTTCACTAATTCGAGTAGCCCTTATTTTAGTGTATAAATAGAAGGCATTGTGGAGGCATTTCCTCATCCAAGAAGTGCATTTCTAATAGATAATACACCTTTGAGGCAGTTGAGATATTGAAGGAATAGGACAGAGTGTTTGGGACTATTTTAAGGGTTATTAGGTGTCTCTCACAGGTCTAAATTGAAGCAGAGAACATGCCGCATGCCTCAAGGGACATCTAGGCTATGTTTTGGTGATATTAGAGTGTGGTTTTCCTCCCTAAATCAAGCCATAGTTCTATTGTGATTGGGACAAGCAGGCCACAGGAAAATATACTTGGACAAAGGGTTGTAGGGCCAGAACATTAGTTTAGGTAAGCCGTAGACATACCTTCCTTGGAACAAGAGGTTGTGTGGTCTTGTTTGGGGCTGATACTAGCCCATAACAATAAAGAATTGTGGGTAGAGTTGATTGAAGGTAAGCCACAAATGTTGGAGAAGGTTTGGGCGTGGAGGAAAAGTGTTGGTTGTTGAGATTGCAACAAGATGTTGAGCTTAGTGGAAAGGAGTCGCCTTCACTAAGTGGGCCCAAAGGCTATTTTTGGCGCGAAGTCTATTTTTAGACTATGTCTATTTTTAGACATATGGATCATGTTCTATGAGCTGTAGGATGCTATTTGTGGATGGTTGGTCAAGTTGGAAAAATAGATGGAATTATATTTTTAGACATATTGGGCGGAATCTATTTTAGATTGCCAGTCTAAAAATAGATATGTCGAATATTATTAGCTCTTAATAATATTTGGACTCTAAACATTATCTTATTCTCTTGGAGCACTTCAGTTAAGTGCACAGATGTGGCACAGGAGCTGACAGAAGGAATTACGCTATTCCTGAGAGTTATGTGGAGCTATTGCATGAAGTTATTCTCATGAACTCAGAGAGTTTGGTGAGTTGATTGAGGAAGCAGGGAGTTGTATTCAATTTAACCAATCTAAACATAGTTGAGCTATTTAGATCAGCTTAACTAATTATACAACTAGTAGAGTGGTAATGACTAGATACTCAACTACTAATTATATACTCATTAATCAACTAAAGAATACATCAGTTAACTTCAGTGCATGGATAGTTTCAGTGGAGACCAGTGCAGGAATAGGTGAAAGAGCAGGTTAACTATTAGTTGTGACTATACAGTTGCTATTTGCAACACACGGATAGGTGGAGTAAGACCATGAGGATTGCGCAGTTCAGGCCAGGTGGTTATCTATTTAATGAAGCTATCCCATAGCTTTTGAAAACACAATAGAGGCTGGCTATCA
This sequence comes from Pinus albicaulis, assembly GCA_034641835.2. NCBI lineage: Eukaryota > Viridiplantae > Streptophyta > Pinopsida > Pinales > Pinaceae > Pinus > Pinus albicaulis. The sequence goes on from CM076570.1 coordinate 88,657,247, forward strand.
AGTGGCTAACGGTTGGAGCATGAGTTTTGCATGATCTGAGCTTGTGTAGTGTGTAACAATTGGAGATTGTACTAAGAGATTGTGAGGAGTTTGTACAATGATTGTTACATGTTCTCTATCATTATAATATACAGATATTTGGGGGCTTTCAGCTTTAAGCTTTCCCATAAATACTGTGTTTATATGTGTGATTGTTTATGGTTTTGATGTGCGCATGCGATTGTTTATATTTCAGATGTATTGATCAATGGTAGAAGAGATTCAGACATGCATGAAGTTAAAATAGTTTGTGGATCAGGAGAATTCGGTGAAATAAGACATCATTTATTCAAATTCTCTTACATTAGCAATAAATAGTTCTAACCCAAGAGTAAAAACTTACAACAGTCTACAATAGCCTATAAAGAAGAAAAGTAGGATTTTTGTGGTGTAATAAATGTTGAGTTATTGCTAGGTGAATCGGTCCTAGTGTTTGGAGATTGTAGCCCGTGGGAGTCATGAATTGAAGTTGATTTGGGTGGCACGAAGACTTCAATTAGCATCAGATTTCACAATGAAGAATTAGGTGCCATTTATCTGGTTGAGGGCAATGTGTTGGCTACCCAAAGTAGCCCTAGACAAGTTATATTGAAGAGACAAAGAAGAGTTGAAGGTTGGGTGAATATTGGTGCCAAAAGTGCAACAATTTGATGGACAAAAGTGATTGCTAACCTGACATATTGGAGCTCAGGAAGCAGCCAACCTAGAGAGCAGATTGGATTAGCCCGTGTACATGCAACAAAAGTGACTTGCAGTAGTGTTAGGTGGCAGGCCTCCTGGAGTCTCGATCTATTTTCCTTTGAAGGACTAAGGGGCAACTAGTGAGCAAAACGAAAGCGAAGGACTGGCAGGACAAGATACGACATCGAGTCTGCGCAGCGTGTTTGTCATTGTATCTTGTATTCTATATACTGTTGTATTATTTAGTTTGTTTAATATAACGAAGATTGGGTTGTACATTATTCTGCAATTTTTAAAAAGTTGTCTATCTTGTGCATGTGTGATTTATTGCTTTATATTTTCCCCTGTGAAAAGTAGTTCTGGTTGAGATTCTTGGTTTGGTAACGTCAGTGATTTTAAGACTCTAACCTAGACTGAAGATCGTGGAAATTCAACATCTTTTAGCCACATCAACCTCCTAAGGAAAGTTTCCAGGACCCACCCAAGTATGAGGATGTGTAGATGCAAAAGCCCAATTGAAAATGGTTAGTTGAACCCAAAGAATGGAGGTGGAATATGGGCTCCTAATGTAAGATGTAATAAGTATGGAATAGGGATAGATGGGGTTATATTATCTCAATGAAGACTTCCCAAGTAGTGCCCCTCATATACCCATTGGGCCATTAGGAGAGGTCCCTCTAGATTAGGATTGAAAATCAGCCCCCCCATTTATGGTGAGGGAACAAGATCATGACTAAGACCCTTCTTTCCTTCTGGTTACCCCATAATCCATGTTAAATGCCCAAATACAAACAAGCATAAGTACCTGATTTCAAAATGAATAAAGTACCTTTGATAAGAAGCCCACCTTCCAACATGTGCTCTTTCCAGATGGGTGAGGGAACATATGACTGCTAAAGGTAGCAAAGATATGAGTGGCACATCGTCATCAACTACTAGTGGCTATCAGGGCTGCTGGCTTGCCAGTTAGAAGAGACAATGGGAAACAAATTCCTCCTATGGGGTCACCCACTTTTGGTGGGAAATAGGTCTGATTCCAGGCTCTTTATTGGGTGGCAGGGGGAGGTTTGCTGGGCAAGGGAGAGGACGGGGAGGTGTGGCTTCTACCCTTGCTAAAATGAGAAGTTGAGGCCCAAGGGATTGTTGCGAGTCATGGTATCGAAAAAAGGTTGTTGGAGGTGAGGGGAGAGTAGTAGAGGAATAAAAAAGGGGTGATCTAGAGATGAGGAGACACCGGAGAACCTGAGGAGTGATGGCCTGAGATGGGAGTGATTAAGATAGCCAAAAGAAGATGAGAATGCTCGAGCGAAATAGGCCAGTGGGTGTAGAAATGTTAATACATAGATCGAAGAATCCAAAAAGCGGTCCAATAAGCAATAATTTGAAGTGAAAAGGAGCAAAATTGGAGTGAGAATGTTCTTACCCTATTGTTGGAGGGGCACATGATGAAGAGGCGGATGATCCAGATTGCGACTGCTCGTAGCACATGTAATCTATAAATCAATTCTCCATCCAGAGAGGATGGAGTGTGATGCCTACGCTACATGGTCCTGATAAAGGGGCGAGGGCACCTAAATAGGAAGATTTTTTCTAAAATTGAGAGCAGGCATTTGTTCCATCATCAAAAAACACCAAACATGCTTTAAGGAGGTCCTTGCTTAAGCGGATCTGCTACCAAGATTGTGCATGGTATTGAGGTTATTATTGTGAGATGTGTTGTTGGTAAACTCATCCTCAATGGATTGTAGATGGGCTTCCTAATTATGATGATAGATAATCATTCATGAATGATGTATCAGAGTGATCAGAACTCACTGGTGGGCAACGTTTCCTGAAGTTAAGGCTACTCAGTGCGTGTAACCATAACAATGATGTGAAACCATTTGAATGAACATTGTAGCGACGACGTGTTGTGCAAAATTGTGGCATGTGGTAGACATGTTATTTTCCGTCTGATTATGAGTATTCATTGAGTCATTGCGGACTAGGAGGATGATGGATCTAAGGTGGTTTCTTTTGAATACAAATGTATATTGAAAAATAAACAAATCTAATCATTTTTTTTTTGGTTCTATACTTCTTCATTAAATAAAATTTATTATCATTTCAAATCACTCATCCATATATATATATTACTATTGTTAACCATATACTTATCAATAACATTTTGACATTATGATATATTTTTTTAAGCTATTTTTTTATATTTTACTTTTTATAATATTTTATAAAAAATAAATAAATTTAGTCAAATTTATTCTCTTATTTATATTTCAAAATTTAATAATTTAAAAAATATTAAAATATTGAATATTTTATACTCTCAAATAGCATAGCAATAACATTTTTGTTTTTACCTACTAAATTAAAATTTTTTTTTTTCTTCCAACATTATAATCTTATTATCAAATAAAAAAAATACAAATAAAAAATAAATAAATCAACTCATTATCCCTATATTCAAACATAGAAACTTTAAAATGATTTAACTAAGTCAAAATATAGTTGAAGTTGATATGTAGTTGAGATAAAGGTGGTTACATGTTCGAGTCTTTTGTCTCTTCACCCAACGCGCAACGGTCATTAAAATTCTAATTTCCATCCTCTCGTAGGAAGCACGACGTGCACCATTCTAATGCTATCCGTCTATCCTTCTCTGCAGTTGTGGCGCACACGATGCACCTCACTTTAAAACTCTGCAGCCCTTTGTTTCCCGCTCAGCGTCCATGCACCTCACTTTAAAACTCTGCAGCCGTCGGTTTCCCGCGCAGCGTCAATGTGACCCTGTGGAGGAGCGGTAGCTTGTGTATTTTAAAGGACGGGGACCTTTAGGTAGCTTGTGTCTTTTAGGAATAATTTCACCTTACTGGGACGAGGAGAGGTTAGAAACAAAACAGTTCCCGCATGGAAGAAGAGTGACAGTGGCAATGCTGCTTCTACATCTGGTGTTGGAGTGTCAACTCCGGGTAGGTATGTTGTTCTGCATTGCTTTTCAGGTTCTGCATAAATAGATGAATAAATTAAAGAGCATTTAGATTGATTGGTTTCAGTTGGGCATGATTTAAAGTTAAGTAGGATGAAGAGGCGAGCGCAACAGCTAGAAGTGGCTCTCAGAGATCAAACGCTATAAAAAAAAAAGCTCTGAACTGGTCATTCCATCCTTATCATTTGCTAGAATTGGGAGTAATATATATATATAATTTTCTTTTGGTTTTTTTTCAGTAGAAAACTTGGAGAGATTTTCCCTATTTCCTGGAATAGTTGCAAGTTATTCCAAGAGACTTGTCCAGATTCGAAACTGTGATCCTAAAGCAGGATGATTCAATATGAGATTCGAAACTGTGATCTTAACATTGCTTTAGTGGATGATTCAATATGTGGGAAATATCAAAAAAGTGCCTTGACAAAAGGCTGAAGCCCCTATTTGGGCATAAATCCTTTATTGGCACTTAGGCTTACATTGAATTGTGCGTTATTAATTCATAGGAGATAAACTTGTACTATTAGGGAATAATTTTAGTAACAATACTTCAAATTTCATTTTCCTAGTTTCCTCAAACCTAAAGTCATTTTAGTTCCTCTATTGTGGAAATAATGCCATCTCTTCGATCCTTGGCTTCAGAAACTCATATGTCACCCAATCTCTTGCAGTGTGGTTCTTTTATAAAACTTTTCTGTTTTAGATTGCATTCCTTTAAGTTGTGTTTCACCAAGTGATTCCAACTAGATGCGTGGACATGACATTCTAGGCCATAACGGGCTCTCTAGCCATTGAAACAAGGAAGGAAGAATTCTTGCACTTGCAACATATATCCTGGGCAGAAAAATCTCATTAGAATATTATATCTGCTATGTTGTTAATGTGAAAGGCTAAGTCACCTGATACGGGGATTCGGGATTCGATGGATACGGGGATTTGAGAATCGGATTCGGGATACGGTGACCCCCGGAACAGAACACTTCCGGGATACGATATTTATATATATATATATATATATATATATATATATATATATATATATATATATATATATATATATATATATATATATATATATACAGCACCCACGGGGTCGCGTCCTCGGGGGGTTGGGTGCGCGCACCCCTCGCACCCCGCACCCGGACGGAGTTTCGGGGTGCTTCCCCGCACTCCTTGGGAGTCTTGGGAGATCTGGGGGTGCTTCAAGCAGGGGGACTCTAATTCTAAAAAGGGTGCTTCTGGGCGTCCTCTTTTTGAAGGGGGACGCGACTCCCCAAAAAGGGTGCTTCTGGATGTCCCCCTTTTGAAGGGGGACGCGACTCCCCAAAAAGGGTGCTTCTGAAAAAAAAATTAAAATAAAATAAAAATTGGTAAGTTTAAAAAAAGTTTACGATTCAGTTATATAAATTGGTAACTATTTTTGAGTTTTAAACTTTCAGTTATATAAATTTACTATTTACTATTTAGTGTTCAAAGTTCAAACTTTAGTATCTACTATCTACTTCTAGTATGTTTTGCTTTCAATTTCGATTCTAGAATGATGAATGATGAAATTAATTTTTAAATCAATGTACATCGTAGATTGTAGAATGATGAATGATATGGAATCATGGATCAATGTATTTGAAGATTTCATTATTGAATTTATTTATTGAATGATCATTGATTATGGATGAATATTAGAATAACGAGTATGTCATATGAATGATGTATGTATCAAAATGAAAGATGAGGATGGATCAATGTATGTCATTATTCAATTCAATTATGAATTTAAATTTTATCATTTGTAGATCAAATTTCAATTTTCAATGTATTGGTATTCATATTAGTATATAGTATATAGTATATTATTATTAGTCTATTTAATATTTATCCTTTCATTGTTTATTATCTAACAATGAATATGAACTTGAAATATATATATAATAAAAAATTATATACCTCGACGACTCCCCGCACCCCCAAAATTTCCTTAAAATTTCAGGGTACTCCCACACGTCCCCCCTGTGCGTCTCCCCGCACCTGCGTCTCCCCGCATCGGAGTCTTGGTGGAACATTGTGTATATATATATATATATATATATATATATATATATATATATATATATTTTAAAAATATATATATTAATATATTAAAAATTAGATATTTTTTACACAAATTCATACAAATTCATTGATTCAAACATAGATTTAAGATCTTAGATACTCATACATGATACATTGAAATTTGATACATTGATACATCATACAATTGTCAAATTTAAAAAAGATACAAGATTTATCAATGCTCTAATGAGGCTTTCAAGATAATGCCAACCAGCACTTGGAATATTAATGTCACTGTGGCACACAAAATGATCAATGCTGCTTCACTAAGTTCGTTGTGCCAACGAACTCTTAGATTTATCACTTAAGTAATCAAGATTTGCTAGATTTAGAGAATGAACTCATGTGTGTAAATTTTGAAACAAAATACTTCACCTTAGCAGAAACAATGTGTGCCCTTCAACCATAAGTGTGAACAAATAAATGAGGTTCAAAGACGTTTGTGATAGTCATAAACAGTGAGGAATGGTTGGCAGACGTGAGAAGAGAAAATGTAAGTGATGGCAGCCAATCATAGATCAGAAAATAGCCCAAATAGATCACCAATACCAAGGAAGATGAATGTTAAACAGGCTCAGAATTTTTTTATGATGGTATATCTGTGCTTAGATCTGGCTGTACGGAGGGATTCGTACCCGATTCTCCGGATTCGACAGTATCCGTACAGGGTACAGTCGGGATTCGACGTACCCTGTACAGATACGGTCGAATTCGGAGAATTGGGTACAAATCCCTCCATATCGTATCGGATACGTAGGATTCGGGATTCTTGGCCCCTCCCCAATGAATCCGGTTTCACAGGTGAAAGGTTATCCCTCTATTTAAATGATTTTCATACTAAATATTTTTTTTTAACAACCACATTGTAGAAGTTTTGAAGTCTAATAACAAGGATTGCTGAGATTGGCTTGTAGTTATAGATATATCATATATATTACCTTGTGCCTTTTATTGATGAAGTTGGTCACACATTGTATCAAATATGGACTTATTTGACATGCTGGGACCACACATTAATTAAACTGGTTCCTTGTATCATTATTCTAGGTTTCCTTATCTGTTTTATGGGCATTCTTTGTGAGATTTCTCTTTATTATATGTTGAATATGGCCTCAAGTTGGTATTTTCCATGCAAATTTCAACGTGAAGATTTACCAGTAGTTACAAATTAGAAATTTTGTAAGGTACGATGATTTAACAAGTTGTTAAGGAGGGTTGAAGCCTAAGAAATTCTCTTTGACGTTGCTTTGGAATAAGATAAGTTCCTACACTGACTATCCTTAGTAGATACATTCTCTTTTTTCTGAGATTGGGCGCTGCTCTTTGTCAACCATAATTTTTGTTCTGAGTTAGAGATTCATATGGATATCAAACAGTTCCTCTCACATTATTCTATGTTTTCTTCTCTATTTTGTGGGTATTCATTTTCTCCTTAGTACGTGGTACGTACCAATCACTGATTCAAGTTATTAGCTTCCTGATAGATAGATTTCTAAATGAAGTTTTACTAAAAGTTGAAATATGGAAATCTTGAAAGGCAAAATGATTTTACAAGTTGTTCTTTTATGAGGGTTGTTCTTTTATGAGGGTTGAAGTGTAGGAAATTCTCTTTTCATTACTAGTTAAGGTTGGATGCTGCTTCTTGTCAATCATAATTTTCGTACAAAGAATTTGAGAATTATAGTGATATCATTTTCCTAATCATAGAGCCCCTAGTTCTGATATCTGGATTGTTGGGGTCTATAAGTCCTTTAGGGTTAGAATCCTGGTCCATTACCAATGCAGGATTACTTTAGTCTGTTACCAGGGGAATTGTCATCCAGGAATAAACTACTACTTTTATTTATAGAGTGGTATTTTTGGATGTAATATTTTTCTTTTTGGGTTTGGAGCCGTGTGTTTATAATTATGGAACTTGGCTTTCATAAGTTGAACCAATTACAATATAATCTCGATTAAAGGATTAGGGTTTTAATCTAATGAACAATTTTTAATTAACAATTAAGTTGTAGGTCCCAACAGATGACTTAATGGAAAATAACCATTTCAGTTGTTGAAACATGTTGTACGGATGGCTGAAATGAGTTTTGTTGAAAAGTATAGCAAAGACAGTCTTCTTATTGAATTGTGCCTTGGTGAAGAAATACTTCAATGTGTTCTTCTTTTGTCAAGTACCAATTCATGGAAAATGATGAGTTAGTTTGTTCATGCGCTAGTTGGAGGCTTAGTTATGGGAACGAGTTGAAGAGCTTCAGTCTTGATTGAAGCAAGGGTGTGTTGAACTAAGAGTTGACTCAGTTAACTAGTTGAACTCAACTTGTGTTCTAGATTTGTATTTGCTAGATATAACATTATCAAATGGCATAAAAGGAGGACGAATGCACATAATTTCAATAAATTGTATTGTGTGCACAAGATTGTGAGACAAGACAATAATTCACGAGTATGTGAGAGGTTGCACCAGGTTTGTGTGAGAGTTTGTACCAGGTTTGGGTGAGAGCTTGTTGTAGGAAGAGCGTATGAAGAAGGAGGTTATACACAGTTCAAAGTATAAAATTTCCTTGCTAACGTGCGCTAAGATTTAGGAGAAAAATTCCTAAATAATAGGAGCTCATACTTGCCCTAGGAAATAGGAGATTTCCAGCACTAGAAGCTAGGAGAAGAGGCTACGTAAGGAAATAGGAGCTAGATCAGGTGTGTTTGTAGGGAATTCCATGCTAGGTGTTAGCAATGAGAACATGCTTTTTCTCTAGTGGAAATAGTGTTTCCTTGTAAAGAGATCTATTGCTCAAATTTTTGTTGGTAAAATTCCACAACAAAGCAAAGTGTTTTTCAGTTGTGTTCTCCATAAAAATATTGTGTTATTATGTGTGACTAGTTCTTCTCTCAATTTCTATTCCGCTACTTATTTAGTACAAAAATTTTGTGTCTTGGTGAATATAAGTTGTTTCAGCGGTTGTAGAATTTCCTTGTGTTTCAATCTGTACAACATGTTTACCACATGTGGGACACAATTGTATAGACTGTAACGGATTTTAGTGTTTTTGTACCAAAACGCACTTGGTACAATAGGTTTTGGTGAATTTCTTGCAACTTTGATATCAAATCACCTTCATTGATGAATTTGAGCCATCTACATTCTCAACTATTAAGTTGAGGCTAGGTTAATATATACTTCCAAGTTTCAATGTCTCTTTTTTAGAATACACGTTTGTACATGCCCTATGTCTAAGATGCTGTTAATGAGGGTTGGTAGATATAAACAATTGGATTATATTGATAGGGCTAATCTGTGGTTGCCATATTTTTCATTTCTTACCAAACTTCTTCCTTGTTGATATTTGTAGCTTGGGAGGTACTTTAAACCCTAGGGTACATGGTTATGGAGGAATTTGACCCACATGGGCTTTGTGGGCAATGGTACCCAAGTTGTTGGCTTTGCACACAAAGTTGTGGGTGTGAATCCATGAGGAGAGTTGATGACTTGGAACTTGGAGATGGTAGAGCACCCTTAGAGGAACAATGGGCTACTTCAAGCACCAAGAGAGCCCTTGTCATTGTGGAGAAATTAATTATTTGTGTTTCATGTGTGTTCACAAGAAGGTTTCATGTAGGATTGACATGAAATAAGTCACCAAGGGCTAGTTGTTGGACACCCTAGAGAAAGATATAAATATGGGAGAGGAGGAGCCTCATTGCACACATGACTTAGAGATTTTTCATCATAGCAAACAGGCATATTGTCTGAGGTAGCCGCAACCACAAGAAGGTTTGTTTTGAGGTGTTTCTTCTTGTGATTATTGGGCCGTGTTGGTGAGGGCTGGCAGCGAATGAAAGAGGCAGTTCTAGGCATACGTTTGAGTGGTCTTCTTCTCTCAACATGGTCGAAGATAACAGGTCTGTTACAGGTAGGGCCAAGAACCCTTACGAGAGTGTGTTCTAGCAATCTTTAGCTTCAAGCCCCTCACAATTCTAAACCTTTAATCATTCATTAGCAAGTAAGAGAACAAAATCCAATATATAAATACTTCTACCTTCTTACAAGGGTTTTCCTACTCTCCAACTAGTCACACATAATAACACAATATTTTTCTACGGAACACAACTGGAAGACCCTCTGCTTTGTTGTAGAATTTTACCAACAAAAAATTGAGCAATTGATCTCTTTACAAGAAAACACTATTTCCACTAGAGAACAAGTATGTTCTCATTGCTAACACTTAGCATGAAATTCCTTGCAAACACACCTGATTTAGCTCCTCTTTCCTTGTGTAGCCTCTGCTCCTATCTTCTAGCACTATAAATCTCATATTTCCTAGGGCAGATATGAGCTCCTATTATTTAGGAATTTTACTCTTAAATCTTAGCTCACATCAGCAATGAAATTTTATACTCTGAACTGTGTATAGCCTCCTCCTTGATACGCTCTTCCTACAACAATATCTCACACAAACCTGGTACAAACTCTCACACAAACCTGGTGCAACTTCTCACAAACTCGTGAATTATTGTCTTGTCTCATAATCTTGCGCACCCAAAACAATTTATTGAAATTATGTGCCTTCATTCTCCTTTTATGCCATTTGATCCTATATCTAGCAAATACAAATCTAGAATACAGGTTGAGTTCGACTAGCTAATTGAGTCAACTCTTAGTTCAACACGCCCTTGCTTCAATCAAGACTAAAGCTCTTCAACTCATTCCCATAACTAAGCCTCCAACTAGTGCATGAAAAAACTATCTCATCCTTTTCCATCAACTGGTACTTGACAAAAGAAGAACACATTGAAGTCTTTCTTGATTAAGGAACAAGTCAAGAAGAACACCGTCTTCGCTACACTTTTCAACAAAACTCATTTCAGCCATCTGTACAACATGTTCCAGCAACTGAAGTGGATAATTTTCCCTTAAGTCGTCTGTTGGGACCTACAACTTAATTGTTAATTCAAAATTGTTCATTAGATTAAAACCCTAATCCTCTAACCAAGATTTTATTGCAATGGGTTCAACTTATGAAAACCAAGTTCCATAAAGAAGTGGTAATGCCAACCAACAAGATAGAAAATAATATCATACATTTGTAGCACTTAGCGAAAATATCCTCTCACAGAGTTCTTATTGGGAGCTCTTTACTCAAATTTTCCTCACTAGAACAATTATTACCCAAATCTAGATAAATCTCTAATCTCCACAAATCTACAAATCTTCATGAGATCAATAGAATTATGAGAGTTTATTCTAGCAATCTTTAGCTTCAAGCCACTCACAATTCTAAACCTTTAATCATTCATTAGCAAGTAAGAGAATACAATCCAATATATAAATACTCTATCTTCCTACAAAGGTTTTCCTACTCTACAATCAGTCAAGCCAAATTTTAACATTATATAAAAACAAATGTTCAACTACTAAAAAAAGCACACCATTTAACAATAGATGAAAAGGTAAACCCGCACACATACAAAGAAGAATTGGTATGTCCAACACATCACATGCACAAGACTTGTGAAATGCACCTTCATGCACACACTAGCAATTAAGTTTGTAAGCATACAACAAAAGTGGCATCAATTTAACTTGTGCAACTTTCTCTCATGTTTTGTTGATCTATATCTTTCACCTCGTCTTGAAGATGGACAATATATTGCTTATCCAAAATATTGACATCAATAACCTTAACACAATGAATCTGGAAACTAATAATTTTGAAGTTTATGTATGGAAACTAATTAATCCCTTCTATAAGTTTATGTATTTCTGCCCTATAATTTCTTTCCTATTTCTTTGCAATTCACTGGGTCTTTCAAGACTCATATGTCATTCATTTGCCTCAATATACACACACTAATGGACACACTGACTTTATTGTTGAAGTGTACTATCAAAAAGGGATCTTAAAAAGGAAGAAGTTTGGTAAGAAATGAAAAATATGACAACCACAAAGTCATAGACTAACTCTATCAACATAATCCAATTGTTGATATCTACCAACCCTCATTAACAGTGTCCTAGACATAGGGCATATACACACGGGTATTTCTAATGTTGCATTTACTTAGTGGTCTTCGTGCGTCAACCACCACATATTCCCCACTTACGTGGTCAACCTGCTAAATTTGGGAAGGTAGGACTTCATTATTATTTAAATTATTCATAATTATAAACACACAGCTCCAAACCCAAAAATAAAAAGATAACATCCAAATATGTCACTCTATAAATAAAGGTAGCAGTTTATTCCTAGATGACAATTCCCCTGGTAAAAGACTAAAGCAGCCCTGTATTAGTAATGGACCAGGATTCTAACCCTGAAGGACTTATAGACCCCAACAATTCAGATATCAGAACCAAGGGCTCTATGATTAGGAAAATGATATCGCTATAATTCTCGAATTATTTGTACAAAAATTCTAATTGACAAGAAGCAACATCCAACCTTGACTAATAATGAAAAGAGAACTTATATATCAAAGATTGTCAGTGCCAGATGTATCTTATTCCAAAGCAACATCAACGAGAATTCCCTACACTTTAACCGTCATAAAAGAAGAACTTGTAAAATCATTTTGCCTTTCAAGATTTCCATATTTCAACTTTTAATAAAACTTCATTTAGAAATGTGGTCTATCAGGAAGCTAATAACTTGAAGTTGTGTTTGGTACGTACTAATGAGAAAAGGAATTACCACAAAATAGAGAAGACAACATAGAATAATGTAAGAGGATCTGTAAGAGGATAATATGAATCTCTAACTCAGTACAAAAATTATGGTTGACAAAGAGCAGCACCCAGTCTCAGAAGAAAAGAGAACGTATCTACTAAGGATAGTCAATGTAGGAACTTATATTATTCCAAAACAACGTCAAAGATAATTTCTTAGGCTTCAACCCTCCTTAACAACTTGTGAAACCATTGTACCTTACAGGTTTTCTAAATTTTAACTATTGGTAAATCTTCATGTTGAAATTTGTAGGGAAACTACCAAATCGAGGACATATTCAACATATAATAAAGAGAAATCTCACAAAGAATGCCCATAAAATAGACAAGGAAACCTAGAATAATGATAAGAGGAACTGGTTTAATTAATGTGTGCTCCCAGCCTGTCAAATAAGTTGTCTAGGTCAAGACGAGCAGACTCAGTATTTGATACAGTGTGTGACCAACTTCATCAATAAAAGGCACAAGGTAATATATATGATACATCATATAACTACAAGCCAATCTCAAAAATCCTTGTTATTAGACTTCAAAACTTCTACAGTGTGAAAAGATAAAACGACCATCCTTATAGAGACAGTGTAAATAAAGGCAATGTGGTTGTTAAAAATATTCAGTATGAAAATCATTTAAATAGAGGGAAAACCTTTCACATTAACAACATAACAAATATAATATTATAATGGGATTTTTTTGCCCATAATATATGTTGCAGGTGCAAGGATTCTTCCTTCCTTGTTTCAATGGCTAGAGAGCTCTCTATGGCCTGGAATGTCATGTCCATGCATCTAGTTAGAATCACTTGGTGAAACACCTCTATAGCATATCTTTGGGGAACTAAAATGACTTTAGATCTTAGGAAACTAGGAAAAGAAAGTTTGAAGTATTGTTACTAAAATCTTTCCCTAATAGTACAAGTTTACCTCCAATGAATTAATAACACACATACAATGTAAGCCTCAGTGCCAATAAAGGATTTATGCCCAAACAGACCAAATAGGGGCTTTAGTCCTATGTCAAGGTTGCAATGTCAAACTGAGGAATATTAAAATCTAATTTTTATGTTTGCCAATATATTTTTGATATTTCCCTTATATTGAATCATCCACTAAAGCAATTTAGGATCACAGTTTCGAATCTGAACAAGTCCCTCAGAATAACCTCCAACTATTCCAGGGAATAGGGAAAATCCCCCAAATTTTTCTGCTGAAAAAGACAATAAGGAAATTATATATATTACTCACAATTCTTTCAAATGGTAGGGATGGAATGAGCATTTCAAAGCTTTTTTGATAGCATTTGATCTCCTTGAGAGCCACTGTTCCAGGTCTAAATCGATGGGGTTTCCTTCCAGAAGGTGTCGATGGGCTAGTAGCACTTCCAGTTGTAGATATGTGCCTAGCGAAGCTTTTGCGCTCGCTTCTTCCTCTTGCCGAACATTAAATCACCCCCAACTGAAACCAATCAAACTGAATGCCCTCTAATTTATTCATCTATTTATGCAAAACCAAAAATGCAATGCAAAACAATATATATAGCACGAAACCCATATATACCTACCAGGAGTTGACACTCCAACACCAGATGTAGAAGCAGCATTGCCACTGCAACTCTTCTTCCTTACAGGAACAATTTTTCTTTGAACCATCTCCTCCACCAATAAGGTGAAATTATTCCTAATACCAAAGCCCCTAATATAATTTCAGATGAGAAAATGTGAATACCCATGATATTCACCAGCGTGCATATAGAGATAAGGATTATTGCGCTTACAATGTTGATCTTGGTGCTTACATTGACATGTAGAATAGCAGACTTTGAAGAAATTCCTGTTCTTTAAAAGACTCAAGCTACTGCTCCTCCACAGGGTCACATGGACGCTGAGAGGAAAACCGATGGCTGCAGAGTTTTAAAGTGAGGTGCATCAACTGAAATACCAAGGCACATAAATATATTTTCTAGGTGCATCGAGTCCTCATCAGAGCTTCATTGGACTTTTAGATTATGCTAGTTTAAAGATTAAGTGTGTGTTCTTTATTGCATCCAACCAAATTAACAAGCCGAAAATTCTTGCATAAGTTACAACAATGGCTTATGTGTAAGTAATGTAACTAGCCAAGCCAAACACATGGATGTGTGATGACTTGAGATATTGTTCAATGTTTACCTTAAGAATGAAGTATATAAATTTAGTTCTCCTATGCCTGGACCTATTATAACTGTAAGATCCATAACTGCCAAGCTTTAAAACCCTACAAACAATCAGATCCCTGATTATTGGCCTTCAAAACTTGTTTTGTTTGGAACCTACTAGTGAACTATTGAACAATTTGAAAGTTATTTATGTTTCAATTCTATAAACAATCAAGCCATCATAAACCTCCATAATCTTTGCAAACCGTTTTTGTATTTTAGACACCTAATAAATCTGTTAGTGTAAATTAGTGCGTCCAACTTAAAAATATTCAAACTGAGCACCTAGTAGCACAAAACTAACCAAATGCCTAGCGACACAACCCTTTGAATTTTATTTTATTGATTCATCTTATCAAAAATCTAATGCCTAAAATTGTAATATTCATTAAATTCTTTATAAATTGAATCTGAGATAAAACATTTTCCTTAATAAGACATTTTCCGTCAACACATTCCTCTACAATGTGAAAATTTTCCAAAATAACTACTCTAGATCATAGTACTCTTCATTATTTTCTTTAGATATTTCATTATCTTTCTAAGTGGTGCTCATTTGCCAAATCACATTTTAATGAAATCTCCAATGGATTACATTACAACACCTGTGACATTGATCTCCCTTCTATGTTGATTAGTCTAGTATGGCATTTCGCAAGTTTGGCCCATTTCGTACATAGCCAATCATATTTCCGACAACGTTCTTGGCTTCAAATTCGGCAGGGCTTCTAACTTAATCGCTCCCGCTCCGACTCACGAAATTCCATCATTCGTACTTCATCACAACTAGTGGTTAATGCAGGTTGTACACGCATTCAATGCTACCTCCTCCTTTACAATTTCAAGCCTCCTCGTTTTCGATTTCAAATTGGCATTGGCACACATATTTTTTTGTATAGGAAATGAATTTAGATATTTAAGAAATTTCAAGCAGGGCAATTTCAAACAATTTTTTCTTTATCCCCGGCTATTGTATCAACTCTCGGAGAACAACAACAGGCAAAGCACAAAAATGGGCGTGCTCTCAAGGCATCCTCGATCCAAAATAATTATCAATATGGTTCAGTACCAGCTTTGCGATGCGATAAGCACATAAGATAGCGCCAATATGCTTCCCATGTTGTATCCCGTCAAAGGTATGCTCACCTTCTCTTCCTTGTATTTGTATACCAGTCTCGTAGTCCCACATAACAGTTGCTCTCTGGTGCTTCCATTGTTGAACTTGCACATCGAATCCTCTGTAGTTTATATGCCCAATAAGCCCATCACTACCTTTACATCGTCATAAGCGCTTAATGGATTTAAACGGGTTCGGGTTAAGATATGCATAAGATTATCCCACCACTTCACGCAAGTAGCAGTGCCTCTCAACACCACCATGATGTCCCTACGTCTAAGTCACTTACTCTCCTTCTCCTCCTCTGAAACTGCACCAGACAATCCAGTTAAATCGACGTCTTTCCAACTTATTCTTTCCAGGAATGTTAATGTCGAGCGTGGCGTAAATGTATTTTGTAACATGATAACTTTCAACAAACTACATTTGTAAAAAACTCCAAGGAACATAGACTAAGTTTCCATTTTACCCATATCTGATGATTTTTGAGAGAAGCAGTTAGATATGGGTTGTTCGAGTGAGCTTGTTATGAAGCCTTTGATATAGGTCTAAATTTCATGGGTTCTGCAAATATGGTTGTAGGAGCTTGCGCGGTGACCCGAGGATGGAGAGTTGTGGTTATCATGTTACAAAGTACATCTATGCCATGCCAGACATTAACGTTCCTGGAAAGAATAAGTTGGAAGGACATCGATCAAATTGGATCGGCTACGTTGCAGAGGAGGAGAAGGAGAGTAAGCGACTTAAATGTAGGGATATCGTGGTGGCGTTGAGAGGCACTTCTACTTACGTGGAGTGGTGGGATGATCTCATGCATATCTTAACCAGAACTCGTTTAAATCCATTAAGTGCTTCTGATGATATAAAGGTAGTGATGGGCTTATTGGGCATCTAAATTACAAAGGATTCGATCTGTAGGTTCAACAACGGAAGCACCAGAGAGCAACTGTTGTGTGGGATTGCGAGACTGGTAGACAAATATAAGAAAGAGGAGGTGAGCATACCTATGACGAGACACAGCATGGGAAGCGCACTGGCTATTTTATGTGCTTATCGCATCGCAGAGCTGGAACCAAACTGGACAATTTCACACAATTTTTTCGTTATCCTCGGCTATTGTATCCACTCTCGGAGAACAAAAACAGGAAAAGCACAAACATGGGCGTGCTCTCAAGTCATCCTTGATCCAGAATAATTATCAATATGGTTCAGTACTAGCTTTGCGATGCGATAAGCACATAAGATAGCACCAGTGTGCTTCCCATGTTGTATCCCGTCAGAGGTATGCTCATCTCCTCTTCCTTGTATTTGTATACCAGTCTCGCAATCCCACACAACAGTTGCTCTCTAGTGCTTCCGTTGTTGAACTTGCACATCGAATCCTCTGTAGTTTAGATGCCCAATAAGCCCATCACTACTTTTACATCGTCATAAGCGCTTAATGGATTTAAACGACTTCGGGTTAAGAGATGCATGAGATTATCCCACCAATTTGCGCAAGTAGCAGTGCCTCTCAACGCCACCATGATGTCCCTACGTCTAAGTCGCTTACTCTCATTCTCCTCCTCTGCAACTGTAACGTAGACAATCCAGTTAGATCGATGTCCTTCCAACTTATTCTTTCCAGGAATGTTAATGTCTGGCCTGGCGTAAATGTATTTTGTAACATGATAATTGCAACTCTCCTACAACCATATTTGTAGAACCCATGAAACTTAGACCTAGGCTCCATATCAAAGGCTTCATAACAAGCTCGCTCGAAAAACCCATATCTAACGATTTCCGAGAGAAGCAGTTAGATATGGGTTGTTCGAATGAGCTTGTTATGAAGCCTTTGATATGGATCTTGGGTCTAAGTTTAATGGGTTTTGCATATATGGTCGTAGGAACTTGCACGGTGACCTGGGGATGGAGAGTTGCGGTTATCATGTTACAAAATACATTTATGCCATGCCAGACATTAACATTCCTGAAAAGAATAAGTTGGAAGGACCTCAATCAAATTTGATTGGCTATGATGCAGAGGAGGAGAAGGAGAGTAAGCGACTTAGACGTAGGGACATCATGGTGGCGTAGAGAGGCACTGCTACTTGTGCAAAGTGGTGGGATAATCTCATGCATATCTTAACCCGAATCCGTTTAAATCCATTAAGCGCTTCTGACGATATAAAGATAGCGATGGGCTTATTGGGCATCTAAACTACAAAGGATTCGATCTGCAGGTTCAACAACGAAAGCACTAGAGAGAAACTGTTGTGTGGGATTGCGAGATCGGTAGACAAATACAAGGAAGAGGAGGTGGGCATACCTTTGAAGGGACACAACATGGGAAGCGCACTGGCTATTTTATGTGCTTATCGCATCGTAGAGCTGGAACTGAACAGGGAAATTTCACACAATTTTTTCATTATCCCCGGCTATTGTATCCACTCTCGGAGAACAACAACAGGCAAAGCACAAACATGGGTGGGCTCTCAAGGCATCCTCGATCCAGAATAATTATCAATATGGTTCAGTACCAACTTTGTGATTTGATAAGCACATAAGATAGCGCCAATGCGCTTGTTATATCCTGTCAGAGGTATGCTCACCTCCTCTTCCTTGTATTTGTATACCAGTCTCGCAATCCCCCACAACAGTTGCTCTCTGGTGCTTCCGTTGTTGAAATTGCACATCGAATCCTCTGTAGTTTAGAGGCCCAATAAGCCCATCACTACCTTTACATCGTCATAAGCGCTTAATGGATTTAAACGACTTCGGGTTAAGATATGCATGAGATTATCCCACCACTTCGCGCAAGTAACAGTGCCTCTCAATGCCACCATGATGTCCCTATGTCTAAGTCGCTTACTCTCCTTCTCCTCCTCTGCAACTGCAATGTAGACAATCTAGTTAGATCGATGTCCTTCCAACTTATTCTTTCCAAGAATGTTAATGCTTGGCGTGGCGTAAATGTATTTTGTAACATGATAACTACAACTCTCCTACAACCATATTTGTGGAACCCATGAAACTTAGACCAAGGCTCCATATCAAAGGCTTCATAACGAGCTCGCCCGAACAACCCATATCTAATGATTTCCGAGAGAAGTAGTTAGATATGGGTTGTCTGAGTGAGCTTGTTATGAAGCCTTTGATATGGATCCTGGGTCTAAGTTTCATGGGTTCTGCAAATATGGTCATAGGAGCTTGCGCGGTGACCCGGGGATGGAGAGTTGCGGTTATCATGTTACAAAATACATCATCGCCATGCTAGACATTAACATTCTTGGAAAGAATAAGTAGGAAGGACATCGATCAAACTAGATTGACTACGTTGCAGTTGCAGAGGAGGAGAAGGAGAGTAAGCGACTTAGACGTAGGGACATCGTGGTGGCGTTGAGAGGCACTGCTACTTGCGCGGAGTGGTGGGATAATTTCATGCATATCTTAACCCAAACATGTTTAAATCCATTAAGCGCTTCTGACGATATAAAGGTAGCAATGGGCTTATTGGGCATCTAAACTACAAAGGATTCGATCTGCAGGTTCAACAACGAAAGCACCAGAGAGCAACTGTTGTGTGAGATTGCGAGACTGGTAGACAAATACAAGGAAGAGGAGCTGAGCATACCTCTGATGGGACACAACATATGAAGCGCACTAGCTATTTTATGTGCTTATCGCATCGCAGAGCTGGAACTGAACCATACTGATAATTCATCTGGATCGAGGATGCCTTGAGAGCACACCCATGTTTGTGCTTTGCCTATTGTTGTTCTCCGAGAGTGGATACAATAGCTGGGGATAATGAAAAAATTGTGTGCGATTGCCCAACTTGAAATCACTTAATATCTCAATTCATTTCCTAAACAAAAAAATATGCGCGGCAATGCCAATTTGAAATCGAAAACGAGGGTTGAAATGGTAAAGGAGGAGGTAGCATTGAATTCGTGTACAACCTACATTAACCACTAGTTGTGATGAAGTATGAATGATGGAGTTTCGTGAGTCTGAGCAGGAGTGATTAAGTCAGAAGCCCTGCCGAATTTGAAGCCGGGAACGTTGCCGGAAATATGATTGCTATGTATGAAATGGGCCAAACTTGCGAAATGCCATACTAGACTAATCAACATAGAAGGTAGATCAATGTCACAAGTGGTGCTGTAATGTAATCCATTGGAGATATCATAAAAAGGTGATTTGGCAAATGACCACCACTTAGAAAGATAATGAAATGTCTAAAGAAAATAATGAAGAGTACCATGATCTAGAGTAGTTATTTTGGGAAATTTTCACATTGCAGAGAAATGTGTTGAAGGAAAATGTCTTGTTAAGGAAAATATTTTATCGCAGATTCAATTTATAAAGAATTTAATGAATATTACAGTTTTAGGCATTAGATTTTTGATAAGATGAATAAATAAAATTAAATTCAAGGAGTGTTCTTTGATGTTGCTAAACATTTGGTTAGTTTTGTGCTACTAGGTGCTCAGTGTGAATCTTTTTAAGTTGGACGCACTAATTTACACTAACGGATTTATTAGGTGTCTAAAATACAGAAACGGTTTGCAAAGATTATGGAGGTTCATAATGGATTGATTGTTTATAGAATTGGAGCATAAATAACTTTCAAATTGTTCAATAGCTCACTAGTAGGTCCCAAACAAAACAAGTTTTGAAGGCCAATAATCAGGGATCTTATTGTTTGCAGGGTTTTAAAGCTTGGTAGCTATGGATCTTACAGTTATAATAGGTCCAGGTATGGGGGAACCAAAGTTATATACTTCATTCTTAAGGTAAACACTGAACAATATCTCAAGTCATCACACATCCATGTGTTTGGCTTGGCTAGTTACGTTACTTACACATAAGCCATCATTGTAATTTATGTAAGAATTTTCGGCTTGTTAATTTGGTTGGATGCAATAAATAACACGTACTTAATCTTTAAACTAGCATAATCTAAAAGTCCAATGAAGCTCTGATGAGGACTCAATGCACCTGGAAAGTATATTCATGTCCCTTGGTATTTCGTTGAAAATTATAATACTTTTTCTCGTGACAGAGCTTTGACCAGGGAACCTATGTTAATGCTTATTTCCACCATTAGAATTGCCTTATGCTGTTGAATTCTCCTAATTGTACTGGATGTCTTATATTACTCTTTTTATTAGTATCCTTCTAGGCCCAAACTATATTCAAATATGTTTCTATATGTATTTAGAATTTTTTTGTAAGAATGTAATCTTTTGTAAGTTTGAGCTATTTATTTTATTATTGCAGGCAGCTGAGGACTATACTGTCCATCTATTTGAGGACACAAACTTGTGTGCGAATCATGCAAAGTGTGTTACAATAAGTAAGTTGAACTTAAAGACTTTCAAAATTATCAATTGCACGCTTTAATGCTTTAGAACTTTCCTGGAATCTTCTAGATTAGGCTGTGGTCTTATATGTTACAAACAGAAGTGTATATTCCTATGTTTCCATCATTTTCATCATAATTAGAACTATTATAACCTTCGAATTTTTTAGAGTAGTGTATTTGTCATAGCGTGCGAGTGGTTTATTCGGGCAAATCGATATTGTTATCATTGGAAAGGATAGTTGCATGGGAACTTTTTTCTGCTGTTGGGAGGGTTGTTCCTTGAGTGCCCACATTCCAGGGAACTTTAGAACAGGTGGGGAATGTTCATTTTTGAAGGGTGATGACATTGACCTTCCCTTCGGTTTCTTGTCTAAAAAGGGAGCAATCTGGTAAATTTTGAGCGATTCCTAAAACTTTTGCCCCCATATCCCTTGTTCTCCTTTCTGGAAACTCATGCCACATAGGCATGAGTTTTGTCAGTGCTGTTAAAATTAGAAATTATACGTGAGCATCTAAATTTTGGTAAATTATCTGTTCCATTTAAATGGCAAGAAATTGTGGGCCATCTTTATAATTCTGACATTATATCCTGCAGATTATTAATTCACAATTGTATCAAAACAGAAATACTACAATAGGCGAATAGATTTATGGGTTTCTTGTAAATCTCCCATGTAACAATTACAAAAGAATTTTCAGTTGTTTATGCCATTATGTCTTGAAAAGCCACGAAAATTAACGACACTAGGCTACTGATGTGCCAAGCCTACGAGGAATTGGTATTTTGGGCCTGTAAACTTTTCATGCTTCTTTTTAAAATAATGTCACTAGTTTATTTTGACCATGCTTGCCTGTAACTACAATATCCCTTCCCTGATTAATCTCAATAGGCATCGTTACGTTCCTCAGGTTTCTTGGCTGACAACTATAGAAATGCTTAAAGAAAAATTAAAACTCAGTGTTTCATTGTGGGGCACATGAGCTCAGTTTTGTTAGTTGCCATTCAGGATGGCCGCTCTTATGATTTGTTGCATCTAGTATTTGAATTATGGTAAAAGCAGTATTTTTCATAGAAGTTTTCCTATTTACATCTTACCTCTTTTCATTGCAACTTGCCATTAGATTACTGTTGTTTCCATTGAAACTGATTGAGAAATCCATGAGCCATGCAGTGATCTAGAGTTTGATGCAAATGTTTTGGAAACCTTGAAATTAATTAATGCAAGATAGCTTTGTATGGGCAGTATTTTCTTTCCAGCCATTTGAAGATACGTTACAATTATCATTGAGCAACATTTGTTTGTACTTTCATATTTGCATCAAATTCTGTATGAATCTACAAGAAATCATGGTCCCGTTGTTTTTTTTTCCCTGGTATTGTTATCCTATCTTATATAAATACTGTTATTATTTATAGATCACTTAATGGCTGTCCAGTTTTCTCCGTTTTACAAGATCACTTAATGAACGGAATTATGAGTTATATAATCTCTTTGTGTGATGGTAGTTATATAGAGGAAGCCAAAGCGAATAAAGAGTTTCGTTGGAGTTATTTCAGTCCGTTTATCAGTTGGTTGGCTATCTTAAATGAAGGTTTCTGACTCAGTTTCACATTTATATTTCTTGGTGGCAGTGATGCACTACGAGCATACTTTTATTGTTAATCTCCACACTTAAATGAACATACTTTTATTGTTGATCTCCACACTTAACTGTTGATGCCATTACACAAAATTTAGTGTCAACTTTGTTGAACTGAAAACTTTAGCAGTATTTTCACTTCAAGATGATATGTTGTCTGGGATTACTTTTCAATGTAGCCTCTAGAATATTGTTCAAGTTCTCTAAGGTATCATACAAGGAAGCTAATTTTTCTGCATTGTAACTCTGTACACTGTACAACTAACGTATCATACATGGAAGCTAATTTTTCTGCATTGTATCTCTGTTTCATGTACAACTAACTTACATTCTGTTCCATTGCCAATCATTTTGTGATTATAACACTGTTCATTTAATTAATTATGAACATTTAACTTTAATGTAAAGGGTTGAGCTGGCTCAAATAGGGAGGGATTTGATCAATCCCACATAAAAAATTGTTTACTATTTTAATTTTTTTAGTTTTGGATCCAAATTAATTACATTTGAGATATTTCTTTTTAGAAGATAATTCAAATGCAATTAGTTCACATGATATCAGCTATGTTTATGGCTGCTAAGAAAACATGCTAGAAGCTATTTTATAATATAATCTATAGAACAGGTGTTGATAATAAGCATTTCTACGCTCCATTACATCGTTATAGAGATCAGCATGTAATATCTCAAAATGGGAATGCACAACAAAGCCTGCTGAAATAACGCACTCCTTAAGAATCTGTGCACTGAAATGAGTTTAGAGCTCCTAGATCCCTTAGAATAGTGGATCTAGTGTCTAGATCCAAAAGGAGAGCAAACACAAATCAAACTAAGTGAGGTAAACATACCTCCCACCATCTAATATAACTGGAAAACACCCAAAGAGAGGGGCCGCAGCTATATGCAACAAACTACTTCAGAAATAATGCAGTTTTGAGAGCATGAGCAGGAGACCAATAAGAGGGATCAACTTTTATATATACAACAATAAATCAGATCCATAATGAGGCCCTTACAGTATACAACAGAATGTAGAAGACAAGAATAGAAGAAATTCCTCAAGAAAGAGGGCTGCAACACATGTATTGACTGCAGAATAGCTTGACAACGTTATTTATAAGAGCTGCAGCAGCTGTATATTACACTCCAGATCTAGAGCAGATCTGTGTACAAAAGATCAGATCTATTTCAGATCTGTACACTAGAAAGGCTCCTTTACAAGATCCCCTTGGGGTTTTGATCAAATCATGCAACACAGAGAGTAGATTAATCTGCAATAGTATTCAGAAATTTCTGAAGATGTTTACAATAGAAGCAGATCAGATTTGTACAGAAAATGGATCAGCAATCTAATCCATGGATCACCATAGTGAAGGGAAAAACTCCAGCACCAGAGATCTCTCCTCAAAAAGTGGGTCAAAACACCCTGCAACTTCCTTATTGCAAATAACGCAGTCCTGGAAGGGAAACTGTGCTGTAAGTTGAAGCACTGGGTTGGCCTGATGCCAAGATCTGAAATATCAGCTCCAAAGGTTCATAACTCTCTTGCCCATGGGATAGAAGAATTTCCCAGTGAAAAGAGGCCCTGGAATGGCCTAGATCTAAGCAGATCTAGCCTCCACTTGCTGTAGCTTGCAAGGACAACCAAACCCTCAACAAGATCTGGGTTGTAGTTGGAAGATGAGCTTGGCCAAATGCCTGATAGTGGATGAGATCAACAAGACTCTCCCAAGAGCTCCTCAATGGAAGAGGTGGGATTCTCGAACAGGAACACCCAAGTGCTAAACAACACTATCCTCAGCTAAACAACATAGAATGATATATGTCTAAACAGACAATATATTCAAGAACATACACAATCAACAAGCTTCTTATGTTGTCCTCAGGGATAATTTTAGGGGCGAATTTTAGCCCAAGGGCGAAATTTAAGGGGTTTTAGATTTTGGAGGGGCGAATTTTATATATAAAATTTTTTTGTATAGTTTTGTATAATTAGCCCCAAAATTATTTTAAAAATAATTAATTATTATGTTTTAGCCCAAAAAAATAATGGCGGATAAAACCTGAAATGCTAAATTCGCCTGTCGATTTACTCGTTTGGATGGTTTTGTGTTGTATTCGCCCCCGATTTACTAAGTTGCAGGGTTTTGGAAGGGCGTTCGCCCCAGATTCACTTCTTTGCAGGGTTTTGGAAGGGCGCTGTGCTGTGATACTAAACTGGTTACCAAGCTACCAAGCTTGACCTTACGTTTATTAAGTTGCAGGATACTAACCAAACAGTGTTCAAACGCTCTCATGCGATATCTATCCCAACAGAGTGGCCGATTTCGAAAATTTGGTTGATTGAAGCTGTTTTCATAGGAATGGGAATGTGCATCCGAACAGTTGTTTCTGCATTCGCCCTCACTCTTAGGGGTTCCGTCATACATGGATAGAGCGATTGTTAGTGCAGTTGTCCTCACCCAAAAGGGTTCAGTCATACATGGATAGATCGATCACGAGTGTTGTTTATCAATCCATTATGATTTCATTGCCTACATTTGACATGGACCTCTCAGCCAAGCGAGACACCAGGTTCTTGCCTGCTGGGACAAAATCCAAATTCCCGTCTATTCCTGTTCCAATGATGCCCTCTGGATTCAACCTCCTTAGACCCCGACCTAACTGCTCAATTCAAATCTCCAGGGTTGGTTTACAGGAGGATTTTAAGGCACCTCCTCATACCCACACCCAACCAAATGATGATTATGTCGCTGCTGCTAATAACAATAAGAGTAGAAACAGAATCACAACAACAAGGAAATACAGAGGAGGAAGCTGCATCCCGTCGATTTTGCAGGCTCTAGAAAACAGTGATTGCGATAATATAGAGGAAGCCTTAAAGCCCCGGAAGCACAAGATAAGCCCCCAAGAGCAGACAATAATCCTCATAGAGCAACCCACTTGGGAAAAAGCCCTTGCCCTTTTCAAGTGGTTTCACATGCAGGAAGACTACAAACCAAATGTTATTCATTACAATGTCATTCTCAGAATTCTTGGTAGGGCTAAAAAATGGGAAGAACTTGAGGATTGTTGGACCCAAATGACCAAACAAAAGGACGAGATGCTGCCCACAAATAACACGTATGGCACCCTAATAGATGTTTATGGTAGGGCTGGCCTCAAGTCAGAGGCCTTGCATTGGCTCCAACACGTGGAACAGCAAGGGCTCCAACCAGATGAGGTGACCATGAATACTGTTGTTCATATGTACAAGAAAGCTAGAGAGTTTGACCAGGCGGAGGAGTTTTACAGAAAGTGGTCCCAAACTCATAGGCCACAGCGGGCTTTCACATATAATACTTTGATTGATATGTATGGCAAGGCAGGCCACGTCGGCGAATGCTCAAATGCCTTCTCGGAGATGCTCAAATCAGGTATTTGTCCTGACACTGTTACTTTTAATACTATAATTCATATTTGTGGTTCACATGGTCATCTAGAAGAAGCTGAGGTTCTGATGAATAAAATGGTGGAAATAGGGTGCCCGCCAAACGTTATGACTTACAATACTCTTATAGCAATGAATGCCAAAAATAACAATATAGACATGGCATTAACTTATTTCACCAGAATGAAACAAACTGGAGTTCGACCTAATATTGTAACTTATAGAACTCTGTTACATGTACTTTGTGGGAAACATATGATTAGAGAAGCTGAATCCCTGGTCCAGGAGATGGATGAATTGGGGGTTCATGTGGATGACTTCTCAAGGCCTGTTATTATCAGAATGTGCATAGAGATGGGGTTGCTGATCAAAGCATGGGCTTGGTTTGAAAGATTTCGGCTTCTTGGAGGAATCAGCTCCAGGAGCTACGCTGCCATTATCGATGTATATGGAGAGATGGGGTATTGGTTGGAAGCTGAGAAGGTGTTCGGCTACAGTTGTGAAACAGAAAGAGGAGCAAGGCAGAGTGTATTGGAATACAATGTTATGATTAAGGCTTATGGAATTGCAAAACATTATGACAAGGCATGGAGATTGTTTGAGAGCATGGATAATGAAGGAGTTTCACCTGATGAATGCACTTATAATTCTCTCATTCAGATGTTTGCTGCTGCAAGATTACCGGATGATGCAAAATGCTATATGATTAAAATGCAGGAGGCAGGGTTTGTGCCTAGTTGTGTAACATTTTGTGCTGTTATCGCTGTGAATAGTAGCCTGGGTAGAGCCATGGAGGCAGAAGACATTTATAAGGAGATGCTGAAGATGGGCATTGAGGCAGATGAAGTTGTTTATGGTGCACTGATAAATGCATTTGCACATGTTGGAAATGTGGAGAAATCTGTTCATTACTTTCAAATAATGCAAGACCGTGGCTTAGTAGCAAACTGCACGGTATACAACTCTTTGATCAAGGTATATCGAAAGGTTGGCCATTTGAGAGAGGCTCAGGAAACATATGAAAAGATGAAAAATTTGGGAGAAGGTCCAGATGTCTTTGCAACAAATTGTATGATTGATTTTTACAGTGATGCTGGTATGGTCAGTGAGGCAGAGTCAATTTTTAATGACTTAAAGCAAGTGGGCCAGGCTAATGAATTTTCTTATGCCATGATGGTTTGTCTATACAAAAAAATTGGCAGACTTAGCCAAGCCATTGAAATTGAAAAGAGATGCAGGAGTTTGGGCTTCTCACAAATAAGCTCTCTTTTAATAATGTCCTTGGAGTGTATGCAGCAGAGGGAAGATTGAGAGAAGCTACGGAAATTTTTCAGCAAATGTTAAAAGCGAAGGTTTCACCTGATGACATCACATACAAAACATTGGGTACAATTTTGAAGAAAGGAGGCCTTCCAATGGAGGCAGTAAATCAGCTTGAGATTGCACGGGAGAGTGGAATCCCCTACAGTATGCAAGCATTGATAGTGACTCTTTATTCCATGGCAGGAATGCACGAGGAGGCTTTGGAGGCCTGTGAACAATTAAAAGAAATTGGTTTGGAGCTTGATGTGTCTGCCTACAATGCTGCCATTTATGCATTTGGAAGTGCAGATAGGATTGATGAGGCTCTAAAGATGTTTATGAGCATGAAAACCAAGGGGATTGAGCCAGATGTTGCTACCTACACGAGTATGATCATTAGCTATGGAAAGGCAGGCTTGATAGAAGGTGTAAAAAGGATGTTTAACAAAATGAAATATGAGGGTTTTCAGCCAAATGAATCTACTTATAGAGTGGTAATAGATGCATACAAAAGTGCTGGAAGACTTGATCTTGCAGGGCTGGTTACTCAAGAGATGCAGTTTACTAAATCTCTTAAAGAAAATAACACTAAAGGATATTGAACTATAGACAGAAGTTAGTTTTCCTCTTCTTTATTGAAGAATTGTCAATTGTAGATTTTTTCCCCTTGAAGAATTTCAAGTCATCCACTGTTTCATTTGCAGACTTCTTTTGTTTCTTTGAACTATGCTATGGCTATAAGTCGTGGAGCTAAAATCTCAATGCAGAGATACAAATTAAAAGAACTGAAAAAAATAAATTGAGTGTTAGCTGTTGACTATTTGACTTTCATAATGAACTATTTGACCTTAATAATGAACAAATTTTCATTTCCTGTATCTGTGGCTGCCATCCAGCAGAAACAGAGGACACAATATTATATTCCACTAGAGTTTTAATACAATTACAGATGTTTGAGTTATATCCTAAGCTTCATATTTCCCTCTCAACAAACCTTTTAAACTGTGGGTCTGTCAGATATATGGCAAAATGATAAGACATGAACATAGCAGAAAACCTTGGATAATCACAATCAACTGTGGATAGTTTGTCGTCACTTGGCATGTCCTTTTTTCGGCCTCTCTATTTTTTAGCTTTTGAATTGTATCCTTGAACGCCATTTCCAGATCTGTCATCATATGCAAACAGTAGTTCTAACTCGGAGCTACTTGCATCTTCTTCCTCTTTTAATTTTGTTGACAGAGATTTCAATTTTGTCTCTTTTTTCACTAACCTTCTTCATGTTGGAACTGTTAATAGTTAGGCTTGATGTATGAGCCTGTTGAAGAACATGAACTTCCAGGTGGACAGATCTCTCATTCTCCCTTCAATCTGAAGTCCATTTCATGTTTTGAAGAAGGTCAACTTAGTGTTTTGAAGACTTTATGTTAGCAGCATCATGTGGTCCTTGGCAAGAGACCCAAGTTAGGAATTTTACGGTCAAGTGGCAATACATTAAAAAGGAAGAGACATGGTTTTGTCTACAGATGAGTGGCTTTATCTATGATTCTGTCCAGTTGTAACTTAATCTCCAGAACGAACATAAAAGAAATCACTTATCTTCAGATATTTTTGATGACTTCATAAGGGAATATTAGTATAACCTGCAAATAAGGGATTCACATCCTGCTAGAACTGATGCAGACTTTTAAGTCTTGTAACATCCCCCAGCCACCCAAATAGGGTGATGCTACCAACTCCAGTACTAATACCATAACTGACAAATAACATATAATTAAACTAGGACAACATAATAACCAATATAAAACAGTTAACCATGAGCAACAGATAAACAACAATGTATATACTATACACAACACTTATCTGATAAAATCACCCACTTGCTGCAGACCTTGGATGTACTGCGCAGCCATAGACCGCACTGCTCTAGTTCTCTCAGCAGCAGATCACCCTTGAGCCGGGGCCATAACTCCACAATGACAACGACTTACCTAAATCCAGGTACATAACCAGTACTGAATATGAGGAGGGACAAGGTACCAAACCCCAACAGCCTCCAACTAACAGTCTCACATCCCACATTAGTCCACTCAACTCAAGGTAGTGCACCTCCTTCTCTACATCTGTAGGCATCGAAATGTGCCACTACCCTTCCAGGGTTTCCAACTTGGGTTGGCCAAGGATATATGGGAGCCATGTGGCTTCCAAAAGTTCCAACTTCTCTCAGGGGTCTCCAAGTACCCTCCAGGCCCACACAGGGACATCTGTCCCTACACTTCTCCCTCTAGGGCTCCAACCTTCCCCAAGGCAGCCCAAGGAGAAGTGTGGTTTTATCTAGACCCACCTAGGGTCCTCAGGGTATAATAGCTAGGGATCCTCTTGTTCTTCTTAGAATCAGAACCACAATCATCCCCCTTGTAATATTTGATGGAAAGGAAGGCTAAATAAATAATTCCCCTTCGTTATCTTTTATTTTCAATTTAGTATAATTATTATTATATTAGAATGTATTATAATGTTATAATATATTTTAATATAATCCCATAATTTTTTTTTATGTGTGGGTCACGAACACCGGAGATCAATAGCTGCTATGTCCATGGAAACTATCTGGGCATATCCAGGTTGATCAAAGATAGTAGTGAACATATCCCAAATATGTCATTTCATAACATTTTCTCAATTCTTTCTTTATGGAGGAAATGTAATTGTCATTGTTCCTTGTCATCAGAAGATCATCTACATCACTACAAGATATACCACTGTTTTGCCAACTTTCTTGACAAACAAAGTTGCATCATCAAGATCGTAGTATTTGAAATTGAGTTTTAGAAGATTCTCAGCCAATTTCTCGTACTAGGCTCACAATACTTGTTTGAGGCCATACAAGGATTTGATAAACATACTTTGTGTTCATGACCCTTCACAACAAATTCTTTTGGTAGAGACATAAAAACATTCTCTTTCAGATCTCCATTCAAGAAAGCAGTTTTTACATTCATTTGATGAACTTTCCAATTGTTTTGAGCTGCCAAGGCAAAGAGAGTCGAGATAGTAGCCCATTTTGCTTTGGGGGCAAAATTCTCCTCATAATCGACCCCTTCCTTCTATGCAAAACCTTTTTCCACGAACCTAGCTTTATGCTTGTCAAGTGAGCCATCTGCTTTATACTTGTTCTTGAAGACCCACTTGTAGTCAATTGGTTTGGTTCCCAATGGAGGATCAACCAGCTTCCAGGTTCCATTCTTTATCAAAGCATCATATTCTTTCTGCACCACTTCTTTCCATTTATCACGAGAAGTGACTTTTTTGAAAGAAGTTGGTACAAAATCTGTAGACAAATTTAATTCACAGTCATAAGAAACATCCATATCAACAGGGGAATCAGAATCGTCTACATCACCTCCACTTTGTCTAGCAGAGCTCCCTGTCCTTGTCTTGACTCTTTCCAACCTCATCAAGACGAACACTTTCAAGTGTCTTTGTGAGCCATTTTGGAAGACCTTTTTGAGATGGCCCAGGCTGTTCAATCGACTGAGATGGGGTCGAATCAAGATTTATCCTTCCAATTCTCTCAATCACATCACTCAAAGTGTCTTCCTGATCAGTGGCTGGAGCTTCATGAGGGGGAGAGTGCTTCAGAAGGAGATTCCATAGATTGATCCAATATAGGGATACCCCTTCAAGATGTGGGATCTCATTATCAAATTCTTGAAAGGATTTTGCATGTCCGAATCTGTCCAAGCGATCAAGCTATCGCTCAACAACATTGTCAGTCTTGGACGTTTCAAGAAAGATCACATCTCTAGATATTATAAACTTCTTATTTACTTCATCATAGAGATGATATGCTTTGGAGGTATCAGAGTATTCCAAGAAGATACATTTCCGACTCGCACCGAGTTTGCTCCTTAGGTATCAAGGCATAGCAGGTGGAACAAAAAACCCTAAGATGCCTCACCAAAGGAATGTGGCCATACCACATTTCATAGGGAGTCTTGTTTTTTAGAGCATGAGATGGACACCTATTCTTAATATACACAACACAAAACTGCACCAACCCAAAACATCAGCTTTACATTTTTGAAAAAGATCATTGAGCATACCATATTTAAGATATTCCTATTCATTCTTTCAACTACACCGTTCTGTTGAGGATTATAAGGCATAGTTGTTTGATGTTTGATCCCATACTATCGAAGGTAGTTTTCAAATTCATTTGAAGTATATT
Source organism: Pinus albicaulis (assembly GCA_034641835.2). NCBI lineage: Eukaryota > Viridiplantae > Streptophyta > Pinopsida > Pinales > Pinaceae > Pinus > Pinus albicaulis. The sequence continues at coordinate 88,689,041 of CM076570.1, forward strand.
ATTTTCCATTATCAGTACAAATAGAGCTAATATGAGATTGTGTATCATTTTCAATCCATGCATAAAAGTACTTGAAAGTTTCAAAAGCTTCAAATTTGTTCTTCAATAGATATACCCAATACATTCTGGTGTTGTCATCAATAAAAATCATCATATATTTATTACCATTTGTAGAAGGAATAGGCATATGGCCACACAAGTCAGAATGAATGAGTTTAACATTCCACAAGTGCTGTTTAAAAACCATTCATTAACAAACAAACCAATCTATTAGAGAAAAATACCTTGTTTCTAAACCTCCCCTTATCCTTCTTGTTCTTGGTTTTGTGTTCTTTCTTCAGAAACCAAACCTCTGATTAGGGCATGTTGTAACCACTATTACAGTCCTGCCAACTCGACCTCCACTGCTCAAGAGACTATGGTTGCCCTTCTTTTATCAAGTCTTTCCATACGTTGGGTTATAAGACACCTTCTAGACTATCGTTGCATCCTTTTGGTCCTCAAAAGGATACCTACAGCAGTTCAGTTTCCCACAAATATTTGCAAAGATATTCCTCCACAGATGCAACACATAATTACTTGTGATGTTTCACACTTTGGATGATCTTCAAACTCCTGCTCCAGCTCTTTTAGGAACAACATTCCAACCTAGCAGACTTCCTCTACGAACCAAGCACCCTTGCAACCTTCTTAACAGTCTCTATCTACCTTCAACCCTCTCTGAAAGCCTTGCTCTACCCAGGTATTTATGCAGCCTGCTAACCTACATTCAAACCAAGCACAAGAACCCTACAACAACCCTGTTGCAACTTGGTCCTACAATAGATTATCTCTAGACTTTCGGACCTAAATTTATTCAAGGAACATAGATAAGGATGGCCTAACAACTTGGCCTTGTGATACTTTTCATCATTTCATAACAAAGATACAAACTTGACTTATTGGTCCAACTATTAGGCTCTCAATTCAGATGCTTTTCCTCTAACCTGTGCCAAACCAATATCAAAAAAGACAAATACAAAAACCTCATTCTTACTTTTGTTCTTGTTTAGTTCTGCTCATCTGAGGTATGTGAGGTTCTCTTGAGGAGAGATCTAATCTAGTTGGATGTATAATATTATACTCTTCTTAGTAGTTTGTATTTTCAAGCTTAACCCACAGATCGTTGTTATGGCCTAGCTCAGAGAAAGTAATATGAGTAGTCATGCATATGCATTGTCTTAGAGACATTACATGTCAAATTTTTTCCCTTTGCAGCAAGCAAAAGGCCTCCAACTCTGGATCATTGTATAGTTGTAGTGTTTTGCCATCAATTATTGCTTTCTAGATTTTGCACCTTCGAAGAGTCGTCATACATAAATGGTCTTATTGGATAAGCAAGCTACCTATGGTCTTAAATTGTAGCACCACAATTTTCACCTCAAAACTCGGATTGCACACCTTACATATCTTTTGATTATCCTTAATCCCTTCAAAACATAACTCTTTGGAATGTTTTAATCCCAATTTGTAAATTTGTATTTTGAAAAATATATTTAGATCTTTGATGTCCAATGGTACTTCCCTGGGTAATGGTATGTTGTTGCATTGTAGGGATTCCTTGTAAATACATATCACCTGCACATCGGTTGGGAAAATACGCTAAAGCTGTATATCGACCTGGATGCTTGGACGTGGCATGTAAAGATTTAGCTTTGATACCTGCAGCAGTAAAGGCAGCCAAAGAAGCTGATGCAACTATTCTGGTTGTGGGGTTAGATCTAATTCGAGAGGCAGAATCACATGATAGACAGATTCTATTGTTACCTGGATATCAAATGGAACTTGTAACTTCAATGGCCAGTGCTTCCAAAGGACCAGTTATAATGGTCATCATGTCTGGAGGTGGAGTGTCCATTCAGAGGAGGATTTTGATATAAAAATTTCTTGAACATGTCCCATGATCCATTGTCACATCGTTTTCGAACCTCTTCTCATGTTAGTGACCCATTTTTTTCAACCAGCATCACCATATAGAAATTTGGATCAACGGGATTGGGTAAAACATGTCCTTTTAGGCCAAGGTTTGGTTCAGGTCTAATTCAAAAAACCACATCACTTGTACCCAAATTGATTGCAAGGTCTCTAGGATGATTCAAATCTAAACCTGCCAATCTATTTGGATTGTCTCCAAACCACTGGATAACCAAACAATTTTTGTCAAACATGAATTTGTCTACAAAATATGACCTTAAATTACCAGCAATAGCATATGATGGAGCCAATGGTCCAAGTTTCTTTTCCAAGTTTGGAGCAGTGGCCTCTAAGGCTTCCTTAGACTAATTTCTTTCTCTTAGATCCATCAAATTCATCCCTGCTCCATCGGTTTCATCAATATTGGCATAGCCACCAATAAAAAGGGATGTCATGAAAGAAATTACAAGAGAAATTATTTCAGTGTTATCATAGATATCCTTGTTTTTCTGATATAATTTCCGTATCTGAGGTCCTGTGTATCTTTCATGTGCACAAGACCCAGTAAGAAAATCCAATTCAAGTATTGCGCCAAAAACCTTCTCAATTTCTCTGCACTATGATGTTGTACTATTGTCCATACAAATAGATGATTCATTTGTGGAGAAATCAACCTGAAGCTAGAAAACCAAAGGATCTTTTGGATTCACTCCTTTTATAATGGATTCCAGGGAACCATTTCTCCAATAAACACTCCCGGGATAAATCTGGAATCTCTAGTGCAGGTTCTGAAAATGTTCAAAACACTCGAGAGGTTCAGATATCAAAGCAGAAAGGTGAGCAAAGGCCACAAACAGCAAAAATAATGCACTGATATTTTTACGCAGCTAACGATTGTTGAGATGAATTTACAAACCTTGGCTTCCTTGATGGCCAAACATTATGTACCTAAAAATGGAACTCAAACATACAAAATGATCATCCCATGTGGTGACAAGGGACAAGTAAAGAGGAACATCAACAGCCAAATAGCAAAGCCTTGAAGTATAAAACACACTGCCACAGCATGATCTATCCCGCATGTCACCTCAGGCATGTCATCAATCACTTTGTCTTGGAAATTTTGATATTTGATGGAGTTAGTTTAGCATCAACCAATCACTCTAGGATCAATTCACTGGAAGGAAATATGACTGGGATCAATCATTATATTTAAAAATGGTATTAGAACTAGAAAAATAATTACTGGAACTGTACATATTTTCTGCATGTGCAGATTAGGGAAAACCGGTTTTTGGTAAGGCAGATCAATGGATATCTCAGCTTTCCAGGAGGTACAAAAGTCTCCTTTCTGTATATGAAAGAAGATGGGCAGCTTCTTTTGAAGAATTGTAAATCAGTAGAATCTTGGGGCAAAGGCCTGCTAAAATATAAAAAAAAATCTATCCCCAAAACAAGGCTATATTGCAATTGAACCTCATGTTTTTGCAGTAGATTTTTTGTTAGATTTGACTGCTGCTTATCATGGAGCAGGAAAATGAATGGCACATAGCCACTTCTTCCATTTAAAATCCAGATTAATAAGTTGTTGAGAGAGAAAAACACATCACATACTGGCAATCATGTTGGTTGTGAAATAACTAGGCATAAGATAAGTATAAGCAACCACTTGCGGGAATTAATCTTTTCAAATATCACATAAATTAAAAAAAATCATTTATTTTTCAAAAGGTAGCAACAGTTTTGCTGCCAAAAAAGGCACCCTCTGAGCATGAGACCTTGAACATGTTTCTCATACAAAAAAAACATGCACAACAGCAAAAAACTATAAAAATGCACATGCATGTGCTGCACAATTATGTTACATTGTTGTTACATTTATAAGATCGAGCCAGGTTACACTCGAGGAAGAAATTATATATGGTTCTCAATCCACCCAAGGGAAAGAGTAGATTTTAATATGCTTGGCTCAATACACCATAGTCTATGTAATGGGAAATATGAACTATTTTGTGGATTCTGTAATCATTACTTTGTGATGAATAATAGGAATCAACATTCCTGGATACCCAGATTCATGCTAACATTTGAACTGTGTCCAGGCCCTGCCTGTCCACCCAAGAAATAATATATAATACTCACATCCACCTTGTCAAAAGATAAGATTCTGCCTACTAACTGAACCTGGTTCAATACACATTAGACACTAAAAATAATGACTACCATTAATAGCCTGAGGACCCCATATATGATCACTTTTCAAGGGATTTTCGAAGTAGCTTTCTTGATTATCTTAAATCCAAACTCTCTGCCAACATTGAGGTGCTACAAAACACACTACATGGCTCTTACAGCTGCATCTACCACCAAAACTTCATAGATGCATGCACAACTGCAAACTGGAGCTAGATTATTCCCATGTCTTGTATTTATCCAGCAGCCTACCCATTATTAAGGCTCTCTTCTAGCCATGACTCACAGATGAAGAACACTGTACACACCATCAAAGACCTCCATGGGTACCATCCACAGGCTTTTGAACATAACGTCTCAGACAGTAAAAGCTATCATAGTCCATGTTGCCTTGATGCAGGTGTGCAGAGTCCGAAGGAAATTTCTGACCTTTTCTGCAATAAAATCTTCAATATTACTTTACAAATCCCAAGAGCAGTTACAAGACCGCCACCAAGCAGCAGGGACCCTGAACTGTACGAATGGTGTAACTGGAGGAAACAAGACAGTCTGTTAGATCCAGGCAAGAGAACCACGATCATTTGCAGTTTGAGGACGCCCTCTTGTGGGTGTTGGGTGCCGTTGCACATTTAGCTCCTGTAAACATGCAAAAATAGTAAACAATGATCAAATTAACTATAGTCAAAATGACAAAAATGCTAAATGTGCAAACAACACCAATATATGGATAGATTATATACATAACCAAAATGACAAAGAAATACCTGCATCCATGTGTCTTCGAGGTGACGTTTAGGTGATGTTTCTGGCGATGTGATCGCAGGAGGAAGTGGATGAATCAGTTTCGGGACTACTACAAGGTCCCTGCCAAGAACTAAGATTGCACCTGCATTATTTGTAGTACCTATAAAAAAAAGAAAATAATTGCCGTCAGAGAGCTAGTTAAATTAATCTCCACACTAAAGTCCATACAACAAATATATAATTACCGCAATAATTGGTGGCAGAGAAAAGAGTTATCAAATGGCCTTGGGCAAACGCTCAAAGCCATCCATGACACATTCATGTGCTCGTACAATGATCTGCAGATCATTATGGTTGCAAAACTCCATCACTCGATCAGGCTGAAAAGTGGAAGACACCATCAGCTCAATCAGTTGGCTAGCTTTCCATCAAAAACTCAAGAACCTAAACTTCACTCATCTGCTAGAAAGGAAGAAAAACAAATGTCCAGAAATCCATGTGCTCATATAAACAGGTTCATGATTATGCCACGTGACCCACGGTTATAAAATACAAAAATTGAAGACTCAAGTGATTGAGAATGCTTAGAAGAAATATATTTTGTAAGTCTCAGAAATGAAACTGCATGATTCTTCTGCAACAGAAATTTATAGAGCCATAATGAAGGTTTCTTCGAAAATATCCTTGCTGAGAGCTTTGTAAATATATGGAACAAGCAACGAACTTTTTAAATGGATTTCTCCAAAGTTCTAGGTGCCCAGGTCTCTCAGAATCACTTCTATTGGAATCCAAGGAATGTAAGCTGACGTTTAATTCAAAAGGTTATCATTAAGAAGTGAAAATTACAGTTGATATACCTGAGCTATGTTGCATGAAGCATCTGAGGCCGGTCATCATTTTGAGAACCAAGTGCCAGTGTCCATTATTCTTGTTGAGCTTTTGTGGCAGAATCTGTGCTAAAAATGCATATCTTTACTATCTTCTTGATCCTTTCCAAATTTTCTTTCACCTGAGCAGCTATCATATCCTCGACTGGCCACTTTAAATTTACTGTTGCTTTGAAAACAGATCTCTAACTTATGGTATTCTTTAGGTTAATGAGAAGATTAAGGGCGTCCAAATATCTCTTTTTCCTCTATCACTCCTATGTCATTTTATTTTCACTCTCAGAGGAGAAGGGTCAATAGCTTCATAAACTGTTTGATGGGCTTTGTTACACACCCAAGTGGGTAACCCCTAGGAGAAAAATTTTGTCCTATGGATGGATCACTAATTGAACAAAATTATAGATCATTTTTGGTTGTATTCTTGTTCCCATGCTTCACCTTGGTGGTTTTTACTTACCCCTAGTCTAGTGTGATCTTCCCTGAGGCCTTTCTTCCTGATCTATTTTGTCAAACAAAATAATGTACATCAAAAATTGCTCAAGTTTGCAGATTTTGTGTCAGTTCCCGCATTCAAATTTAGCTCTTTTGCCTCGGTTTTGTTTCCAATATACTTCCAAATTTGATGAGTTTTAGTTTTGGATATAAATTTTATGGGTTTTGGATTTGAGATTGAGTTCATCCTCAAGATATATGGGATTGGGATTTTCTTTGTTTTTGAATTCTCACATTCCAGTTGTCTGTTGTTCAGGCGGGAGCAACAATTCTGTGGGACCTCATAGTTGGTGGGTGGGATGTTTCCTATTGGTCAGAGTTTGTGTTGAGTGCACAGGGAAGCTATTCAACTCTAATTGACAAGAACATAAAGTTGTCTTCATTTGATGAGTCAATTTGCAATTCCTTCAAGGCATCAAAGGCAGGTTAGATAGTTCTGATAATAGACAAGTCCTCTTCAAACAAGAAGAAGGCTCAAAACTCGACCTATATGCCAACTACTTCTTATGATCGTTCCTAGGAACATGAATCGTAATTTTTGTAGGTGTAAAATTTATCACAAGTTTTCTCTATTGTGGTCGAATTTGTGGAGGTTATCTCAAAATTTATTTAAGGTACCATGGATCTAAATTTCTTATGAACTTTCAACATTAACAAACTTTGGTGCAAATTGTTGATCAATTCTCACTTGGTTAGGGTTATAGATGTTAATGAAAATTTTGTGTGCATGCATGAGAGTTGGGTGAAAATGCACAATGTTGTGTAGCATTAGTGTGATAAATATGGGATAGTGCAAAGCATAGTTTTGAAGATTAGTCTAATTTGACTCATACCTAATCAACTCAGTCAAGTTGATTGTTGGTTGAACGGTTAATTGTTGGTTCAATGGACATAAGATTTTGCAAGCACAAATACCAAAGGGAAAAATGGAGCCCATCATGGGGTACTCTTTGTAATTCTCCACCACTGCTACCTTCCATGCTTCCTCAAACTCCTCTCCAACCTCAATATCAGTGCTAGTAGTAGCATGAGCAACAACACTACGCTTAGTAGAACTAGAAGAATTTGTTTTCCAAACTGCACGAGAACTACTTCCCTCATGAGTCACCATGTGCCATGCTTGGTCTCGGTGGTTCTCTTCTTTCTACTCCTAGTTCAACTACCATATATTCATTGGAACCAACACCCCGAACTCCACTAGACAACGATTCACCATTTTGTAGTAGTGATTCGCCATCTGTACTGGTGATTCGCCATGATTTTACAAGATAATATAATCTCGTGAGAAATTCGCCAAAAAATTATATATACATATTATATTATTAATAAAATCGCCTTCCATTTTTCCTATGTATCATGGGGATTCGCCCATTTATTATATATATAAATTTAGGGGGGTTCTTAAAATTATCCCTGGTTGTCCTCCTCTTCCTCTTATAGGATGAAAGTCTTGTCAAACCCTAAACCATCTCAATGATTTAGCTCCATTCACATGAGAAGCCACCAACTAAAACTGCGTTGTGTCTCTAGGAGATTCATTGTATCTAGACAGCACTGTTGATTTGGTCCTAGTTGACTTGGTCAAGTGCTCCAGTCTCTTTCACACCTAAGTGCCCAGTTTTGTCCATGTTCACATGCGGCATTGATTTATTTTGTTGATTAAGAGTTTTATTGATCCTCTACATTTTTATTCATGAAACAAAATATTGAGACAAAATTGTATATTTCCATTAGCTTGGGCTAATTGGGAATATTACAGTCCTCCCATCCAAAATGTTGCTTGTCCTCAAGCAACTGATAGGGTGAGTGCTGCAACACTTCTCCTTCTTCATTGGTGACAACATCAAGGATCAAGATTTCATCATGAGCTAAGTGTTCACCAATTCAAGCCTCCATGAACTGTTCCTCCAAAGTCATCATGAGATGTACAAAATCCATCCCACAAGGAGTCAAGAACTCAACAGAAGCAAACATGGTTGGTCCAATACTCTCTCTAAATCATGTAGCATAAGGTACATAGAGAGTTTCCATCCCATGTGATACATACAAACTGCCCATCCTCCCTCCATACAATCCCATGAAAAGTACAACTATATCATCCAAGTATGGAAGCATAATTACATATACACAAACAGACATTTGGGCATGAGGAGGTGGGTCAAAGTCCCACATATGGTGCCAGCGCAGTGCATCTCCTGCCTGCATCAGATCAAGGTATGATAAGTGGTTTCCCCCACCACTTACTTGCTACACAAGTTATCTCACCATGGCTGAAAATGTGAGATATGTTTGGTGCCTTTGGGAAGCACCCATCATGAAAAAGAATCTCCCTTTGCATAGCAGGGGAGTGGCCAAATTCAGAGATTGCAGTGACCCAATGTTTGCCATGAGATTTACATGATACAACACTCCTCTTGGGAGTCATGGCTTGCAACATGGTGAAAGAATGTGTCAAGTCAGAAAATGAAGCTTGTGTTACATGATCAGATTTTTCACCATCAATGTTCCCTCTATACATGGAATTGTGCAAAAAAATTTCTCCCCTTTCAAGAGAAGGGAGAAATGACTGAAATGACTCTTGCATAGAGTCCTTTTGCTGCCCCAACTCCACATAGCTCTTGCATTCTAGAAAATGCTGATGTAGCTCCCCTCCAAAGCCTTCCCATTCAAAGCATCTCATGATAGTGTTGTAGATCATCATAGAATAGGTAGGGTTGAAACAGAACTCCTTAAGGACCCTTTGTAGCATCCTCTCCTTGAGCTTGGAGGCTCTAGGTAAGAAGATCCTATCATGATGATAGATGACTCCCTCATGGACTAGATAGCCCTCTTCATGCACTTGGTCATCAAGCATCATACAAGTGTAGAGATCCTTGGAATAATCCACCAACAGCTGCGATTTCCAATATAGATCTAGACTCCCCAACAAAGACATCGCTGATGATGCATCAATAGGAATGCTTGCCATGTTGCTGATCTCTCCTTTGACATTCCTTATTCCAAAAGTACAAGTAGGAAGGACATACCTTCCCTTTTCCTCCTCCAACAGTGCAGAATCAGGGATGAAGGATGGTGAGGATGATGAGAGAGGAAAATCTTCCTCCTTCTTGTGCTTGCTCAAGCCTTCCAGCGCTGTAGCTGTGTCTCCTAATGCTCCTTTCCCTCCTGGATTTGATTTTGGAGCATCAAGTAGTGGGATATCTCCCACTAGAACTGAATCAGGTGGCCTCCCTAGTGGTTTGCCACTAGATGAGAGTGTCCCTTGCAAGAATCTCAATAACACGAGAGAAGGGACAGTGAGGTCCTTGCTTCCACTGCGCAAATCCATCTTTGTTTTCTGTGTGGAAGTGTTATGTGAGGGGTAAGAATGCATGCCTCTGGTCATTTGAGGTGCACCACTCTTCTTGCTCACCCATTCCATTTGCAAAGCCTCCCAATCAGTGGTGACTTTCCCCAATGTAATCAGCCATTGAACACCCAAGATAACATTGGTGTCTGGTATGTCAACTACAAAGAAGTGATCCACCAAAGTGTAGGATCCCATGGTGACTGAAAGTGATGGGACATAATGCATGCATTGCATTGTTCTATCTCCTGGGACCAAAATAGAGAATCCCTCAAAGGTATCAGTGGGTATGGCCCTCCTTTGCACAAGATGAGCATCAATAAAGTTGTGGGTGGCCCCACTGTCAATAAGAATAGATACCCTCTGATTCATGATTGAACCATGAACTCTTAAGGTCAAGTACTTAGGTACTCTCCTCAAAGATGCAAGAATTCCTCCAATAGGAGCAAAAGCTCCACTCCCATCTCCCGATGGTGTTGGATCTCCCTCAACATTGTCAGCGTTGTGACCTCTCCTTGGTTCATCATCTTCTTCTTCCTCCTCAAAATCTGAGAAGACTTCTATGTAGTGTGTTTTTTCAGCAACACATCTATGTCCAGGTGCCCATGATTCTTGGCAAGTGAAACATAGCCTCTTCTTCCTTAGCTCCCTCCGGACTTCAATATCAAGAGGCTTCTTGAATGAGCTCTCCTTGGAAGGAGTAGCTTTCTCTTCCTTCCCTTTAGAAAGGTAAGAGGGCTTGTTCTGAAAGGTTGCCTTTGCTTTTGGCAAGGCATCTTGAAGGTCTTTAGCCCTCTCAATGGCATCATACAATGTAATGGGCTTGGTAGATTTAACCAACCCATGCAGAGGTTCATCCAAGCCATCGATGAACATGTACACCCTCCTTGCTGCAGACAGATCAGGAACCATAACAGATAATCTCAGAAACTCAGAGATATAATATTCTGCATTACCTGACTGCTTCAACTTTGCAAGGCTCATGAAAGGCGCTTCTGGATCCTTTCTGTCAAACCTCTCCACCAGTTTTCTAGTAAATTCAGAATAGGTAGTCCCATTGGCATGGCCCAATGTAGACAACCCATGGAACCACCAGTTGTGTGCTTCACCTTCAAAGTGCAGCGCTGCAATCTTGATAGCTTCCATCTCAAGGACTTTGTTCAATTGAAAATAGATATCCAGCTTTTCTACCCATGCTTTGGCAGAACTAGTGGATGACCCATCAAACTTGGGTAAAAAGAATCTACCCATAGAGTGATGTCGATCATGATTCTGAGTGAATCCATCATCTCTATACTGATGCCTTGGTCTTCTTTTGTCCTTGAGGTGACAAAACTCTTGAAAACTCAGGTGGTCCTTGAATCTCTGATTCTGGGACTCATATTCTTCAAAGTAGTCTTCAAGGGATGCTTGCTCATGAGGTCCTTCATTCTCCACAGCCAAACAAGTAGGCATAGTAGAGCGTTGTGGAGCTTGTGGCTGGTTTACTGGTTGATCATTCCATTGGTGAGACATGTCAGAGCTTTCGCCGGGATGAAACCTCCTAGGAGATTCCTTGAGCCTGTCTAGTCTCATCTCTTTGATCTCTCTGGCAGGATCTTGCATGGCTACCAAAAGAGTTCTTGCAAACTCTTCTCCTTCTTTATCACTTCCGGTTTCAGGGGTTTTACCCTTGTCTTGATCATCATTGGTGTAATCAAATTTCTTCTATCTTCTATTCAGATACCTCTTTTCTCTGTCATTAAGAGGCTCATCTTCTTCTGAGGTCATATTGGCTTTGGCTCTTCAATGAAAGCACAGGTTGTGCCAAGAAAGAAGCTTTGATACCACTGTAATATCCCAAAATGGGAATGCATAGCAAAGCCTGCTGAAATAATGCACTCCTTGGGAATCTGTGCACTGAAATGAGTTTGCAGCTCCTGGATGCCTTAGATCAGTGGATCTAGTGTCTAGATCCAAAAGGAGAGAAAAAACAAATCAAACTAGGTGAGGTAAGCAGACCTCCCACCACCTAGTATAGCTGGAAAACACCCAAAGAGAGGGGCTGCAGCTATATGCAACAAACTGCTTCAGAAATAACGCAGTTTTGAGAGCATGAGCAGGAGACCAATAAGTGGGATCAACTTTTATATATACAACAATAAATCAGATCCATAATGAGGCCCTTATAGTATACAACAAAATGTAGAAGACAAGAATAGAAGAAATTCCTCAAGAAAGAGGGCTGCAACACATGTATTGACTGCAGAATAGCTTAACAACGTTATTTATAAGAGCTGCAGCAGCTGTATATTACACCCCAGATCTAGAGCAGATCTGTGTACAAAAGATCAGATCTATTTCAGATTTGTACACTAGAAAGGCTCCTTTACAAGATCCCCTTGGGGTTTTGATCAAATCACGCAACACAAAGAGTAGACCTGAGATCAAAAGTAGCAGATCTGCAGTAGTATTCATAAATTTCTGAAGATGTTTACAATAGAAGCAGATCAGATCTGTACAAAACATGGATCATCAATCTAATCCATGGATCACCATAGTGAAGGGAAAAACTCCAGCACCAGAGATCTCTCCTCAAAAAGTGGGTCAAAACACCCTGCAACTTCCTTCTTGCAAATAACGCAGTCCTGGAAGGGAAACTGCACTGTAAGTTGAAGCACTGGGTTGGCCTGATGCCAAGATCTGAAATATCAGTTCCAAAGGTTCATAACTCTCTTGCCCATGGGATAGAAGACTTTCCCAGTGAAAAGAGGCCCTGAAATGGCCTAGATCTGAGCAGATCTAGCCTCCACTTGTTGTAGCTTGCAAGGACAACCAAACCCTCAACAGGATCTGCGTTGTAGTTGGAAGATAAGCTTGGCCAAATGCCTGATAGTGGATGAGATCAACAAGACTCTCCCAAGAGCTCCTCAATGGAAGAGGTGAGATTCCCAAACAGGAACACCCAAGTGCTAAACAACACTATCTTCAGCTAAACATCAGAGAATGATATATGTCTAAACAGACAATATATTCAAGAATATACACAATCAACAACCTTCTTCTGTTGTCCTCCTCTTCCTCTTATAGGATGAAAGTCTTGTCAAACCCTAAACCATCTCAATGATTTAGCTGCATTCACATGAGAAGCCACCAACTAAAATTGCGCTGTGCCTCTAGGAGATTCACTGTATCTAGACAACGTTGTTGATTTGGTCCTGGTTGACTTGGTCAAGTGCTCCAGCCTCTTTCACACCTAAGTGTGCTTATGTAAATAGCCCAGATTTGTCCATGTTCACATGTGGCATTGATTTATTTTGCTGATTAGGAGTTTTATTGATCCTCCTTTACATTTTTATTCATGAAACAAAATATTGAGACAAAATTGTATATTCCCATTAGCTTGGGCTAATTTGGAATATTACACAACCACAAACAAAAATGAAAAAAGACAACAAATTCACATCACAATTTCACTAAACATAAATGTAGAAAAACACTTGCAGGCACTCTAATATAAATTATTTCTAAAAAAGTTCTTAAAATTTTTAGTATTGGACATAATCTTAGCAGAAAAGTTTTCCCAACAATAAAGATTATGCATATTGTTTTGAATGGGCCTCAAGTTTACTACAAAAGTTGAAAAGTTACAATCAACTACATTGGTTGGTGTCTTAGGTTCCTTGTCATGTTGGTTACAAACGTTGATGATTATTTTTAATGGAACAAAATATATGAATGATTATTTTCTATGCTTATGTTTCCAATGGATCAAATTGCATGAAAAGAGACATAGAGCTATATATCCTCAAACTTGTATTGGGTGTGATTGAAACACAAGTCACAAAGTATTCTTGCATATTTTTTTGTAAAGATTTAAAAAGTTGAACCCTGTGACATACTCCATTTAGCTTAACTATGTCTGAAAACTATCTTAGTCAACCATTTGCATCAAATCACCAGTTTTGGAAAAACAAAAGAGGGAAATAATAAGATTAGATTGTTCAAATAGCAACTAACATTTTCAATCTTTTTCCAAATGGGTGTTATTGTGCTGACATATGGAGGAGTTTGACATGTGGGGAAGGAAGATGATGGAATGGGTGAAAGTCGGAGGAGCTCCTCCCCCCTTGTCATTTTGACTTGTTTTAACTCTTGTTCATTGATAGCTCCCCAACGTGGAATCACAATGTACCCAAACTACCCTTAGATGAGAGGGTTCAAAGGTTATGGTTTGTGTTTTTCTTATATTTTGTAATAGTCTTTGCTTAAACTTGTGTTGCATGTGGATTAGGGAAATTTCTTGCCCCTTAACTCTATTTCTCAATGGCTCTTTCACAAATAGGAAGTGGTCAAGCTCATAAATATGATGGCCTATCAATATTGGAATCATCCTGAGGTAGATGAGTCAAAAGATGATGGGGAGAAGAAGCTCGATTTGGAGATTGTCATTATTTCTGAGCCTTGTCTCAAAAAAGCTTAGTCACTCTCACAAATGCATAGGATCCCTACCTGACCATGCTTAAAAAGGAAAAGAAGAAAAAATTTGGCCAAAAGAAAGGTGAATTTTTCATACCTACTACTCGTAATAAGAACAAGTGAAAGGTTATAGTTGTAAAGTGAATTTAATTTCTAGGTTTAGTGGGAAATTTGAAGCTATAGTGACTTTGTAAGAGAAACAAAAAGGGTGACAGTGGGTTAGAGTTGAAAAAGATGTTGCTCTTTTTCATATTGGAGGTGGTCAAGGCTCATGAAGTTGAAGACCATCAATATTGGAGGCAACCAGAGGGAGATGGGGTAGAGGATGATGGGGAGTAGAAGCCGAATTTGGTGTTGGTCATTGTTTTCAAGGTTATTCTCAAAAGAGCTTGTGGTTTCTCTTGTATATATATTCTAATCTTGTTCCCCAACTATTCTCAAAAAAAGGAAACACGAAACAATCTAAAGTAGAGAATGTAAGTCTTATCAAGCCTTCCACTCTCATTAAGAATAAGGAAAATGTTGTAATTGTAAGGTAATTTTCACTTCTAAGTGTTTTAGGGAATTTGGAAGTATGGCGACTCTAGAAGATAAACCTAGAGGGTTGTGTAAGAGTTCAAGTAGAAGAGGAGGATTAAATATTTGTTAATGTGATGATTAAGAAGATCACTATCTTCTTCTAAGATTTCCTAAGAGCTATCATTGTCTTTCCCCTAAAGATAAGAATCCTTGGGGGAATCTTGGACAAGCGATTTTTCCTTGACAATAAATTGGTGTTCCCCCCTTGCACCGATCCTCTAAGTGGACTTACAATCCAAGCACCAAATTTGTTTTTGTCAGAATTCCCTTATTGAAATCCATTTCCATGCAAATTCAAGTATAAACTATTGATCAACATTTCTTTGATTCAGGTGTTTTAAAATGGAATTTTCCAAGGGCATCTTCAATAGCTTGAAGATATGCTAGGCCTAAAAAATGTAGGGGCACTTTTAAAAGCCTAACCCAAATAAGGGTTGAATAAAATAAGATAGTAAAGGGTCAAAATATGGGATTTGGGGCCTCATACAAATCTCCAAGCTACCCAAAAACCAAGGATTAGAGCTTAGTATTAGGTTTCTATCATCAATTGATTCAAAACCAATAATAATGAATAAGTAAAATGAGGACATCCTCCTTGATTAAAGGCTTCCATTCTAAATAAATCTAGTTGTTTAGGTTTGCCAAACAAGGCCAAAGATCATTGAATTTGGAAACTAAACCATAGGACTCTTGAACCAAGAACCATAAGCATTGGTTTGGAAAATTGCCAAGTGTCACCACATCATTGAAAGAGGGCCTTGCTAGACCATGAGGGGCTATTGAATTAGGTGCAAGACCTAAAGAAGGAGCTTCCACATAAACTATAGGAGTTGCTACCACCATTGAAAACAAACAAAAAAGGAGGTGCAGTGATCTACACGATTGGGGATGAGGGTGTGGTAGTGCATTCGGCGCATGGGCGGACGAAATACACTTTGCTTAGTAGGGAGTTTGCTTACCTACATATGAGTCACATGTCAAAATGGTTTGTCAAACGTTAGTGGAACAAGTTCAACATATAATAAGCTAAGTTAGAAAGGAAACATAGCATGCTACATAAACAATGAAACAAAAACAAAACAACATGCACAAGATACACGCTCAATAGAGCAAACACACTTATAACTCAACAATTGAGAGCTTCTCCCTTTATTAGGTGCTGGTAGTAGTGGAAGATAGAATGTTAAATCTCTTATAGTGGATCCTTTGAGCTACAGAGCTCCAATATCCAAGACAAGGGGGTCTCTTCCCCTCAACTTTTTAGCAAGCCTTTCTTTAGTTGTTTAGGTTTTCCAATCAAGGCCAAAGATCATTGAATTTGAAAACTAAACCACATGATTCTTGAACCAAGAACCATAAGCATTGGTTTGGAAAATTGCCAAGTGTCACCACATCATTGAAAGAGGGCCTTACTAGACCATGAGGGGATGTTGAATTAGGTGTAGGACCTAAAGAAGGAGCTTCCACATAAACTATAGGTGTTGCTACCACCATTGAAAACAAACAAAAAAGGAGGTGCATTGATCTACACGATTGGGGATGAGGGTGAGGTAGTGCATTCGGCGCATGGGCAGACGAAATACACTTTGCTTAGTAGGGAGGCTACTTACCTACATAAGAGTCACATGTCAAAATGGTTTGTCAAACGTTAGTGGAACAAGTTCAACATATAATAAGCTAAGTTAGAAAGGAAACATAACATGCTACATAAGCAATGAAACAAAAACAAAACAACATGCACAAGATACACACTCAATAGAACAAACACATTAATAACTCAACAATTGAGAGCTTCTCCCTTTATTAGGTGCTGGTAGTAGTAGAAGATAGAATGTTAAATCTCTTGTAGTGGACCCTTCGAGCTACGAAGCTCCAATATCCAAGACAAGGGGGTCTCTTCCCCTCAAGTTTTCAGAAGCCTCTCTTTAGTTGTTTAGGTTTGCCAAACAAGGCCAAAGATCATTGAATTTGAAAACTAAACCACAGGATTCTTGAACCAAGAACCATAAGCATTGGTTTGGAAAATTGCCAAGTGTCACCACATCATTGAAAGAGGGCCCTGCTAGACCATGAGGGGATGTTGAATTAGGTGCAGGACCTAAAGAAGGAGCTTCCACATAAACTATAGGAATTGCTACCGCCATTGAAAACAAACAAAAAAGGAGGTGCACCGATCTACACGATTGGGGATGAGGGTGTGGTAGTGCATTCGGAGCATGGGCGGACGAAATACACTTTGCTTAGTAGGGAGGCTACTTACCTACATAAGAGTCACATGTCAAAATGGTTTGTTAAACGTTAGTGGAACAAGTTCAACATATAATAAGCTAAGTTAGAAAGGAAACATAGCATGCTACATAAACAATGAAACAAAAACAAAACAACACACACAAGATACACGCTCAATAGAACAAACACACTAATAACTCAACAATTGAGAGTTTCTCCCTTTATCAGGTGCTGGTAGTAGTAGAAGATAGAATGTTAAATCTCTTGTAGTGGATCCTTCGAGCTACGAATTTCCAATATCCGAGACAAGGGGGTCTCTTCCCCTTAAGTTTTCAGCAAGCCTTTCTTCCCTCTCAAAGGATGGTAGATCGATGAACATGTGGTGAACTCCTTTCTCTTGGACTAAGTTGTTGGGTGGCGAAAAACTAAGTCCTTCCAATCCTCCTACTGTTGGACAACACAAGCTGGTTTGTTATGGAGAAATTTGGCCAGCATGACAATGTGTCTCCTATTTCTCTTCCCAAGGTTGGATTTTATAGACCATTTTCAAATTTTCCCTCCTTCTCTCGGCCCAAGATGGATGGTGACACAAGAGTGGGGGTATGATTCCTTTATGTGTTGCATTAAGGCCTTAAGGTGGCTCAAATATGATTGTATTTGGTTAGATCGAGTGGGAATCTTTTTAACCAAGTGTGCCAAGTGGTCCTAGATGGTGAAATTCCATCATCCCTTGGACTGCGCGGCTATCGATAGGATAGTCGCGCAGTGCGTGGCTATCGAGAAAAAGCCGCACTGCGCGCCAAGAGCATGTGTTTCCTGTGTGCGATCCATAAATTTTATATTTTGACCTTAGGAAAAGTTAAATTTTTGGCTCCTCCTAATGTATTTCTTCTCTGGGAACCTTTATCTGTACCTTCTGCTTGACATTTTTAATGTCTTATGCTCGTACGATTTTCCAGTGTTAATAGAGGGGAGCTAATAAACATGGTGCAAGGGATTGGAGAAATCATCCATGGGCTTATAGAATGATCCTTTGGCTAGCTAGGGTGAAAGTACAACCATGTAATCAATATACTTAACTTGTAGTAATTATTATAGTGTTTAGATTTTTAGCTAAATTACAAGTTAACAAAATGACATTTATTATATGATATGATTCTAATATGTTTGGTTTTATTGTTATCTAGAAAGGTGTCATTTGAATATGTAATAATATAAAAGACCAACATGACACTCTAAATTACCAACAAAACACCTTAATAATAAAGCCACAAACACGAACCCCAAGGGTTAGCTGAATTGGTTGAGTCCCCATCATTAAAGCACCTCTTCTAGTGAGAGGTCAGGGGATCAATTCTCTTGACACTCTTGGGGTTAGGCTCCACGGTTAAGCTGAGATGAAGTGATCCTTTTGGTAAGGTTTTCCTAATACAAATATTCTGTGGATGTAGCAGTCACCGACCTCTAGAGACCATGAACAACAACAAAAAAATAAAGCCACAAACACCTTAAAACTAAATATAGAAATTATATCATTAAAATTACTTAATTTCTCATATATTGTAATAACTTAGGCCTTTTTTTAAATATAAAAACGTATTAGAGCACTTCCAAAACTTGGAAGTGACAAAGTCTTTCTTATAGTGTCCATAGTAAATTTCCTTAAAAGATTCATATTTTGCTTGAAAAGGATGAGAGTGTACTAAATACAAACTGTGAGCACCTAACTTAGGTATTCTAACTAAACCAAATTTATCATTCAATTGAATTACAATACACAGAAAATATAGCATGTTTATAACTTTACATTTACTTGATAAAAACATGCAAGTAAAATTTAATCAACAATATATTAAACATGTAAAAAATTTCATTTGCAACAATTTACATGAATAAAACAACAAATAGAAGAATAATTGTTTCAGTGGCTTGGTTGGGATGCTCCCGACTCTATTGGGATGCTCCTCTTGGCTACTTGAATTAATTTACCTCCCAACCAACTAGGAATGATTTCCTTGCCCAAGGAATTCAAGTCCAACTAGCTGTAGTGTGTCCAAGTTAAGACCAACACTCTCCAGGGAACCCAAGTCCAACCAAGTTGTAGAGTTGTAGAGTTTTCTCATTTTTATCTCCCTTCTCTTTCTCCACATTCCCCTTGAAATAAAATCCTCCAATGCCAACACAAAAACCAAGGATCTCCCCCTCCTCTCTCATCCTCCTTCAATTTTATGTCTCTTCCTTCCATCCACCTCAACCACCTTTCATTAATGCCATGACTACTCTCTCATTCTTTTATTTTTATGTCGGAGGCATTTTTATGCCGGAGAG